>JAENPR010000247.1:0-600000 GCA_018135685.1 Themeda triandra
ACTTTAACAAGTCGGGGTGTGTTGACCACGTTAATTCATAAAATCAACCGTCAACTTAGCATACAAATGGACCTATTTATAAATACTTGATAAATATAGGGTTACCACTCGATGTGAGAATTCCATGAGTTTTGGTGAATATCTATTTCATAGGTGATTAAAACTACCCAAGATGGCCCACATGTCGGTTTACATAAATATAAATACCGAACGGGTGAAAAGTATAATCTAGAAGACTCCCTTAAGGCGACACCTGAATCCCGGGCCCACCTGCATTGGCCGAGTCGGCCGCCCCAAGGGGGAGTCGGCCGACTCTCCGGCCTCCACCAATCGGGTGGAGTCTCGCGATCCCGCCTCCACCGACTTTGAAGATGAATAATTATCGTCCATTTAGGTCGGTTTGATCCGAGGGCTGTGGTTCATCCTAGGGGGCTATATAAGCGAGCCCCGCCCCGAGTAAACCCTAATTCATTCTCCAGTTCATTCAAGACTTCAATCCCTGAGAGAGAGAGGGTTAGATAGAGAAGGGTCCCTCGAATGGATCTATTCTATAGGGTATTAGTATCAAGAGAGATTGAGAGAGTATAGAGTGGAGGTAGATTTGGAGGAAGCCTACACGCCCGGTGTCTCCTCTCCGGTACTTCACGCGGGATCAAGTCTCCTAACCCGAGCTTGGTTTCAGGATCATTCGGCAATTCAACTTCTAATACTAGTAAGTTCGTTGTTATTATTGTTCTTTGGTTTACAAGTTTACTTTATTCGCTTCGCGTTGGGAATAGAGTAATCGTTCGTTAGCATAAGCGTGGTGCTTAGGCTAGGTTCACTTGTAGATGCTCCCTATTCAGCCGGAACCGTGGTAGTAGTGAGGGAAGTGACAATTTCTTTATTACCTTTGTAATCCACTTCCCGTTGGTAGGTAAGGTAGGTCCTTTGTGCCCGGTTTAGCATCCTTTGCGGTGTCTTTTCCTCAGGTACCCCCTTAGAACAGTAGTCTCAAAGCTTGCCATAGGTTAGAAGAAGACTGACGAAGGAGTTCTCTCTATATCGCTTAATTCTCACTTGACTAGCAGCCCAGGGGTAGTAGTAAAGATCGGGTTAGTCTATTGCACGTTTTCTCCTAGCGGATAAAAACAAATACGATACTCAGGACTTATCTCCCGGGTGAAGTGCTCACCGATATCCGTGCGCTTGCGGATTATTTCTCTTGATTCTTTCGTGTGCGTATCTAGTGTCAACAAGCATTTCTGGCGCCGTTGCCGGGGAGAAAGACGGTCTGCTTAGATAACCTAAATCTTGCTCTACCTTGTACTTATATTTTTACTTTTTTCTTTCACTTTACTTTTCTGTACATTTTATCTTTTTCTATCCTTATGGATAATTCAAATTCCATTCCTATCTTTCTGTTTTCTGCACCCACGGAGACCAGCTTAGTGCCACATGAGTCATCACAACCTATCCAAACACCTAGCTATAGGCTGAGTCCGCAGTTGATTGCATTGGTCCAAAGCCTATCCTTTTCAGAGAAGGAGACGAAAACCCTTACCTTCACATTAGAGACTTTGAGCAAACATGTGACTGTCTTCGCATAGAGGGCATGTCCGACAAAACCCTCCGTTGGAAGCTATTTCCTTTTCATTAAAGGGAAAAGCTAGACAATGGTATGATAAAGCTGTAGGTAAGCAACAAGGGGATTGGGGATCCTTACGCTCCAACTTTGCCTAGATTTCTATCCCATCTCCCAAATCGTCGACCTTAGAGTCAAGGTTCGACTATTAAGCAAGAACCCGAAGAATCTTTGGCCTTATCCTGAAATCGTTTTACTACACTTTTAGCATCAGGCCGAACCTTAGTCTCGCGTATCCCATTCTTTTACAACACTTTTATAAAGGTCTGAGTAGAGACAGTAGAAAATTGCTCGACACAACTTCAGGAGGATCATTCTTGCATATCTCTGCTGAGAAAGCAAGATCAATCCTAGACCAAATCCTATCCAGTGAATTAGACTACCTCCTAGAAGTAGAACCTCAAGTAGCTGAAGCCAAACCTTTGCCAGATACACCATCAACTTCAGCTAACCCATGTCTTGAGCAAGACAAGGAAGACATTCCACTTCCTGATTTTATGCTAGATATTGAACCTGATCTGTTTTCCAATTTTGGAAACATCTTCAACTATCACAAAGTGAAGAAGCCACAAGGCAAATATCACCCAATAAAGCCATGCAATATCGATGACGATATTCCAACAGAAAGACCTCGGGAGAGTTAGTGTAGCAGAACAATGAATGGTTAGAAGAGTCAGAGCTTTCCTCTGAAATAATTCATTTGAATTCATCTTCTCTTCCCATTCATTGCATGATTAACAATGATCGCATAGACGCTCTCTATGATCCAGTTGTGGGTATAAATATCATGTCTACCACACAAGCAAGATATTTGCAGAAAGACATGACATTAACCCCAACAGTAAAGTTCATAAGAAATCCTTCAAAACAAATTCTTCCTTGTTTAGGAATCCTTCATGTCCTACCACTCCGGGTAGAAGGAACCCCTGTCCACTTAAGCTTTTATGTCTTTGACATAGGGGATTTCCACCTGTTGATAGGACAACTCTTTAGAAGACTTCTTTATGAAGGACAAACTGGGAAACTAAACATTTGTTTGGGCAAGAAACTCCAGTTTGCAATGTCCATTTCACACTCTTTAAATGCTAGGACCGAGCCCTATCCGCATTATGATCCATTGGAGGAATTTAAGGCAGCTTCTCTAGAATTCCTAGTTAAACCAGAATTAGAAGACGAAGCTAGATTCTTCATAGAAGAAGAAGCTGACCCTTCTGAGAATGAACCATTAGACGAGTTTACCTTACCACCTAGACCTCCTATTGAGTTCAAACCCTTACCAGCCGGTCTTAGATATGCCTTTCTAGGAAATGATCCAGATTCTCCTGTCATTATAAGTGATACTCTCACTCAGGAGCAAACTTTTCGCTTAATGGCTGTCCTAGAAAAACATCAAAAAGCTTTTGGCTACTCCCTCCAGGACCTCAAAGGAATTAGTCCTGCCCTTTGTACCCATCGCATTCCCACAGATCCCGATGTTCCACCATCAAGAGAACCCCAATGTAGACTCAATAATGCGATGAGGGAAGTTGTTAAGAAAGAAGTTTTAAAACTGATACACGCTGGGATTATCTACCCCGTGCCACACAGTGAGTGGGTCAGCCCTGTTCAAGTTGTGCCTAAAAAGGGAGGCATGACTGTTGTCCAAAATGAGAAGAATGAGTTAATCCCTCAAAGAACCGTCACAGGATGGCGAATGTGCATAGATTATAGAAAGCTTAACAAGGCAACAAGAAAAGATCACTTTCCTTTGCCTTTCATTGATGAGATGCTCGAGCGATTAGCCAACCATTCTTACTTTTGCTTCCTTGATGGATATTCGATATCATCAAATTCCTATCCATCCTAATGATCAAAACAAAACAACCTTTACATGCCCTTATGGAACCTTTGCTTATCGTAGGATGTCTTTTGGGTTATGTAATGCGCCAAGCCTTCTTTTCAAAGATGTATGATGTCTATATTTTTCGATATGATTGAAAAGATTATGGAAGTTTTCATGGATGATTTTTCTGTTTATGGAAAAACTTTTGATGAGTGTCTTGAAAACATAGATCGAGTTTTGCAAAGATGTGAGGAAAAACACTTAGTCCTTAATTGGGAAAGTGTCATTTCATGGTTAGAGAAGGAATAGTGCTAGGACACCTAGTGTCCGAAAGAGGCATCAAGGTAGATAGAGCCAAAATAGAAGTAATTGAGCAACTACCTTCTCCTATCAATGTGAAGGGAATTAGAAGTTTCCTTGGCCATGCTTTGGTTTTTATCGTAGATTCATAAAAAGATTTCTCTTACATCGCTAGACCTCTTACCCTCTTATTGGCTAAGGATGTTCCTTTTGACTTTGATGATGCCTCGCTTACAATCATTTGAGATCCTTAAGAAAGCGCTTATTTCGCTCCAATCATTCAACCCCTCGATTGGACTCTACCTTTTGAAATTATGTGTGATGCAAGTGACTACGCCGTAGGAGCAAAGTGTTAGGACAGACTAAGGATAAGAAGCATCATGCAATAGCTTACACTAGCAAAACTTTGATAGGACCTTAGCTTAATTATGCTACTACCGAAAAAGAGCTCCTAGCCGTTGTCTTTGTTATTGATAAGTTTAGATCCTACTTAGTGGGTGCCAAAGTGATTGTTTACACCGATCATGCCGCTTTGAAATATTTGCTCACTAAGAAAGATGCTAAACCTCGTTTGATAAGATGGATTTTATTACTTCAAGAATTTGACTTAGAAATAAAAGATAAAAAGGAGTAGAAAACTCGTTGCCGATCACTTGTCTAGAATGCGGTTGAGAAACCACAGAACTACCCATCGACGACGCACTCCGGACGACATGCTCTACGGAATCAACGAGATCCGACCCCGGTATGCGGATATTGTTAATTTTATGGTTACAGTTACGTACCACCGGAGGCAACAAAAGGAAACTTATTGTTGGCGATCCTTAACTCAGATTTCTACCCGCCAACTATAGGTCATTATGGGGGAAATAATTATTTCATTGCACATATATCATTACTACTAACCCAATTCTACATGTACTTGGAAGTTGTAACACTTTGCGTAAATATACATCAAGTGCATGGGATTGTATAAAGAAATGCGCCTTTCGGAAAAGCGTCAAGCCAAAGAGGGAGAGCAAATGTCAAATCTAGACCAAACTAGGCCAAACCCTCTTACCGAGTGCCGGAGATCCAACCATGGGTACAAGTGTCCAAGATGAACCCATGAGAAGAAGGGCCAAAGTCTAGACCAATTCTATCTTGGGCCGCGGGACCATGTCTCAATTTGGACGCCACGAATTCATACGAACTCCGATTTGGGCAAATGATCAGCCGATTCGAAGCCGGCTGAAAGGCCCACACACCGGTGGCGAAACGAGAGGCCCAGCGGGCCCACATTGGGCGCGAGCGCGCTCAAGGCGCGAGCGCGCCAGCCCGGCGCCAAACGGCCCAACTTTCTCCGAGATGGCCCATGACGATGATCCAAGGCCAAATCTGTCGGTGCTTCCAACATGGAAGGTGTGAAACCGCCTTTTGAGGTCGGTTTGGTCCCTTCCATGTAGGGATGGCTCTTTTCCAAAGAGCCCCTCCACCTCACCTATAAAAGGAGGGCCATTCCCCCTCCTAGAAACACACACCACATTAGAGCCTCTCTCCCTCCACTTGTATCTTCTTCTTTAGTAGTTTTAGTTATGTAGTGGAGCAAGGCAAGCCTCGTTGGAGAGCTTGAACCTCTAGGGGGAATCTCGGTATGAATAATATCAAGGTTTCACTTATGTTCTCGTTCTTATGTTCTTGTTCTTAGTTGTTCCTATGTTCTTGTTCTAGATGATCTTGTTCTTGTTCTTAGTTCTATTAGTATAGTTGTGTCATAGAACTAGAGCATAGTTCTTATGATATGATCTTGGCATATGAACTAGAATATAGTTTTCATGTCTTGATCTTATCATATAGAACCTAATGTTTAACACTAGTGCATGCATGTTTAGACCTAGGGCTAGGTTGTGATGTTGAGGTCTATCTTATTGTAGTCTTGGTCAATGTTGGCTTGCGGGTTCGTCGTTCGTCCCCGTGGCGGAAGCTCTAGTAAGAGGACCCCGATAGAGACGGAGCTCCCGATCACCGCTAGAGTTGTAGCAACTAGCATAGACGTGGTGTCTAGGCTAGGACCTACCTTCGTTTGCCTCGTAGTCCACGGTTGAGGTGGTAGGCGGCAGGTGGTGACAGCCCTGTCCGTCCCTTGTAATCCCCCACGTCCGGCTACGGCGTAGAGCTACAGGCCGGCATCACTTGGCAGACCAGGTGCGATCCGGTACCCGAAGTAAGCTAATAGTGGCCAGGCTATCTTAACTTAGAACCTCACTAACAAGCATGTGTTTGTGTGATTGTCCGTTGTCGACTCGGTTATTTAGGAATGCCTGCTCCAATCTAGGTTTCTTTGTTCTTTCTTTTACTTTATCCTTGAGTTGGCTCGAGTGTGTGTCGTTATCCTTATACAAAACCTTTGTTACCTTTGTTATGAGCATTGGTCTATTATGCAATCTTGTTATTTTGTCCATGTCCATATTGGAGTCTTTTATACCATGCCTTCCTTTGGGAAATATAAATAACGATACCCTGAATACTTCCGGGTGGAATGCTACAACGGTATTTCCGTGCGCTTGCGGACTTGTTCTGTAATCGTTGCAGAATACCAACCGGCGTTTCTTGGCGCTGTTGCTAATTCTAGTGATGACGTTAAGAAACGCCAACAAGCATTTCTGGCGCCGTTGCCGGGGAAGGCGTTGGTTAAAAGAATTTATTAGGACATGTTCATGATAGCTTGCTCGTGTTGTAGCCATTGCTCATAACAGAAATTTTTTTTTTAATTTTTCTTTATCGAAAAAGATTTATAAAACTATTTTAAAAAAAAATATAGTATTTATTAAAATCTTGGTTTGTTTTAAAATTTTGCATGAAGCATGTTTCGGTTTGAAGTATGATTGTTGCAACATCATATCTTCATGGGCTCTTTAAATTAAGCATGGAGCTTAGGTTAAATTGCCTACTTTGATTGAATGACATGTTTGATCATTGTTTCGAAACTGCTGCATGTGATCTTTGAATAATTATACCAAGCCACAAAAAAAAATCTTTTTTTTTTTTTGGGACAAGTTGATTAGCCATGTCGATAGAAGCCAATCATAGCTTCGTCTATAAACCTCGTCCTAGTTTTTGGCGGTCAAGCTTATGACCATAAAGCAAGCACCGCCGGGAGGTACCCGGATTATCAAAAAAAAAAAAATTCTTTTCCCTTACCAATAAGGCAAGGATATGTTTTCAAGTTACCATGCACCTTCGGGTATTCTTGGTCACTAACCATTTCAGGTGGAGATTAAAAAGAACAAGGGACATATGGTACGTGAAGACACAGGAGTCACATCATATAAACACTTTGATGCCTTTGAAAAAAAAAGAGAAGAAATAGAGATGTTGGCTCTACCTTGCTTGAAAAAAAAAGAGACAGAAAAAAAAGAGAGTACTGAAAAAAAAAAGAAAAAAAATTATATTATGATGCAAAAAAAAAGAGAAAAAAAAATATATTGGAGGAGAGGGAAGGAGCAGGGGCCGACGCGTGCCCGAAGTGTTGCCCGACTTCACCCAACATCGCTTCAACAAGGAGCCACCTCCAAGCCTTTGCTACAACTATCAAGACCCATGGCCCAAACACATTGAGCTATGAGTGGGCTGGTCTTGAGGTTCACCTCCGGGAAAAGCCATCATACAAACCGCAAAGCAACAACTTCAACAATCCATACATGTTGCCGGTAACAACACTCGTGTATGCAAAGCAAGCCGTGGACGATCAATTCGCTCGGTTTGTTGAGATGGTCAAGAAAGTACATGTGAGCGTTCCGCTCATGGACGTCTTGCATGTACCTTCTCACGCCAAGTACATAAAGGACATCATCAACAACAAGCGCCCATTGTCGTCCATGGCTATGGTCAAACTGACGAAGGAGTATAGTGCGGCGATTCTGAATCACTTACCAGAGAAGAAGAAGGATCCCAAATGCCCCACTATCACTTGCTCCATCGGCGGACAACAGTTTGACCATGCACCCTGTGATCCTGGTGCCAGCGTCAGTAACATGCCAAAGACGGTATTTGACAAGCTGAGCTATATACGGCTGTCACCAACAACGATCACACTCCAATTGGCCGACTCCTCCTTATGCTACCCGGGGAATAGGCGAAGATATAGCTGTGAAGATCCGAGGATACTTCGTCCGGTGAACTTCGTCGTACTCAACATGGAGGCCACCAAAGAAACATCGCTTATCTTGGGACGATCATTCCCGTCACGCTGGGGCACAACTTGATGTTGGAGCTAAACAAAAATCTGGTTCAACATCAATGGAAATGAGGAGAAGTTCCGAGTTCCGGTCAAGGAGGACGGAGGAGTGCAACATGATTCGCATCAAGTATGAGCCAACCACACGAGAGGTCACGGAAGTTGAAATCCGACCTCATGGTGCGAACATGATTCCCAAGATCATTTGGGAACGAAGAGCAGGAGCAAAAGCAAAAAGCTCCTAAAGAAAAGAAAGATCCAATTAAACAAAGAAAGAAAAGAAAGCTCCTGAGAAAAGATATCGAGCCAAAAGTTGCTCATGCACAACCAAAAGAAAACAAGAAAGAGGGCAAGCTCTGACCCAAGACAAGGTAGAACCCGAGAAGAAAACCGGTTCCCAGGGTGATAAAGGTGGACAAAGTTTCCACACCTCCGAAAGAGGTCGAACAACCACCTTCTACACCATGCGCCACCACACCCCCGAAGAAGAGGATGGTGTGGAGGCCCAAGCAAGCGCACCCGTCTACTTCTCCTCGACGGATGTACCAATATCAAGCGCAACCCGAACGGAGAGAGAAGTCCCGCTTCACGGACGTAAATGGTGAGCCCCGACCGACAGCCAATCGGTAAGTTATCTTTTTACATTTTTCTTCTAAAAAAAACCTTTGCTTATCTTGTTCACCTTGCAATGTCTTCACCTTTGTTGGATGAATCTTATATATCTTTTCATGCCTTCAATTTCTATGTTGTATAGTTTTGGTTTGGAAGTATTGGTTATGCATCTTTTGAATTAAGCATGGTGCTTAGTTTGATTAAATGTACAATCATGCTTCCATAGGCTCTTTAATTTAAGCTTTATGCTTACATTAAGGTGCCTACCTAGATCATATTAGACATGGTGTCTAGTTTGATCTTTGAACCAAAGTGTCAAGATAGATTTTTGGTGAATCATATGGACTAACCCCTATGAGGGGATTTATCAATTTCATGGGGTAGTCTTGGAGATGACAACGAGAGATGATCTTTTGTTTGGTGAACCAAAAAAAAAAGTCATAACATAATAATAATAATAATAATAATAATAATAATAATAATAATAATAATAATAATAATAATAATAATAATAATAATAATAATAATAATAATAATAAACCTTTCAACCCCAAGTGTCTTGTCCCGTTATCTCGATGTCACCACAAGACAAGCTTGGGGGGGGGGTCTTCCTAGCATGCTCAAAGGAGGCCATGAACCGAGAATCGGGCCATAGCATGCACCGGCTAGCGGCATTCCAGGCTAATGGTAAGTAAAGAGCTAGCTTGGGGAGGACCCCCACATGAGGTACCCGCATTGCATATTTAAATTCCCGCAATCTTATTTTCTTTTTAGCATGTTTAAATTCAAGTTTCTTATCTTGCATTGAAAAAAAAAATAATTAATTCCACTCTATATATGTGCCATGAAATGTTTAGTTCCACCCATGTTGAAATGATTGGTTGCTCTGATTTATGTCTCGTTTGTACTTGTCTAAAAAAAGAGTTTTCTCTAATATTTGGGTTTATCGGCTTTATATTATCATGCTCTAGAAACTTGAGTTAGTGGGTTGCATACAATTACTCTCATCTAGGTTATTGCGCGATATGATATAGTGACTTAGACCACAGCAATGAAACGTCCCTTTGAAAAAACCTAACGTCCGAGTCTTTGTTTCAAAAATTTTCAAAAGCAATAGTTCCTCGGTGATCGCGAAATACCCACCGAGCCATATGATATATCCGTAGAATAAGAACCTTCATACGCCGCTTGTTCGTACATTGAGTTCGGTCGGATTGTTACCGACGTGAGATTATGACTCTACACCCATGATTGAGATTCACTTGCACCCACCAAATAAAAGCCAACTCTTACACCGAGAGTTGCGCACAACATGCACCCTTCACCATCCGACTCTTACACCGAGAGTTGCGCACCATTTTTTCCACCAAATAAAAATGCCGACCCTTACCCCGAGGATCGCGCACCCTCTCATGTAGTTTGCAAAAAATTCTCCATGCATTGATTCATCATGACATCTCTCTCCACCTCATCCTATCCATCAATAAAGTTTTGGGCTATGTTCTTAGTCGAAAAAAAAAGAAAAAGAAAAAAAGAAAAGAAGAAGAGAGATTTTTTATAGTTAGAAGGTTTATCACTCTTATAGGCAAACGGGAAAAGTCTTAGATCCCGTTCAAAAAAAAAAAAAAAAAATGAGAGAATAAATTTAGTTGTTCTTTGATAGCCCATCATCTCATTCATCAATAAAAGAAAGTATGTCATGATGCATGGAGCCCCAAAAATACCACAAAAATTAGGAATCATCTTTCACACACTTGCACATCTCAATCAAGGTGTATAGCTTAATCTCCGTAAGGTTTAGTCCTTGACCTTACAACATATGTGATACAAGTATGCCCACTTACATACCTACCCAAAACTCCACTCTCGCCTTTAGTGGTAGGAAGAAGGCAGAAATTTGAAAATGCCTTTGGTGAGGTTACTATACACTTTTGAGCGATCGAGTGGGTCATTTGAGGAACTTGGTTTGTTTATAAAAACTTACAAAACCTCCGGACTGAAAGTTGATCTTGGGACGAATGAAAAGCACCGGTCTTTGGAACTGTTCTATTTTGCAATCGCCCAAGACTTGAGAAAATTAGAAGCCCCACTCCTTCACGAATCATAGAGAGATACAATTGCCGATTTATTCAAATAGTAGTAGAACGCTCTCTTTTAGCTTGTACACTTGAGATATAATCGGCATCGTAGCAACCCCTGATCAACAACCCAAAGCAAAGACTTGCTCGGGACGAGCAAGGGGCAAGCTTGGGGGATCTTGTTGGCGGTCCTTAACTCGATTTCTACCCGCCAACTATAGGTCATTATGGGGGAAATAATTATTTCATTGCACATATATCATTACTACTAACCCAATTCTACATGTACTTGGAAGTTGTAACACTTTGCGTAAATATACATCAAGTGCATGGGATTGTATAAAGAAATGCGCCTTTCGGAAAAGCGTCAAGCCAAAGAGGGAGAGCAAATGTCAAATCTAGACCAAACTAGGCCAAACCCTCTTACCAGAGTGCCGGAGATCCAACCATGGGTACAAGTGTCCAAGATGAACCCATGAGAAGAAGGGCCAAAGTCTAGACCAATTCTACCTTGGGCTGCAGGACCATGTCTCAGTAATTTGGACGCCACGAATTCATACGAACTCCGATTTGGGCAAATGACCAGCCGATTCGAAGCCAGCTGAAAGGCCCACACACTGGTGGCGAAAGCAGAGGCCCAGCGGGCCCACATTGGGCGCGAGCGCGCCTAGCCTGGCGCCAAACGGGCCCAACTTTCTCCGATGGCCCATGACGATGATCCAAGGCCAAATCTCTTGGGTGCTTCCAACATGGAAGGTGTGAAACCGCCTCTTTGAGGTCGGTTTGGTCCCTTCCATGTAGGGATGGCTCTTTTCCAAAGAGCCCCCTCCACCTCACCTATAAAAGGAGGGCCATTCCCCCTCCTAGAAACACACACCACATTAGAGCCTCTCTCCCTCCACTTGTATCTTCTTCTTTAGTAGTTTTAGTTATGTAGTGGAGCAAGGCAAGCCTCGTTGGAGAGCTTGAACCTCTAGGGGGAATCTCGGTATGAATAATATCAAGGTTTCACTTATGTTCTCGTTCTTATGTTCTTGTTCTTAGTTGTTCCTATGTTCTTGTTCTAGATGATCTTGTTCTTGTTCTTAGTTCTATTAGTATAGTTGTGTCATAGAACTAGAGCATAGTTCTTATGATATGATCTTGGCATATGAACTAGAATATAGTTTTCATGTCTTGATCTTATCATATAGAACCTAATGTTTAACACTAGTGCATGCATGTTTAGACCTAGGGCTAGGTTGTGATGTTGAGGTCTATCTTATTGTAGTCTTGGTCAATGTTGGCTTGCGGGTTCGTCGTTCGTCCCCGTGGCGGAAGCTCTAGTAAGAGGACCCCTGATAGAGACGGGAGCTCCTGATCACCGCTAGAGTTGTAGCAACTAGCATAGACGTGGTGTCTAGGCTAGGACCTACCTTCGTTTGCCTCGTAGTCCACGGTTGAGGTGGTAGGCGGCAGGTGGTGACAGCCCTGTCCGTCCCTTGTAATCCCCCACGTCCGGCTACGGCGTAGAGCTACAGCCGGCATCACTTGGCGGACCAGTGTGCGATCCGGTACCCAGTAAGCTAATAGTGGCCAGGCTATCTTAACTTAGAACCTCACTAACAAGCATGTGTTTGTGTGATTGTCCGTTGTCCCGACTCGGTTATTTAGGAATGCCTGCTCCAATCTAGGTTTCTTTGTTCTTTCTTTTACTTTATCCTTGAGTTGGCTCGAGTGTGTGTGTCGGTTATCCTTATACAAAACCTTTGTTACCTTTGTTATGAGCATTGGTCTATTATGCAATCTTGTTATTTTGTCCATGTCCATATTGGAGTCTTTTATACCATGCCTTCCTTTGGGAAATATAAATAACGATACCACGAATACTTAGGGTGGAATGCTACAACGGTATTTCCGTGCGCTTGCGGACTTGTTCTGTAATCGTTGCAGAATACCAACCGGCGTTTCTTGGTGCTGTTGCTAATTCTAGTGATGACGTTAAGAAACGCCAACACTTATCCAGGAGAGTCATACTCACATATGGGATGAACCCTACCTCTTCCGAGTGTGTTCTGATGGCCTGCTCAGAAGATGTGTACCCACTGAAGAAGGAATCAAAATCATTGAAAGATGCCACTCATCACCATATGGAGGCCATTATGGGGTGTTCCGTACACATGCGAAGATTTGGCAATGTGGATTCTTTTGGCCAACAATGTATGAAGACACAAAAGACTTCATCCGGAGATGCGGTCCTTGTCAAAGACATGGCAACATTAATTCAAGGGATGCCATGCCACTCATTAACAATCTTCAGATCGAGCTCTTTGATGTCTGGGGAATTGACTTTATGGGACCCTTTCCACCATCGAAGAAATGTGAATACATCCTAGTAACAGTGGACTACGTATCCAAATGGGTCGAAGCTCTGCCATGCAAAAAGGCAGATAGTTTTAGCTCCAAGAAGATGTTCGAAAAAATAATATTCCCAAGATTTGGAGTCCCAAGGATAGTCATAAGTGATGGAGGATCACATTTCATCGACAAGCGTTTCGAGCAATACTTATTGAAGCATGGGGTACATCATAATGTTGCTACTCCGTATCACCCTCGAGACAAGTGGCCCGAGAGACATCAAACAAGCAAATCAAGAATATTCTTCAAGACAAGTTAATGAAATGGGAAGCGCATGGAAGGACAAGCTTCCGATGCACTATGGGCGTATCGAACAGCATACAAGACACCCATTGGGATGTCACCATATCAACTGGTCTATGGAAAGACCTGCCACTTACCAGTAGAGCTAGAATTCAAAGCTCACTGGGCCATCAAGAAATGGAATATGGATCTATAAGCGGGAGAGAAGAGGAGGATGCAAATCTACGAATTAGAAGAATGGAGAGAAAAAGCCTATCACAATACCAAGATATACAAAGAGAGTGAAAAGATGGCATGACAAGAGAATCAAGATCAAGGAGTTCACACCCGGAGACAAGGTACTACTTTTTAATTCCGGGGTCAAACTCTTCGGGCAAGGAAAGCTTCGAAGCAAATGGGAAGGACCGTTCGAAGTAGTAAGCTCATCATCGCATGGAGCCGTTACGCTTCGCAACAACAAAGGTACGATATTCAAGGTAAATGGTCAACGTCTTAAAATATTTTTAGAGCCCATTGAAGAAATAGGTGAAATAGATGAATTAAATTTCTTTCTCAATTAGGTAGTTGGGCCCGACCTTTTTACTTTTCGTTTTTCGGGGTCCAGGGCATTTTTCTGAATGACAAAAATACGTTAATTAGGTTGCGAAAACCCTGACCGGGGAGCCCACCTGCCAGAGTCGGCCGACTCTGGCCAGGAGTCGGCCGACCCTGGGACTCCACCATTCGCCGCCAGCTTTTGCATTCGTGATCCTTCCATACTCTTCCTTCGGGAATTTTTGCCGATTAGGGTTTTTGAGATCACGTTGATGCGTTATTCCTTCGGAGATTCCCTTTAGATGCCCTTTAGATGCCTTTCCATCCCCCCTATATAAAGAAGCCCGGCCTAAGGCCAACCTTATTCCATCTAAAGCCTCCTCCTCCTAGCATCAAGCTTGCTACGCAGCAATGGTAAAGCCAGAGCCAGAAAACTTAGATAGGAGATTGATCCGCTTCGGGATTGACCTCAACACCATCCCAAAGGAGGAGCCGGAGCACAAGGCCATCGTTCTTGCTGAGTCAAAACCCCTAGCCTCTATCCCTCCAAAACCTCAAGCTTACAGCCATAGCTACTTCGCCCAACCAGTCATCGCTGCACCCAAGCCTTTGCTCCTAGATGGACCTCCACCAAAGGGTCCTATTGTGAAGCTCCCGGAAGGCACCAGGATCCTCCCTCCTAAGCACAATGAGATGCTTATGGGAGTGAAGACCAACAAGCAAGGGGAGATCGTCTGTGCTAAGTATAGCACTGGAGAGCGCTCGTATTTTGAGGGAGTCCGTGCTCACCCGAGCAAGGTGTTGACGGTCGTTATGTGCCAATTTTTACCGTCAACTAGACATGAAAAAGGACCTAAATATAATTACCATCTAGATATAGGGCTTACACTAACGGAATTCCATGAGTTTTGGTGAATGTCTGTTTCTGCAGGGTGTCGGCTGAAAATACCCAAGGAAGGCCCACATGTCGGGTTTACATAGAGATAATCGGGAACCGGTGAAAATTCATGTCTGGAAGGTTCGAGAAGGCTCTGGACCAAACGGGAGCCCGAACGGGCTCGGTGGAGAGTCGGCCGACTCCCACCCTTGGTCGGCCAACTCATGACCTGGACCAATCAGCGTCAGCCTCGCGGATCCCTGTTCCACCGCCTTTGAGGATGAATAATAATCGTCCGTTTAGGTCGGTTTGATCCGAGGACTGTGGTGCATCCTAGAGGGCTATATAAACGGGGCCCCGGAGGAGGCATCCCTTAAACCCTAATTCATTATCTCCCGGCGGGATCGAGTTGTAGAGGCGTCCCTTGAATGGATGACTTCTCTTCTCTAGAGAATTAGAGCTAGACATTCCAATGTAGTAGATTAGATCTAGATGAGAGTTAGGGAGAGCGAGCTGCGCTCCGATTCGGAGAAGTCTTCGAGATTTGGTATGTCTTTGTATCTACTCTTTGTAAGACTTATGCTTTAATATATTTATCTTCTCTATTTACTTTATGCCTTTCATATGTATGCTTAGTATAGTTGTTACATTCTAGCATGGGATCTTCGCTCGTATTGAGTGCTCTAGTTATCATATGTAATTAGAGTAGTAATCGATAGTGTAGGCATGGTGCTTAGGCATCGGTTACCCGAGTTTGCGCCCTATTCTCTCGGGTTGTGTGGTAGTTACGGGAGGTGACAGCCCCGTCCACACCGAATTGAGTAGGTTCTTAAATTAGTAGGACCGTAGTCACGTCGGTAGAGTTATCCTTTGTGGTGCTTTCCCCTCTAGTGATGTCCCGAAGTGCTATTGTATGATTGCTATATCTATCCATCCCCTTATATCACGTAACTAGAGTAATAGAGAAGTATTTAAGAACCTTAATCTCTCCCGTTGTCCTCTCACTCTAGCTAGCTACTCATTTATTATAGAATTCTCATGTGTGCTTTATTATATTACCTTATAGATATCATTTACTCCCGCTTTAATCTAGTTGGTTTACTACGTTAGTAGATACATGATGGTGAGTTATCGATTCTTTAACCCTTGCTTCCCCGTGGTAAAATATAAATAACGATACCGGTTTACTCCCGGTAAAATGCTACAATGGTATGTTCTGTGCGCTTGCGGAATCCTTTATATTTTAGTTGCACTTAATTTATACCAACACAAGGTAAAGTTCGTCCCTCCGAAGGAAGCCCCGAAAGCAGCTCTCGCCGCCTCAGAAGTTCCAAGGAAGCGTCGCAAGACCGTTGCAGATTTAGAGACAGAGCTAGAAACTCAGCGCGACATTATTGCATCTCTGCAAAACTGCCAGCGTGTCCAGAGCAGTAGTATTGTCACTCTCATAGATAAACTTCGTGCGCTAGAGAAGGGGACGGATAAGCTAGAGAAAAGTTAGACGCTCTAGAGAAGCGAGTTGATTAGATGAGATTTATCGTAACATCAGAAAGGCCTAGTGTGCTTAGATTAAAAGTTTTAGTTTGCAAGAGTGCTTAGTTAAAGCTTAGTTCGATTTTAGTTCCTTTCAATACTTGTAATCCAGGCCTTAATGAAGATGAAATAAAGTTTCTAGTTATATTTATTATTGCATATGTGTTGCCTCTTTTGTCTCCACCTTGTTGTGAATGAAGATAACAAGAATCTAGTGTGGGGGAGGCAACCAACGACGAAACTAATGGATATCAGCGAACCAGCAAAAATATTTGAGAATATACGACGTAAAGATCACGCACGACGAAGCGAACTCCGAGGGGCCACCTGCCAGAGTCGGCCGCCCCATATATAGAGTCGGCCGCCCCTGGGGTGGGCCCATTTGGCTCCAGCTTTCGTCCACGGTCAGGTTTGCTTCCCTACGTTCCAAATTTTATACCGATCACGTTTTTCCGATTCGTTTGGGGAACACTTTGAATTAAATCACTTGCTATATATATTAAGAAGGTAGATTATTCTAATCATGACCCCAAGATAGACTCACACCATGATAATTCCTGGGAATCCCTGTTGCTGTTGGGAACATATTTTATAGGGACCCCATTTTACTTAAGTTGTTGAGGATAGCGATATAGCATGGACCATGAGAACCTGATTTCCTGATGTCTAGTTGCTTGGAGACTTTCTTTTCGAAAATCTTAAAATGTTAGCTATACTTCTCCTCCGTGGTTATAAATACCTATAGAGCCTCGTCGACACAAATTCCGAAAGACCAAAGACATAAGCTTTTTATTTGTGTTGAGAATAGTCTTGGCGGTATTAGAGCCTTAGAGAAGGGTCTCTTACTCATATGATCAAGTGCACTTACACCCACATATATATCTGCTGCTCCTACACTGGGAGCACGCAAAAAACATGCTTTCCACCATTCATCCATCTCCTACACTGGGAGAGGATACATACACTTTCTAGGATTTCTATATGCTCCAAGGATTGTTATCATCATCCAGTTGTTGAAAGAAGAGTATTATCGTCATCATCATGTTCAAGAAAGTTATTGTGTTCAAGATTGAGACATGGGCTATAGTAAAAAAAAAGAGAGAGAAAAGAAAGAGATAGCCCATGAGCTCTAAAGTATTCTGATCCCAAGAGAAGAAAGTTCAAAGAAGCTCAAAGAGTTATTCAGAAGAAATCAATTCATCATTCAAGAGAAGATCAGCAAAGCAATGTTCAAGAGAAGAGTGTGCAAGAGAGGGAAGGAGCATCATTATCATAAATTTAGCCACCAAATATTCCACACACTTGCACACGCTTGATCTAGAGTAAGGTCCCCTCTCCTTGGTTCCCGTTTTTGACTAATCAATATACGCAGGTAAAAATGCTATTCCTTGACATACCTTAAACTCCATATAAGCCTTTATAGAATAGGAGGTATACCCTTCATATGCCTCAAGTGAGTTCCATAAATACTACATACATTGAGAGATTTGAGTGCTCTATACATAATGGTGAGTTCTACAAATACCACATATAAAGAGTGATTCGAGTGTGCTACATGATGGAGAAGGGTAAGCTAAGTTTTCTTTGCAAAAATATTATAAAAACTCCAAGTGACAGGATTGACAGAAGAAGGATCTCTACTTCGCGCTGTTCCATCTTTCAACTCCCAAAAGTTCAATGGTAGACACTTTGAATCCTGCAGTGCAGGTATGATCAGGGATAATCTAATGTTGATGTCTTGGTTTGAGGCTATGCTTAAAGTAATCCATCCTTTTCCTCGAGGACGAGTAAAAGACAAGTGTGGGGGAGTTTGTTGACGGTCGTTAACTCATAAAATCAACCGTCAACTTAGCATACAAATGGACCTATTTATAAATACTTGATAAATATAGGGTTACCACCGAGTAATTCCACGAGTTTTGGTGAATATCTATTTGCATAGGTGACAGTGAAAACTACCCAAGATGGCCCACATGTCAGGTTTACATAGAGAGAAATACCGAACGGGTGAAAAAGTATAATCTAGAAGACTCGAAGGCGACACCGAAACCCGGGGCCCACTCGGCATTGGCCAGTCGGCCGCCCAAGGGGGAGTCGGCCGACTCCCCGCTCCACCAATCGTGGAGTCTCGCGGATCCCGCCTCCACCGACTTTGAAGATGAATAATTATCGTCCATTTAGGTCGGTTTGATCCGAGGGCTGTGGTTTATCCTAGGGGGCTATATAAGCGAGAGCCCCCGGCCCTCGGGTAAAACCCTAATTCATTCTCCAGTTCATTCAAGACTTCAATCCGAGAGAGAGAGTTAGATAGAGAAGGGTCCCTCGAATGGATCTATCTCTATAGGGTATTAGTATGAAGAGAGATTGAGAGAGTATAGAGTGGAGGTAGATTTGGAGGAAGCCCGGCTGTCGATGTCTCCTCTCCAAGTGTACTGCGGGATCAAGTCTCCTAACCCGAGGCTTGGTTTCAGGGATCATTCGGCAATTCAACTTCTAATACTAGTAAGTTCGTTGTTATTATTGTTCTTTGGTTTACAAGTTTACTTTATTTCGCTTCGCGTTGGGAATAGAGTAATCGTTCGTTAGCATAAGCGTGGTGCTTAGGCTAGGTTCACTTGTAGATGCTCCCTATTCGGCCGGAACCGTGGTAGTAGTGAGGGAAGTGACAATCCCTTTATTACCTTTGTAATCCACTTCCCGTTGGTAGGTAAGGTAGGTCCTTTGTGCCCGGTTTAGCATCCTTTGCGGTGTCTTTTCCTCGGGTACCCCCTTAGAACAAGAGTCTCAAAGCTTGCCATAGGTTAGAAGAAGACGACGAAGGAGTTCTCTCTATATCGCTTAATTCTCACTTGACTAGCGGCCCGGGGGTAGTAGTAAAGATCGGGTTAGTCTATTGCACGTTTTCTCCTAGCGGATAAAAACAAATACGATACTCGGGACTTATCTCCCGGATGAAGTGCTCACCGATATCCGTGCGCTTGCGGATTATTTCTCTTTGATTCTTTCGTGTGCGTATCTAGTGTCAACAGGGGGGACGGCGTTTTCAAAACTAATTCGGCGTCAAAGTCGAAACAGAATGCGCAACCTTTTCGACTTTAACAAGTTGGGGGGCGGCGTTTTCAAAACTAATTCGGCATCAAAATCGAAACAGGAATGCCCAACCTTTTCGACTTTAACAAGTCGGGGGGACGGCGTTTTCAAAACTAATTCGGCGTCAAAGCTGAAACAGGAATGCGCCACTCTTTCGACTTTAACAAGTCGGGGTGGGAAGGCATTTTCAAAGCTAATTCGGCGTCAACGCCGAAACAGGTGTGCGCCACTCTCTCAACTTTAACAAGTCGGGAGGGTGGCGTTTTCAAAAGCGATCCGGTGTCACGGCGAAACAAGAACGCGTCACCTATTCGAGCCCAACTAAAGTAAAAAGACAAGTAAAACACGTCAAAATGCATCGAAGCCGAAATGCGTTCAAAATAACAAACATGTAAAACACTTAAGATGTCTAAACCTAAGGAGAACAACAAGTTTTACATCCACGTGTATTCGGCAAGACACGCCGAATAACATCAAGTTCACGTAACAAACACAAAGTTTTAACGCGCCATCCGCGCGGTCTCAAGCAAAAGGACCAAGGTAGCGGTTCTATTACAACCCGCGATCAAACCGTGGGGGCATTCTCCTCTTCATGGGTGCCAGGAGCCGGGGAGGTGGAGCTTGTCCTGAGGCAGCAGGATTCGGCGCAGTGCCTGGTGCATTCGGTGCCGGGGCCGGACCAGGGAAGGTCGAGGTAGTAGCAGCAGCGTCGCTAGGGGCCGAGCGGGGGAGTTTTGTCACTTCGCACATGGGGGTGCCCATGTTGGACGACCCCTCCCTTTCATCACGGGCCTGAATATAGGCCGCGACCTTGGCCTTGATCGCTTTCGCCTCGTCCTCATCCTGCAAAAAGCACAAGTTAGAAAGGGTGCCCGGTCAGAGGATTCGGGTATTGAAAATTCGGTGTGCGCACCGATAGACAGTTTCATACCTTGGCACGGGTAAGAGCAGCGTGCAGAAGGCTCAGGTCCCGGCCGCCGGAACCCCAAAACCCGTCAAAGAACCATTTCCTTGCGGCCTTGTCGGCATCGGCGTCATAGGCCCAATAGGCATTGGCGTCTTCGGCAGCCTCCACCCGGGCATAGTGGTCGCATTCGGCGTCCTTAAGGGACTTGCAAAGGGCACGAACGCTCTCAAAGGCAGCATATTCACGCCCAAGCTCCATAAGTCCCTCAAGAGCATCGAGCCCCCCATTAAGCAGCCGAATCTTTTCCAAGGTGGATGTTCCCGAAGCCGGGATAGGAAATTCCTCCCCGACCCCCGAAATCATCCATTGCACAAGGGCTATGGTCTCTTCAACCGCCGCGCCTAGGTTTTGGTGGGTGGTCCGATACTTCTCTGGCTTCCCAGTCGCTTCGTCCAACGCTTTTTGCTTCTCACCAAGCAACCTTTCCTTCTCGGCCACCTCCTTAGCTAGCAGGTTCTCGGTGACAGTTAATTTCTCCCCGAGTTCCTTGACTTGCTTTTTGGCATGAGCCAAGGTACCCTGCTCCTGCTTCGCCAAGGCATCCACGAGCACGGCAGTCTGCAAACGTGAAACATAGAGTCATTCGGTGCGTTACCCTAATCTGACCAGAAGAAATTATGGATTTCGAGGCTTACCGAAATGGAGTGAAAATTTATGGCGGAGAGCAGCTCGCCGCGAGCGGTGGCCAGCAGGCCCTGCTCGGTTTCGGTGGCGTTGAACGCGCCGCGCACTCGTGAGCAAAGGCCGCCCCCTCCGGAGGCGGCAAGACGTCGGATTGGCGGGGTCAACATTCGCCACCAAGCGGCGGTCGACCCGACCCCTAAAGCATGAGCAATTTGGTAAGTTTTTGCTCGCTCGAATTCCCTCCTCCGCAGAAGACGACCCCGAATAAACCCTCATTTCGCCATACCGAATTCAGTCTACATCCATTGGGACAAACCCATGGCCGAATAGGACACTCTCGGCCATCTCGGGTGTCATTCGGGTCGTCTCCAGGTAGAAGCGGGACTTACCAAGGCGCCGGTCATCTTGCGAGCCGCTCTGCGCCGCACCATGGCCGCTAACCTCCCTCGCCACTTCTTCCCGGCGGCTGGTTTTGGCGTCGGCGATTGGGGGTTTCGGCAGCATAGCCGGAGCCAGCGGGTGGTTGTCACTGCGCGACTTTCGCTTCTTCCGGCCGCCGGAATCCAGCCCGCTTACGGCCGGAAGGGAGTTCACGTCTACATCGCGGGGGCTCAGGATCTTCCGTGACATGCTGTCACTCCTTTCGTAAGAGCACCCGAATTCCTGCACCAAAAAGCGAGAATAAGGGTGCAAGTTAGAGTCAAACTCGGCTAACACAAAAGCGAAAGAAAAATCTGTGAAATCAAGGCGTAACAAAGCAAACAAAGCTAGCAAAGACGCGCGGATCCGGTACCGTGTGCCCGGCTAATTCCTCGGAGGATTCAGCAACCCGAAGTGCCGGCTGGCGGCTTCGTTTCAGTGGCTTCGGCCAGGCGGGCTTAGCCATTTGGCGACCTACCCAGATGTCTTCGGCCTCAGTGGGTGGCGTGCACTGGGCCCTTTCCCTTCGGGCGCGGATTTCAGCTTGAGCGGTGCTTCGGGCAGACGCCGAATGACGGCCGGTGCCTTGGCCGCCAGCCCGCCCACGCCCGCGTCCATGGCCAAGTCCGGCCGCGCCTGATGCGTGAGCAGCCGCGGACGTGCCGGTGCCAGCATTTGGCTCGCCCGCCGAATGAGCAGTCGCGGACGTGCCGGCTCCAACATTCGGCTCGCCCGCCGAAACAGCTCTCTTTACAGGCGCGGGGCGGTCGGAATATTCGAGGCTCATCGACTCCCACAAGCGGTTTAAGCGGCCTTTTTGCCCAAGTTTGCGCAGTTTTGCTTCGTGCTCTTTGTCACCATAATGATCACACAGCTGGTTGGCTCGGCGTTCAACATCCACCAAGAACGCCGAATCTGTGGAAAACCCAGTCGGCCGTTTGAGCACCAAAGCCGGACCCTTGTAGCCCTTGGTGGAGGGGAAGCAAGCGAAGCTCATGTCCCGACTGAGCGGCCACTGGCCCAAGGACAACATCTCTTCCACTAAGTCAGGCTGATCTGACGATTCGCAGTCAGCCGATAAGTTTCGGCAGCGTCGCCGTCCACCTCATCCCCAGCATGGAGTTCGCCTTGGGTAAGCCCGATCATGGGAGTCATCAGCGAAACCAGCCCATGAGCTTTCGGCAATCCCCTCCGTTTCGCCTCGGCCACCGCCGAATCTTCACAGACGCGAATGTAGAACCAGTGTTTCTTCCAGTTGTCCCACTTGCTCTTAAAGTAGGGGACCATACATTCACCGGCTTTCTTCTTAGCGGGAATGAAATTGTAGGAACCAATCTCCATTCGGTAATCTTTGTCAGATGTATACTTCCCGTGGTGGTGTGATTCGTGAAACTCTACGAACAAAGGGACGCTAAGGGGGCTCCCCATCATCTTCATGCACATCGCGTAGACACTAAGCCTTGAGATGGCATTCGGGGTAAGATGGTGAAGCTGCAGCTTGAAGCGATCAAGAACCGAAACCACAAACTCCTCCTCCAAAGGAAAGTGGAGGCCGGCTCTGAAGTAGTCTCGAAACACCAAGGCCTCGTGGTCTCGGGGGTCCGGGTACTTCTCTCCTTTCGGGGGCATGTTGACGGTCGTTAAGTATCAATTTTATACCGTCAACACAGCAAGAGAAAGGACTAATATTAGTTCACCGTTAGATATAGGGGTTACACGATAGAATTCCACGAGTTTTGGTGATTGTCTATTTTGCGGGGGTTATCGAAAGAGAACCAAAGGAGGCCCACATGTCATGATTACATAGAGATAAAGACCGAACGGGTAAAATTGTATAATCTAGAAGACTCCGAGAAGGCAAACCCCGGAAGCCGGGGCCCACCGGCGGGGTGGCCGGTCGGCCGACCCGGGGGAGTCGGCCGACCCCACCTCCACCAATCGGGTGGAGTCTCGTGGATCCCGCCTCCACCGCCTTTGAGGATGAATAATTATCGTCCATTTAGGTCGGTTTGATCCGAGGGCTGTGGTTAATCCTAGGGGGCTATATATTCGAGCCCCGGCCCTCGGGTGAAACCCGAATTCTAAGTTAATTCATTCAAGAGTTCATTCTCTCATCGAATTCGTAGAAGCCGAGCCACCATCTCAATTAGAGCTCCATAGTTTAGTAGCATAGCTACATAGGAATAGATCTAGAGGGAATCAAGCCTAGCTTGGAGTCCGGATCTGTCGGAGTTCTTGGTAATTCCCCTCTACATTCTTGTAATATTCATCATTGTTCGTGATACTATGAGTAGTACTTTATTCTATTCTATTATATCATACTTGACTTTGCTCTATTTGATTATATTCTCAATTATATTGTTCTTAGTTTACTTTGATTATATGTTTAGCATAGTTGGACTAGAATTATGTTTATGCATAGGATCGTATAGCGCTTACTCATTAGATCGATGGGTGAGTGGTAAATATTGTGTAGGCGTGGTGCTTAGACCGTATTTATCCGCGATTGCACCCTATTGGCCGGGTCGTGTGGTAGATCGCGGAAGTGACAGTTCCGTTGAGTCCTTTGTATTCCATCCCCGTTGGTAGGTCTTAGTAGAACAACCTATTACATTGAAGTCATTGCTATGTCTCTTGTCTTCTCGGTAATATCACTATGCATAGATGTAACCTTTTCCCGCCATGATTGCTAGATGTTCTTGCACTAATCATTGTATGCTTTGACCTTATAGTTAGAATAACATAGGATTATACCCTAGATCGTCCTAGTCCATGCTAGTGTTATAAGCTTAGAGTGCTAAGTTGAGATGGCTTATTACTATTATTTTATGTGGCTAATTGCTCTCATTTATCTTATGTCATTTATCATTCATTCCTATATTTTATGTGACACTTACCCCGTATGAGATGATTGATACGAGACAAGGTTAAGCTCTCCATTACAAAGATGTGCATTGCTCATCACTCATTATCCAGTGCATTCCCTTCCCAGTGGTAAAAATATAAATAACGATACCTGGATACTCCTGGTTAAAATGCTACATCGGTATTATCTGTGCGCTTGCGGATCCCATATTTATTTCTAGTAGCAGTTGCATTATTTAGTACCAGCATTTTTGGCGCCATGTTGGGGATGACAACCTAACACTGAGTGGCGTTAGAAATGTCAACAAGCATTTTTGGCGCCGTTGCCGGGGAAGGTTGAAAGCCAATGGATAATGAGCAGCATTGCACTACATAATGAGATTGAGCACGTCACCATTCTCTACTCATACAGCCTTACCCTTGTTTTTCGTCTATTCTTATATCTTATGCGGGGTAATGTATGAAAAAGACAATTCTTCCCGATAATTATATTGACGATCCGAAGCTTTATTCGGGAAGGCCGAAGCAAGTTGAAGAAGACCAATCAATCATCATCATCATCAACTCAACTTGGAAGCTTGACGGAAGCGTAAAGTCAACCTTTCGTTCGAGACTTGACACCGCGTTTGAAGCCATGGCGCACAAGTCACTCCGCGAGTTCTCGGCTCCAACTATGGACAACATTCGTTGGACCAGCTGCGGACATCGAAGGAGCTTTTGAGCTCAAGCTGCGCTAATCAACATGGTGCAAGCAAGCCGGTTACGTGGGAAGGCCCATGAAGATGCTAGTGCTCATCTCCAACACTTTACGGAGATTTGTAGCACATTCACTATCAAGGATGTCTCCAGAGATGCTATACTACTTCGCCTCTTCCCATTCTCACTCTTGGGGAGAGCGAAACAGTGGTTCTACGCCAATAAGGAGAAGAATCCTACGTGGGCACTATGTTCCACCAATTTCTTGGCGAAGTTCTTCCCAATGGGCAAGACAATTGCTCTTCGTGGGAAGATATCAAGCTTTCAGCAACATCATGATGAGACTGTCCCGAAGCTTGGGAGCGCTTTCAAGATTACATCCTCGAGTGTCCTCATCATGGCATGGAGAATTGGCTGCTCATGCGACATTCTACCATGGGCTCAAAGAACAACACACGTGAGACGATGGATGCCGCGCCGGAGGTGCATTCTTATCACTCACTATTCCTCAAGCCACGGCTCTTGTGGAGAAGATGGCATCCAACCAAGGTTGGAGTGAAGAAAGAACTCGAGACCCGCAAGAGAGGAGGAGGAATGCACCGGTGAAGGAGGTAGACATCGTCCGCCAAAAATGGATCTGCTAATGAAGAGGCTCGATGAGAGAGCCACGAGAGAAGAAAGAAGTCATGCATATACATGATGCTCGCATGACATGTGAAGAGTGTGGAGAGACTGGGCACACAGTGCTAACGCCCGTAGCCGAAGGAGGACGTGAACTACCTCAACAACAACAACAATAATTACTATCGTCCCCGCGAGAATCAAGGTTGGAATCAGCAGCAGAGGCCTAACTACTCGTGCAATTATTCGGGCAACTATCAAGGTAACAACTCCTCCTACAATAATTACAACCGGCCGCCTTTGAGAGAGTTAGTCTTGAATCAAGGCAAGATGATGGACAATCTGTCCAAGAAGCCGACATCAAATGACAAGGTCCTAGAGACACTCAAAGCAACGAATGGATGGCTTTTCCAATGCCATCAAGAGTCGCTTCGGCTTCAACAAGATACTTGAGTCGCAGGTACAACGGCTTGTCAACCTTGCTCCCTCCACCGGTCAAGGTAAAGTTGGCGGGACAACCCGAAGAGCTCGAGATCGCAAATCTTGTTGATATATTCAATGTAGAAGATAGCCAAAGTGATCCATCGAAAGGGTCATGGATTGACTCAACTCGCCAATCAAGAAGGGCGATCCCGGGAGACCAGTCATTCCGATCTCCATTGGAAGTACTAACTTTAATGAGGCAATCGTGACTTCGGTGCAAGCATCAACATCATGCCAAGAGTGATATATGAGAAGCTATTCAGATGCCCCTTAGCATACACAACCATGTGGTTGCAGCTTGAGATCGTCACTCCGTGTTCCTTTGGGAGTACTAGAAGATATATGTGTACGAGTGGGCAACTCATATGTTCCAAACAGACTTCGTGATAGTGGATACAGGCGGTGATGAAAGGTCCCCTATCATTTTGGGACGACCATTCTTGAACACCGCTGGAGCCATCATGTATGCCAACACCGCCAAGATCATCTTCAACATCAAGGGCAAGCGAGAAACCTTCTTCTTCAAGAACGAGTCTTTGCAGTTCCAAAGACATCCTCATCGCGAACGAGTGAGAAGAAGAAGAATCTAGCTAAGAAGAGCAAGAACAAGAATAAGAAGACCAAGAAGACGGAGACAAAGTGAGGATGGTCACGCAGTCCACGGGGAGCATGACCACTTACTCGGATCCCCACGTCGATCAAGAAGGATGACCCGTGTGTCCCAACCATTCAATGCTCCATCAACGAAGCTCTTTCAATAAAGGCATGCTCGTGACACCGGGTCGGGCGTCAACATTATGGCCAAAGTAACTTATGAGTATCTATATGGCACTATGCCTTTGGAGCCTACCTATGCACGGCTGCGGATGGCGCACCCGGACATTCCGCTTCGTCGAAGGAGAAGTGAAGGATGTCCTCATCTAGATAGATGACCATTATGTCCCTACGAGACTTCCTAGTCATTGACATGGGAGATGACTACGATCCTCCAATCATCCTAGGAAGACCATTCCCGAACACCACCGAGCTATCATCTATATTGGGACGGAGAGATTCATTTCCACTTTCCCACCGAGAAGGTACGCCGCTACTTCAACAATAATTATATAATCACCGAAGAGCCCAAGAAGAATGTAGAACAAGGAGAAGGCAGCGTACCCGTCGCGTAACAAGAAGAACATCACTACGAGATGGATGGGCCAACTATGAGGAGAAGTATTCAGATATGAAGATCGGTACCCAGAAGAAAAGAACATTGTAGAAGAACCTGAGAAGGTGCTGTCATCAGAAGAGAACCAAGTGCCCCAAGAAGCTTCCTCCTCAAGGTCACCCTCTCCAACGAAGAAGGTGTGGAAGGTAAAAGTAAAATCAGAATCAATTCCTACACACGAGGCGACATCATCCGAGGCGCCAGCCAATGCGCCCCTTGAAAAATGAGTGAACATGACAAGTCCTGTTCGGAGGACTTAAAATCACCGAACGCCGCGCCAAGAGGTAACTTGGTATTTATCAGCATTACTTTTCAGCATTATATTTTTTTTACCTTAGTATATTTATTTCCCTACTTGCACCTTAGTTGCATCTTTACCATCTCGCATTAGAAAAGAAAATAAAAATGTTGTGCATTCGCATCAAAAAATCGTCAAGCCCCATGTGAATAATCATTCACTGTGGTGGCACAAAAATAATTTCTCAAAGCATATTTATTTCCCGTCTCGCATTCCTTAAATAATAAAAAGATAAAAATATTTCTTGTGATCTGTTAGAACAAGTCTAAGTTAAGAAAGTTCTAGACAACTAAAGCCTAGAGGTTTTTGTCACTAGCACTTAATTAGTTCCACAAGCTTTGTTGTCTATTTGAGCTTCACAGTAACATCAAGGATCAAGAAGAGCTAACGAGCGAAGGACATCCGGTCCCGTCGGAGTGCCGCGACAATTGACGCTGTCTCCAACGGCAACTATCTACAACACTCCCGAGGACTAGAACATCTTCGGTGCACTGTCGGCAACATCACGAGACTATGTCAACATCCGGCTTGGGGAGAGCATCCCCGTGTACCAAGCTAAGTGTTTCCAACTTATCTATTTATGCTTTATTAGAGTGTGCTTTGATTAAAACAACTAAAAAAGATGCATAACCATAGAAACCCGAGAGAAAGATTTCCTTATTTATCTTTTCTACTTTTGGAGAGCTCTTGCAATCTGTCTTTAAAAGTGATCCTTAGAATAAACTCTACATGGAGATGATGAATAGTTGCTCGCCGTAATTCCTTTCAAGTACCTAGTTTTCAACCTTGCACTCTCCCGAGTTTTGGACACAACTGTTTAGATTTGAGATTTGCTCGAACCCGAAACTTGTGGGTAGCAAACACTTGATCTAAGTCTAGGTGGTTGACGGGTATGATATGGGAAGGTTTTGAGCTGCTATTTATCTTGTTCCTAGAGATACTAGAGTTCGGAGAAATTATCGTGAAAATATTAAATTTCTGCATGATGAGTTCCTTTATGATGAGAGTTCAAATTCCTACCACGGCCATATATTCATGCTTACTAGATTAGGAAAACCCATCTGTTTAAATAGATCATATTTTAGGTTTGAGTGTAGACTTTATAGGCATTGAGTGTGGTTATGCTGTGGACCCATAAGGAATTAGTCACGCAGTTAAAGTCAATACTATGTGCTCTCCATCCATTGATCTATGCTACTTCTGTCCTCAGAAGTATGCACCCATTTTATAAATGTTATATTCATTCTCGTGCTATACGTTCCTCGAAGTACCACCCACATATAGATCCATATCCACCACATATTGTGCTATCTCTACCCCGGAGATACGCACTTATGCTACTCCTATCCCGGGAGTACGCATTCCCCACTTACTATGCTATCTCTACCCGGAGATACGCACTTATCCGCTCCTACACCGGGAGTACGCATCCATTCATTCATCCACATATACATACGCCATTCATTTCACATCATCCGGAAAAGGTACTATTCCTATCCCGGGAGTGAACATTTAGAAATAATCATCGTCGTTCCATTTGCCTACATCAAAGCTCCAGTCATTATCATTTCAAGTTATATACTCCCCGTGCTAAAGTTTTGTTTCCAGAGGATTGGTTGCTCTAAAAAAAAAAGAGAAAAAAAAAAGAAGAAAGAAAGAAAGAAAAAAGAAAAGAAAGAGTAGCCAAGTCTTTCCATTTAAGAAGTTTCAAGGTTTCCGAATAAAGGGAGTCATGTTATCCCCGAAGGAGCAAGTGTAGAAGTAGATGTTCACCGAGTTGAGTACCCCTCATAATCATTTCCTTATCACCATCATCCTATCATCTTTTCATCCATTCCATTTCCTCATTCACATGCACATATGACTTTATTATTATTTTAGTTCCTATTGGATCCATGTCTTAAGCTTGTGCAATATATGCAAGTGAGTTTGAGTGTCTCCCCACCTATGAGCTCCACATAAGCCTATTAGAAAGTAGGGTGAGAGAGAGAAGGCACTTTCCACTATGCCTTAGTTCCATAAATACCACATATTTTGAGAGAAGAGAGAAGGCATACACTACTCATGCCTTGGAGAGGATCCAGAAATACCACAAATGAGAGATCTGAAAGGTTCATACAAGGAACTCTGAGTTTTATTTCAAAACCTTGCAAAAACTCCGGGATAATAGTTGATCAAAGAGCGAGAAACATGGCACTTGACTTGACCGTTCTATCTTTCAACTACTCAAGACACAAGTGACGGTTACAAGCCCCATGGTGAAAGGTAATATGAGTGAGTTTTGAGTCAGGATAGTTCACTCTAATCCGGAGGAGAGTTCTTGTTTGAACGCATGTGTACTTGTGAGGAGTGAAAGCATTGTAGCAACTCCCGATCCATCTTTGAGTCTATCTTTGCTCGGGGACGAGCAAAAGGTAAGCTTGGGGGAGTTTGTTGACGGTCGTTAAGTATCAATTTTATACCGTCAACACAAGCAAGAGAAAGGACTAATATTAGTTCACATGTTAGATATAGGGGTTACACGACGGAATTCCACGAGTTTTGGTGATTGTCTATTTCGCGGGGGTTATCGTAAAGAGAACCAAAGGAGGCCCACATGTCATGATTACATAGAGATAAAGACCGAACGGGTAAAATTGTATAATCTAGAAGACTCCGGAAGGCAAACCCCGGAAGCTGGGGCCCACTGGCGGGGTGGCCGGTCGGCCGACCCGGGGGAGTCGGCCGACTCCCCACCTCCACCAATCGGGTGGAGTCTCGTGGATCCCGCCTCCACCGCCTTTGAGGATGAATAATTATCGTCCATTTAGGTCGGTTTGATCCGAGGGCCGTGGTTAATCCTAGGGGGCTATATATTCGAGCCCCCGGCCCCCGGGTGAAACCCGAATTCTAAGTTAATTCATTCAAGAGTTCATTCTCTCATCGAATTCGAGAAGCGAGCCACCATCTCAATTAGAGCTCCATAGTTTAGTAGCATAGCTACATAGGAATAGATCTAGAGGGAATCAAGCCTAGCTTGGAGTCCGGATCTGTCGGAGTTCTTGGTAATTCCCCTCGCATTCTTGTAATATTCATCATTGTTCGTGATACTATGAGTAGTACTTTATTCTATTCTATTATATCATACTTGACTTTGCTCTATTTGATTATATTCTCAATTATATTGTTCTTAGTTTACTTTGATTATATGTTTAACATAGTTGGACTAGAATTATGTTTATGCATAGGATCGTATAGCGCTTACTCATTAGATCGATGGGTGAGTGGTAAATATTGTGTAGGCGTGGTGCTTAGACCGTATTTATCCGCGATTGCACCCTATTGGCCGGGTCGTGTGGTAGATCGCGGAAGTGACAGGTTCCGTTGAGTCCTTTGTATTCCATCCCCGTTGGTAGGTCTTAGTAGAACAACCTATTACATTGAAGTCATTGCTATGTCTCTTGTCTTCTCGGTAATATCACTATGCATAGATGTAACCTTTTCCCGCCATGATTGCTAGATGTTCTTGCACTAATCATTGTATGCTTTGACCTTATAGTTAGAATAACATAGGATTATACCCTAGATCGTCCTAGTCCATGCTAGTGTTATAAGCTTAGAGTGCTAAGTTGAGATGGCTTATTACTATTATTTTATGTGGCTAATTGCTCTCATTTATCTTATGTCATTTATCATTCATTCCTATATTTTATGTGACACTTACCCGTATGAGATGATTGATACGAGACAAGGTTAAGCTCTCCATTACAAAGCATGTGCATTGCTCATCACTCATTATCCAGTGCATTCCCTTCCCGGTGGTAAAAATATAAATAACGATACCTGGATACTCCTGGTTAAAATGCTACATCGGTATTATCTGTGCGCTTGTGGATCCCATATTTATTTCTAGTAGCAGTTGCATTATTTAGTACCAGCATTTTTGGCGCCATGTTGGGGATGACAACCTAACACTGAGTGGCGTTAGAAATGTCAACAGGGCGCACGGCACTTGGCCTTCTCGGCAACCGTTAGATAGCCGTCCCTCACATAGCTGTCTAGTTTCGCGTCATCCACGTCAGACTCCCCCAGCAAACAAGACCACCCCACCAGCTTGACACGTTTCGCAACGGGACCCGAATCAGCATCGGCAATTCCAGCTCGTTGCCGAGGAGCCACGCTAAGGGTGTCCAGCTCCCCAGCTTCAAAGCATTCGACGTCCTCGTCCATATCATTCTCCCCTTCCGACTCCGTCCCCGAATCACCCTCTATCTCAATAGGCGCAACTGCGCGCAAGGGGCAACTCGTTTCCCGGCCGCAATCCCAGCGCGGGGATCAGGGGCTGCGACTGATTCGGTTGACGACTCTGAGCTAGTTTCGGATGAGCCGCCGGATCCAGTGCTGCTGGGGTCGCCGGATTCGGTGCCGTAGCCAGGGTCGGTGAGTTTAGGGTTTTGGCTATCAGTTGCCGACGAACTCGCCATTGTTAGAGGTCAGCGTGGGCGAGCGTGCAGAAGTCTCGCCGAAACTATAAAGTAAAACAAAAAGGGAATTGTAAGATGCTTTCGAAGCACCTGCCGAAGCAAAATAAAAAACCCCCGAACCCCTGTAACTGCGAGTGCACCGAAAGAAGCCAAAGGAAACTCACCGAATCCGCAGAAGCCGCCGAATGCCTTTCGGTGTTCACGCCGAATGCTCTCTCGAGAATTTTCACACGCGCGAGAGCGAGAGGAGGCGTGAAAATGACGCCGGCCGCGGGGGGGGCTTTTTATAGGCGCGGGAGGCGGCCGTTACGCGACGAAACGTCGCGTCGGTTGCGCTTCCCGAGGTGACGGTTCACGCCTACTAAAACAAAACAAAAAAAACGGTTTGCACACTTGGAACCTGAGGACAGGCTTCCCGTGTGCAAATCGGGGACGGCGTTGGGCAATTCGGCTCGTGCGCCGAATTTGGACAGCTCATTTGCCACGCGCGAAACAGCGCAGCCGGGGCCTTTCGGCATCCCAGTCCTTTCGGCATCCTGGTCCAAGTCGGCGCCTGCCGAATTCCGCTGCGGCCGGGATTCGACAGCTGCCGAGGGGCTACTGTTGGGGGATAGCCAAAGCTTGGGCACTTGGCGTAGGCCGAAAGGCCCACATGATTCGGCGTGTGGCCCGAATCCCCAACCAAACCCGGCGAAAGCCTCGACCAGTGCGCTGCCAGGACAAGGGCGAGCGCGTGCCCAGGCAGGATTCGGCGGTGATGCCGAATCTATCCGCCGAATTGTCGCATTTGGGGCGCTCTAACGTTTGTCTAAGCTGTGAGCAGATGGATGACGGGTCCACAACCCCCAAAGGAGCAGCACCAGGGAAAGCAGCGTGAGCGCCTGATGACAAGTGGGGCTTAGGCGGTCGGCCATCCAGGAGACAAGGCTTAGTGCTGCAAGCTTGACTGTTTAGCCCCTCGCCAGCACTGGCATAGGGCTTTAGGGAACGAACTCTAAGGGCAAAACCGTCTTGTAAATGCCTACGGGCGACTATAAATACGTCCGGATGGCAACCGTGTAAAGGGACTGATTCTTGAGTAATACATTGGTTTTCACCATCGTGTGTTATTCGCGTGTCTTTCGTCATATTGTGTATTCGGGGTTCTAGGCTTTCCGCCTAGAACAATAATAACGCTTCAGGAAATTCAGATTTTCATCTGACCTCATACTTTGTTTTGGAATGGAAGCCTCTTTTCTTCGTTTCTTTTAACGCTTTTGATGACAAGTTTTCAGAAGACATGGCTTGCAAGTGCAGAAGAGATGAATTATATTTTTTTAATAATGTACTCATGGACAGTTGACACCACAGTATCCGTGCCCGTCCACAATGCGTACAACTTCATTTACTACTGATCTTTAATTTCACCACTTATTGGTAAGGTATGATCTAATATATATATACCTTCCATCCCAGTGATTTTGCCGTTTTAGCCCCATGACTCAGTGACTAGTGTACCAATATTATTTAAGCCCACCAGTATGCAGTGAAATGAGAGATTCTAGGTGAAATCTTCAATAAAGCCATGTAACTACTCATCTCATGCTCCATAGTCAGTTCGTACCCATTGTGATATAATTGAATATATATATTATAACTTGCTGGATCAAATGACAAAATTGTTATCACTTTAGTGTTCTGACCATTCAACATGTAGCAGAAAAAAAGGTCCTAGGATTTGAAGAACTTGAAGGTCAGGGTATTTTATTGTTCACTAGTTTATTTCACGTTTTTTTTTTCTTTAGTAGGTGTAGGTCTACTAATTTTTAAGATGTCTTTCTATTCGCCCTTCTTGGATGCGAGAGAAAATTTGAATAATGCCACAATCTAGGACAGAAAAAATTGTGATAACCTAATCTTGGGAGAATAAATTCAAGTTGGAACGAGTGTTCTATGCTTCGGAAATTCTATTTCTTGCAATGTTCTAACTTCTTTGTTTTGCTTTGTAATTACCTGTGTTTTTTTCACAGAAACTGCGTGATGGATCTTGCGTCAAACCTTTAAGATAGAGATCATAGCAAGAAGTCTCTTTTTTTTTTTTTAAAGATCCGGAACATAGCCGGCATATGTTAATAAGAAGAGTAGAGAATCACATGCGCAAACGGCTTCCCAGGTTTGACAGACTGTCAAGCTGGGCAGGGAGGGCTAAATGGACTACTCACATTCTAAGAGTACAACAAGAGGCCATAACAACTCAGCCTCTGAAACCAAACAATGTGCATCTTCTAGCTCCCGTCTTTTGTCAAATACTGTTTGTCGACACCTACAACCTGCTTGCATCATCCAGATAACACATATGCAACCCATTGGAAAAACAACATGGCTAACTTCCGCTTGAATAAACATACGGGGCATGAGGAATATCATGGGACCTCCATCTCGCCTGTCCCTAAACCCGCTGCAATTGCGGCTAGGGTCCTGCAAAGCTCCATGTCGTCAAGTTTCGTTGCGGTCTGTAGTGCCTTGACCGCCTTCTCCCTCGATTAAGAGGTCCTCGATGTAGGATCATGTGGCATGTGAGTGTCGGAACACCAGCGGCCACAACATCCTTCTGCTCGGTGAGGAACATGTAGAGGGAATGGGGATTCCTCGCTGGCTCAGGATTGCAAAGGTGCATATCTCATGTGTTGGCCGGCAATGAAAGGTGATTGTGGTGCTTGGAGCGAAGGTGTTTGATGTCATTGTTGATGAAGCCTGTCTGATTCATACGAATTAGTATATCTGCATAACCTCCGACCGGACGCGTCAACTGTGTTACGTTGAAGGATCATAAGCAAAAGTTATGTTTTAGGTCAAATAGATACTCCCTCTGTTCCACTATTCATGATGTTGTAGCATTGCACTAAATTGCCTAAATTCATAGATTCGTCTATGTATATGGACACAACCAATGTCCTAGTATTCAGTTCCTTCGGCTTTGGATGCTGATAGGGGATGTGCACCTTGACCCAGCCGTGGATGACTGGATGGTGTGGCATTGGACCCCCGACGGCAGCTACTCTAGTGCCTCGGCATATCGGGCATTCGTTGTCGGACGAGTGCTGATGCTAGGGCGAAGGAGCTTTGGTCCGTTCCGTGCCCTCCGAATGTGAAGTTTTCTCCTGGCTAGCACTGCACAGCCGGCTATGGACGGCGGAGCGACGCAAACGCCATGGCCTCCCGGACGACGATGACTGCGCCCGGGAGCCAGAGCACACTGACCACCTCCTGCTCTCCTGCACCTTCACCAGGGAGATCTGGCAACGACTGCTGCAGCCATGGCCAAGTTAACTTACGTAATAACCACATTGGAAAACAACCATGGTGCTTTAAAAAGATTAGAATTCGAACTGAATTCATATCTTGTTCCGGACTGAAATTCGCCATCCATTGTTTCTTTTTTACTCCTTTTGATTTTGATGACAAGTATCCTGTTAGCAGATGAACTATAATTACTTCGGAGAAAAGTATTGTCTAAACTAGTATATAATATACGAGCGGGACGAAACTCGGGTTTTGCAGAGAGCGTTCACAGGGAATTGAGTGTTTTGGGCCATTTTTGTTGGGCCGTGGCAGGTCCGTCGGATGGAAGATACGTACTCCACTATAGAGGCATCCAAAACGGAGCGGCCATTTCTCTCCCGTCGGGAGTCCAAAACGGATCGGCCGCGAGCACTCCGACGGCGACGCCGACGCCGGCCGTCCCATCCTCCCCGCCGGCGGCGCAGGCCCGCCCCACGCCTCCCCCTCCCCCTCCCCCTCCCCCTCCCCCTCCCCATCCCCATCCCCCGCCGAGGCACACACAACATAGCCGTGCAGGCAGCTCCAAACCCTAGTCGATGGATTCGCAATCATCCGCTGCCCTTCCCATGGAGCCGCCGGCCATCCGCCGCGGCGGCGAGGAGGACCGCATCAGCGCCCTCCCCGACGAGCTCCTGCAAACCATCCTCACCCGACTGCCATCCGCCGCGGACGCCGCGCGCACCACCGTCCTGTCCAGCCGCTGGCCAGACGTCTGGGCCCAGATGCCGATGCCGAAACTTGTCTTCGACGACACCACTGCTCCTGCGACGACGCCCTCGGCCTTCCTCGACTCCATCGACGCCGCCCTCAAACTCCCCGCCGCACCCACGTTCCGCAGCCTCAAGATCGACTTGGGAGGCGACCTCCCCGCTCACCGTATCTCTCCATGGCTCCGCTTCGCCTCCCAGCGCGTCGCTGGCAAGCTACTTCTCCGTCACCGTCGCCTCTCCAGGTACGCGGACAACATGGAGGATCTCGTGCTGCCCATCTACAAGAGAGCTACTAAGATCAACCTTCAAATCGCGGGGGTTTTTCTCCGGCCGCCACCGACCGGTTCCTTCTCGTCGCTGACCGATCTGAGTATAGATTGTGGCCAAATGGATGGCGGCGAGCTGGGGCGTGTCGTGTCTTCTCCGCAGTGTCCGCGCCTGCGGAAGCTCAGTCTTGTTGTGTTCAAGATCGAACCAGTCCGCGAGGTCTCCATATGCTCGGAAACTCTGGAGTGTTTCACTTGCTCCTTCCTCAGAGGCAAATGCAAGCTAGAGGTTACAGCGCCAATGCTGCAGGAGATTTATGTGAAATGTGCACCTGAGGCTTGCATTGTCGTCGCCCCGAAGCTGGAGAAGGTTGTTTGGCGCGACACCTTTGATCCTGACAGACACCAGTTTGTTGTGGCAGGGCGCCACCTTCGCTCACTATGCATCTCACATTCGCCTTATTCGTCCGCACGGCTGATGGAGAGATTTGATACTGTCAGTGACTTGAGAGTTTCTCTCACACTCAAGGAGGTATGGTTGTTTATGTGCATTATTATTTCACACTGAAGTAGAGATTATTGTTTTGTATGGTACATCTGGAAACCTTGGAAAAGATTGTACAATTTTAATAAAGTTAGTCAAATTTCAGTCGACATATATTAGTAAAAACTAAAAAGTGGAAACCATGTACTTCATCCCCTTGCAGCCATTGCTTACCCTCCTTAAGAACTGTGATAGCTGTTCTGCACACTTGAGTTAATTAATGTTACTATAAGGGCACCCTCAACAATAGAGTCAACTTGCCAGCTCATATGAGCTTAAAAAGATAAAAATAGAATAACGTAACATTCTAGTACAGAAATAATGTGTAAGCATAGACATATGAATCATAGGAAACTCTGTCCTCGTCATGAAGGGCTGCCTTATCATTCTTTCTCCTTATTGAATATAATATACTATGAGCTCTCTAATATTGTTGGAAGTGCCCTAATTCGTATTCTTGTAATTCAACAATCAATAGGAACAATCTTATTACATTCCGAGCAAGAGAGCTGAAGCATTGAAAATTTTGCATACTGAACTACTATTATTTTGCTGATTCCATCTTATCGTTGGCCTCAATGATTTTTGCGCCCATGACAGGGAATAGCAGGATATACAACCTTCCTGAAGGAAATGGACAAGCTTTCCATATGTGAAACCCTTGATGTTGTTGTAATGACGCATCACCATACTAATGCTGTTGGGCCAATGATGTTGCATCTTCTTAGGAGGTGCAATTGTATCCGGAGGTTCAAATTGCATCTTAATTTGTGTATTCTGTCGGAGGTAACTTCCAATTTTTATAGCAATGGTTTGAATTTTTAATCATGTGAACCTTTGCTATCAAGGAACTTAGCCATATGTCTTGGGACTAATATTTATCACTTTAGCAAGGTTTTTTCATGTACTATCAGGTTGCTTTTACATGAAGATACATATAAATTAATTAGTTTAGATGTCACTAGTTATTATAAATTATAGTTGTATATGATAAATTAATTAGATGACACCACCACATTTCTCCATCGATACACGCTAAAAGAAAATTTATTTAGCAGCTGAACACAGTGTCGAACACTAACTAACTGAGATTTTTTTTTAAAAAAAATGAAACAAATGAAACATATCACATACATGTGGGTATGACATGGCTGGTAAAACTGAAATGTTTACAAATGCATATATCATATACATGCCTGTTGAGATGAACTAAGTCTAATGCTCCCCTCCCCAAAGGGTGAATAGCACTATATTGCACTTGTTTCTACACATGTCCTGTTTGCTAACATTTTTTTCTTATTTTTCAGATGTCATCCTGTACTATGCCAGATTGTCCTTGTCATCCGCGTAGAATTACAGGTTGGATGACATCACCTTTAATTCGCTTGAAGAGATAGGAATCAGTTTCTCTACATGTTCTACATGTTCAGCCGAACAAGCCCAATTTGTGGAGTTGTTGCTCTCTAGATGCAACACGGTAATCCTTAAAAGGGTAGACTTTACAGTGCCCTCGGCCCCGATTCTTTGGAGATCGTGGAGGTCGTCCAAAGGATTCGCAGCATGTGTCACCCAAACATCAAAGTCCAATTTAACGTGCAGTAAGCCATCAGTCGTCAAAGCTGCACATGTGCCTGGGTCGCCTGGTGCCTTTTGTATCCATTGTGAAGGGTGACTTCTTCGAAATACATCTCTGTGGTTTGCGTTGTGGCTGACTTTCATGGACCAGTAGTGTCCGTATGTGCTGTACTTCAAAACTTTCTTTGTGCACCAGTATGGTTTAATCATGAATAAGTTGTGATCTTTGAACTTAAATCTGTGTTTAGTATGGTTGTTTTTGTTACAACGGTTAATATTGCCTGAGTTAAATTGGTTGGCAAGTTTCGTTAGCTGTTTTATTTTTCACCTCCAGATTTTTTTATGGCTCCTGTTTCTACTGGATAGCTGTTTTATTTGGCACCTCCGAAATCCAGATTCTGTTGTCTCCTGCTTCTACTTAATGTTTACTTTCAGATTCTGACAATATCGGGTGTGTAGCTTAACATGTCTGGTTCTGAGTGTTTTTTGCTACTCAATATGTTGTTTATTAATAGGATTGCTAGTTGTATATTAGTAGACTCAGTTTCAGATTCATAGTTATTTCTCCTGTTTTGGATTTCTATGTAGTGTAGTGGGCTTTGGAGAACAACTGGAGAGTTAGAGCAAATGCAAGAGGATCACGCTTGTATTGCAGACGTATTTTTACTGTGGGATATGCATAAGATCAAAAACTGATTATAATCAATATTTTTTTTTTTTTTCTTTGGTGCGTTAATACCCCACTGCCTCAGCTCGCCACCATCGATTTGGTCGTGTGATATCATCAAATCGGTCAGGCCGTGGAGTCGGTCGGCGGCGGCCGGAGAAAAAATTCTGCTTGGAATCCAAGGTCATTCTCGGTAGCTCTCTTGCAGATGGGTAGCGCAAGCTCCGCCTTGATATCCTTGAACCTTCGGACATCTTCCTTGAGATCGAGATGGAGGCGTGGCTTGCCAACGATGCGCTGGGAGGCTAAGCGGAGCCATGGAGAGACATGGTGTGTGGCGACGTCACACCGGTCGATCTTGAGGTTGTGGAGCGTAGTTGCGGCGAAGGAGTTGAAGGCGGCGTCGATGGAGTCGAGGAGGGCCGAGGGCGGCATTGGAGGAGCAGGGCAGCCGTCGAGGACGAGTTCTGGCACGTGGGCCTAGATGCCTCGCCCGCGGGCAGGAGAGCACGCTGGTGCGCGCTGCAGGTGGACGAGGATAGTGTGTAGAAGCTCGCCGGGGAGGGTGCTGATGTGATCCTCCGCCGGGAGGGATGGCGGGTGGCTCCATTGGAAGGGTTTGGGAATCCGTCGACTAGGGTTTGGGGCTGCCTGCACGGCGTTGTGGTGTGTCGTGTGTATCTTCCCCGTCCTCCGTGGGCGGGAGTCGCTGGAGCCGGACTCGGATGGCATGCTACGGCCCACCAAAATAGCCCAAAGCGAAAGGGGGATAATTGTTAATTTTTATCAAATTTACATCTTCTACAAAAAATCAAATTTACATAAAAGATATTAACATATATAACATGTTTGTGCATTTCTACACGAACTTAGTCAAATTAGAGAGTTTGACTTGGAACAAAACTAAACCGATTTATGATTTAAAATGGACGAAGTATATAAACTAATTTTTGTTTCTTAAGAACAAAGACGAAATGTGCCTCCCTCACTCTCCTTTTGCTTAACTTCCTTGCGGAAGTATCTTCTTTACCTCACGGATTGATATATATTAAACCGATTAATATCCATGGTTTTGGGGCTAAATGATGCACGATCATATTCAAGTTTTTTACTTGCTTCGGTGCTTGTATTTTTTGGATTTTTTCTTTAATGGTGTTGTTTTTCTACTGACATCTTCAAAAGTTAGTAGACCTACACCTACTAAAGGAAAAAAAAATAAAAACTAGTGAACAATAAGTTACCCTGACCTTCAAGTTCTTCAAATCCTAGGCCCTTTTTTCTGCTATGTTGAATGGTCAGAACATTAAAGTAATAACAATTTTGTCATTGAATCCAACAAGTTATACTATACATATTCAATTAATATATCACGTTGGATATGAATAAACCATTATATTATTACTCAAACTAATTAAGTGGAACAAGTTTGAGCTGCTAGTTTATAGTCCATCATACTATCCTGAAGAACTAGACCAAACACCATAATAGGTTCTTCAAAGCTGATTACATTCGAAGTTCCTTACTGCTAATTGGATTATTACTAGCATATCCATATAAAAGCACCACTGGTTTTACAAATGCATCATCAAGAAGAGTACTGATATCGAACAACTAAGCTCCATCTCAGATGATATGGACAGTCATTGTAAGCTTCTTGCTTTCCATCAGCTGAAACAGGCAGATATCGCCTGGTTTCAGCTCATTGTCATTGACAAATTGCCTCCAGCCTTGAGCGAGCCTACGAATGTTATCAGTGATCTTGATTTCAGCCTCCCATGTACGAGTCTTGTTGGGATGCATAAGGTCCATGGTGGCGTACCCATGTCGAAGGTGTTTACCATACTCTGAAGAGAATCTCTGATTGCATTCAGAAAATGTAAGGCTAAGTGACAATATAGCTTCGTTAAAAAAAAAAAAGCAGCAATATAACCAAAAGAACAAGTTGCAGCAATCCAAAGAGAACTTACCCTACTCTACAATTAGATTCATGACAATTTTATCTATTTTGACTTCAAAAGGAGTCTATAGCCCCCGGCGGCCCCCTCCCCTGGCGGCCCCCTCGGCGCCGCCGCCGCCGCCGGCGTCGGCGCCCGGCCACCACCCCCATGGCTCCCCGCCCCCACCCTCCCCTCCCCTCTCCCCTTCTCCACCCCCGGTTTTCGCGAAGACGAGCCGACGCGCCGCCACCGGGGCCGGCCGAGGTCGCCGCCGCGGAGGCCCTGAGGTCGGCCGGGAGACCTCCGCCTCCCTCGGATCCGGCGGCCGAGGGGCCCTCCCCGCCTCCTGGCGCCTCCCCCGGCTCCGCAGCGCCCGATGCCGCGCCGTCCCGGTCAGTCGCCGCCGCTGCCACTGGGGAATTGGAGGGCGCCGCGGCCCGGCGCTCGGGTCCGGCCACACGGCGAGCGGGGCCGCCGCCATCGCCGTCGCCGGCCGCCCGCGGGAGCCGCCGGAGGCCTCCGCGTTCGTGGATCGCGCGAGTCGCCGCAGCCGGAGCCCTCCGCCGGCGGGGCGGGCGCCCTCGCGCCTCCACGCCCGCGTCTTGGGCAACGCCGGCACCGCTCACCGGTCGCGCCGTGATGCCGCGGCCTTCGTCACTCGTGGTGGGCAGTGGCGCTTCGGATGAGGTCCTCGTGGAGGATGTGACGGACGACGACGACGACGACGGTGTGGGCGGGGACGGCCTCGGCCTCGACGCCTTCCTCGTCAACCCGTCGGCCCCCTCCCCGAGCCCGGCTCCAACCTTGTCTCCCCAGGCGGCGCCTTTCCACCCCGAGAGCTGCACGGCGGGTCGCGCCAAGCACCGGCGGTGGGCGGACGACGACGACGCTTCGGACGATGAGCATTCCTTGTCGTACCTGGAGGCCGCTCGCCGCCCACCGATGACTGCAGCTGCGCCTCAGGTGTGGCCACTGCCGGGCCGTGGTGGGGCGGCTGACAGGCAGTCTGGCTCCCGGCGAAGACGGAGGACGCGCGGCCGGCCGCGACCACAGCTGGTCAACGGACTACCTGTTCGGCCGGTGGAGGGGCGTGCCCCTGCGCGGCAGCGCCTCGGCCGGCGCGGGCGCGAAGGCCGTCCGGCCAGCGACGCTGCTCCGGAGCGAGTCCCCGCCCACCAGCGACTTGGGTCGGCGCGCCGTGCGACCGCTCCGGACGCCGATGGGTGGCAGCGAGTGCTGCCTCAGCATGCACAACCACCGCGGCAGCGGCAGCGCCATGGGGCGGGCGCCGGAGGGAGCGTCGGACCACGACAGTTCCCCACGTACGCCGATGGTCGCTGCTTCAAGTGCCTCGCGACGGGGCACCGCGTCGCCACCTGCAACCTACCTTGGCGGTGCCTCCGCTGTCATGGCCTTGGCCACCTCGCGCGGGACTGCGAGAGGCCGAGGCGCGCCGCTCGGCCAAGGAGCGGCAGCGACACCGTGAGCGGCGAGCGCGCTCCCACGGGGGCCGGCGACTCGGCTGATCCCGGCCACTCCCAACGTGGCCGCGATCATCGCTCGCGTCGGCGCCGACGTCGCCGGCATAAGAGGAGGCAGGAGGCGGGCATCCCCAACCAAGCTTCCAAGGTTTGGCGGCCGCGGTTTGCTCGCCCCGTGGATGGAGCACCGGCCGAGCCTCCAGTCGAGGGCTCGGGCCTAGGGTCACCCGTTGATCCGGTGGACACTTCGAGGGATGTCGCCTGGGCGGCAATTCTCGAAGGCCCGCTGCCGCCGACCGACGACGCGCGCATGGCCACGCGGGGAGGGCCGACTCCGGAGCCGGTGGCCGCCCAGTCACGTGCCACCCCGGTGTCGCCAGGCGATGTGGCCGTCGACCAACCTGCCGGAGAGGACCTTGCCATGGAAGGCCCCCCTCCAGCGCTCGAACTGCCAAGCGCACCCACGGTGGGGGGACGCGGACAGGACAGCGCGCCGAGGGTGTCCGAGCGGGCTAAGCCGCTGCTCGTCTACACCCGCCGCAACAAAGCAGCACACGGGGCGGACCTCCCACAGGACGTGGTCGAGGCCCCCGTGACGGCGAATGACGCGGTATGCTGCACTCCGCCGCCGGGCTTCGGGGCGCCATCGTCACCACCGCCGTGGAACTCTTCCGCTCGGCGGCGCTTCCAAGCGTTTGCCGACAAGGTCGTCAAGCCCAAGCCTGCCGGCATTCTACCGCTGCCGTCACCCATGAAGACACCCTCGCCCAGGAGGACACCTTGGCAGAGGCCGCTGCGGAGCCGGAGGATCGCCGCCCAAAGCCTTTCTAGGATCCCGGTGTCGAAGCGCGGGGAGTACCTCATCCTCAAGCGCCTCGGCCAGGTCTCCCCTCTGACTGAGTCCACTGCGGACAACAAGTTCGACGCTCTCTTTGGTGGGTGTCCGGAGGACGACGAGGCTCTCAGGGAACTCTTCCCTGACGGGTGCAACGTCGGTGGGCGCAGGAGACGCCGCCGCCGCGCGCGGGCTTGAGCCAGCCATGGTTATCGCCATGTGTTGGAATGGTTGTTTAGGTAGCGAGTAATAGGATAATGCGGTTTGGTTGTGGGGCGTGCTTTTCTTGCTTTTATTGTTAAATCTTGTAAGCACCCCGGTTGTACTAAAACTTTCCTTCTTAATCAAAATACGCGCAAATCTTTTGCGTGATTGAGAAAAAGAAATCAGATGGAACAAACAGATCAGTGATGACTCACCATATAGCCAGAGCTTTCAGAAACATTGCAAGGTTTCATGACGCATACAAAAATGGGATATGGAGATCCAATAGCTTGAACTTTGTTATTTATTTTATACATCTGCTCATTGTTTAGAACAGTGTGTCGTGGTACAATATATCCAGGCTCAGTAGCTTCACGTGGAGGACTTCTGGAGGAAGGGACATATCCTGTGGAGAAACCCAATCACAAAAATGGCCATCAAGTCAGAATATGCTCCATAGAACCAAAACTGAAAACTATTCCAAATGCTTTACATACAAACCTGCCGACTTTGGGTGATGGGTTTCCTCAATAGGATGAAATATCAAGGTGACTCTTCTTGTGCGGCCCTTTGATGGTTCAAATATGCAGATATCACCTTCTTTCAAACCATTGTCGTAAATGAAGCCCAACCAGCCAGTAGAAAGAGCATACCAACCAACAGTGTTAGTGTCCAAAGTTATTGTCCATGTCTTGCTACCATTAAGCTGAGAAAGTGTAATGGTTCCATCTTTGTCCAAAAGGTGTTTGAGAGCATAATCCTTAGAGATGGCCTGTTTCAAATGATTGTAAACCGCATTATATGACAAACGAATACTGAAGACCCATGTTGTGACAATCATAATCTTTATGAAACAGTTATTGACTGTCAATGGAACTGTTTAAAAAAGAATACAACGAAAAATCCTACTGATTGCATGGGATAAATTCAGAACTCACCAGTAATCCACCAGACATAGTTGTCATGTCCATGGCTGTGATGTACAATGGAATTTGAGGTCTAATTTTCTGCTCAAGGGCATCGATTTTAGCCTTTTGCTCACTCGTCATGTTGCAACCCATTGGGAACACTAACCAAGACTTCCGGAAACCAACAGAATTCAAGCGTTCTTCAACATCAACATCTTCAGCTACAGTATCAACCATGAAAAGTTTAGCATAAAAAGGCAGTATACACAGTGCTGAAAATTGAAGGTAATCAGTTCAAAACTATTTAGTATTTACTTGATGCTTGTGAGGGGGATGCTTGTGAGGGGGAGTCTGTTGGGCTCATCTTTGAAGTTTTCCTCATGTGGCTAGAGCTACCAATGCAATGTGTCACCGACCTTTTGGTTGTTGGTGGTTGTGTATAATTATCATGAGAAATGCTGCTTTCCTGCCCATAAGGAGAACTGTCCATCACAACACTAGAGAACTCTTTCTCACAATTACTTGGATCGAAGATTCGAACTTTGAAGTGGGCGTGCCCACTATAAGTGAACACCAAGAAGTCTCCCTGTCTAAGATCATGAGAACTAGAAAATTTTGTCCATCCAGTTCCAATGACAAGATCATTCTGTTCCTTGGCAACCTTAACATTATATGTTTTACCGTTTGGTGCTTCCAGTTGGACTTCTTCCGGGATCTGCCCTCCAACATTGGTTGCAAACTTTTTTGGTATGGTCTGCAAGAATAAACAAATGACATCATTTCATTTACTTAATAAGAAAATTTTTCCATGTAATCAAATGCTACACAGAGGTAGTTTTATACCCAGTAATAACATTGAGCACCGAATGAAATGCAAAAAAGGACTAGTACCAGACTACCAGGGCTGCCAACGACGAGGTACCAATTGTGCAAGGAAGAGTTACTTTCCTAGCATTAGTGACTGGCTAGATAACGTATTATAAGGGGGTTTTTTTTGTGTCTCTCTGCTTTTTTTCTTTTGGACGGGCTGTTCCTTCTTGTTTATTATCTATTTATATATTATAAGTAGGGGCAAGCCAACTGTTACCTAAATAAAATAAAAGAGGTACCAATCACTAGTTCATCCTCATGCTTCGGTTCCATATTAGCCTTTTAGTTGTTGCCCTTAGTTGCCACCAGGTCCTTTTGCATTTCAGCTGCTGTATCGTTTAGTTGCTAGATGTTCTCTAGTCTTTGACTCTTGGGTGTATGTGCCAGTTTTATTCGTTTGGTTTGTGTGTCCAAAAAAATCCTTTTGGTTTGTACTTGTTCTCTCTTCTAATAATAATGTAACATGGCAGATCTCTTGCCGTATTTTCTGAAAAGAATCTTCATGCCTATACTTCCTTTAATTAAAAAATAAGCAGATTTTAGCTATCATTCATACTTGAAAACCAAGAGCTATATATTTTATCCTCTTCAAATTTATATGAATTTGGTTATTCAGGAAAGCTTTGTGTATTATTTAGTAATTTAACTATAGCCAAGCTTGTTTGCGGATAACCAAAATCTATTGTCAAACTTCCAACTTCACCATCGGTATTATAAAATTTCTAGCTAAATTTCTGAACTCCACTAAAACTTCAACAAATATATAAAACAAAAAGAAGAGATATCACTGGTGCACAAGAACAGTGTAATTGAGTATCTTACCAGTTTATTCTTGAAATCGCTCACGCTCATCATGATCTTGATGAAACACCTATCCTGATCACTCATGTGGTGCCAATAATGATTTGAAATACAATCCTTGCATACTGTGCAAGCTTTGTTTCTCCTGTAACAACTCATAACATGTTAGTTGAGATAAAATTGTTAGAGAAAGTTATAACATCAGTGCCGGACTTGGGAGTATGCAGAAAATAGCAAATAAAAACTTCAATATTTTTGGGTACTTATAATAGCAGGTACATGCCAATAGCAGTCAATTTTGCTTGTGGGGACAAAAATGGTGAGTGGAGCTACCATTACAGAGTTACCAACCTTTCGCTTCCTGGTGATTGCAAATGAGTGTCATGAGATGTGATCCTCTCTTGGACATAAGGAACGGAGTTAATCGGAAAACAGGATAGCTCTTTCTCACAGGTACTTGGACTGAATATTCGAACTTCAAAATGGGACTCCCCACTGTATCTGAACACCAAGGTATCACCCTGCTCTAGTTCATAAGCATTGGCAAACGCAGCCCATCCATAACAAAGGAGTATCTCATTATTATTCTTGGTCACCTCAATGTCATATGTTTCACCATCTAGCACTTTTAGTGTGATTGCTTCAGATATCTGATCTCCAACATTTTTTGCATACTTTTTGGGCAGCATCTGCAAAAATGAATAAATAAGATATTTTTGTTTACTTAAAAGTTAAAAGACAGTTCTTGTAATGGTAACTCAAACCAGTGCACAGAACTAGTGTGCTATATGAGATTAAACCTCATTTTTCTGAGGCACAGAATATACCTCTGCTATATAAGATCAGTCCATTTTATTCTCAGGAACAGAACATCGTCAAATGTACAAAAGGAAAAGGATTGGCAAATAGACAGGCACTAAAGGGATGTTAATTACTTACCACTCAGTTGTCTTCATGCCCATAGGTTTTCCTGTTAATCAGAAACCATGCATATAGCCTAGTGTGGAAGACAAGGTGGTGGTTTTTATGTTCTTGGTTCAGAATTCAGAGTACAAGTGTCCAGGTTCAGATTATTGTTGAAGTTCAGTCATTAGAACTGCTATGTTTCAGCAAGTAGTTAAAAAGGATTATATGCTGATCATAGGAGGTAAATCCTGCAGTAACTAGGAGGCCATCAGGGACAGTTTTCAGTCCAAAATCAAGTATATATATGGTAGAAGGGGAAAACATAAAAGCTGTAATCAATTTCAGCACCACCAATCTATAGTGTAAGGGTGAATTCCTGGGTCTGACAACCTCCTCAAAAGCAACTCTACAAAATTCCTTCTGTTTATTCTAGTGCAAAAATATGAGTATACACGGTTTCCTTATCAATATAGAAGTATGGTTATTTTGCATTGCTTTCTTTTTAAAACTACAACTCTTGCAACGTGATTAGAAAATAGCTAGCTCAGCTTTTTCAACTTTTACCAAAAATAACAATCAGAAATTTCGTGGAAGGAGCGTCTTGCTGAAGAAAAATAGCATGATTAGTAGGTCTTACCAGTCCATTTTTGAAACCACTATCTAGCATAACCATGAAGGAACACCTATTACGCATCTGGTTCCAATACTGATGCGCAGCACACTCTTTACATATTGTGTTATGTGAAGCATTGCTCATCCCGTGACCACACCTACTACCAATTTAAAATGTCATGTTAATTCATGGAAGTCCATGATAAATACCCAAAGATGTTTATGGAAGTAGGTTACAAGTACATGGCAAATATAATTCAAAATACAGCACTTTAGTACTTTTGGACCAGTTACAACATATGTGAGCAGTAGAAATACAATTGGTTAAATTAACCAAATTTTGCTCTCTTTCTCTCTCTTTATTCTTGAGGAATCAGGGAGGGTTAAAAGCGTCTACTCTGCTTGAAGGTATAGAAATATATAAAAGAGTGTCAACAGGCAAGAAAAACAGAAAAGATTACTAGAGCTACAAGTGCAATATTTTTTTACTAACCTCCCTTCGAAAGAGGAACTGTTGTTCACCATAAAACAGGAAAACTCTTTCTCACAGCCATTTGGGCCAAAGATTTGAACTTTAAAGAGACCATTCCTGCTATATCTGAACACTAGCATGTCACCCTGTTCAAGTTCATAAGCGCTGGCGAATTTTGCCCATCCAGATCGGAAGGCTAACCCATTAGGTTCCTTAGTAATCTGAATATCATACGTTTTACCATCTGCCACTTGTAGCTTGACTACTTCTGGTATCTGGCCTCTGATATTGTTCGTGAATTTTTTGGGGACAGCCTAAAGGAATAAGAAAAATGAGAGCTTTATAAGAAAATTAGAAATTCAGTATATAAAGAAGAAACAAAAGATAAAGAATGCAAAACTAGGTCAAATGGGAAAATAAAACAGAAAAAAAAAAGATAGGACCAACATGGTCCAATTAGAGCGCAAGACTGTCGCAAAGGAATAGAATTATCTTGTAATATTAAAGGAACTTCCTTGTCAGACCAATCCATTATATTTCCAGGAATAGAACACAGTCTAATAGAATGATCAGTTACTGCAACCACAAGAATACTACAAATGCATAGATGATACAAAAAAACTGCATTGCAATATGGTTTCTCTTTCTTTGAAAGGGAAGATGTGGAGATTCTATCCAAAACTGTAACTTTTACTATGCGGTGAAACAGGGAAACAAAATCAACAACCACCATACAGATAGTAATCACAAGTTCATAATTACACAAGTCTCTATTTCAAACCATGTTAGTGCTGGTAATTATTTCTGAAAAAACATGTGTTGACATCAGAAGAAACTCAGTTGTTCTAACATGCTGCTGCGATAGTTTTCACCAAATAATAGTAGGGGTTTCTGGTTCCCCAATTGTACTTCCCTCAAGGAAATTACTTTTAAAATCAAATCAAGGATCTTCAATATAAAAGCGAATGGTTTATTTTATCCACCCTCCTTTTTGGGGAACTATTATGAGAAATTACAGAAAAATGACATCTTAGTGCACATTATCAGCAAATGAAAGGGCTCACCACATAATCTCCAATCATAACACTGAGAAAACTCTTTTCCTGATCACCCATGTGATTCCAGTAATGATGTGCAATGCAGTCCTTGCATCTTGTTAAATATGACCTCATCCTGTGAGAACTCTTACCATAATGGAGATGAAGTTAGATAGACTTGAAAATCTGAAATGTTATGAGGCCATGCAAGCCCATAAAAACTTTATGCACAAGTATCAGGAAAAACTAAAATGTTATGGGACCATGCAAATTTTCATGATTAAGATTAGATGCATGTTGGGGGCAAACAAAGACAAATGAAATCTTTCAAAGTGTTTCAAGTTTCAGCATTGTTTCAATCTCACGAATGTAATCATGCTTGATAAACAAGTGTTCAGAAATGTTTCGAGAACTGAGAAGTTTTTAACACGTAAAGCTATTGCTAGATTGCTTATACAGAAATGCCAGTGTTCCCCTACATACATCCACAAAAATGAAAACACAATTCATGTAACGAAGGCAAATGCACTTGAGTAAAAAAAAAAAAAATCACCACAACAGTCGTCAGCAAGTTAACTGACCAAAATCCTCTTAAATCTTTATAAATAAAATAATTCATTGTAAGCAGCATAAGATAGTGGAAACAAGAAATAGTCAAAAGATCCACACAACCACTCTGGACTGGACATTGTTCCTTTTTTTTTGATAAATCGACATTGTTCCTCAAATGAAGAAAGAAACAAAAACTAAAAGATGTGGTTTTGGAAATCAACCACAAATGGACGAGATCTAATCCACACATTTCCACGCAGTGCGAACCAGAATCTGCAAAAGCTCCTGACAGCAGAGCAGATTGCAAATTGATTGCAGATTATACAGTAATACATGTTATCTGCAAACTGAAAACACTAATTTTAGATATCTGTAAGGGAAATTTTTGCAGCACTACAGTACAAGTGACCCTACAACTTTCAGAACTCGTGATTCTTTTTTTCTTTTGAAAGATCAGAACCCGTGTCTTTTAGAATGAGAAAACCCTCCTAAGCTCTCCTGCCGGTTCAAGAAAAACACAAATAAATCAAAGCGGAAGCCCAAAAGAACCAAAAGCATCTCAAAGAAGCCTGATGCCATCAAAGAACATGCACCCCTGATGTCTCCTCAAAAGAACATTTTGTACCCAAGAATCATGTACCAAGACAATAGGAATAACAGTATATGAACCAATCGATGCATGAATACAGCATGTTCCTCGGACACCTCACTGCATCAGCTAGCAATGATGCATATTTGCACAAAGGAGAGGCTCCTTACCTTTGGGGCTTTTCCATTGAGCTGAAGCACCACACCGCTATCTACTGATGTGGAAGAAAACCCCAACACTCCAACACTTGCTCGAGAAGGATGGAGAAAACCCCAGTCGGGGTATATATATTGGACGATGATGCAGGCCCACCTCACCTGATGAACATTAAAATAAGCACCGAGCTGTGCTATGCTCGTGGGTCCTACTGTAGTGCTTGAACTGTGGACAACTGTTTCGCTCTCAGCACTCAAGGTACCTACCTCGCACCATTTCCCAAAATAGTCCATATGTCATTTTCCAATGAGTCTATCAATCTAAGTTTAATACTCCCATCGTCTAACAAAAATTCAACCATCATATTTCGAGGAGTCAAATTTTACTAATTAGTTATAGAATATATTTTTATTTTTATAATAAATCTTGTTTAGAAACATAAATGATAATACTATTTACTATAAACTCGGACAAACTTGAGTTGCTTTGGCTGACAAGTATCTCGTAGTTGCACTCTTTACAAGGAGCTGGCCACTGCCACACCACACAGAGCTGAACTTGGATTCGCCAACGATTGCAAGAGGCGTGCATATGCTATCTTCCACACTTGGAGGGGGCGGGGGGCTTGCTAGCCGCCACCACACTGTGCAGAGTTGCTACTGGTCTTGCTCGCAACAGTGGGCGACGCGCACTAGCAAGCCGTCGCGCCAAAATAGAGGGGGGTTGTTGGCCACTGTCACACCATGCGGAGCCATTTCAGACTCGCCTGCTATGGTGGGAGGCGCATACCGGCCAGCATGTGTCGATTGCCGACACACCGTGTGGAGCCATTTTTGGACTCTCCGCAACGATGGAAGGTGCGCACCGACAAGATGGTCAGGGCCACGCAGCCCCAATGCCGACGAGCTAACCCATGGCCAAACTGTGCACACCGTGCTGCTGCTGGACCCTGCAAAGAAGAAAGTGAGCACACTGCCCCACCACCGGCATGCCCGTGGCCAAACTGCGCGCCCCGCTCCACTGCACAATCATCCCATCACTGTCATCGACGCCTCGGTCTCCATGGCCAGACAAGGCCCAATTAACCACATGTCGCCTCGCCCGCCATGGCCGAAGGCCAAGACCGCCGCCCGGCCAACCACGGCCATTAGCTCTCAGCCAAGGTGGGGAGACGGAGATGAAGCGGAAGGAAGCGCGTCGCTGTCGGTGTCGTTGTTGTCCCGCTGGAGAGGTGGGGGATCCGTTCCCGGAGGAGCCGGATCCACGTCTCGGATGCCTGAATCCAACCGGAGCTGGGGAAGACGCGGGCGGTCGCCGGAGCTGTCAATAAGCGCAGGGGGAGTGCTGCACAGGGCGGATTCGATGCGGCATCGACGGATCTAAGCCCGGGTGGGTCGGATCCGACTCGCCAGCTCGCCGTCGTCTTGGCGCCGCTTCGACTCGCCAACCCCACACAGAGGGCTCTCCGCGCACCTGGGAGAGGGAAGGCCTCGCCACCACCATCCTTGGGAGCCGCGCCGGCTTCCCGGGGGACCCCCTCTGGCAATGGCGAGGCGGACGGCTTGCAACAGCGCTAGGGTGGGGCACCACCCGAGTCGCCTGTGTGGGGTGACGTGGGCGAGCCGAGGGACTCTCCACTCCTATGCATTCACCTTCACTATCGGTTATAGCTGCTTTGAAGTTGTGAGTTTTAACAGTTGGTGTCTTGCAATAGTCCTGGCATTATCTTATTTTGTATTGCGACACTAGAAGACAATATCTACATCATCTTTTTTTATAGAAATGATGATTATATTCCCTTTCTTGGTAAATAGTCTGCCGTAAGCTTACCCAATCAATATGTCAGCAGATTCTTTGCAGCTTTTGGTGCTTGAAAGTCAATATTCTTGTACCAGTAATCATGACAGATGCGGAGATGCCTGCCCTGTATCTGGAGTACTATGCGACTATGCTGGGAACGGCTTTCCACGGCTAGTTTGAAGCTGTCGCCTCTCGAATATGCCCTGAGAGAAGACATGGGAACGGGAGAGGGTTTTTGACTGCCTGCTGTGTATCTTCCGTGCAACGGGAGTCGCCGGCGCCGGACTCGAACGGCCTGCTACGGCCCACCAAATAGCCCAAAGCGTGGAGAGGAGGAACCGTTTTCCTCTGTTTTTTAATGGTGAAATAGCAAAGTATTTGTTGCTAAAAAAAGCAAAATTATTATTATTATTTAGTTTTGTTCTAACTTAAACTTGTTAATTTTGATCAAATTTACATAAGCGATACAACACCAAATAAATACATTATCAAAATATATTTTCGTTTATCTAATAAATCATGTTTGTGCATGTCTATATGAACTTAGTCAAAATTAGAGAGTATATAAACTATTTTTCTTATTTCTTAAAAACAGAAATGAAAATGTGCGTGCGCCTCCGTCACTCTCCTTTTGCTTAACTTCCTTCCGGAAGTATCTTCTTTAGTTCTTTACCTCACGGATTGATATAGTCCATCGTCATACTATCCTGAAGAACTAGACCAAACACCACAATAGGTCTTCAAAGCTGATTACATTCGAAGTTTCTTACTGCTAATTAGATTACTAGCATATCCATACAAAAGCACCGCTGGTTTCACAAATGCATCATCAAGAAGAGTAGTGATGTCGAACAACTAAGCTCCTATTCCCGAATGATATGGATCATTGTAAGCTTTGTTTTCCATCACCTGAAACAAGCAGATATCGCCAGCTCATTATCATTGACAAATTGCCTCCAGCCTTGAGCAATCTCTGATTGCATGTATAAGTCTCCCATGTACAAGTCTTTGGAATACATAAGGTCCATAGTTTCATACCCATGTGGAAGGTATTTTCTATCATACTCTGAAGAGAATCTCTGATTGTATTTAGAAAATGTAAGGTTAAGTGACAATATAGCTTCGTTCAAAAACAAAAGCAGTGATATAACCAAAAGAACAAGTTGCAGCAATCCAAAGAGAACGTCCCCTAATCTACAATTCGATTCATGATAATTTTGTCTATGTTGACTTTGAAATCAGATGGAACAAATGCTGTGACTTATGTAAATCATGTCATGTGACGATCTCCCTAATCTACAATTCGATTCATGATAATTTTGTCTATGTTGACTTTGAAATCAGATGGAACAAATGCTGTAACTTATGTAAATCATGTCATGTGATGATCTGTACTTCAATTGAAGCACGTTCAGATCAGGTGCTCAAACATTCTGAATGAATTAGTTTTAAACTAGCTTTGTTGACTGACTTTACCATCATACGCAATTCTCCCACCTAGAATTGCCATAACATAAGCAACACACTGGTTGCAATAAGATTATTCAGAGTTCATCGCATTCAGCAGAGATTCATGCTGGAGATTGGAGAACACTGGTGGCTTCCATCTCTTAGGAGTCTGGATGGATAGTACACACAAACGTCATAGCCACAGCTAACGAACCAACACTGCAAACACAAAGCACCACACATTTTCAAAGAACGAAGCATCAGCACGAACAGCTCCAAAGCAGCGATGCCGACCATGCAATGTAACTACGCTGATCACTTCCGGATAATGTAGACGTCCATCGTCAGCGTCTTGATGTTCTTCCTCAGGCTGAAGAGGCAGATGTCGTCTCGTTCCAGCCTGTTGTCGGACACAAACTCCCTCCAGCCTTTACCAAAGATCAGATGACTCCCGTTCCTGACCCGGAAATCAGGTTCCCATGCATCGTTCTTGCGCTGAAGCCTCATAGTCAGCTGGTTCTTGCTCTCGCTTGGAAGATACTCTCTTGCGTACTCTGAACCGAATGCCTGATAACATATATGGAAGATGTAAAAGAAGAAGTCAGTGCTAATACAAGCATTGATCAGTTCAAATAGACCAGTTGACATGGTGTATATGACTTAACTAACAAATCAAGAGGAATAATATTATTTTACAATTGAAAAACCAATTCTCTTTTTTTACTAGTATATAACACTGCACAAGAAATAAATGAAATGTAAAAATGATGACTCACCATGCCCAGAGTGCTGTTAACACTGGTGTTCGTCATGACAGCCACATATACTGGGATCCCCGACTGGATAGCTCCAACTGTCTCTTCTACTTTACTCCTCTGTTCATCAGTTAGAGATTTGCGCTGTGGGAGCATGTATGAAGGCTTAGCAACCCCATGCCTCTTAGTTGGAGACACATGTCCTGCAGAGAAGCCTAGTCACAAACATGGTCATTAGATTCAGAATACGCTCCATATCCATATACCAAATCAAAAGGAACACATCATATTGCAACACTAATATTTATAACCTGGTGGCCGCAGGCAGGAGCTTTCTTCAAGAGTACGAAATATCAGTTTAACTCTGTTCTTGCTCTTTGCTGGTTCAAAAACGCAGATATCACCTTCTCCCAGCTTATTGTCGTGAATGAAGTCCATCCAGCCAGTAGAAACAACATAGTCACCATCAGTTTTTATGTCCAAATTGATGGTCCATACCTTGCTACCATCAAGTTGACAAAGCTGGATGGTCCCATTTTCTTTTATGAGATGTTCCATGACATATGCCTTGGGGATGGCCTATTACAGATGGTTTAGAACTATATTATTTTACAAACTTTGATTTGATCGGTGTGGGTGAAGGCTCAATACTCAAACATGCATGATACATAAGTCAAGCATATCTTAAATGAACACCTACTTACCAGAATTCCAGAATCCAAAGTTTTCTTGTGCATGGCTGTTATGTAAAAAGGAACTTTTGGTTGGATATTCTGCTCAAGGGCGATAACTTTGGCTTTTTGCACACTTGTCATACTGCATCCTGTTGGTAATACAGTCCAAGACTTGATGAGCTTCCGGGAGGCACCTGAATTGATGGGCTCCTGATGAATGCCTTCAGGGACATGTTCAGCTGCATAGTGTCAATTTGCCAACCAGGAAAAAATTATTAGTAGTACACAAAGAATGCAAGAAAATTCTGAAACTGTATGTACATTGCACACGTCAAATTCTTACTTTTCTTCTGTGATGGACAGTCTGTTGGGTTCATCTTGCGAGTCTTGGAATGGATAGCTCCAACTCTCTCTTCTACTTTACTCCTCCGCTCGTCAGATAGAGATTTGTGCCGTGGGAACATGTATGAAAGCTTAGCAACTCCATGCTTCTTAGTTGATGACACATGTCCTGCAGAGAAGCCCAGTCACAAACATCTTATTAGTAGTACACAAAGACTGAAGATAATGCTGAAACTTTATGTACATTACACACGATCAAATTCTTACTTTTCTTCTGTGATGGAGAATCCATTGGGTTCATCTTCGGAGTCTTTCTACTGCCGCTTGCGCTACCAACTGCCAACCTTTTGCCTGTTGGTGGCTGCATTTGCCTAGCTTGAAAACCTTTTCTTTCTTGCATACAAGGGATGCTATCCAACAGAACGCAGGAGAGCTCTTTCTCGCAACCACTTCTTTCAAAGATTCGGACTGTCAAGTGTGAGTTTCCACTGTTTGTGAACACTACAAGATCACCTAGTTCAAGTTCGTACGCACTGGCAAATTCTGCCCATCCAGACCGAAGGACCAACTCCTTCTGTTGTTCTTCAGCAACCTCAACGGTGTATGTCTTGCCATCTGGCACCTCAAGTGTGACTTGTTCAGATATTTTCTCTCTGATATTGGACACAAACTTTTTCGGTATGGTCTGCATGAGTCAGTTAATTAGGTGTTTTTGTACATAACATAACAAGAGGTGAACGCTGAGGTAAAGTGAAAAGGAAGGTTGATATTGTGGTTAGAGCATATAAGCATATTCATAATCACACCTATAATTTTCTAACAGGCAGGTTGATATTGTGGTCGCCTTTCCTACATCATTAATTTCAAGAGAACCCTTTTCAACATGATTAGTTTTTTGGGAACTGGGCTGGGCTACACAAGTGATTAGATGGTAAATATGAAGCTTTCCTGTTTGGATTCAGAAATGGAAGATTCTGGTTTCCCATCAAAATAAAACACCTTTTTTTTCAAAACTAGAAGATACATATATGTGCACAAGATTGCAATGAGCAGGGTCATGGAAAATGTCTTACCAATCCATTTTTTAAATCACCAATCATAACCTTGAAGAAACACTTCGGATCATCCATGTGGAGCCAATAATGATGTGCAATGCACTCTTTGTAGATTGTGTGATCTGATTTATTCATACAGGTGATGCTATCCAGCAGAACGCAGGAGAGCTCTTTCTCGCAACCACTTCGATCGAAGATTCGGACTTTCAAGTGTGAGTTCCCACTCTTTGTGAAGACTAAAAGATCATCTAGTTCAAGTTCGGAAGCACTGGCAAATTCTGCCCATCCAGACCAAAGGACCAATTCCTTCTGTTGTTCCTCAGCAACCTCTACTGTATATGTCTTTCCATTTGGCACCTCGAGTGTGACTTGTTCAGATATTTTGTCTCTGAGATTGGCCACAAACTTTTTCGGTATGGTCTGCATGAGTTAAAGAATTAGGTGTTTTTATACATAATAATTACAAGAGGTGAACGCTGAGGTAAAGTGAAAAAAGGGCCCAGGAACCACCACAGCTACTAATCAGTAATGACTAGAGCATGCATATATAAGCATATTCAGTGGTCACCTTTTTCCTACATCATTTACTTCAAGAGAACCCTTTTCTACATCATTAATTTTAAGGGAACTGAGGCTGGGGATCTGGGAACACATGTGGTTAGAGAATAAAAATAAAGTTTTCATGTTTGCATTCAGAAATGCCTTTCCCAAAATAAAAGATCTCTTTTGCAAATGGAAGATACATATCTGTGCACAAGATTTCAACAAACAAGGTCATGGAGAATGTCTTACCATTCCATTTCTGAAATCACCAACCATAATCTCGAAGAAACACTTTGGATCATCCATGTGATGCCAATAATGATGTGCAATGCACTGTTTGTAGACTGTCGGAGCTGATTTGTCCATCCTACCACCTCTCCTACAATGTAATTTGAGATGAAGCTATTATTTTCATTTTTTGCGATCACGCCAACGGTGTGTTTTTCATCAAGCAGGAGAGAAAAAAAAGCTACCCATTCACACCCTGACTGGGCAAGTACTAGAGATGACAACAATCTGGTATGTTGCAAATAAGGCATCATGAGTAGTTCAGAACATTCAGACATTTTTAGGACCCAGTGATGCCTGTCCGGGTACTGATCTTTTTGGTCCCAAAAAGCGAAAAAGATGAACAAATATCACGGTGGCTGAACAAGAACTCAGATATCTCTTACATGTGGGGTTTCTCATCTAGACTTGAATGCTCTCACTGTCCACATCATGAGGAAGATCGTTCTAACACAAATAACCCTCAGATTTCAGACACTTCGCCGAATCATAATGAACTAATGATATAAGAAAACATGTTCCAAATATGACATGATGAGTTAGCATGTACTATGTGGAAAATCAAATATTTTTAGGTCCCAGTGATACCGGGCATTGCTCCATAAATGAAGAAATAATCTAAAGATCCACAGTTCCACACCACCACATTGGACTGGGCATTGTTCCACAAATGAAGAAAGACACAAACAGCAAAATAATATAGTTATGGTTTTGGAAATTAACCACAAATTCACGAGAGCTAATCCAATAATATTTCCACACAGTCGAAACCAGAATCTGCAAAAGCTGCTGACAGCAGAGCTGATTGCAAATGGATTGCAGGTTATACTGCTGAAAACACTAATTCAGATACCTGTAAGGGAAAATTTCCAGAACTATACAATACAAGTGACCCTACAAGTTTCAGAACTTGTGGGGTTTTTTTTCGAAAGATTAAAACTCGTATTAAAAAAAATCCTAAGCTCTCCTGATGGTTCAAGAAAAGCACAAATAAATCAAAGGCAGAAGCCAAAAAGAACCAAAAGCATCTCAAAGAAGTCTGATTTGGCAAAGTGTTCTCGAATAGTCAAATTTCAGAATTATCGCAGTCTCCTGGATGTAATCAAGCTTGATAAAAGAATTTGCAAGGTCATATATTCTCACTCTGTTCAGAAATGTTTCGAGAAGTGAGAAGTTTCAAATGCCAATGTTCTCCTAGATACATCCACAAAACTGAAATTCATGTAACCAAGGCAAATGGATTTGGGTAAAAAAACAAAATTTCACCACAACAGTAGCCAGCAAGTTAACTGACAAAAACCCTTTTAAAGCTTTATTAACAAAATAATTCATTGTAAGCAGCATATGATAGTGGAAACAAGAAATAGCTGAAAGATCCACACAATGGCATTATTCCACAAATGAAGAAAGAAACAAAAAGTAAAAGACGTCATTTTGGAAATTAACCACAATGCACTAGATCTAATCCAATAATATTTCCACGCAGGGCAAACCAGATTCTGCAAAACCTGCTGACAGCAGAGCAGATTGCAAATGGATTGCAGGTTATACACAGGTTATCCGCAAACCAAAAAACACTAGTTTCAGATACCTGGAATGGAACCAGCGACAGTACAAGTGTTCAGAACTCGTGTTTTTTTTTTTCTTCTGGAAGATCAGAACTCGCGTCTTTGAGAATAAGAAAACCCTCATAAGCTCTCCAGCCGGTTCAACAAAAACACAAATAAATCAAAGGGGGAAGCCAAAAAGAACCAAAAGAATCTCGAAGAAGTCTGATGCCATCAAAGAACATGGATGCCTGATGTCTCCCCAAAAGAACATTTTGTACCCAAGAATCATGTACCAAGACAATCTGAACAACATTATATGAACCAATCGATGCATGAATGCAGCATGTTCCTCGGACAACTCACTGCATCAGCTAGCGATGATGCATATTTGCACAGAGAAGAGGCTCCTTACCTTTGGGGCTTTTCCATGGAGCTGAAGCAACCACCTGAAGCACTGCACCCTCAACTCCTCAAGGCCTCAACGCTATCTACTGATGTGGAAGAAAACTCCAACACTGGAACATGCAGGAAGCAGCCGATAGAGAAAACCCCAACCGGAGCATATATATTAGGCGATGGGCCCACCCCACCTCACCTAATAATGAACATTTGTTACAAAGTACTCCTTTTCAGTTGACCCGGACAAACAGTTACTTGTTAAATTTATAATTTATATCTATCTGCATACATTTCCCTTCCAATATACACAAGCATGAACTAGCAAAATAATGGCATTTGACATTAAAAAAAAAATAATGAACATTTGAAATAAGCCCCGAGCTGTACATGCTCGTGGGTCCGACTGTACTTGCATGTGAATTACTGTTTCTCTCTCAAGCATTCAAGTAGTACTCCCGGTTCCAAAAATACTCCCTCCGTCCTAATCAATATGCATCTATGGGAAACGTGTCGGTCTAACTATGTCAATTTTGACCAAATTTATAGCAAAAAAATTAGCATTTATGTCTTGAAATAAATTTATTATGAAAATATATTTCATAATTGATCTAATAGTACTTGTTTTTCTCTCATAAGTGTCAGTATTCTTTATATAATTTTAGTCAAAGTTCGCTATGTTTGACTCCTTGGGATGTGAGAATTGCACGCTCATTACCCATACCTCATTTTCCAATGAGTCTATCAATCTAAGTTTAATGCTCTCTCTGTCCACAAAACAATGCAATTATGAGAACCATGCTAGTCAAACCGGCTCAAGATTGACCATGTTTATAGTAAATAGTGTAACAATATTTATATCTTTACACAAATTTATTATGAGTATATATTTTATGACTAATTTAATGATATTTATTTTATCTCATACTTTTTCATATAACCGTGGTCATAGTTTAAATTCTTAGTCCTCGGACTGTAAGAATTGCATTATTTGGTGGACGGGACGGAGTATATATTGTGTATCTCTAAATAAAATTTATATAAAAACTATATTACATGATCAATCCAATATTTTTTAGTATTATAGTTTCTTTATATATCCTATTAAATTTGAACTTGATTAGCTCTTGCAAAGCAACTTACAGTATACCACCAAGAACCAACCAGCTAGGGCTTGTGCCATCGGCCGCCCCGGCTCGCCTCCTGCTGTCCTGCGTCTTCTCCCGGCCTTGCGCCGGCCGCCGTCCCTTGCGCACGGCACGGCGGCTTCCCAGCCGGCGGCATGGAAGGCCCATAATCCGGCCCATACGAACAGCTCTCCCAAACGCCGACCAGATGGAGTAGAAGAGTGATGCGTTGACGATGATGACTTGGCGTGGTGGGCCCGGTAGGAGTGACTGGGCCGCTGGGCTGTGTTGTAGCCTTATAGGGACGGATTCTTGGCAGATTCTGCATTTCACGTTTATTTCTCTCAAAAAAAGAATTCTCTCTCAAAAAAAAAAATCAGGTGCTCAAACATTTTGAATGGACAGTTTTAAACTGATTTCTTGACTGCACCATCCAATACAGTTCTTTCCACCTAGAATTGCGATAAAATAAGCAACACATTGATCGAAATAAGATTATTTAGAGCAGTACATCGCATTCAGAGTTTCATGCGGGAGATCGGACAGATGCTATACACCAGTGACCACCTCCACCTCTTATGAGTCAGGATTCAGAGTATGGATGGAAACAGCGAACGAACGAACACCTGAATGAAAACACAAAAGCGCAGCAATCTTGACAGGACGAACAGCTCTGATCATGCCGACCAGGCAGCTACACCAATTTCTTATGGATGATTTGGACGTCCATGGTCAGCGTCTTGGTGTTCTTCACCAGGTTGAAGAGGCAGATATCGTCTCGTTTCAGCCTGTTGTCAGTCACAAACTTCTTCCAGCCTTTACCAGCTGTTGTAGCCTATACCAGCACAAGAGAGAAAGGAAATGAAGACTCACCAGCTGACTGCTGTTAACATAGCTGTTCATCATGACAGCCACATATACGGGGATCTCCGACTGGATAGCTCGAACTTTCTTTTCTACTTTACTCCTGATGTTCTCCATGGGAACATGTATGGAGGCTTAGCAACACCATGCCTCTTAGTTGAAGACACATGTCTTGCAGAGAAGCCTAGTCACAAACATGATCATCAGATTCAGAATATGGTCCATATACCAAACCAAAAGGAACACATCAATTGCAACACTAATATTTATAACCTAGTAGCCGCAGGCAGCAGCTTTCTTCAAGAGTATGAAATATCAGTTTCACTGTGTTCTTGCCCCTTGCTGGTTCAAAAACACAGATATCACCTTCTCCCAACTTGTCGTGAATGAAGTCCATCCAGCCAGTAGAAACAACATAGTCACCATCAGTTTTTTATGACCAAATTGATGGTCCATACCTTCCTACTATCAAGTTGACAGAGCTGGATCAGTCCCATTTTCTTTTGTGAGATGTTCCATGACATATTCCTTGGGGATGGCCTATTACAGATGGTTTAGACCTATATTATTTTAGAAACTTATTGTGGGTCAAGGCTCAAAACTCAAACATGCATGATACATAGGTCAAGCATATCTTAAATGAACACCTACTTACCAGAATTCCAGAATCCAAAGTTTCTTGTGCATGGCCATTATGTAAAAAGGAAATTTTGGTCGGATTTTCTGCTCAAGGGCGATAACTTTAGCTTTTTGCTCGCTTGTCATACTGCATCCTGCTGGTAATACAGTCCAAGACTTGATAAGCTTCTGGGAGGCACCTGAATTGATGAGCTCCTGCTTAATGCCTTCAGAAGATGTGCCATGTTCAGCTGCATAATGTCAAGTTGCCAACCAGGAAAAAAAATATTAGTACTACACAAAGAATGCAATGCTGCAGTGAATTGATCAGTTCAAATAGACCAGTTGACATGGTGTGTATGACTTAACTAACAAATCAAGAGGAATAATATTATTTTACAAATGAAAAACCAATTCTCTCTTTTTTACTTGTATATAACACTGCACAACAGATAAATGAAATGTCAAAATGATGACTCACCAAGCCCAGAGTGCTGTTAACACTTCTGTTTGTCATGACAGCCACATATACTGGGATCTCCGACTGGATAGCTCCAACTCTCTCTTCTACTTTACTCCTCTGTTCATCAGTTAGAGATTGTGTTGTGGGAGCATGTATGAAGGCTTAGCAACTCCATGCCTCTTAGTTGGAGACACATGCCCTGCAGAGAAGCCCAGTCACAAACATGTACAATCATCATATTCAGAAACATTATTAGTAGTACACAAAGACTGCAAGAAAATGCGGAAACTTTATGTACATTACATACATCAAATCCTTACTTTTCTTCTGTGATGGAGAGTCTATTGGGTTCATCTTCAGAGTCTTTCTGCTGCCGCTTGGGCTCCCAATTGCTAACCTTTTGCCTGTGAGTGACTGTATTTGCTTACCATGAGAACCTTTCCTTTCTTGCATACAAGGGATGCTGTGCAGCAGAACGCAGGAGAGCTCTTTCTCACAACCACTTCGATCAAAGATTCGTACTTTCAAGTGTGAATTCCCGCTGTTTTTGGACAGTAAAAAGTCAAATTGTTCAAGTTCGTAAACACTCGCAAATTCTGCCCATCCAGACGACCAGCTTGCTCTGTTGTTCCCCAGCAACCCCAATGGTGTATGTCTTGCCATCTGGCACCTTGAGTGTGACTTGTTCAGATATTTGCTCTCTGATGTTACCCACAAACTTCTTCAGTATGGTCTGCATGAGTTAGCGAATTAGGTGTTTTACATCACAAGTGTAGAATGACAGAGAGACAGAGAGAATGGGGAAACACCACACACCCAACCATGGGGGTGATCTCATATATATATAGCCAATATGGCTGATTGATACAGGCAGTACATGGCAGGTGCAAATCACTCTAGTCTTGCCTAATATACACTTTCCTAATGTATATGTCTAACAACAAGAGGTGAACACTGATGACTAAGGTAAATAAAGTGAGAAAAAATGGCTAGGAACCACCATAGCTACTAAACAGTACTGACAATTTTTTAGATAAAGGAAAACAAACATTCCCGTCTCTGCGCTTACTAATAAGTGCATAAGCCAATCGAAACAGAAACAGTAACTAGAACATACATAGAATAAGCATATTCATAATCACACATATAACTTTCTAACAGCCACAGTGGCGGATCCAGAAACCGACCATGACTAATTTCAAGGAATCATTTTCCAGTTTTCCACATCATCAATTTCAAAGGAAATGGGGCTAGGACTACGGGAGCACATGTGATTAGAACTCTCCAACAGCAAGGTCACCCAGCACGAAGGTGTGGAAGCTCGCGTCGAGCCGCAGAGCCCGGGCCTCAGCATTGCCCAGAAACTGGCCCTCGAGCGCCAGCTAGGCCTGGCGAGCATTGGCAGTGTTGCGGACGAGGTCATAGAGGTCGAGGGAGATCGTCCCGAGGATCCAGGAGAGCACGATGTTGTCGAGGCATCGACGAGGACGTGGTCGTCGAGGGCGTAGCGGCGGAGGGTGAGGAGGACCAGGTCCCGCCAACGGGCGTAGGAGGGCAACTCGGGGTCGAGGACGACCGGGACGAGCAGCCGGATGTTCTGGACACCCTCGGCCTGGTAGTGAAGCTGCGCCACGAGGGGATCGGCCGGATCATGCCAGATGACCGCGGTGGCGGAGGCGCGGTGGCCCGCCGAGCCAGAGGAGGTGGCCCCAACGTCGTGGTAGGTCGGAGGGACGAGAAGCTGCTCCATCTCGGCGATCTAACGGGCCAGTGCATCCACGGCATCGCGCTCGCGCTCCCAAGCGATGGCAGCCGCACGGACCTGCGCCTGTCCCTCTGCGGCCGCTGCCCGGGCAGAGAGCGCGGCAGTGAGTGCGGGGTCAGGACGACCGGCATAGAGGTTGGACGACTGCGGAGGCGGGGCGGGGAAATGGTAGGCACCCGCCAGCATGCCCGCCCCGGCCTGAGCAGTGAGGGCACTCCCTGCGGCGGTGGACGGGTACGGGGGAGGACGGGCCGGCGGAGGCATCCCCAGGCCAGCAGCAATGGCGGCTGCGGCAGCGTGCCTGTAGGCAGCGGCGGCGGTGGGGTCGGCGGCGTAGGCGGCCAGGCCCGGGAGAATCGCGCCCTCGACACCCTGGGCCGCATCCTCTACGTCGGCGCACCTGCACGTGGCGGCGGCGGCAGCGGCCAGTGCGGCGGTGGCCGGGGCCCCCGCGCCCGCACCTGGAGCCCCCGCGCCCGCGGCCATGGCGGCGGTGGCGCTGGGTGAGCTCCGGGCGGCAACAGGGGGCCGCGCGACGGCTGGGAAGCGGGCCACTTGCGCCCACAACAAGGAAGGAAGGAGAGGGAAGGTATGGAAATAGTGGGGATGAAGGGGAGGAGGCTGGCCGGCCATGGCTGCCGGCGGCCGCGGCACCTAGATCGGGAGGGAGGGAGGGGAGGAAAAACCCTAGGCTGCTGATACCATGTTAGAATTGGATTCTCTCTCAATTGGGTTAACCCTAGAAGGATAGCTGTATAGTGTTGCATACATGGGTCTCATGGGCCTACCCTCATGGGCCTCATTCATATACATTTCCCATCAAACTAAAAGATATTTTTTTGCGAAAATAAAAGATATATATATGGTATTGACTTCATTCCGGCCGGCCGTGTTACTGTCTCACCGCACGGCGGGTCCAATCCCAAGCGACCACGCGCGCACCGACCCCGCTCCGAGCGGCTACACGTGTCGTGCGACCCGTCCCGGGTTGCCACGACTGCACGTGCCGGCGCGTCACACCTGGTAGATGGGCATCCGAGGGGGGTGGAACAGCAGCAGGGCCCACATGTCATCCTTCATCTGTCATTCAAAAGGTTGGGAACCCTGCCCGTTCAGTCTCCGGAGTTCATTTTCGTCCCTCTCACTTCCGGCTTCGTCAGGTTCGCCCTCTCTCTTCCAGTTCGCCATTTCCAGATCTCGTCTCCTCCTCCCCCTCCCCCCTCCGTGTGCCTTGATCTGCAGGATCCCCATCTGATTCTACTTAGTTGACTGGGTTGATTTTGTGTTCTAGGGTCCGCGCAGTGAAAGGGGGCGGGGCGGTGGTGGTGTGCTCGTCGCCATCACCGGCTAGATCGACTGCCGGTGATAAGGTATCAAACGGAGGGAGTGGAAGGCGGCGGCAGTGTGCTCGTCTTCCCTACCGGATACATCGACCTCCCCAACCTCAGGAATCGGCGTGCTCACGGCCAATCCCTGTACCGAGAAGCTGCACGGGCGTGCTCACGGCAGCGGTAGCGCACGGGCCCCTCCTTCTCTCCAATCCAACAGCAATTGCGGCGAGAGGTATGAGTTTCCCCTCCCCTTTTCAACCTGCTAGTTCTGTTCCAAATTGCATTCCGCCTGTTTAGTTCTGTTTTGCTTCAATGGGATTCAGGGATTCATGATTCAGCTATGATTGCCGTTTGATTCACCTATTTTATGCTGTGGAAATCCACCATGTTGTGTGGTCTGTAGCTTGTCACTAGTTTTGTCGCTGGCTACATTCCCTGGATCATCCACTACATAAGATTGCACAGCTACTTTAACTTGAAAGTTGTCATGCTGCATTGTGAAAGCTGCAGGAATAAGTGGTTTATCAGCATTAGGTTACATAGCATGGGTTCAAAATGTTCTGAAAAGAGCAGATGCATTGAAGAACTATTTTAGTCCCGCTGTCATGTGAACTAGTAATACGGTGGCCTTATACTCGTATTTTTTTATCCTCATGGACTACGGAGGATGGAGCTGAACTTCCATTTGATGAATGGATTTTAGTTGTAGACATTAGCTGAACTTCCATATACTAACATGTGATGGAGTAAATTTCATGTGGTGGAGTAATTTAGAGAGAGCTTTTTTTTCTTTGTGGCTGCAGTTAGTTAGCATGCTAGTAGCAACCAATCCCCAGAATGAATCCCCAGTTCTTAAAGACTATAAAAAAACACCCAGATTTCTGATCTGCTACATTCAGATTTCTGACCTTGTTTTACGACTAGGCAATAACCTTCTATCAATTAGGAAATAATATGATCTAATATAGGCAATAAACTTCTTTTCAATTAGGCAAAAAGTATTTCTGCCAGTGTTCCTCATAGTCCATATCCATCTTCATTCAGTTTTAATTAGGCAACAAGTATTTTCTGCTAGTGTTAAGTCTATTCATACACTGAAGGCAAAGTCAAAATTTCTGCTCCTTTTACACAAAGTTCAGCTAAGTGACTTTTGTATTCATATTGAGATTGTTAGCTATTCAAATTGAACAGAGCAGCGTTGTTGCATCAGATTTGACTCATGCAAATTTTTTGGTGCACATAACTATTTGTATCATAGCAGCTTATGAATTCTGTTTTGTGGTCTGAAACCAAATGACAACCCCCCTTAAATTCATATCAAGTTGGCTTTTCCTGATCATGCTACTGATATCCCTTTGTTTTACGATTAGGCAAAAACTTTCTATGGATTAGGAAATAATATGATTTAATACATGCATTAATCTTCTATTAATTAGGCAAAAAAGCACTACCCATCAATTATCATGGTGCCAAGTTACATCCAATTTTTTTTCAGCATACTAGATATGCTCAAATCAATAGATTTTTTGCCAAATCAACATGCTAGATATGCTCAAAGTATCTAGTATATTTGCTTCTTTTTCTTTTTTTCTCATAAGTGAAAAGTAACTTAGACTGGGTGTAACATGTTCTAAAATCAATTTGTTTTTTTTTTTTTTTTTGGCGTTTTGCTTTGTTTTCGCTTCATCAGGAGTCACTCATCTGTCAATCAAGGATGGGCATGTTGAATGATGATAAAGCTGCAATTCCATTAGCAAACATTCGCTCGCATAAGTCAAGAAAGGAAAAGCTAAGGTAATTTTTTCGCTTTTTTGGTTATGTTTAAGCACTTATCAATGCATTTACATGGTAGAGATAGCAGTGCAGCAACTGATGAGTAGAGTCCCCTGTTCTAAATCTGATGTGTAGAGTACAGAATCACTTTAATAGGCTGAGAACTGAACTTCTTTTCACAGAAACTGAATTTTTCTGTTGTTTTTCAATTCCTGAATTTTGGCTAAGGCTGAGAACTGAACTTCTTTCAGTTTCAGTTTCGATGTAGCTAATTAGGCGTATTCATGGTTTTATTGCTTTAATTCTTAACATGTTTTTGCCTCCCTTCGTGGAGTTGTTTTGTCTAATTGTTTCACGGGGATACAATTCATTTTCAGTTATTCAGTTTTAGTTTCAGTTTAATAGACTGAGAACTGAACTTATTTTCATTTTCGATGTAGCTAATTAGGCGTATTCATGGTTTTATTGCTTTAATTCTTAACATGTTTTTGCCTCCCTTCGTGGAGTTGTTTTGTCTAATTGTTTCACGGGGATACAATTCATTTTCAGTTATTCAGTTTTAGTTTCAGTTTAATAGACTGAGAACTGAAATTATTTTCATTTTCAGATTTGATGTAGCTCTATTCAGGAACCTGTGTTGCCTAATTTTTATAACCATATTAATCAGGGATATGCGTTTTTTTCCAGGATGCCTCCTTCCACTAGCGCGGCGGGGAAGTCTCCTTGGGATTTCACTGTTCCACCAATAGATATCATGAGCTTTATCGAGTTCCCCCCAGGGCTTGAGTCTTCACCACAACAATAAAAGAATGCCACACATGATGATGATGATGCTTTCTGGGAGAACTTAACTTTAGTGTCAAATGTTTGTCCAATAAACGGCATTTGAGGTGTGGACATGACCTCTTCGCCAACATCATCAGCAACATCGTGCACTGTTGCGTCACCAACAGCTTCCTGATCATGTACAACAGAGGGCCCAGGAGCATCTTCCAACCTTGCCTGTTCCAGTGACAGATTGACCCTGTTCCAGTGACAGATTGACCTCAGATACTGTAGGAACAACATCTTCTGTGACTGTAGGAAAATCAGCTAACCCATCAATAGCAACTTGAGGGAAACTTGGTAAAATTTGGTGGTTCACATGCGTTTCAGCATGCTGATGAATTCCAGGGGATGCAGGAACTTGTGTGCAGAAATCAACTCCAAAGTCAGCTAGGAAATCTTCATCGAAATCCGGTGGGGGCTCATTTAGATCCATATTTTTCCCAAGACCTGGATGCAAAATAGTAGCAGGGCACTTAGTCAATCCAGTTTTTAGGCATCAATTAAGTACTAAATTGGGCAACTTCACTGACACAATTACACATGCATATCATTTTATTTTGTAATCTACGAACCAGCATCCAGTACCTAACAGATGGCATCATTTTTGTTTTTAACAATGCAGCTCATGAAAAGGGAAGCAGGAGAAACCAAGCAACTTTATGCAGGTAAGACTAAGTGTGTTTGTGCCCCTTTTGATACTACATACACAACTGCAGTTTTTAGTTTTTGGGTGATGCTTATTATGCTGTGCATCATGCTAAGACTAACTGATACAAGGCAACAGTTTTTAGGCAGTCCAGTTCAGCCAATCTCTGTGAAAGAACCTAATGAATTGTATATTTTTGGTAAACATGCAGGATCATTTTGAGAGAGAACCTAGATGGAGGCAACTGCACATTCCATCGATCATCATTTCCAATTTTAGGGGGGGGGCACCCTAGCTTTTTGTATACACACTGCTATGTTCTGGAAGGAGGAAAACCGAAGGCTGCAAAATTATGGGTTTTCGATGGGATTGCAGACCAAAGAACCAAAGCTTGCTCAAAACAAACTGCATTTTGTATCTTCTTTTTCTCTTTGTCCTATGAATTGAAATGCATGCTATGTATATAACGATACTTATGGGGAGAAGGCAAAGTTGCTTCCCGTACCTGCTTTTTGGTGTTTTTGCTTCGTTTTTTGCTGTATGTTTCTGAAGTTTTGGTGGAAACCAACCAGGCAGCACCCCTGGACGCCGGCCGTGTCGTCCAGAAAACCTGGCAGCAACCCAGGTGGGGCTACCTGGACGCTGGCGGTTTTCGTCCAGGGAGCCGGCGGCGCTGCAGAGGTGAAGCAGTGCCTGGATCCCGTAAGGGGAAGGGCATTTTTGCCTTTTTTTTTTCGTTTGTTGCCTGTTGCTAGGTTTTTCTGGGCTTGTCGCTCATAGAGAAAAAGCAACATTTTCTGGGCCTGTGGCTAGCTTCTGGGGCAGGGGGGTGGCGGCACGACGGCGGGAAAAGGCAAGAAGCTGGCGCGCTTGAAAAGGCAGAGATGGCCTGCGCGGGAGAGACACTGTTTTGCCAAAAATGGTTGATTAGCGGGTTCCTATTTTTACTATTTTTGGACCGCCGTGCGGTAATATAGCTGCGCTATATATGCACAAGATTGCAATCAACAGGGTCACGAAGAATGCTTACCATTACATTTTTAAAATCACCCACCATAATCTTGAAAAAAAATGCTCTGTGTTATCCCAAGTTTCGCTAGGCGCTAGGCGGATTCTAGGCGCTGACCCTCCGCCTAGCGCCTAGGCGGGATTAATCGCGCCTAGGCGTTCCTAGGCGTTTTGCTAGGCGGTAGCTAATACATGTATATATAGTTAAATATACTTAAAAGAAAAGGAAAAAAATAAAATCAGTGGACATAGAATGGGGGAGAAAGAGAAAAAGGCCCAAAAGGCCCATTTAACAGCCCAACTCAAGTCTTATCCCCTCCTAGGCTCCCCTGTTTCTCTCCCTCCCCCGACTCTGGCCCCCGCGCAGGCGCGCAGCCGCCGCCGCCGCTCACCCGCGGCCGCCCGACGTTGCCTCCTTCGCCACCGGCCATCGCCTTCTGCATCGACGCCTCCCCCACCCTCGCCCGCCTTCCGCGCCCGCAGCCGCCTTCCTGCCGGCTGAGCCCCAGCTCCGCCTGTCCGCCCTCCTCCTGGCCATGCCCGCGCCCGCCGGACGCCGCTGGATTCCTCCTGGCGCGCTCGCCACCAATCGCCGGCCCCGCAGGCAGCACAGCTCTGGATCTGAGGGCACGCGGAATCAGCGCGGGAAGTCACGCACGCACGCGGGCAGGGCCAATTTTTCCGTCTAGCTCCGCCGAGCGCCGAGGACGACGCCTCACCCCCTAGTCGCGACGGAGGGCTCCGCCTAGCTACTAATCCCGCCTAGGCGTACGCCCAGAAACGCCTAGCGGAACAGGGGTGTTATCCATGTGGTGCCAATAATAATGTGCAATACACACTTTGAAAACAGTCCCAGATTTGTTCATCCTACCACCTCTCCTACATATAATGTAATTTGAGATAAAGCTATTAGGGGCCCATTAAATCAGATGCATGCACCTACTCATACACAACCTAAGTACAAGAGATAACATAAAATATATCAGCCATTTTTTCAGAATTATAATGATAGCCGCAGCAAGTATGTTGCAAATATAGCATGATAAGTTGTTGGTCAGTCAATGTACCAAAGTTGTGAGGATGTAAATCAAATATTTTTAGGACCCACAGCCCAGTGCTGCTCCTTGCCCCAAAAAAGGTGAAAGATGCATAAACATCATGGTAGCTGAAAAATAATTCAAAACAATTTTAGTGTGTAAGGTAATGCAATTGCAACAAAATAGAACATCTTTTTATGCTCCTGACTATGCATAACATTAAATTTTTTTTAGGCCAAACAAAATAATAAAAATGGGTACCTGGCCATAGGCAAATTAAGAACTTCATTAGGTGATCAAGATTTAGAAAAGACGAAGAGGCCACTAACCTTGGAAAGGAGCTCCATAAGTCGTAGCACCTGCAGAAAGCAGCCTCAGCGCCCAGATGCCCAAACTCCAGCTCCAGTCCAGACTATATAGGGCAAGGCTGGCCTCACATGCTCACACCAACACTACTTGAAAAAAATGAACCAAACACCACATTGCCTAGTGCCTACATTGTGGATACTGTACCTGCGTTCCTTTGATTTCTCTCTAGCACATTAGCCAATGTAGGTACTCATAACTTCTACTGAAAATGTAGACGCACAAAAACATGGCATGAATGCTTACTTACACTGGGATTCAGGGAATCTAGAATTCTAGACTGAGAACCAAAGGCTGCGAGGAACCCAATGAAATATGCTAGGAATCTAATGAAATATGCAATATTAATTGTCGTAACCAAAAACAACCATACCAAACACAGATTCAAGTTCAAAGATCACAACTTATTCATGATTAAACCATACTGGTGCACAAAGAAAGTTTTTAAGTACAGCACATAGGGACACTACTGGTTCATGAAAGTCAGCCACAACGCAAACCACACAGATGTACTTCGAAGAAGTCACCCTCCACAATGGATACAAAAGGCACCAGACGACCCAGGCACATGGGCAGCTTCTACGACCGATGACATACTGACCACCATGGAGACAGAGCACCAGGGGGAGTGAGCATAACACATGGGTGCCCTCTATATTATGGCTTCGGCACCACCCTGCAGTAACTTGGCCCTCTGCAATCCTCAGAAATACCGCCTCAGCTCTTCCGTGGTGTGCACATTATATTGGACCTGGATGTTTGGATTAAACATGCTGTGAATCCTTTGGTCAACCCTCTTTGGATGACACATGCTGCGAATCCTTTGGACAACCTCCGCGACCTCCCAAGAAACATGTCTAAACGGCACTGTAAAGTCCACCCTTTTAAGGGTCGTTATGTTGCATCTAGACAGCAACAACTCCATAAATTCCTCCTGTTCAGCTGAACCTGTAAAGAAACTGATTCCTATCTCTTCAAGTGAATCAAAGGTGATGTCATCCAACCTGTAATTCTCTGGCAGAAGACAAGGACAATCTGACATAGTACAGGATGGCATCTGAAATTTAAGTTAAAAAATGTTAGCAAACAGGACATGTTTAGAAACAAATGCAATACAGACATGGTTAACCCTTTGGGGAGAGGAGCACCCGACTCAATTTATCTCAAGAGGTACTAATGAAATATCTAGCATGTGTAAACATTTCAGTTATGACAAAAACCACACAGCCCTAGAACACTCAGGTCCACCCACATCCTTCTGTCATATACATATATATGGATCCACTAATGTTTTGGGTCTGTGTTGTTAAATTCTTGATTTCTTTTGTGAAACAAACTTTCTACATAGAACTAGTGTCAACTATACTAACTATTTTGAATCAGCAGCCCTTTCTTGTTCTCCTCAGTTGTGTCACCTAGACCAACCATATTGCATTTGATTTGAATGGGGAGAAGAAAAAGCGCAGATAGTTGGCTAATGTGTCTTGAAAATCGCATATGGTTCAGGTGCCAAATTAATTTCCTTTCCTAGCATCTATAGCTTGAAAATGAGATGGTGTCCTCTAATTTATTATATTATTAAATTTATAACTAATGACTCGTAAACTTATTAATTTTATACGCATCTTCATGTAAATGAAAAAACCCTTTCGTTCTAAACTGATAAGTATTAGCCCCTGACATACTCTCAGTCAAGACCTATGGTTAAGTTCCTTGATAGGAAAGATTCACATGATTCAAAATTCATATCAATGCTACAAGGGTCTCTCACAAAAGTTAAAAAAATGAAGGTTACCTCAGATGTAGTACGCAAATAGGACATGTTTAGAAACAAATGCGATACAGACACGGTTCACCCTTTGGGGAGAGGAGCATCCGACTCAATTTATCTCAAGAGGAAATAATGGAATATCTAGCATGTGTAAACATTTCAGTTTTGCAAGCCTATGTCAAAACTACACAGCCCTAGAACACTCAGGTCCACCCACATCCTTCTATCATGTACATATATATGGACCCACTACTGTTTTGGGTTTGTGTTGTTAAGTTCTTGATTTCTTTGGTGAAACAAACTTTCTACATAGAACTAGTGTCAACTAGACTAACTATTGTGAATCAGCAGCCCTTTCTTGTGCTCCTCTGTCGTGTCACCTAGACCAACCATATTGCATTTGATTCAAATGGGAATAAGAAAAGCTCAGATAGTTAGCTAGTGTGTCCTAGCATAGCTAGAAAAACGAGATGGTGTCCTCTAACTTATTATATAAATTATAATTTATTTATACCTGAACTTATTAATTTATATGTATCTTCATGTAAAAGCTACTCCCTCCGTCCCAGATTAGAAGACGTTTTAGGATTCAAAATTTGTACCAAAAAGAAAGACGTTCTAGCATCTGGCAGCTTACTGTGTGCACAGCAGTCTAGCATGTGGTACAGCAGAATAGCCTGGCACCCCACTCACTCTCCATCGGCTCATCACCCACCCTCTCTATACGTCAATTCACAGCAGCAGCTTTTTGACAGAGAGAGTAGGGGTAACAGGGACATTTGTTTGCTGCCTTGGTACACGCTCCAACTGCTAGAACGTCAAGCATTTTGGTACAGAGGGAGTACCTGATAGGAATAATTTTTTTCTTTGTTCATGAAAAATCCTTTCTAAAATGATAAGTATTAGTGCCTGATATACTCTCAGTCAAGACCTATGGTTAAGTTCCTTTATGGGAAAGATTCACATGATTCAAAATTCATATCATTGCTACAAGAGTCTCTCACAAATGTTAAAAACTTGAAGGTTACCTCAGGCTCAGATGGAGTATCCTGACGAAGAAATATTTTGAACTTTCGGATACAAATGGATCTTCTAAGAAGATGCAACATGATTGGTGCAAAATCATGACCACAGTGAGTTGACCTTAAATGAACAACAAGGGTTTCACATATGGGAAGCTTGTCCATTTCCTCCAGGAAGGTCGTATATTCTGCTATTCCCTGCATAGGCACAAAATTCACTGAGCTCAATGAGAAGATGAAATCAGCAAAATATCAGTAGTTGGTCATGCAAAATTTTCAAACCTTCAGCTCTAATGATTAAAATGGAATAAGAATGGCCCTATTGATGAATTATAAGAATAAGAATTACAGCAACATTTAACTCATGTGTGCAAAGCAATGGAAGCAAGGGAATCAGGTACATGTACATGGCTTTCCACTTTTTCACTAATAAGTTGTGCCGGAGTATTTGCCAATTTTGGAATCTAAGCTCAGCTTGGCTAGCTTCAAAACTGTAGAACATTTTTCCATGGTTTCTAGGCGTATACCATACAAAACAAGGATCTCTACTTTGTTGTGATTGTGAAATAATTTACATAAACAATCGTACCTTCCCAAGAGAAAAATTGTCAACTCATTAACGGTATCAAATCTCTCCATCAGCTGCGTGGACGATACGAGGATGAAATGGCTGGTCCAGAGCACGATGGATAGTGACCGAATGTGGCGCCCTGCCATAGCAAACTGGTGCCTGCGAGGATCATAGGAGACATGCTGCCATTCGACTTTCTCCAGCTTTGGGGCGGCTATGCAAGCCTCAGCACCGTCATACACAGCAATGTCTTCGAGCATTGGGGCATTAACCTCCAGCTTGCCAGTTCCGCGAGCGCTGTACCAGAGAAACTCCAGAGATTCAGAGCCAATGGAGATGTCGCAGACGGGTTGGAGCTCCGCCACAATAACATCAAGCTTCCGCAGGCACGGACACTGCACGGAGGACACTAAGTGCCCCAGCTCGCCGCCGTCCATTTGGAAACATGCTATCTTCAGATCAGTCAGGGCCGAGAAGGAGCCAGTCGGCGGCAGCCGCAGAAAAAACTCTCTCAGCAGATGAAGGTCGATATCGATCTCCGTAGCCCTCTCGAAGATGGGCAGCGCGAGGTCCTCCTTGACCGGTCGGAAATCTTCATCCGGAATGAGACAGAGGCGTAGCCTGCCGGCGAGGCGCTGGGAGGCGAAGCGGAGCCATGGAGAGATACGGTTCGCAGGGACGTCGCACCGGTAGCACCCAATTACGGTGATGCCGAGGCTGTGGAGCGTAGGTGCGGCGTAGGAGCTGAGGGCGGCGTCGATGGAGTCGAGGAGGGCCGAGGCCGTCGTCGCAGGAGCAGGAGGAGCAGGGATGCCGCGGAGGTCGAGTCCCGGCATGTGGAGCCTGCCGCCGAGGACGAGGTCCGGCATGTGGGCCCAGACGCCCCGCCAGCGGCGGGAGAGCACGCTGGTGCGCGCGGCGGCCGCGGCGGACGGAAGGCGGCTGAGGATGATGTGCAGGAGCTCGTCGGGGAGGGCGCTGATGAGGTCCTCCTCGCCTCCTCCGGGCGGAATGGCGGGCGGCTCCTTGGGAAGGGAAGTGGAGCACACGCAGCCCATCGGCTAGGGTTTGGGAGTGGGGAATGCCTGCACGGCAGTGTGCCCCTGCTGGGGAGGGGGAGGTTGAGGCGTGGGGCGGGCCTGCGCCGCCGCCGGCGGAGGATGAGACGGCCGGCGGAGAAGACAGTCCGGCGATCCGTTTTCACGAGGAACGGGAGAGGGTTTTTTGACTGCCTGAACGCCGTGCAACGGGAATCGCCTGCTACGGCCCACCAAATAGCCCAAAGCGTGCAGTTACAAGAAAAAAATATATATAGCCCAAAGAGTGGAGAGGAGGAACCATTTTTCTTCCGTTTTTTAATGGTGAAAAAACTTGAAAAACTAATGTACAGTAAGTTACCCTGACTTTGAACTTCTTCAAATCCAGGCCCGCTTTTCTGCTATGTTGAATGGTAAGAGCATTAAAGTGATAACAATTTTGTCATTGGATCCAGCAAGTTATGCTATACATATTCAATTAATATATATCACGATGGATATGAATAAACTATTATATTACTCAAACTAAATTAATGGAACAAGTTTGAGCTGCTAGTTTATAGTTCATCGTCATACTATCGTGAAAAACTTGACCAAACACCTCAATAGGCCTTCAAAGCTGATTACATTCGAAGTTTCTGACTGCTAATTGGATTACTAGCATATCCATACAAAAGCACCGCTAGTTTCACAAATGCATCATCAAGAAGAGCAGTGATACCGAACAACTAAGCTCTTTTTTTTTTATAAAGGATAGTATTTTATACCCGGCTTCATCTACCATCAGGTAGAATCAGGCCAATCATTGCACAAGGGAAAACTTAAATAAAAGAAACTGACACGAGAAATAAAAATCCTAACAAGGAACTCTAGTAGTCCTACACGACAGCTAATTTGCTCTGTGATGTCGACTTCACAAGAGTATAACCACCAGCGTTGAGACAATGCCGCTATACACATCTGTCAGACCTAATAAGGGACCTAATAAGGGTAGTGAAACAATGTTGGACACCAACCACCTAGAAGACAATCAGATGTTGTAACTTGGCAACAACACGAAGCACCAGGTGTATATGCAAAGGAGTCACCAACTCGTTGCCGGCTCTAGAGCCGACAATCCAAGGAATCTTCCAAGAGCGACGTCTCCAACGAGAAAAATGACGTCTGCAAATGTCATCATCGCCCCACCAGTGAATTGGTCATGGGTTTTCACCCAGAGAGGATCCTCATAAAGAACAAGACAACACCTCCAGCAAGGAAAGTGGCGCCCACAGGCGTCACCGCCGTCAAATTTTCGCAGTACCACCGATGCCACCAATTGCCGAACTATTATGCCAATGATTGCTACCTCTGTTATTGATCTGGCCCAGACCGGCTACCACCGTTGTGCAGTATAGTATAGTTGCCGAAGCCCAGAACCCATTGCCCAAGGTCTACGCAGCCCCTCCACCATGGTTGACACCACCGGCACCTCCCTCAGACCTAGGACTTCTGGATCCGGCCGCAGGGTGCCGGATCCACCCGCCTAAGGCACAGAAGAGGCCAGCTGTCCCGGCATGGTCATGAGATGAGGGGCAACAGAGGGGGCGAAGAAGATCGTCGTCGCTGCCATGCTGCGTCTGCCCGAGCCCGTGCCCAGCGCTGCCACAGTCCAGTGAGGCAACCTCGCCAAGCCCCACGCGACTCGGACGGGGCGGCATCCATTGGCCATCGATCTCCTGCGCCGCCACCAACACCTCCAACTTGAGAGAGGCCCTGCCGCCGCCATCCTGGGTGGTCGCGCTGGCCTTGCCGGGCTGCCTGCTCCGACGGCGGCATGACGGGAATGGAGGGGTTCAGGGAGGGAAGACGGCGGCGCGGCTAGGGTTTCCACCCGAGTCGCCCGCCCGTGTGGAGGCGGCACGGGGGCGCTCTCTTTTAGATCACACGGAGGACAAGCCTGCCCATCAACTAAGCTCCTATTCCCGAGTGATATGGATCATTGTAAGCTTTGTTTTCCATCAGCTGAAACAGGCAGATATCGCCTGGTTTCAGCTCATTATCATTGACAAATTGCCTCCAGCCTTGAGCAATCTCTGATTGCATGTATAAGTCTCCCATAATAAGTCTCCCATGTACAAGTCTTGTTGGGATACATAAGGTCCGTTGGGATACATAAGGTTCATAGTTTCATACCCATGTGGAAGGTATTTTCTATCATACTCTGAAGAGAATCTCTGATTGTATTTAGAAAATGTAAGGTTAAGTGACAATATAGCTTCGTTCAAAAAAAGCAGCGATATAACCAAAAGAACAAGTTGCAGCAATCCAAAGAGAACGTCCCCTAATCGACAATTCGATTCATGATAATTTTGTCTATGTTGACTTTGAAATCAGATGGAACAAATGTTGTGACTTATGTAAATCATGCCATGTGATTTTGTACTTCAATTGAAGCACGTTCAGATCAGGTGCTCAAACATTCTGAATGAATTAGTTTTAAACTAGCTTTGTTGACTGACTTTACCATCATACGCAATTCTCCCACCTAGAATTGCCATAACATAGGCAACACACTGGTTGCAATACGATTATTCAGAGTTCATCGCATTCAGCAGAGATTCATGATGGAGATTGGAGAACACCAGTGGCCTCCATCTCTTAGGAGTCTGGATGGATAGTACACACAAACGTCATAGCCACAGCTAACAAACGAACACTGCAAACACAAAAGCACGCGACATTTTCACACAGCAGAGCATCGGCACGAACAACTCCATGCAGTGATGCCGACCATGCAATGTAACTACACTGATCACTTCCGGATAATGTAGACGTTCATCGTCAGCATGTTGGTGTTCTTCTTCAGGTTGAAGAGGCAGATGTCGTCTGGTTTCAGCCTGTTGTCGGTCACAAACTTCCTCCAGCCTTCACCAAAGATCATATGCCTCCCGTACCTGGCCCGGAATTCAGGTTCCCATGCATCGTCCCTGCGCTGAAGCCGAATAGTCAGCTGGTTCTCGCTCTCGCTTGGAAGATACTCTCTTGCATACTCTGAACCGAATACCTGATAACATATATGGAAGATGTAAAAGAAGAAGTCAGTGCTAATAAAGCACAGAAAAGCTGCAGTGAATTGATCAGTTCAAATAGACAAGTTGACATGGTGTGTATGACTTAACTAACAAATCAAGAGGAATGATACTATTTTACAAATGAAAAAAAATCCTCTCTTTTCTATTAGTATATAACACTGCACAAGAGACTAAGAGAGAAAGGAAATGTCAAAATGATGACTCACAATGCCCACACTGCTTTTAACACTGCTACTGCTGTTCGTCATGACAGCCACATATACGGGGATGTCTGACTGGATAGCTCCAACTTTCTTTTCTACTTTACTCCTCTGTTCATGAGTTAGAGATGTCTGCCGTGGGAGCATGTATGGAGGCTTAGCAACTCCATGCCTCTTAGTAGGAGACACATGTCCTGCAGAGAAGCCCAGTCACAAACATGCACGGTCATCAGATTCAGAAACCTTATTAGCAGACTAGTAGTAAACAAAGACTACAAGAAAATGCTGAAACTTCATCTACACTACACACATCAAATTCTTACTTTTCTTCTGTGATGGAGAGTCTGTTGGGTTCATCTTCAGAGTCTTTCTACTGCCGCTTGGGCGACCAACTGCCAACCTTTTGCCTGTTGGTGACTGCATTTGCTTACCATGAGAACCTTTCCTTTCCTGCGTACAAGTGATGCTGTCCAGCGGAACGCAGGAGAGCTCTTTCTCGCAACCACTTAGATCGAAGATTCGCACTGTAAAGCGTGATTTCCCACTGTTTGTGAACACTACAAAATCACCTAGTTCAAGTTCGTAAGCATTGGCAAATTCTGCCCATCCAGACCGAAGGACCAACCCCTTCTGTTGTTCTTCAGCAACCTCAACAGTGTATGTCTTGCCATCTGGCACCTCAAGTATGACTTGTTCAGATATTTTCTCTCTGATATTGGCCACAAACTTCTTTGGCATGGTCTGCATGAGTCAGTGATTTAGGTGTTTTTATACATAACATAACATAACAAGAGGTGAACGCTGAGGTAAAGTGAAAACAAAGGGGGGAAGGAACCACCACAGCTACTGATCAGTAATGGCTAAAGCATATAAGCATATTCATAATCACACCTATAATTTTCTAACAGGCAGGTTGATATTGTAGTCGCCTTTCCTACATCACTAATTTCAAGAGACCCTTTTTAACATCATTAATTTTAAGGGAACTGGGCTGGGATTCCAGGAAGACATGTGATTAGTTGGTAAATATAAAGTTTTCAGGTTTGGATTCAGAAATGAAATATCGTGGTTTCCTACCAAAATAAAACTTTTTTTTTTTTTGCAAAAGTAGAAGATACATCTGTGCACAAGATTGCAATGGGCAGAGTCACGGAGGATGTCTTACCATTCCATTTTTGAAATCATCAATCATAATCTTGAAGAAACACTTTGGATCATCCATGTGGTGCCAATAATGATGTGCAATGCATTCTTTGCAGACTATCTGAGCTGATTTGTTCATCCTACCACCTCTCCTACAATGTAATTTGAGATGAAGCTATTACAGGGGAACATTAAACTAATACATTCCTGACTAGGCAAGTTCAAGAGATGAACAAGCAGGTATGTTGGAAATAAGGCATCATGAGTAGTTCAGAACATTCAGACATTTTTAGGACCCAGTGATGTCTGTCTGGGTACTGAGATTTTTGTCCCAAAAAGCGAAAAAATGAACAAATATCATGGTGGCTGAACAAGAACTCAAATATCTCTTACATGTGGGGTTTCTCATCTAGACTTGAATGCTCTCCTCACTGTCCACCTCACGAGGAAGATTTTTCCAACAGAAATAACCCTCAGATTTCAGACACTTTACCAAATCACAATGAACTAATGATATAAGAAAACATCTTCCAAATATGACATGATGAGTTGACATGTACTATGTGGAAAATGAAATATTTTTAAGCCCCAGTGATACCGGGCATTGCTTCGTAAATGAAGAAATAGTCTAAAGATCCACACCACCACGCTGGAATGGGCATTGTTCCATAAATGAAGACACAAACAGTAAAGGAATATAGCTATGGTTTTGGAAATTAACCACGCACGAGATCTAATCTAATAATAATCCCAGGCAGTGCAAATCAGAATCTGCAAAAGCTGCTGACTGCAGTGCAGATTGCAAATGCATTGCAGGTTATCCAGGTTAACTAAAAACACTAATTTCAGATACCCGAAAGGGAAATTTTCCCGCACTACAGTACAAGGGACCCTACAACTTTCAGAACTCGTGGTTCTTTTTTTCTTTTGAAAGATCAGAACTCGTGTCTTTTAGAATATAAGAAAACCCTCCTAAGCTCTCCTGCTGATTCAAGAAAAAACACAAATAAATCAAAGGGGAAAGCCAAAAAGAACCAAAAGAATCTCAAAGAAGCCTGATGCTATCAAAGAACATGCACACGCCTGATGTTTCCTCAAAAGAACATTTTGTAGTAAGAATCATGTACCAAGACAATTGGAACAACAGTATATGAACCAATCGATGCATGAATGCAGCATGTTCCTCGGACACCTCACTGCATCAGCTAGCGATGATGCATATTTGCACAGAGAAGAGGCTCCTTACCTTTGGGGCTTTTCCATGGAGCTGAAGCAACCACCTGAAGCACTGCACAGCTATGCTGATGTGTAAGAAAACCCCAACACTTCCACACGAAGGAAGCAGCTACGGATGGAGAAAACCCCGGCCGGGGTGTATATGTATTGGGCAATGATGTGGGCCCACTCACCTGATGAACATTTAAAATAACCACCGAGCTGTGCTATACTCGTGGGTCATCTGCGTGAATAAGGCCAGTCTCAATGGGCAATGTCACTGCACGGTTTCACATACTAACACGTCATCAAGATTGAAATGAAACCATCCATGAAACAACCCCAACAATGGAGCATTTCATTTTGTTGTTTCCAAAGCTAAGCAAAGCATTTAATTGCTGCAAGATGATTGGATCACATGCAAGATGGTGAAACAATTTGGCCCTCAGTGGGGTTTCACGCGGTTACCAAAGTCTAGGAAACAGTGCATACGAGTTTCACCATGGTGAAACTCTTTTCTTCTCTCTCCTCTCTATTTCATGCAAAAAGTGCATATTTGCTGATGTGGCACTCTAATTAATGTGCATGACACCTCCATGAAACCTCCACTGACACTGGCCTAAATGTTTCACTCTCAGCACTCAGAGTCAAAAGTAGCACTCCTCGTTCCCAGGTCCATACCTCATTTTCCAATGAGTCTATTAAACTAAATCCCAGAAAACAATGAAATTATGAAAACATGCCAGTCAAATATGTTGATATTTATATCTTCAAATAAATTTATTATAAGTATATATTTTATAATTAATCTAATGACATTTATTTTGTCAAAGTTTAAATTATTTGAGTCCTGGAACCGGTGAGAATTGTAAATAAAATTTATATAAAACTATATTACATGATTAATCTAATACTATGTTTTAGTATTAATGTTTATCATAAATATTAGTAATTTCTTTATATATTCGATTAAATTTGAGGTTAATTAACCCGCAAAGCAACTTACAGTCTGCAACGCCCCCTGTCCTGCATTTTCCCAGATGGCGACATGGACACCGTTGACGATGATGACGTGCGTGGTGGACCGGGTTGGGGTGATTGGGCCGCTGGCCGTGTTGTAGGGACGGATTTCGGGCAGCTGCCGCACTTCACGTTTATTATTGTTGCTTAAAACACTTTAAGTTTATTATTTCTCTGTCAGAAAAAAAAAACAGCTTCTCAAACATTTTGAATTGACAGTTTTAAACTAGCTTTCTTGACTGCACCGTCCAACGCAATTCTTCCCACCTAAAATTGCGATGAAATAAGCAAACACATTGATCGAAATAAGATTATTCAAAGTAGTACATGGCAGTGGCAGTCAGAGTTTCATGCTGGAGACTGGACGCACTATAGAACACCAATTACCCTTCCATCTCTTATCAGTCAGGATTCAGAGTCTGGGTGGAAACAGCAAACGAACCAACACCTGAATGAAAACACAAAAGCGCGGCAATCTTTGACGGGAGGAACAGCTCTGACCATGCCGACCAGGCAGCTAGATCGATTTCTTCCGGATGATGTGGACGTCCATGGTCAGCGTCTTGGTGTTCTTCACCAGGTTGAAGAGGCAGATGTCGTCCCGTTTCAGCTTGTTGTCAGTCACAAACTTCCTCCAGCCTTTACCAAGGATCATCTGCCTCCCGTACTTGTCCTGGAAATCAGGTTCCCATGCATCGCCCTTGCGCCGAAGCCTCATCCTCATCCTCAGCTGAGTCTCGCTGCCGGTGCCTGGAAGATACTCTCTTGCATACGCTGTACTGATTCCCTGGTACCATCATGGAAGATCATGTAAAAGAATCCAGTGATGGATGATACAGGCACAGAAATAGGTTGTGGCTGTTTTTCTTCTTCTTGGCAATAGGTTGCAGTGAACTGATCAGCTCGAATTAAAGAGACTTTTCCAACTTTATACTCACACAAAAAAAAGGAATTAACATTGTGTGTGCGACTTGACTACCAAATCAACAGGAAAAATAAGTTTTATTTTCGTTTTTTACTTGTTATAAGCTTTTAGAGTTGGATTGAGGTCTTCTTTTTGCTTGCCAGAATCCATCACAGGGGTTTCATAGGGAGTTTTTTTTTCCCCCATAAAGTTATAGGTTATAGTGGAATTACCATCCAGTCAACATTGCTGCTCTTCATGACAGCCACATATATGGGTATCTCCGACCGGAGAGCTCGAACTCTCTCTTCTACTTTACTCTTCTGTTCATCAGTTAGAGAAGTGCACCGTGGGAGCATGTATGGAGGAGGCTTAGCAACTCCATGCCTCTTAGATGGAGACACGTGCCCTGCAGAGAAACGGAAGCCCAGTCACAATACTCACAAACATCATCACTCATCAGAGAAGTACATTAAACACATCAAGTTCTTACTTTTCTGAATATCAATTATATCACAAGAGTAGCCCCTGGCGCCCCCCTCCCCTGGCGGCCCCCTCGGCGCCGCCGCCGCCCGCCGGCGCCGGACGCCTCCCGGCGTCGGCGCCCGGCCACCACCCCCATGGCTCCCCGCCCCCACCCTCCCTCCCCTCTCCCCTTCTCCACCCCCGGTTTTCGCGAAGACGAGAGCCCCGAGACGCGCCGCCGCCGGGGCCGGCCGAGGTCGCCGCCGCGGAGGCCCTGAGGTCGGCCGGGAGACCTCCGCCTCCCTCGGATCCGGCGGCCGAGGGGCCCTCCCCGCCTCCTGGCGCCTCCCCCGGCTCCGCAGCGCCCGATGCCGCGCCGTCCCGGTCAGTCGCCGCCGCCGCCACTGGGGAATTGGAGGGCGCCGCGGGCCCGGCGCTCGGGTCCAGCCACACGGCGAGCGGGCCGCCGCCATCGCCGTCGCTGGCCGCCTGCGAGCCGCCGGAGGCCTCCGCGTTCGTGACTGCCGAGTCGCCGCAGCCAGGCCCTCCGCCAGCGGCGGGGCAGGGCGCCCCCTGCGCCTCCACGCCTGCGTCTTGGGGCAACGCCGGCACCGCCTCGCCGGTCGCTGCCGTGATGCCGCGGCCTTCGTCACTCGTGGTGGGCAGTGGCGCTTCGGATGAGGTCCTCGTGGAGGATGTGACGGACGACGACGACGACGACGGCGTGGGCGGGGACGGCCTCGGCCTCGACGCCTTCCTCGTCAACCCGTCGGCCCCCTCCCCGAGCCCGGCTCCAACCTTGTCTCCCCAGGCGGCGCCTTTCCACCCCGAGAGCTGCACGGCGGGTCGCGCCAAGCACCGGCGGTGGGCGGACGACGACGACGCTTCGGACGATGAGCATTCCTTGTCGTACCTGGAGGCCGCTCGCCGCCCACCGATGACTGCAGCTGCGCCTCAGGTGTGGCCACTGCCGGGTCGTGGTGGGGCGGCTGACAGGCAGTCTGGCTCCCGGCGAAGACGGAGGACGCGCGGCCGGCCGCGACCACGCCGGTCAACGGACTACTGTTCGGCCGGTGGGGAGGGCGTGCCCCGCGCGGCGCGCCTCGGCCGGCGCGGGCGCGAAGGCCGTCCGGCCAGCGACGCTGCGCCGGAGCGAGTCCCCGCCCACCAGCGACTTGGGTCGGCGCGCCGTGCGACCGCTCCGGACGCCGATGGGTGGCAGCGAGTGCTGCCTCAGCATGCGCAACCACCGCGGCAGCGGCAGCGCCATGGGGCGGGCGCCGGAGGGAGCGTCGGACCACGACAGTTCCCCACGTACGCCGATGGTCGCTGCTTCAAGTGCCTCGCGACGGGGCACCGCGTCGCCACCTGCAACCTACCTTGGCGGTGCCTCCGCTGTCATGGCCTTGGCCACCTCGCGCGGGACTGCGAGAGGCCGAGGCGCGCCGCTCGGCCAAGGAGCGGCAGCGACACCGTGAGCGGCGAGCGCGCTCCCACGGGGCCGGCGACTCGGGCCGATCCCGGCCACTCCCAACGTGGCCGCGATCATCGCTCGCGTCGGCGCCGACGTCGCCGGCATAAGAGGGAGCGGGGAGGCGGGCATCCCCAACCAAGCTTCCAAGGTTTGGCGGCCGTGGTCTGCTCGCCCGTGGATGGAGCACCGGCCGAGCCTCCGGTCGAGGGCTCGGGCCTAGGGTCACCCGTTGATCCGGTGGACACTTCGAGGATGTCGCCGGGCGGCAATTCTCGAAGGCCCGCGCGCCGCCGACCGACGACGCGCGCATGGCCACGCGGGAGGGCCGACTCCGGAGCCGGTGGCCGCCCGTCCACGTGCCACCCCGGTGTCGCCGGGCGATGTGGCCGTCGACCAACTGCCGGAGAGGACCTTGCCATGGAAGGCCCCCTCCGCCGCTCGAGCGCCAAGCGCACCCACGGTGGGGACGCGGACGGGACGACGCGCCGAGGGTGTCCGAGCGGGCTAAGCCGCTGCTCGTCTACACCCGCCGCAACAAAGCGGCACACGGGGCGGACCTCCCACGGGACGTGGTCGAGGCCCCGTGACGGCGAATGACGCGGTATGCTGCACTCCGCCGCCGGGCTTCGGGCGCCATCGTCACCACCGCCGTGGAACTCTTCCGCTCGGCGGCGCTTCCAAGCGTTTGCCGACAAGGTCGTCAAGCCCAAGCTCGCCGGCATTCTACCGCTGCCGTCACCCATGAAGACACCCTCGCCCGGGAGGACACCTTGGCGAGAGGCCGGCTGCGGAGCCGGAGGATCGCCGCCCAAAGCCTTTCTAGGATCCCGGTGTCGAGCGCGGGAGTACCTCATCCTCAAGCGCCTCGGCCAGGTCTCCCCTCTGACTGAGTCCACTGCGGACAACAAGTTCGACGCTCTCTTTGGTGGGTGTCCGGAGGACGACGAGGCTCTCAGGGAACTCTTCCCTGACGGGTGCAACGTCGGTGGGCGCAGGAGACGCCGCCGCGCGCGCGGGCTTGAGCCGGCCATGGTTATCGCCATGTGTTGGAATGGTTGTTTAGGTAGCGAGTAATAGGATAATGCGGTTTGGTTGTGGGGGCGTGCTTTTCTTGCTTTTATTGTTAAATCTTGTAAGCACCCTGGTTGTACTAAAACTTTCCTTCTTAATCAAAATACGCGCAAATCTTTTGCGTGATTGAGAAAAAAGTTCTTACTTTTCTGTTGTGATGAAGGAGAGTCTGTTGGGTCCATCTTCCGAGTCTTTCTGCTGCCGCTTGGGCTACCAAATGCCAACCTTTTGCCTGTTGGTGACTGCATTTGCTTACCATGAGAACCTTTCCTTTGTTGCACACATGGGGTGCTGTCCAGCAGAACGCAGGAGAGCTCTTTCTCGCAACCACTTGGATCAAAGATTCGGACTTTTAAGTGTGAGTTCCCACTGTTTTTTAACACTAAAAGATCACCTTGTTCAAGTTCATAAGCACTGACAAATTCTGCCCATCCAGACCGAAGGACCAGCTTGTTCTGATGTTCATTAGCAACCTCAACAGTGTATGTCTTGCCATTTGGCACCTTGAGTGTGACTTGTTCAGACATTTGCTCTCTGATGTTGGTCACAAACTTCTTTGGAATGGTCTGCATAGTTAGCGAATTACGTGTTTTACATCACAAGAGGTGAACACTGATGACTGAGGTAAATAAAGTGAAAAAATGGGCCAGAAGTCACCACAGCTACAAATCGGTACTGAATTTTGTTAGATAATAAAGGAAAACGGTCTCTGCACTTACAGATAAGTGCATACGTCGAAACAGAGTCAATGACTAGAGCATATACAATAAGCCTATTAATAATCACACCTGTAGTTTTATAACAGCCAGGTTGATATTGTGGTCGCCTTTCGTACATCATTAATTTCAAGAGAATCCTTTTCTACATCATTCATTTCAAGGGAAATGGGGCTGGGACTCTGGGAGCACATGTGATTAGATGGTAAATATAAACACGTTTGGATTCAGAAATGGAAGCATTTGGTTTCCTATCAAAATAAAAGATCTTTTTTTTGGCAAAAATAGAAGATACATCTGTGCACAAGTTTGCAATGAGCAGGGTCACAGAGAATGTCTTACCAATCCATATTTGAAATTACCAATCATAATCTTGAAGAAACACTTCGGGTCATCCATGTGGCGCCAATAATGATGTGTGATGCACTCTTTGTGGACTGTCCGAGCTGATTTGTTCGTCCTACCACCTCTCCTACAATGTAATTTGAGATGAAGCTATTATAGGGGAACATTAAATCTAATACATGCATCAGTCACACCCTGACAGCAGAGCAGATTACAAATGGATTGCGGGCTACCTATGAACTGAAAACATAAATTTCCGATACCTGTAAGGGAAATTTTCCAGCACTGTACAAGTGACCCTACAACTTTCAGAAGTTGTGTTTTTTTTTAAATTTTGAAAGATCAGATCTCGTGTTTTCTAGATTCCTTTTTTTAAAAAAAAAAGATTCCTAAGTCTCCTACCAGCTCAAGAAAAAAATCAAAGACAAGGAAAAAAAATCAAAAGCATCTCAAGGAAGTCTGATGCCATCAAAGAACATGCACGCCTGATGTTTCCTCAGAAATCATTTTTTACCCAAGAATCATGTACCAAAACAATCGGAAATAACAGTATGGTGACTGACCAATCGATGCATGAATGCAGCAAAATCCTCACACCTCAGTACCTCACTGCGTGTGCTGGCTTCTTACCTTTGAGTCTGTTCCATCCAATTGCACGGAGCTGAAGAAGCACTGCACCCTCAAGGCCAATGCTATCTACCTGTAGTTACTTCTTCTAAAGCTCAACTCTCAGGCCAGCCCTCCACCATCTGATGACATGGAAACTATAACATTTAGCCATCCATTTCCCTACTCCCACCACAGCACTGTCCTAATAACTTCTTCCGGTCCAATTGTCTTCCAGCCGCACGATTCAATCCAGCAGAGCAACGCATGCTCGAATATGTGGTTAATGCACGCATCCTTGCTTCGCTTCCTCCACTCACGCATGGCATTTTACTACCCTTCCAGTAATAAATCTCTGCAAATTCCAGATGCATGTGGGTTAGTGGGTATTCTGTATTCATCATGCAGCCTCCACTCATGCATGCCATTACTAGCCTTTATAACCCTAAAACCAGCACTGTTTCAACATTGTAATGAATGAGTCACAACAAAAAATGTAATGAATGGGCAGTCCCAATGATAGAAACTGCGCACGAAGTCCAAAATAGCCACCTTTTCAAAATTTCATATATAGAAACCACCTCACCCAGTGGAAGAGTTTTCAAGTAATAAATGCATTATTAGAAAAAAAAAATCTCTATCTTATTCCTTCCTGAAACAGCCCACGCAAACACCACGGGCGTGATCTTCGTCCTTCCCTTCCTGAAACACCCCAAGCAAGCAGCCAAGCACCACGGGAATGGCCTTGCCTAGCGTGCACCACGGCCATGGCCTTGCCTAGCGTTTGGGAAGAGATCCCGCCTGCGGCAAGCCGAATACACCCGTGCTCCATCCTCACCTCCTCCCCAGCCGGTCTCAACCTTCGACCTGACGCGCGGACGGGGAGCGCAGGCAGCGCAGATAGCGAGCGCGACGGCGTGTCCTTGACGGAGGCACGGCCGGCGCGACGTCGCGGGCGAGCACGCGGCGTCGGTGACCACGCGAGCGCGCGGGACGGCCGGCACGCGAGCAAGGCGAGCACACGACGAACCCTCGCAGCGGCGCGGACCGGAAGCTCTTGCAACGGCCTATAGTGAACGCGGTGGTAACCGGCGAGCCTCGCAGCGGCACGCGCGGCCCCTCACGGCGACCGGCGAGCTCTCGCAGCAGATGGCGAGCGCGCGACGTGGGCGGGCTCTCGCGGCGAGTGACGAGCGTGGCCTGCCGGCCTGTGCTGAGGCGCGGCGTGCTCGACGACGGCGCGGGCGACCTCTCCTCTTCCCCAGCTGGTCAGGGCGAGCGCGCGGACGGCGCCGCGGCTAGGGCGAGCGACGGGCATCCTGGATCGAAACGGGTAGTTTCTTCCCAACGGGGATTTCACCGTTTCTTGGTGCATCAGGTCGAGTGAAGACTTCGTTTCTCCCTCAAGAAACGGTTTCCTCTGTTTTACTTCTCTTTCCTCATTAATTCACCTGCCATATCACTATTTTTGCCTATGTGGCATCTCATTTAATGAAAATAGAAACCACTATTAATTGCCATTGGGACTGCCCTCATGCGGCTCTGTACTTCAATTGAAGCACGTTCAGTTCAGGTGAACATTCTCGAACTAATTTTAAACTAGCTTTGTTGACTGAGTGTACCATCCAACGCAATTCTCCCACCTAGAATTGGGATAAAATAAGCAACACATTGGATGAAATAAGATTATTCAGAGTTCATCGCATGCAGCAGAGCTTCATGCTGGAGATTGGAGAACACTAGTGGCCTCCATCTCTTAGGAGTCTGGAAGGATAGTACAGACAAACATCGTAGCCACAACTAACGAACGAACACTGCAAACACAAAAGCACGCGACATTTTCATAGAGCAAAGCACCGGCACGAACAGCTCCAGTGATGCCGACCATGCAATGTAACTATACTGATCACTTCCGGACAATGTAGACGTCCATCATCAGCGTCTTGGTGTTCTTCCTCAGGTTGAAAAGGCAGATGTCATCTGGTTTCAGCGTGTTGTCGGTCACAAACTTCCTCCAGCCTTTACCAAGGATCAGACGCCTCCCGTCCCTGATCTGGAAATCAGGTTCCCATGTATGGTCCTTGCGCCGAAGCATCATAGTCAGCTGGTTCTCGCTCTCGCTTGGAAGATACTCTCTTGCATACTTTGCACCGAATCCCTGATAACATAAATGGAAGATGTAAAAGAAGAATTCAGTGATAATACAAGTACGGAAATAGGTTGTGGTGAATGGATCAGTTCAAATAGACCTGTTGACATGGTGACTTCACTACCAAATCAACAGGAATAATATTATTTTACAAATGAAAAGCCAGCTCTCTTAATTTTTTTTTTTACTTGTGTATAACACTGCACAAGAGTGAAAGGAAATCATGACTCACCAGATTCCACAGACTGCCGTTAACATTGCTGTTCTTCATGACAGCCACATATATGGGGATCTCCGACTGGATACCTCGAAGTTTCTCTTCTACTTTACTCTTCTGTTCATCAGTTAGAGATGTTCTGAATGGTAGCATATATGGAGGCTTAGCAGCTCCATGCCTAAGACTCTTGGCTGAAGGGAAATATCCTGCAGAGAAGCCAATCACAAACATGCATGGTCATCAGAGTCAAAGCATGTTCCACATATATACAGAACTAATTTTTTTTAACGAAATAGAACTAAATCTGTAGGAAACACCAAATGCAATACTTATATATAACCTGGTGGCTGCAGGCAGCGGCTTTGTACAAGGGGATGAAACATCAGTTTCACTCCCTTATTGCTCTTTGATGGTTGGAAAATGCAGATGTCACCTTCTTGCAACTTATTGTGGCGAATGAAGCCCATCCAGCCCTTAGAAACAGCACAGCAGTCATCGGCAGTTATGTCCAACTTGATGGGCCATACCCATACCTTGCTACCATCAAGTTGACAGAGCTGGATGGTCCCATTTTCGTTTACGAGGTGTTTAATGGCATATTTCTTTTTGATGGCCTAGCACAAATGGTTTAGAACTATATTATTATACAAACTTCGATTTGATCAGTGTAGGTGAAGACTCAATACTCAAACATGAAGCACAAGTCAAACATATCTTAAAAATGCATGAACACCTACTGACCAGAATTCCAGAAGCCACACTTTTCTCGTGCATTGCCGTGATGTAAAAAGGAATTTTGGGTTGGATTTTCTGCTCAAGGAGATAACTTTAGCTTCTTGCTCACTTGTCATACTGCATCCTGTTGGTAAGTCAATGCAAGACTTGATGAGCTTCTGGGAGGCACCTGAATTGATCGGCTCCTGATGGATGCCTTCAGACATGTTCAGCTCCATAATGTCAAGTTGCGAACCAGGAGAAAAAAAATAAGAAGTAGTACAAACAATGCAAGAAAATTCTAAAACTGTATGTACATTACACACATCAATTTCTTACTTTTCTTCTGTGATGGAGAGTCTGTTGGGTCCATCTTGGGAGTCTCCGACTGGATAGCCCCAACTTTCTCTTCTACTTTACTCCTCTGTTCATCAGTTAGAGATGTGTGCCGTGGAAGCATGTGAGGAGGCTTAGCAACTCCATGCCTCTTAGTAGGAGACACATGTCCTGCAGAGAAGCCCAGTCACAAACATGCACGGTCATCAGATTCAGAAACCTTATTAGCAGACTAGTAGTAAACAAAAACTACAAGAAAATGCTGAAACTTTATGTACATTACACACATCAAATTCTTACTTTTCTTCTGTGATGGAGAGTCTACTGGGTTCATCTTCAGAGTCTTTCTGCTCCCGCTTGGGCTGCCAACTGCCAACCTTTTGCCTGTCGGTGATTCCATTTGCTTACCATGAGAACCTTTCCTTTGTTGCACACATGGGGTGCTGTCAAGCAGAACGCAGGAAAGCTCTTTCTCGCAACCACTTTGATCGAAGATTCGGACTTTCAAGTGCGAGTTCCCAGTGGTTTTGAACACTAAAAGATCAAATTCTTCAAGTCCATAAGCACTCGCAAATTCTGCCCATCCAGACCGAAGGACCAGCTCGTTCTGTTGTTCCCCAGCAACCTCAATGGTGTATGTCTTGCCATCTGGCACCTTGAGTGTGACTTGTTCAGACATTTGCTCTCTGATGTTGGCCACAAACTTCTTCGGTATGGTCTGCATGAGTTAGCGAATTAGGTGTTTTACATCACAAGAGGTGAACACTGATGAATGAAGTATAAAAAGTGAAAAAATGGGCCAGGAACCACCACAGCTACTAATCAGTACTGACTTTTTAAGATAAAGGAAAACAAACATTCCGATCTCTGCACTTACACATAAGTGCATAAGCCAGTCGAAACGGAACCAGTGACTAGAACATATAAAATAAGCATATTCATAATTACACCTATACTTTCCTAACAGCCAGGTTGATAGTGTTGTTGCCTTTTCTACATCATTAATTTTAAGGGAACTGGGACTGGGGCTCTGGAAGCACATGCTATTAGAGGATAAAGTGTTCACCTTTGGACTCAGAAATGGAAGATATTTTTTTGTGAAAACAAAAGGTGCACACGATTGCAACGAACAGGGCGGAGAATGATCTTACCACTCCATTTTTGAAATCACCAACCATAATCTTGAAAAAACGCTTTGGGTCATCCATGTGGTGCCAATAATGATGTGCAATGCACGGTTTGAAGACTGTCGCAGAGTTGTTCATCCTACCACCTCTCCTACAATATAATGCAATTAGAGATGAAGCTATTAGGGGAACATTAAATCGAATGCATGCACCTACTCATACACAACCTGAGTAAGTACAAGGGAAATAACCCAAATATATCAGCCATTTTTTCATAATTATAATGATAGCCGCAGCAAGTATGTTGCGAATATAGCATGATAAGTAGTTGGTCAGTCATTGTACCAAAGTTATGAGGATGTAAATCAAATATTTTTAGGACCCACAGCCCAGTGCTGCTCCTTGCCCCAAAAAAGGCGAAAGATACATAAACATCATGGTGGCTGAACAATAACTCAAAACAATTTTAGTTTTTAGGGTAATGCAATTGCAACAAAACAAAACATCTTTTTGTGCTCCTGACTATGCATAACATTCAATTTTTTTAGGCCAAACAAAAAAAAATGGGTACCTGGCCAGAGGTAAATTATGAACTTTTTAGGTGATCAAGATTTAGAAAAGATGAAGAGGCCACAAACCTTGGAAAGGAGCTCCACAAGTCGTTGCCCCTGCAGAAAGCAGCCTCAACACCTAGATGCCCAAACTCCAGCTCCAGTCCAGACTATATATAGGGCAAGGCCAGCCTCACAGGCTCACACCAACACTACATGAAAAAAAAATGAACCAAACACCACATTGCCTAGGGCCTACATTGTGGATACTGTACCTGTGTTCCTGTGATTTCTCTCTAGCACATTAGCCAACGTAGGTAATCATAACTTCTACTGAAAATATAGACGCCCAAAAAAGAAACACATTAATGATTACTTACACTGGGATTCTGGGAATCTAGAGTTCTAGACTGAGAACCAAAGGCTGCGGGGAATCTAATAAAATATGCTAGTGACACTTCGTTTCTTATACTAAATAAATTATTATAAAGGAGAATACTAATATCCAAATAGAGTTGTAGAAATTTTGTCCTTATCTTGTGCAGCAACCAAAAACAAATGATAATTGGTGTTGTATTAGGAAATGATGAAGAGAGTGAATATAATCAGTTTCAATTAACTATACTACTATATTTATCGAGAAGCATGGCTTGATGGGCTAATGGGTTACATTCAAGAGTGGCAAACCAAACCCCAAAGGTTTTGGAAGTAATGGGAAGCCCTAAAGTTAGGTAACCGCACTTATAACACTAAAATAATTATTATGTGGATTAAAACCCACTTGGTATGAAAGAGTCATTAATGATAGGAAAGAGGAGAGGAATATAACTGAACTGAAACTGAGCTATTTATCCCAGTGAAGACGATGACATTGCACTGCGTGGCCTGTGGGAGATTTTACAGCATCTCTGACAGAGAAATTGATGGAACAGAACATTGCATCATTGCATGTCCAGTCACCACAGCTAGGGTCAAATCAACTTGGCCTAATCAAGTACAGCAGTGTTTTCTTCCATGAACCTTTGAATGAATATATAAAATCTGCTAACAACTAAAGTGAACAATTCTGTAGTACTTATATAGTATAAAAAGTTGAAGGTATCATCAGAGATTCTCCAGCATCTCTGGCTGCCAACCGAGTGATAACTGCCAAGTGTGACAACTCAGTGATCACTGATCAGCAGAATCTAGGTTTCAGACATATGATGATGACCACCACCTTCATATTTGTGCTCTTTTTTATTTTTCTAATAAATATCTAACATAGACACTCTTTAATCTCTATCATGTTATGATAAATGTATCAATTACTCTATATATTTTTCTCATCCATATCTATAGTTTCTCTCCCCTGTTTTCAGATCGTATTATCGAACCTAGTCGTATGACCCTCGATCAGACGACTAATCGCGATTAGTCGTCGATAAGGGTCGATTAGTCGAGGCTGATCGGTCTAGTCGGCTAATCGGACATTTAGTCGTCCTTATGCCTAGACTAGATGACCTGATCGACCATGTATATACTATATATATATGATGTAAATATATGTAATCATGGCCATAACGGCTCACTAACATGGTGATTTGGCCACTTACCTGCAGCTGCTGCTTGCAGATGCCTGTTGGCTGCTGCAGAAGGTCACTCTCTCCTCACTCATCACTCACTAGGTCACTCCCAAACCCTAATGGGCCGGATACAGCTGGACCGTGTTTCCCAATTTTTCATACAGGTTCTGGCCCAACTAATCGACATCATGGCTGATCGGACGACTAATCGTTCGGACGACTAATCGATCTGATCGAAAAAACCTGATCGAGGACCCTTATCGAGCACGCAGTTACGATAAGGACGACTAATCGCGATTAGTCGCGATTAGTCGTCCGATCTGAAAATTCTCTCCCTCTGCATTGTACCTTCAAGTATCTTTAATATATATTTTTCTTTAAAACATAGCTAAAGTTATGACAGCGCCCATGTCTATGATATTTTGCACTAGATTTTGGATACAATTTTCATCATATAAGTTCCTACAATTTTTTGCCTGCATGCTAAGTTGAAAATCTTGTGCTTATGATTGTACCATTTATTCAAAATACTCATTTTGTAGTTGTTTATCAAAAAAAGGTTCTAGCTTTTAGACTGCACTCTTAGTTACTGCAATGGCATAGACGGGGCATCAAAGCCTGCCAACAGCATTGTCTTATTTCAAATAAATCAAAGAAGGGCACCCCTGATATCTAAAACATTCAAAGAATTAGTGCTTAACGAAATGCATTTCATCAAATCCCATGTCTTCTCTCAGTGCATATTCGAGAGGCCCTTACCTCAAGGATGCATAAATGCGGGATAGCGAACACTTCATGATAAAAAGGATAAGAGGCCCTTACCTCCTGACAAGAAGCACTACAACTTCCAGAATTAGGCAGCCTCGAAACTAGTCATGGAATGCCCCGGCCCCCAGCATAGTCCCATACTCCATATAGTGCAGGCATCTGTCATGATTACTGGTACAAAAATATTGAAGCACCAAAGGCAGCAAGGAATCTGCTGACATATTGATTTGGTAAGTTTAACTGCAGAATCTTTGCCAAAAAAGGGAATAGAATCAACTTTTTAATGATGATGTAGATTTTGTCTTCTAGTGTTGCAATACAATAAAAGACACCAAAACAGGATATTGCCAAGACTATTGCAAGACATCAACTGTTAAAACTCGCAACTTCAAAGCAGTGGTTTCAAAAATGGAAGTAAAAAATCACAGCAATAAGGGGAAGTTTCAATGTTGACCTCAGCTTACCGTTTAAACCCTAAGAATTTCTGAATTTGGACCGCAGTCAATCCTTCCAAACAGTCAACAACCACTTAAAGAAATTTATTTGTGGAGCTAAAGAAAGTTATTTTGGAGCTAATAACACCCACCATGTGCAAAAGAGAAGAATGGGATGAAGGAATGAGGGATCGGAGAGGTACCGACCTGAACTGATCCCCCAGGTGCCTCTGTTTAGTGCACTGATAAACTAACACCACACTGCTTCGGTGACATTGGGAGATATCCCAGCATCTCTGACTGTAGTTGACTGAGCAAAAGGCATGACCTATCCCAGCATCTCTGACTGAAATTGACAGGCATGACCTATCAAGCATCAGATCTTATCTATAAGGCCTAGACACCTAGTAAGTTAAAAGAATCATCCAGGGCTTTCAGCCATAGAGCTCGAACATCTCTGCTTTCAACAAGACTGAACAACTCTGGTTGTCATATTAAGCGAGCAGTGTAGGCATGTCAGAATCAGCAAGGCCTGGTGCCCTGGTCACGTAAGAAACAACAGAATTTCTGCCAAACATATCAAACCTATGATGGCATTGCTTTACTTTCAACTAAACTAGAAAAAACTGAAGATTTTGAAATAAAACCCAAAAAATGTATGTGGAACCAGTAAAATTCCTTCATTTGAGATCCATTGTTAAGTCAGCTTCCAAGTTAATTATTTTGCCGCTGCATGGGATACATTTAAAATTTAAAATATTGAAAACATCAATCATATTTTTCGGAATTCACATCTCCCTTATGTACTAAGGCGGTGTAGGCAAGAGCAAACTATGTAAGTTTTTTTTTTTTTTTTGAACAACAAACTATGTAAGCAAGTTCACATAGTATACTCCATCATTTGTACTTGGAAGAAAAACCACATGAGATCACATATTCTTTCAGCATCCCAAAAAAATTACAACTGAGCATTAACATCTAACACAGATAGGGCAGTAATTTGTATGAGCTTCAAAATTTTGTTTACTGTCACAATAGAGAAGGGACCACTACGGGGATCTATATCATGGTATCACACTATAGCAAAGCTCCAGAGTATCGGCTAGCAGTGAATGGGGACCATCAAAAGTCATGAACAAATTGAAATTGGAAGTTCAGATAGGATTTACCTTACCTGGATAGTCAAAAGCAAAGCACAAAACAAATTTGTAGCTTGCTTTCATGATTTTGGTTTATTAGCACAAATGGAACATTAAGGCTGTATCGGACCGTCTCCATGTTATATCATGAATTCATGAGACCGTCTCAATCTTAGAGAGGACCCTAGGAATGTGTATGCCACAGACTGACAGTAGGATAGGAAGGACAGGGCTACATTAAATAAAGATGGTCTCAGGCTGCAAAAACAGCAGCATCTGACTATACATCCTAGAATAATATAGTTATCAAGGCATTAAGCTTTCATAGTGATAAAAAAATACATTTTAAAAAGATCTAGTTTTTATGTGATCACAATCACAAGAAACTTAATGGCATAATACAATACAGGCAATATGTCGTTGGTATTTGCTCAGTGCTCATAAAGAAAACAATGGTATTGCACTCGAATATCAAATCCAACTGGATGTTTTACTATTATGAAACCTAAACATGTACTGTGCAGATTAAGTAGCCTTAGATGCAAATTGGAAAAATATTGGAACCTAAAAAACCACAGCATTTTAAGTTTCTTGTTTTACTTTATGAACAGATAAGAAGTATTCAGCAAAATCAATATGTTATAAGGATTGATAGAACATACCAAAATTTCAGATCACAAATTTTAAGCAAGAGACGCACATAAGTTGACCAAAATGAAATGTTAGCTGAAGATGCAAAAACAACATTATGAACACACATCAGAGACTAAGTATCTGACTAAATTGAACTTGCACAAAACCACTCAAACTATTTCATTTCCAGTGAGCTGCTTTACAGACATTGTTCCGTGGGAAAGAGCTCTACTGATGAGCTGCTGGTACATATTTGAGTTGAACAAACTCTACATGAACAAAAACAAGTCATGTGACTCATATCGAGGAACTAGGCAAAGAATAAACAAATCTGCTAAATCCATTACTGATTACCCCTTGAAAGCATAAAAGACAACATATGCTTCAACAGAAGGAGAAATCACCTTCCTCTCATTTTTGTTGCGATGTTACATGTCATGATCAAATTTGTCCTTCTGAGTGGTCAGCAGCAATGGTGAGGCGTTCACTTTGAAGAAATGAAGGATCAAGGAACTTGGCAACAAAAGCCCACATCTTGTAAACATCTTCAAAGTTAGTAAGGAAACCAAGTGAAGCAGTCACGACTTCAACTCTTATTGTCACCTTTTTATTGTCTCTGCGTCCATTCTTATAAAATGAAGCCTCAGGTATATCGAGCGTGCCATTTAACTGTTTCTGGTTCATGTCTACTTTAATATGACTGAGAAAACCAATGCCAACAGATATTCCATTTTTCTCAGCAATCTTTTGAACAACTTCAGAATTAACAAATGTTCCATCATTTTGCTTCACATTAAAAGCAACAGCTGCTCCCCTTTCATACTTAATCTTGGGGCCATAGATGTGTACAAGAGGGACTCCATCACCGCCTTTTGAGTCTGGCAACTTCAGTTGCAAAAGTGAAGTTACTAGCCAATTGATCAAGTATCTTAACCTAAGAGTAGTTCTGTTGAGTCCCATCATATCAACATGATCAATGTGCCTGCAAATTATCTCTGGCTCCCTCCTGCTCCAGTCCTGAGCATCATCATATCCATCACTTGCACAACCATCATCATCACGGAATGTATATCCAGAAGCTTCAGCAGCATCTGAGGCCCGATTCAGCCTGTCAGCAATGATATTAGCCTCCGTGCTGAAAGAAACTCTGCGCCCCATGCTTAGACCTCCATCAATCTCTTCAACACCAAAGAGTCGCCCCCCGGTAAATCTGCTGTTGCCATCCCTACCTCCCAGCAGCCGGAATTCCCCTTCAGTCTCCCTTCTTATCGCACTTTCTTTGTGCTCTGCACCACCATTCATAGCACGTTGGCATGCCACCTCTTCGACCTCTGGCTCCTCTTGGATTTCACTAACCTGCCTGAAATGAGTTCTCCGCCCATTCTCAAAAATTTCTTCTTCAGGGTCTTCCTTGAGGCAGTCTGCATCTTGTGAGACTGATAGCACAGCTGCATCAAAGGAAATCACATGACCATCATAGAGTGGGCTTCTAGATATCCTGGAAGTTAAGTTTGGGGACATCCTCTTGTTACACTTTCTTCCGTTGAACCAAGAAGATGGTAACGGTGAACCCAGTTTCCCTTTCTTGAACTGACCAGACTCTCTGACCCCAATGGGCTCTGGCCAACATCAACCCAGAAAGAGTTCTCTGATGAACAGTCCTCACTGAATGCTGGACTCCTCATGACCTCACCCATAGAGACGCTCTCGGTTTCTTCAAAGATGGTGCTTGCCCCATCCCTGTCTGAGCTGCTGTCCCGACCAGGATCACTCTCAAAAGTCTCTCTAACCTGAGCAGACGTGTAGACACCTGAAAATGCTGGCAGTTGCGACCCATTTTGAGCATTAGCAGTTGGCTTTTCATCTTTGTTAACATCTGCATCATCTTCAAGCCCATCAAATGCATCAAATCCATCAACTGAGTCACTGAGATACTGTGGAAACACTGGAACAATTCTCACCATTCCTGATGCATTACACCCATTTCTCCCCTGCAGTGTCCCAATTACTGACTTCTTGATGAGAAGGCAACCAAACCCAGTTGGGTCTGCACCAAACACCCTGTAGAATGAAGTTATAATGAAGTCCGGCCGAAACAGGGAGAGCCCCAGCGAATCCATGTCCTTGGGGCCAAGGGCACCAGCATCAAGCATCACATGCCACCCATTCTGCTGCGCCAGCGCCATCCACTGGTAGGAGTACTTGGCGCCGGTGACGCGAGACTGCGCTGGGAAGACAAACAACCCAACTGCAGCATCCCGTCGCCGCCCCTTCTTCTTGCCGACGATCTCCTTCCGCAACTCCGTTGAGCAGAGCTTCAGTGTTGGCCAGCGGAACCATGCAGTGCGCGTCTTGGCACCCTTTGCCCGCGCACTCTGCGCCATCCAATTGACCGACTGGCTCTCATGGTCGAACATGGTCAGCAGCCTCCGGTTGGTCTCGAAGGGGTAGCACTCAGCGAGCAGCCGGAACGCCGACCCACGGCTCACCGTGAACACCAGCGCATACTCGCTGGCTGGCACATTCAGGTACTCCAAGATGCGCTCTTTGATGTCATTCTCCGCGGTGCCGGGCTCAGCGCCGCCATAGAGCGCATGGTTGCTCAGATTGGCATTGAGCTCGTGCAGCGTGAAGGACGACGAGGAGGAATCCCAGCCGGAGTCGAAGAGGCCGAAGCCGCAGTAGTCCAGACAGACCCTGCCGGCGCCGGGGGCGTCGAGGTGGGAGTAATGGTCGACGCGGAGGCGGTCGACGTCGGCGGTGGAGGCGTAGTCCGGGTACATGGCGAGGAAGGTGGCGATGGCGTGCGGGAGCAGCGGGAGGTCGGAGAGCGACCGGAACGGCCCCGCGGCGGCCGCCAGCGCCGTGGCGCGGAGGAAGTCCCGCTGCGCGCGCAGGCGCGCCAGGGAGCGGGACCAGGACACGGCGGCGTCCGCCTCGGCGCCCGCCGCGGCGTCCGGCGGCGGGCAGAGGGAGCCGTCCTCCGACGCGGCGTCCAGCGCGTCCCGCAGCTGCCGCAGGAAGGAGGACGGGTCGTCACGGTGGCCGTTGCTGCCGCCACCGCGCCCACCGCCCCCGCCGCCGCGGCGCCGGTGGTTCTTGGCGAGGAGGACGGCCGCGCAGTGGGAGAGCGGCTTCCATAGCGACAGATGCATGGGCCACGGACGGATCAAGAAGACTCCGCTCCCCGCCGGAAAAACTGGATCTTTGGGTGGCGAATCAAGAACTGCGGTGGTGGAAGAGCACTGGGCGTGGAAATCTGAGGTTTTCGTGGAGGGGACGGGATTCAGCGGCGAGGAAACCGCGGACAGAAATTCGAGCTTTGCGGTGGGAGGGTTTGAAATGCCAGGACGGACACCCCTCACCTTTGCAAAACAAAAGGTGAGGGCTTTCGCTTTGGCTTTTGGCAGGATCAAGAACTCAAATTAAAGAAAGAGAAAGAGCACAGCATCAAACAAGGGGAGAAAAGAAAGAACACAAAGGATTTGACTCCACTTTTTCCAGCTGTTCACCAAGAACCACTTGGGTACAGTAAATGAAATGAAATGGGAAAGGGATTGGATGAGATAATATGACTGAATAGTTCTTGAAATCTACTACACAGCTACAAACAGGAGAAAGAACAGAGTCCAGCTCCCCTCGATCCACCGAGGATGAGGAAGAAAGGAGGAACTCGAGCTGGCAGATGCAGAAACCAGGAGCTCCCCCAGCCACAGCCACACACTCTACCTCCTTGCAAGAGCTACTAAATGCCACTAAATGCAGTGCATCATGATGAAGAGGAGGTTGCATTCATTGCCCTTGCAAGAGCTACTAGCCGGCAGCAGCACATCTCCAACTTTTTTATTTGCCCTCCTACCTCTTGCCATGGACTGGAGTAATAAAGTACTGACAGTCACTATTTTAGGGGCAGCTCTTTGTTTGCAAGTGTACCATCTCCACCAAGTAAAAACAAAGTGTTTGGTTTGGTAGCATTATTATTTTCCCCTGGGCCCCACCTCACAGTGGAAGTAATAGAGTGGGCTGGCTGTAAAGCCTGTAAAGCAGCTAGCAGCTGCATCTAAACAAGTGCTTGTGCATTGACTTTTCCTCTCTCTCTTTTTTGGTTAGTATTAATTAGGGAAAGTTTTTTTCCCATTGAAATGGAGTGTTATTGGCCGGCCTTCAGGTTTTTTTTTTTTTTGGTCCAGGGGGTTAAAGCAAAGGGTTTTTTGGTTCTATGCCATTACAATTTTGCGTCTTTTGAAACATGCCATTGGAATTCGTCTTATGGGAAGCAGGCCATTACAATTTTCGTGTTATTTGAAACATGCCACTGGATACGATTGACGACGTATCGGGCCCACCTGCAGGCCGACGTGGCGTACGTAGCTCCGTATCCCGTCTGTACCCCGTGAGCTCGTAAACGGCCGTCGTCTTCCCCCGTCTATTCTTCTCTTCCGTCGTCTTCCCCATCTCCGTTCTCGGCGGCGTGCTCAGGACGGCGTGGAGGCAGGCACAGGCGGCCTTGGCGGCGGACGCAGGCGAGCGGAGGCGGGCGCCGTGCGGCCCAGACGGCGAGGCGAGGCGTAGCACAGCAAGCAGGGCGACGCGAGCGTGCTTACAACTCTTGGCAATGAATTTGGGCGACGCAAGCGTGCTTACAAGCAGGGCGACGCAAGCAGGGCGACGCGACGCGAGCAGGGCGACAGCAAGCAGGGCACAGCAAGCAGGCGCAGCACAGCAAGCAGGGCGAGGCTCAGGTGTAGTTGTTGCCCATGTAATGAAGTGACTGAAAATGCAGCACAGCAAGCATCTTGTCTTAGTTTTTTGGAAAAATTTCAGCAGCATGCGCCGCGCCGCCTTGCCAGCCTGCTGCTGCGCCGGATCTGGGTCGCCTGCTGCTGCGCCGCGACGCCGGGGCCGCTTGCTGCTGCGCCGCGACGCCGGGGCCGCTTGCTGCTGCGCCGCGCCGCCTTGCCAGCCTGCTGCTGCGCCGGATCTGGGTCGCCTGCTGCTGCGCCGCGACGCCGGGGCCGCCTGCTGCTGCGCCGCGCCGCCGTTACCTTCGAGCTGGGCGAGACGGGGAAGGGACGGAGAGGAAAGACGACGAGAGACGGAGAGGACAGACGACGGACGTTTACAGACGGGATACGGAGCTACGTACGCCACGTCGGCCTGCAGGTGGGCCCGACACGTCGTCAATCGTATCCAGTGGCATGTTTCAAATAACGCGAAAATTATAATGGCCTACTTCCCATAAGACGAATTCCAATGGCATGTTTCAAAAGACGCAAAATTGTAATGGCATAGAACCAAAAAACCCTAAAGCAAAAGCATGCCACCATGATCGCCTTCTTGACTGGTTTGTGGAGCTGTCTCCTTCTTGACTGGTTTGTGGAGCTGTCTTTGGCCCTTTTCGCCTAGTTTCGTGCTGCTTTTTCTTGCCCTTCATGATGATTTGTTTTCATAATAACACATACTACAACAAGTTTGTATCTGTTCAAGGAGGAGTGTACCTCCTTATCTTTGAGAGAAACGGTCCCACCACCAAAATTAGATAGTCCTTATCTCTGAGCCAGCGAATGTGTTGTTTCCATCAGCTGGGATTTTAATGGTGAGAGGCTGAGAGCTCCTACTCCTAACCCCAAACTGACATTGACTTGCATCATTGAAAACCTGTAGTCAGTGCTACCATTGACAACTGAACAGTGTTTTTGGTGTCGTGTGTTTATCTATTAACGTTTCCGTTTCATGAGCCGGCCTATCTTTATCCATTGACATTTTATTGTCTCCTTTGCCTTTGTCAACTTGGCATGACGCTCGTGATGTGGATGGGGGTGGATGGATCAGATCAGGTGAGGCGTGTGTGGTCTGTGTGGTGTGCATCTAGCTGCTGCACAGAGAATCCAGCGTGTCAGTGGACAGGACAAAGTCAAATGGCCACATAGCATGGCCTTGTGAAGCAGTGAGCTGTCACCAAAAAGGCTCGGGGCCTGGGGAGCTTTTTCATCGCCCCATCCAATCCAATAATCCATACTGAATGATGGCAACAGTTTCCTGCTCGGCCTCATGCCGGCGTCTGAATCCCGTCTTTTGTCCACGGGTCTAAAGTCAAATTCTTGTCAAATCTTGCGGTTTTACTTCACGAGTATAACAGAAATACTACCACAAGAATTTTGTACGAGTAATACAGATGTTTTCCTAGCACTTTTCATGTAGTATATCACTAATTGCGAGTGTGGATATCATTTTTTTTCAGATGAATTAGTGATATATTTTGATATGAGAATTGGAAGAGAACAGTTTATATTATAAAAGAATTGGATCTCATAAAAGCTGTTTTTAGTCAATTGAATGCTGAATCCGTTACAGTTGGAATATTGCCAAGAAACTGTACATCAAGCAACCAACCATCACCCAACTACTCCTTTGTTGCTGGCGCATACGCTGTACTACAGTCCTGGTGTAGAGATCTTGATGATGTAGAGGCCTGGTGTACAGTCTTTTCGATTATGTAAATCCTCTCTTGTAGCTTAACTTGGACCATCAGAGGGCACTAAAATACTGAATGGAAATTTGGATAGTGGCCTTTGGAAGCACAGGCATGACCTATTGTGCAACTTGAATGGAAATCTCCAGGGGATCCTTGGCCCCCCCGTTGACCTCCTTCATCAGAAAGAAAAATACTGTGTAGTAGTGTTCTTTCTTTTTCATAGTCCATTCCCATAATAAGATCACAACCGTTCTTGGTTGGGCATTCAAGCCTAAAACTTGAGCCATTTTTCTGCCTAACTATCTGTGATGATATATAACTGACAAATAGAGGACCACATTATGCAGATCGGGCAAGGACAACTGGACAAGGGAGTGAGATAAATAAAACTCCAGGACATGTTGCTGTACCTTCCAATTATTCATGCCTTTGCTTCCCCTATCCCTAGAATTGAATATGTACTCGAACAAGGAGTAAAAGCTCCCCCATCCTAAAAAAAAAGGATGCAATCCTAATATAAATTTGACTTTGATTAATTTAAACTTTGATAGTGATACAATATTAAATAGGTACACTTTTGTGATTAAATTAATGATAGCGATACATATTTACTAATTTTAATGTCTTTGATCAAATTTGAGAAGATTTAACCTGATACTATTTTAGAATTGCATCTTTTCCGGAGGGCGCACTACATTTCAGCAGGATAGATCATAAAAAAATAGCAAAGTGCTCAACTATGTATTATTAAAAAAAAGAAAAAGAAAAATGCAGTCCCAATATGGATCAACTCGGTTCTGAGTAGATAAGACCACTGACTTCCTAGATCAGGGTCAGCTCATGCTGGGCAGACAGACCTCATTTCCAGTCAGATCCCGGTGCACTAAAATAATGCCTTAGATACCAATTCACAAATCAGATTAAGATCCCATCCCCTCCCTAGCACTAACTCAGTACGGAATACATGATTATTGGCTGCAAATTGCATTGCCACTTGCTCCATCTCACTGACCAAATCATTGACAAATCGATCGATCTGAAATCAAACACCAATAATTACACACACTAGAGATTATCTGAACTGACTGAAGTCTGAAGAAACCGAGCATCATCAGCTTGTTGCACGCGCTGCAAAACGTCTGCAGAATCAGGTCGGTTCTTGCACAATACTACAATAGTACAAAATTACAAAAGGCAGGCTGGAGTAAAGGTCCAAGGCAAACCTACTCGTTTTTTATGGAGGCGTGGAGGCTAGCTACGTCAGTGTAGTACAGGTATTTTTGGTCGTGTATGGCCACTTGGGTGAGGACATGGGCAAGGTCGCAGGCACAACACGTCGAAACAGGCTAGAGGTGGTGCATTGGGCGACTACTCGCTTGTCGCTTGCAGCGTGTCACATGCTCACAGGCAGCTAACTCAGGCTCGGCTCACAAGGTCTCCACTCCACTTAACTCGAGTCTCCAAATGTAGAGTTTGAGTGGGGAGGATGTTTGGAGAAGGAGATTACTGCGAATGTTTAGGTTGTTTCTTCTGCTCCATGTTGCTAGCTATTGAATGCGTCTATGGATTTCATTGGGTTTCAAACAATTTGAAAATTTCTGTCGGACGGTGGTACCCAACAACAGATTGGTACATTGGTTTAAGACAAAATAACAATTTGGTGTGTCGTGTACGGTATTCTCAATTCTCGGTCGTTCCAGGTTCAAAGGCATAATCTTTGTCTTTTTATGTCATGTTCGGAATGTGCTACTGTTTTCAATTCCTATTTTTGTATGAATCAAATTTATTTCTATAAAATTCATGTACGATTAACTTTTATGAAATTTCTGCATTCCAAACTGACTACTTTAACAATTTTTTTCCATAAGAAACAATGAGTGGAAACAGGCACTACACCCTCAGGCGACCAAAGGTCAACTTGGTCTAAACTCTAAACCATAAACATGAAACAACCAATAAGGGCATGTTTGACTAGCGACTAAAACTTGTCGCGCCAAAGGTTTAGTCATGCTATAGTTTTCAATGGTTGTTTGGTTCCCTACAACAACTATAGCGCGCCACACTTTCTTAGCACTCTATCGGTCATGTCATAGATTGATTTTTCATGCCAAACTTCCACAAGTGTCTTAGGTTTTACTCGCCCTATGTTTTTGGCAGCCACAATTTGCCTAAGGTTAAGCGTGACAAACTATAGCACCAACCAAATAAGTATGTCCTAATAACATACTACACAACACAACATAACAGGAACAGAACACAAGAATAACAAACACCCGAGACCACAACTAATAAGTCAAAAGAAAAACACCCTACTGATAGTTCTGGTCCACCACATGCCCACATCTAATCTCTCTTCTAATTACTACTAATCCGCTCTACTGATTAGCAATCACCAGCACCCATTTGCCTTGCCACTACTAGAATCCCCTGCTAATCACCGCCATCCATTTGCCAAAAGTAAAACTACTATTAATCGCCGTCTAGTACACAAAGAGTATATTCTAGTAGAGCGGCACAGTAGCACTTGTCTGTTTGACCCACGTTGCGTAGCGTAGACTGTAGAGAAGCAGGGCAAGTAGCGATCGATCTTGTTGGCTTGCGCTCGCTCACGAGTCCCTGTCCGCCATGCCATGCTGGGTCGCTCGTTACCTGTCGTCTCGGAATGGCTGCACTGCAGCTGCAGCTCCCCCGATCGAGCAGATTCTTGCGCCTCGAGGTCCGCTCGGAGATGGCGTGAGCGTCCGGTTGCAAGCGTTGAAGAAACTGGGACGGCGACGGCGACGGCGACCATGGATCGGAATCGGAGCTGAGGGTGTTGAAACCTGTTTGTTTATAGTACGACGGTCGACGGAGCAGACATCACCATTCGTCTGGGTGTGGTGTGCAGCGTGCAGTGGTAAATTAAGCTAATTGTGGCTTAATTTAGTCCCCCGATAAGTTCAACGGCCTCCGTAATACACAATTTTATCAGTGGCAGTGTTTCAGCGTGACAGCATCTTCCTAGGTCCTGCTAATCCATCTGGTCAGTCAAAAGCGAGATGCCTTTGCCCAATTTCCCTGACCCCAATTTCCCTGACCAATGAGCTTAAAGCCTGCTTGTGTACAGCACGACAGAGCGTGGTTTACCTCTGACCGCACTATGTAGCAGCATGTTTGTTTACCATCAACAGAGCCGCTAGTGGCATGTTTTTGTTAGCAGTACTCCTCTGCAATCTGCATGCATCAGCGTGTTCACCATTTGCACTACTAAAAACAGCATCACTGCAGGCTAAATAGGAGAGGTGTTGGCGTGTTGCTGTGTCAGTGATCTACATGCACATCACCGGATCTGCCGTGCTGACTTTCTTTGGTTCTCGATTGGTAGAGCAAATTCTGACTTTTTATCGTGGGTTTTGTGAGCGCGAAGTTGAGACATGTCAGATATCAAAAGAGCTAGCACAAGATTCTTGGTTCTGAACTAGCCAATATATACATTTGTATAGTACACTCATCGGTGCCAAATGCCAGCAGCCAGCTCATGTCATGGTTCCAGTGACGTTCACGATCTCCACTACTATATAGACGGAATTCGCAATGTTTTGTCACGGTCGGAAAATGAAAAAACATTTCTAAAGATAGACCATAAGATCAACCTCTTTGGATCCACCAACTAAACTTTAGCATACTAAATTAGCTACTAGGGATTCAAACGGCCTAGCTAAAATACCAGGTATTGAGTTTAACTACTTCAACCTAGCTAAACTCAGCTAAAGTTTAGTTGTCTATTAGTTGCAAGATCCAGACATCCAACTAAAGTTTAGCTAGAATAATTTTTAGGTGGCTAAAGTTTAACTTTAAAATATTAGCTAACTGAATTTTAGTTTGGTGGATCCAAAACAATTTATGTGGGAGGAATGCAATACCGTACTCCCTACACAATGTCACCTAGAAACAAAGCATTCCTAGAAGCGGGATGCAAAATCATGCCTACAAATGTATTTCTAAGGATGGTTCAAAAGATCATTTGTATTGTAATTGTGTGTGCATAGCGTGGATTAAAATATGAGACCTTCACCCTCTAACTTGTGCAATGTCCGTTGTTGTACTAAGGAGACGAGTCCTCTAAAATTTTTGTTCAAATCTCGATAGTGAAGAGGGGAGCGATTAGAAGGTCACATGAAGACCTTTTTGAAACCACATGAAGACCTACTTGCACGGAAATGTCCATATGGGCGATATATGAAGTTTTTTTTTTTCTCTTGGGGCATCCTTAAGGTCTCCAACAAAGACTAGAGAAAAGCGTGAGTTTCTCAATACCTTGGGAAAGTCGATGCTAGAGTTTGCATTCTCTAGTTCATTTAGGTCTCCTCATTTACTTGCATTTTTTATGTATGTTTTACCCTTTTCAGCTGGTGGTTTTTTTCGGCTGATTCAATAGTGTTCTTTGAGAGAGAATAAGCTGATTTCGGCTGAAAAGTCAGGCTAATAAGTTCAAATGAACAGAGCCCAGTTACTATAGGATTGGAGCTTAGGGTACAAAACACTTTTAGGTCAACCACTTGACAAAACTATAATGTAGTGCACATCTAGATAATATCTTGCATATGGCTTTGATAAGTAGATTTTAGAGACCAAGTTGACTAATTCATTTCCTCAGGGCTTGTTTGGATGTACTCGCATCCACCTTAATCCATGTGTGTTGGCGTGGATTGAGATGAAACTTAAACTATTTTCCACCTCAATCCATCAACACACATGGATTGAAGGTGGGTACAAAGTATATTCAAACAAGACCTTAATTAGGTGTCTTCATCCCTTCAGTCAGGATAAATAAATATAGTTAATGTTGAATGTATCCGTGCTTGCTAGTTTTCACCTTGTGATTTCTTTAGGGAAAGTTTGCAAAAAATGTGTTTGGACATGGAACGTTTATAAGAAAATTCCAGTTTCTAGATTTTTCCCTATTTTCTTATTTTCTTATGTTAAATCTTTATAGAAGAGTCTAGATTTATGTCCATGGGCTCTACATATTTTATTTGTGTTTCTCCTATCCAATCTACCTCTATGTATTCTCAACAAAAAAAAAAAACTCTATGTTTTTTCTCAGAATTTTAGAGATATCTTTAGTTTTTTAAAAGCTTTATCTGGTTTGCACACGTTTTAAATTAAAATTCGATGAAACCACCTCTAATCCTGGCAAAGAGGCAAGGAGGTATAAAAGGTTTTGATGAGGAAGATAATTTGTCTAAGTTTTTAGAATTTAAAAAGAAAAAAATATAGACTACGACGATGATACTTTTTAGGATCACTTCGATGATGGCTTTCCTTGTTTAGGGAACAAAAGCTTCTGTACACTATACAGAAAGCAAAGTTGATATATAAAATATAGATACACTCGGTCAGGCTAAGAAGCTACAAAGAACTCGTCGCTAGCATGTGAGGATCGCCATTTGACCCTCTACCCATCGTATGAGGAGAATGATCTGGAGAAATTTTGTCACTACATTTCTCAAAAAAAAAGGCGCAAATTGTCACTCTCTCTTTGATCTCTTGGATATGACACATTATAGTTGTCTGTACGATGATATGACCCCAACGATGAAGGCAAAGAAAAAAAAAGACCTCTTTTCTCATGTGCTACTAGGCCGCAACCTGATGAAGGTACTGGGCCCAAACAGGATTAGTGGGCCAGGACGATGACAAGGCCCTACTGTTCACGTGTTGGCACCCGCGTGTGCGTGTCGAAGCAACGACGGCGGAGTTGCGGTCCACGCTTGCTGTCGAGCCGCCCGGGGGCCGGCGGCGGGGCTCCGATGGTCCGCCGGCCAGGCTGGACGCGAAGAGACTAGTGGCGTCGTGGCCGTGCCGCCGTGGGCGATCGCCGGATCGCGTTCAAGTCCGGCGACGTGTCCGTGCGTGCTCCTTGGCCTTGGCGCGCTCCTGTTTCCGCTCATCTTCATATCCGGCGGTACGGCACGGGCACGGCGCGCCGGCACGCTAGCTGGACCTCCCGGGAGGGGCTCGGCGTGTCCGGCGGGAGACCGATCGAGGAAAGCTTTGGACCAAGCTGGTGCTGGGCGCGTCGTTCTTCCGCGGTGCGTGCGCGGCGCACGGCAGGATCGGAGCGCGCGCGGCGCGCTCTGGTGTCATGGCGGCATGGAACGCGCGCGTGCCGCAGCCTGTTCGTGACAATGCCTTTGCAGACTGACGCGTTTGGAGGCTGGATCGGGGCCGGGCAGTCGGCTCATCGTCGATGAAGGTGACAACTGACAAGATCACAAGAAAAAGAGGTTAAACGCTTCGTCAGACAGACTATTCAGTCATGTACGACCGCTCAGTTTTGGCTTTCTGTATCTCGTATACAGTACAGACTAGAGACCTCATCTCTTCGCTCTACGGGTGATGCGTGAGAATTGAGATATCTCTTGTTTCTTTCACTGCTCGTTAAAATCACAAAAAAGCAAGGCTGAAATATCTCCGATCCATCCCCTTTTACGCATGCTGTTGCCGTCCGTTGAAGAAAAAATATCTCTTCTCCTGGGGTTTTGGATAAGTCTACTGCCCCATGTGAGGTTCTGAGCAAAGCGTTGCAGTTGCAGCCACTGACTGAACACTGAACCAGGAAGCCAACAAACACTTGCTGCGGTACGTCCAGTGAGTCCGGCTAATAGCCTGCGCCTGCTAATCAAAGATTCAAAGCTCCCCTGCACCAACATGCTCTGATCCATGGAGAGTTGATCGTCGCGTCAAGGTACTCTACTCATGCATATGCATCCATCCGTCCACTTTGCACTATCTGTTCATCATCCAGCAACATCCTCTTCCATTTCTTCCATGCTTGATCTTGTGTCGCTAGCTCGCCGATTTCTTGGCTGTTCTTACCTGGCGGCGTCCGTCCACAGCTACTCGGATCACTCTCTCTTTCTCGGGGCGAAACTAAATTCCGGTCCGGGGGACGAACGACGGCGACGATGGACATCATCAACGGCGCCGTGCTCCCGCGCTGCCACCACGCCGCGCCCGCCACGGGCGCAGCTGCGGTGGCGGCCTCCGTCGCCGACGCGAGGGTCAGCGGCCACCTCCAGCTGCTCCGGCGCGTGCGCGTCAGAGGAACCGGAAGCAGAGGCGCCGGGCTGCTGCAGGCGACGACGACGACGCCCCGCGCCGGCGTGGCGCGCAGGTTCTTCTCCTCGCCGCCGCCGCAGCAGCACGGGCACTACGGGAGCGTCGGATGGCCGGCTCGCTGCACCCTCGGCGGCTCCTCCTCCGACGGCGACGGCGCCGCCGCGGCCGACTTCGACGCCAGCGCGGACGAGTTCGTCGACTCCAGCGTCATGGAGGCCGGTCGGTATCCATCCCTTTCCACTTTTCCAGCATTCGGAGTCCATTGCTTGCCTCCGGTGCTCAGAAAAATCTGTGCTTGCTTGCTTGCAGTTGAGCTCAGGAGCGTGTCGGACGGCGGCTTCGTCATCAAGATGCGCGACGGCAAGAACCTGAGGTGCGTGCAGAACAACCCCCGGGTACTCAGGCTCCGGGACTCGGCGCCGCACCACGCGATCGTGCTCAAGATGGAGGACGGCAGCGACCTCCTGCTCCCTATCATCGTCAGTACGTACCACCACCAGTTCCTCGCTTGCAGTTGCAGTGCTTGGATGAATAATCTCCCCCATTGACCTCATTGATTGCTGTTGGCAGCAGATGCTTTGTTTCTAATTAATCTTGTTGCTTGCCCATGCTACTACCTTCCTCTTCCTCTTCCTTCCCAGTGGAGACGCCAAGCATCATGTTGCTGGCTGCGCTTCGAAACATCCGAATTGTAAGATCGAGTTGGATTTGGTTGCTCCACAAAGTTCTGCATATAGGTGCTCATAAGCATTACCATGGTGTGTCTAAACTGCACTGACATTGCTATTTCTTGGACTCTTTCTAGCCAAGGCCAACTATCTATAATGTGCTATTGGAGATGACTTCAAGGATGGGATATGAGGTGTGTTTTAAGAACACAATAAATAAAAATCATTGCGTTTCCGCTCGATATGCTTCCTCACTGATCACTTTGGCTATGTGCTCTGCTTTTCAGGTGCGTTTGGTGCGGATTACAGAAATGGTCCATGACGCATACTATTCTCGACTGTATCTTGCAAAGGTAACTGCACTGCCAAGTAAATTATATCACATAAACAATCCTTTTGAATGCATTGGTCTGAGAAAGCATTGCAACATGTGACGCCAGATTGGGAATGACCAAGACACTATTAGTTTTGACCTCAAGCCATCGGATGCTATCAACATTGCTTTCCGTTGCAAGGTATGCATTTGCTTCCTGCGCTTTTCATTTTCAGTACCTGCTGGCAATGTTTGTGTGGACTGTGCACCACAGCTATTGCTGATACCGAAGGTGTTCCTTGTATCTTTTTGGCCAACCCATATAAATTCTATAAATTATAAACCATTCAATTGGAGAATCAAAGCAATATGATTCCGTTGATTGGTCACCAAAGCAACCTCTCTGTTCTATTCTGATTTTGATGTCATGAAGTATGAACCTTGCTGTTTGTGGATGATATGACCACAATACAATGATATGGATATATAAATTCGTCTTCTAGGAACTTTACTGTCCCTTCAATTCTCACAATATGCACTAGTGTGTTTTTTATTCGGGTAAATAATGATTATGAAGTTTAAATATTACTAATATTCTCTTGAGGATAGCTCTGCTACCTCATCTTATATCTCACTTGAAGCTCTACTTGACGTGGTGCAGATTTTAAATAACCGTTGTGCCATTAAAGTACTTAGAATGTAGTTGACGTCCTAAAATTCTTATTTCAGCAAAAAAAAAAAATCATAATATATGCAGAGAAATTCTGTATGTTCTATTGCTCAGTGGGTGTGGTACTTAATCCAATTTGATGGCTCATCCATAGGTCCCTATACAAGTTAACAGGCGTATTGCATATAACAATGGATTGAAAGTCCTACAACCAAAGGCTGCCGAGAGTTATGTAGGCTCTGACGACATTCAAATCACAAGGCTTGACAGGTAGACATTCAAATTCTGTTTTATATACTTCTGTAAGGATAAGTGTCTTCTTAACTAAACTCTGCAACTGCAACCATTCCATTTTGCAGGCCTGATGACCAAGATTGCAGTGAGGCCCAAGAGTTTGATTTGGTCCGGAATATGCTCATCGCTGCAGTGGAAGAACGCTACAAAGATGCTGGTGAGCTCCTGCGGACTTGCACAACTGCAATGTTAAAGACTGTTTTTTTTTCAGTTTTGCTTGGAGTCATCCTTCTAATCAACTGATCTCCTTCCTCTTATTATATTTTCCAGCTCAATACAGAGACCAACTTTTCACATTGCGGTCAAAGAAAAAGAACGCGATATAGCAGGCCCAGGCATTATACATGAAACATCCACAGATGGGTGCAGAATTCAACTTGTCAAGCCTTGATGGGGTGTACATATATAGGAGGCCTTTTGCTGAAGCACATGAAGCTTCAGCAAACATCTAAGAAGCACCATGTAAATACTTATAGAATTTATGTATAGAACACGGATAGTATAATTCTGGATTCTTTAATTAGCGTATAGTTGCAGTGATTATATTCAGAAGTCAGAACCCTCCTGCTTTGGTTTCCAAAATGCCAAAAGGCAACCAGAGGGGCAGGAACCCATAAGTATTTTTGCAACCAAAGGGGTGGTAACTATAGTTGGGGTAAAAGCGGCTTTGAATGAAGAGCATGGAGCGTCCACGACTATAGAAATGACCATTATGGGTAGCTATATCACCGTTATTGAAGAAAAAAAAATAGCATCACTATCAGGGTTCTCAACCGACAGTGATAACAGATTGCAGGTTGGTGTTCAAAACCAATCTAGTGTGAAGATAATTTTTTAGAGAAATTGAATAGGACCCCAAACTTACATCAGAGACTTGTGAGGATGTTTCAAAGAAGGAACATATAATTCTTTCTTTTTTTTGCAACGAAGGAACATATAATTCTTGGTGTAGGGAAAAATACTTTTGCTTCATAAAAATCGCCTGTATTGATTTGAATTTGAAAATAAATATTGTTCTGGTTAAGGCTATATTTAGCAGCTGTTTGGTTCGCCAAAAATTGATAAAAAAAATGGCTCTTCACAAGGAGCCCGGAGAAACAAAGCCGTTTTGTATAGAGGAGCCAGAATAAAAATAGGGGCTTCTTCTGGCTCCTTATGAACCTAAATGAATTGCTATAAAACTGCCATTGAAGCCGTTTTAGTCAAATATTTTCTGAAATGGCTTCAGCTCCACTAAAGAAGTCATGCCACATGAAAAGCCAAATCCGAACTTCTTTTAGGAGAAGCTGGTACTCTACCAAACGGGCTCTAAAGAGTACTTGATTCTAAAATAGGTGGCCACCCAATCTTGAACAAATTGGACGTGTACTTACTAATTACTCCTTCTACTCTAAAATTGCACATTTTACTTACGAGAAGTATTTTTTTAAAAAATAACCAAACTATACATAATAATAATAATAATAACAACAACAATAATAATAATAATAATAATCATGAATAATAATAATAATAATAATAATAATAATAATAATAATAATAATAATAATAATAATAATAATAATAATAATAATAATAATAATAATAATGATGATGATGATGATGATGATGATGATAATGTTATAATCATCATCATCATCATCACTATGGTTTGTAATAAGTTTCGTAACGCTGATGATGGAATATAATGTTATGATGATTTTTTTAGAAATACAAGATATTATATTTTCTATATACTTAGAGCATCTCCAAGGGCCTCTCCAAATGAGTTTTGCATTTGATAATTTGTAAAAAACCTCAAAAAGAGGGCTCCAACGGTTTTGCATATGACTTTTGCATTTGGGCAAACTTTGCAATTCTCTGGTTGGGTTTTGCATATATGCAGAGCGAGCTCGACTCTCCAAACGCTCGACTCTCGCGCCGTCCTCCCCTCTCGCGCCCCGTCCTCCCCCCTCGCGCGGGACAGAGGCTTCTATTTTTAGACTTTGCAAAGTCCATTTGCAAAGTCCCTTGGAGAAAGTCTATTTTTAGACTTTGCAATTTGGTTTGGGACTTTGCAAACAACATCAAATGCAAAACTCATTTGGAGAGGCCCTTGGAGATGCTCTTAGCTCAAGAAGTAAGATGTGTAGACATTTTTTAAAGGGAATACGCGAACCTATAGTAGGTGGCACTCCCTCCTCCTAAAAGAAATAAAGTCTATTACGTCAAGGAGTAAAAAAAAATCTAAAGTGTGAACATTATATAAATAAAAGAGCAGTAATGTTTACAATCCGTAGTAAGTAGTACTAGATTAATCATAGAGTATAGTTTCATAATAAATCAATTTGAAGATGCAGACAATATCTCAACTATATGACGTTTTGACATTTACATTTATTACAAATCTGGACATAGTATATATGCAAGTGTATATTAAAATCAAAAGTTATAAACGCCAAGCATGTTATAATCTAGAACGGGGAGAATTTTTTATTAAATTTGAAATTGGATGTCCCATTTTTATTAGATTTTTTTTATCAATTTGAAGGTACTCCCATTTTATTCATTTATTTATGGACGTAGTATTTGCACTTATTGGAAGATAGCGCCGTCCAACGGTCGAAGAAAGAGGATTAGGCTAGTCTCAATGCATAGTTTTTTGACACGATTCAAGATCGCAAACTGTGAATCCCAAATGAGTTTCGTGGGGATGAAACTTCTCTCTCATCGATTAAACTCTCTCATTTAGTGGCGCTCGCTAAGTCGCGATTTCTTTGATGTGGCTAAGTCCTATTTAATGTGTATGGCCACACCCATAAAACATGCATTGAGACTAGCCTTAGGCCAATCTCAGTGAGGATTTCAAAAGAGTTTCATTCTCATTAAATGATGTGCCACGTCAACAAGTTTGCTTAGTTGGCAAGGAATTTATGAGGAGAGAGAGGAAGAGAGTGTCGTCGGGACGACACCCGCGCGGCACCGTTACCCAGGCACTGAAACCCGCATTGAGGCCGTCGAGTTTCAATCTCATGCGCTCGGGCGGATCCTCTGCACGCGCATGAGATCCCCTACGACGCCAGCGCTTCCGGTTCGCGCGGCGCAGTATCGAAGAGTTGAGGGGCGGGATGACGAGCGAAGGGGCGGTCTCTTTGCGCCACAAGAAGAAGGGTGTCGGCAAATCTACCATGTCTCCATCTTCGTCGAGAGCGCTGTAGCTGCCGGCGGCGGCACCATCTTGGCCGGGATTCCCTCTCCCATTGCAGCCGCCGCAGCCTATTGAAGGTTTTTGGCCCGGATCTGGTGGCAGCAATGGTGCTATTCACTCCCCGCCGCCGCCTGTGGGCATCTTTATCGCATCAACTTTTGTTCTTGTCTGCTATCCTATTTCGTATTTGCATCGAATTTTGCTGTTGTCTGCACTATGCATCAGTTCTGCTGTCTATAAATTTTTTTCCCTAGATGATTAATTGAAGTCCGCAGACTTGCAACTTGCTGAAATTTTAGTTGGGGTACTAAATTTTTTTCTGAAACTTCAGTTGTTATTCTGGAACCTAACTCTGAAACCTGATCTTTTACTTCGTTCAGTTCGGCGGTGGCAACAATTGCCGTAGTCCTTTTTTTTACTCCTTGTTTAGTCTTCTCCGCGAAAAGAAATAGCAGTAGCACAATCACTGTATTTCTTTCATCAGGGCATTTGATCCCAACATCATCCATAGTGAAATCTCGTTCAGTTTGAACAGATGACTACACAGTGTACTTGGTACATTTGATCCCAACATCATCCATTCATTAAATACCACAGGTTGTCTATGAAACCGTGAAATGAAACCTACCACTGAGAGAGCCAGTTTCATTTCTCTGTCTAAATCCACAAAGCTGATGTGGCAGTCTTGAAAACAGTGAAGTGAAACTTACCGCTGAGACTGGCCTTACGCACTCAAGTCACCTCTCGGTAGTATCTCAGTAACCGAGCGCACGAGCTCCCCAAATCCGATTCCACCCGCGCCCTTTCACCGTCCAAATTCGAAATCCAAGTGAGCAAAATCCCGTCGAGTCGATTCCCCTCCCGTCCGTCCCTAGGGTTTCGTCCTCCGCGCCGCCGGCGACCGGCGCTCGCTCGGCCTCTTCGTCCTCCTCGCCGTCGCCCGCGTCGCCTCTTCGTCCTCCGCCCCGGCAGCGGCGGCGGCCGCAGGAGCCTCTCCGGGAGAAGAGCAGAGCAGCAGGTGCCGAGCGTCTCCTGCAACTCCGAAGCGGCCTCCCAAACGCCACGCTTGCTGTGATTCCTAGAAGATTCGCTTCCTTGTTCGTCCCGCAGACCCAGAATGGCGACGAGGGGGCTGGGCCGTCACCGCCGCTTCTCGGCGGGCCCGTCTCACCCCACCGCCGCAGCCACCCGTGGCGACGAGAACGCGCCGCCGGATGGAGGATGCGACGCCGCGCCGTCCACACTGGGCCCCGCCGCCTCCCGGCACCCCCCCTTTCACTTCCGCGCCGTACGGCCGCCGCTGGTGCCGGCGTCCTCGTCCATGCACAACCGGAAGCCCCTGGTGCCGGCGCAGATGCACAAGAACGGTTCTGGTGTTGTTAGGGCTGTGGGCAACGCGCCGGCGCGGCGGAGTGTGGCGAGCAGGACTTCCTTTGGTCGTCCACCAACCAAGAGACTGAGGAAGAGTTCTGCGGAGGTACAGATCAAATACATCTATTGACTCCTGTCCTATTTTTTTTTTTTTTCTGAAGTAAAATTACACTGATGTTGTCCAATGTAGTCTTCAACTCATATATGACCTGACTCCATATTCCGTAAGGTAACAATACAACGCTGTAGAATAAATATATCAAAAAAGAAAAAACAGTAAAGCTCATGTAGGCTTTGGAGCTATTGCAAGTCTGAATCCGAGGCTTCCATTGCTATCCCTGCTGATCGCTCCTCCATATCGCATACTTACTTACGGTTTTTGCTATGAGAAATTTCTGACATTATGCTATCTGATTTTATGGACAGATATTGTTGTCCAAATGTGCCTCCGTCACACCAGCAAACCTAGAAGGCTGTCCAGATGACGGTTTCCTGAGCCTAGAGCTGGAGTGGGAGTGGGACCTACATCAAACCATTCTTGTGGAACAATTGAAATCCTGTGTAGAAGTTTGCAGGCAGAAAGAAACCATAATTCATACTCTTGAATGTGATTTGTCTGAGTTGGTACGAGAATCAAATGGGCTGGAGAAGACTAATGCCAAAAGTCTAGAGCTTCTCAAGGAGAAGGACATGGAAATCCTAAGGCTAAAGAGTGAGCTTGAGAAAGCAAACATCAATATGAATAGGAAGTACCAACAAGAAAAGGATGATGTCACTAGGCAGGCTGAGTTTCATATGGAGATGATTGCAAGCTTAGCAACAGAGCAGGTATCAATCAAGGAGCAGCTAGCTGTCAGTAAGGAAAATGAGTTGTTGGCCAAACAAAAGCTTGGTGAAATTGAGCTTTTGTTGGATGAATCCATTGAAACATTTGTGCAGAAGGAGGTTATTGCACAACACTATGCTTCATTAGTAATGGATATGAAAGAAGAGATCCATCGGTTGGAGTCACAGCTAGAGCAGTCAAAGAGTTGCTACAAAGGTATAGCTAAAGAACCGGAGATAAGGAGGCAAGAAATGAATGATCAGTTTGCTGCATCACTTATTTCAAGGAATAAGGAAGAAGAGGTAACCCTTCAAAGGCTGCTGGACTTACTTTATTGAAACTTTTGTCTTTTTAAATAGTCGTTTGATTTCATTGAACAACAAACTATCTTCTTTCTTGGCTGCATTGTGATTTAGCATATTCACAGTAGAACCTACTTGGTTGCTGGCTTATCATATTTCCATAATACTGCTTATAACCTTTGTACTTGTTATTATTATTTTCAGATAAGGAAGACACATGCTGAAGAGAAGAATGAAATATTGAAAAAGAATAAAATGCTGGAGAATTCTATTGAGGACTTCAAGGTTGACGTGTATTCATTGGAAGAGAAAGTGTATTCATTGGAAAAGAAAGTGAGATTTGCCACTGCTTTTTTTTTTTATTAGTGTTAACTTGTCATTTATCGTTCTTTCTCAACAATGAATTTTGCCATTTCTTCATAGGCTAACAAACTCCAAGAAGAAGCACAGCTGCAAAGAAGGCAGCGAGAAAAATTAGAAGTGGAGCTGCATATTCTCCGACAACAATCACCAGTTGTGCGGTCCTTTGGGAAAGCAGAGAGCTCCTTGAAAGATGGAATGGCTGATCTAGCTGACTCAACCAGGTTTGCATGATTATGAATTTTGTTAACATGCATCTATGTTTACAGCTGCATGACAACATTTTATCACACACTCTCTCTCTCAGGGCCCCAAATTATAGGAATAATGAGCTACTGTATTCACAAGAGAGTCAGAGAATATGTCGAAAGGAGGTTTCTGATAAGGAATCAGTGGTAATGTCATGTTTTGCTAACCATCTATCAGTTAACATGCTTGTATTTTTTGTCATTCTGACTTATGTTATTATTATTGGTGATAGTGGTGCTTTGCAACATGTTTATCACAAAACTGAAACTGTTTGCAACTAATTATCAAGGAGATATAACTCCTGGGATTAGTTTCACAAGACCACAGCTATTTCAAGTCTCAGTTTCATTGTAGGCCTGTGGGCAGAAGTAGTTGTAGTTCCACATAAATGATACTTCAGGTCGTGTCTCCATGATAGTTAGGAGCAAATAATCTTCTATCATCTATGAAATTACCTTTTGCTTCATCTAATGGGTACATTGTTTATTTTGATAGCTGTTAGTTTATTGATCTCATAGAGTTTTTAATGCCGTTTATAAATAATTTACCAAAAATATCTATCTTGTATTTTTTGCTAGTGTTTTTGCTTTTTCGCCCATTTCTTTGGTGCATGGTATATTAAAGTCTCACATGTTTCACTATGTGCATATTATCCTTTCATGCAGGTGGTTGAGCTGTTAGATGGAGAGATGGTGCAACCACATATATCACATGAAGAATACCAGCTAGAGAGCTCACCGTTTGAGCACCCCAGCCCAGCTGAGCAGCCTGAGTTATACAGCAATGGCCCAGCTGACCAGGCACCCGCAGAGTCTGAGTCAGAGGAACAAGGGCCACCTGAAGCCCTAAAGGCTATAATTGAGGTTGTGGAGGAGAAGGAGTTGCCTCCAGTTGCTCCAGTGCAGGACAGAAAACCCTTGGATTATGCTCTGGCCCCTTCTGATGAGCTTAAGAAGCTCAGAACTATTAACCACTATGAGGGACAGAGGACAGCGACAGACAGGAGGTTCTGGTCCATTGAGCAGCAGGACTTGTATACATCCATATATAAAAGTGCTAAGATATTTGAAATGAAGTGGATTGACTGGGAGCATATTCGTACCATAGATCAGTTTGCTGGTATCAGGGAGCGATGTGTCTTTCTGGGGCTTGAGGAGATCATGAGTTATTGCTGTGCTTGGGACACTGAGCTAATTAGACAATTTTACTCTACGGTTCATATCAGCACGGACAAGAGCTCCATAACTTGGATGACAGATGGCCGAAAGATCATTACGACCAAGAGAGCCTGGGAAGAAACGTTTGGCATTCCTGGCGGTGTTCGTAGTGAGATACACTCGCAGTTTTGGCTTCATGATGATGACAAAAGGATCCTATACACAACTGCAGATTGCCAGCCTGGTCAAATCAGCGGTCTCTCTCCATTAACAATCATAGCCAAAAAGATTGTTTGGTCGACAATCTATCCCAGGTCTGGAAATGCAATTGATGGACATAACTGGAACCTGCTATTTCATATTGTGAAGCAGTATCCATTTGACATCATTTCTTTGCTCTTTGGTGAGATAGATCTGATTATTTCAGGTCGCAATGGGACCAAGGAATCACTGTTATATGCGCCATATATCATGGGGATGATTATGAGCGCTTTTGAATATGACGGGCCTAGAGAATCCAAGCACAACTCATACAAGCCCAGGCCTTCCTACAACTACAAGCAAAAACGGAGGAATAGATGTAGTTGTCCCCCAGCACCTGCAGCAGCTGCTCCATTTGAGCCACCACCTTCAGCATTTCAGCCACAGATTGTGGTTGATGTTGATGCAGACAACCAACATCAGTTTGACGCAGCTGGGCATCAGCCCCAGGGAGAGGCAGTTCATGGGCAAGCTGAGCTAACCGTCACACAAACAGATCTTCAGGTTGCAGAGGGCGGACTCAGGCCTATAAGGCGCTCACTAGCTGATGTTTCAGCTCAGCCAGCCATTGTGAGGCCAAGTCCGTTTGGGAGATTTCCTTGGTATCAAAGGGTGAAGTGATGGCTGTAGGTGTGAATAGGGCACTAAGTTCCTGTGCCATTCTTGATAGCTATGTAGCTTGAACTGATTTCTCAGTTATTTTGTGTATATATCACTGACTTGCTCACCATGCACATTTAGCGCTTTCGTAATTTTCACATGGAACTTGTGGTGTGAAACATTTGACATTGCTAATTCTTAGACTCTTTCTAGCCAAGGCCAGCTATCTATAATGTGGTATTGGAAATGACTGCAAGGATGGGATATGAGATGTGTTGGAGAAAAAATAAAGCCATTGCACTTTGGCTCGATATGCTGCCTCACCGATCTATTTGGCTACATACTCTGCTTTTCAGGGGTGTTTGGTGCAGATTATAGAAATGTTCTATGATGCATACTATTCTCGACTGTATCTTGCAACTCCCAAGTAAATTGTATCACATAAACAGTCCTTTTTAATGCATTGGCTTAAAAAAGCATTGCAACATGATGCCATATTGGGAATGACCAATACAGTATTAGTTTCGACCTCAAGCCATCAGATGCTAATGCTATCAAAATTGCTTTCTGTTGCATGGTATGCATTTGCTTCTTGTACTTCTCTGTACCAGATGACATGTGGACCACACCTATTGCTGATACTGAAGCTGTACCTTGTATCTTTTTGGCCTAGTGACCATATAAATTCTATATATTTCATATGAGTATAAACTATATAAACCATTCAGTTGGAGAATCAAAGCAACATGATTCCTTTGGTCAGCAAAGCAACCTCCCCGTTTTATTCTGACTTTTGATGCTATGAACCTTGCTGTTGTCGGTGACTCCAATACCCTGATATGGATAGATAAGTTCCTCTTCTAGGAATCTTACTATCACTAATTACAGGCCCCAACAGAGTCTTCCTCTTAATTCTCACCATATGCGCTACAGTTTTTTTTTTTTTTTGGGTAAACAATGATTATGAAGTTTAAATATTAATATGCGTTTTGAGGTTAGCATCGCTACCTCATCTTAGATTTCACCTGAAGCTCTTCTAAAGATCTTAAGTGATGTGCTGCAGATTTTGAATAATATAAGTAATTTTTATTGATCATGGGTATTAAACAGTAGCATATATAATACTTATATCTCGTATGGTTCTAATCCATGTAGGGGCACAAGTTGATGCACTGGTATAATATATGCAGACAAATTCTGTAAGTTGTTCTATTGCTTGCTGGGTGTGGTACTTATTCCAGTTTGTTGGTTCATTCATAGGTCCCTATACAAGTTAACAGGCGTATCGCATATAACAGTGGATTAAAAGTCGTACAACCAAAGGCGGCTGAGAGTTGTGTAGGCTCTGACGACATTCAAATAACAAGTCTTGACAGGTAGACATGCAAATTGTGTCCTTTTATATATTCCTGTATGGATAAGTGTTTTCTTAAACTCTGCAACTGCCACCACCATTTTGCTGGCCTGATGACCAACATTGCAGCGAGGCCCAAGAGTTTGATTTGGTCCAGAATATGCTTGTCACTGCAGTGGAAGAATGCTACAAACAAAGATGCTGGTGAGCTCCTGTGGACTTGGACAACTGCAATGTTAAAGACTTTTTTTCTTTCCATTTTTACTTCGAGTAATCCTTTTATTCAACTGATCTCCTTCATCCTATTATTTTTTTCCAGCTCAATACAGAGACCAACTTTTCATTTTGCGGTCAAAGAAAAAGAATGCAATATAGCAGGTCCAGCCCATTATACATGAAGAATCCACAGATGGGTGCACAATTCAAATTGTTAGGCCTTGCTGGGGGTGTACATAGGAGACCTTTTGCTGAAGCAATAAGAAGCAGCACCATGTAAATACCTAGAGAAATTTATGTATAGACACACTGATAGTAGAATTCGGGATTCTTTAATTAACGCTTAGTTGCATTGATTGTACTCAAACCCCTTTTTGGTTGGTCTTCCCAGCTTTGGCTTCCAAAGTGGGAACCCATCAGTAATTTTGCAACCAAAGGGGTGGTAACTTATAGGTGTTTTGGGTAAAAGCAGCTTGCAAGTGTATGGAGCAGCGTCCACTACTACAGAAATGACCATTACGGGCAGCTATTACCGCTGTTTGTTTTCAAATCAGCAATCGGTTATTGAAGGAAAAAAATAGCATCATTATCCGAGTTCTTAGTCAACCTGCAGTGATAATGAATTATAAGTTGAATTGGATTCTAAATAATAGAATTACTCCCCTCCGGGGCGAGGGCTCTGTTCCCTCTGCTCTGCTTCCCGGGAGCAGAGTGGAGTGATAAAGCTGTTTTATCCCTGGAAACCAAAGGGAGAGGGAAGCCTTCCTGCTTAAAATTCCTGAGTCCAAGACTCCAAGTTGCTCATGTTTCCATATCATGCCCCACACGTCATGGGAAGTTGATATGGTTTACGCCTGCCATCCTATGAAAAGACTATCTAAATCCTTAAGTGTTACTAGAATACTAGGAATAAGATCCTCCAAATGCTTCTTTAAATTGGTTACGTAAATATGGCCATCCTCTATTCTAGAATTCTGGCTAGACAAATATAGATAGCGAGAATGACTCTAGACTCTAGAGTGTGCACAAGATATAGAAAAATTATCATATTGATGTAAATGGCTCTCCAAATAATGATTTAGAGAGTGAGTTTTAGAAAGACCCATAGAGATGCTCTAAGCAAGGTAATTAACGGATTATATTGATGTTCAAAACCAATCTAGTGTGAGGATCATTTACAAGAGAAATCTAATAGGACCCCCAACTTATATCAGAGACGTGAGGATGTATCAAAGAAGGATCATATAATTCTTGGTGTAGGGAGAATACTTTTACTTATTAAAACTTCCTCATTTTGATTTGAAAATAATTTAAAACTGTCACTAAAGTCATTTTTTTTGCCAAATGCTTTCCAAAATGCTTTAGCTCCACCATAGAGCTGCACCAATGAGAAGCCAGAGTCAAATCTCTTTTAGGAGTCGGAGCCCTACCAGATGGGCCCTAAAGAGTACTTGATTATTTTGATAGTTGGCTTGTAGGGATATGTATGCATGAATGTTACTGAAAATGCCCATAAATTGATTCCTTCTACATAGAAATCATGGTTGTCACTGCTGAAATTTCACCTCTAAAGCCAAAGTCGACAATAATGGTGGATTCTGAATCAGTGGTGATAACATTTACGTGATAGTGCGTGTTTATCGTAAATACGAGCAAGTGTTTGTTGGAGGTGAGAAAGAGAGAGACAATTGACAGAAGATGTGAACTAAACAAAAGGTTCACGGATAGAATGGAATGTAAGGGGCTGCTTGGATCTCTTGTCGGCCACTGTACTGCCTCGCTAAGCAAGGATAGGAAGCTGGCTGGCTTGTTTGGATGTCCTGCCTATAGACCTCGAAGTCTGTACGGCCAAGTTTTGCCTTGCCTAGCTGAAATAGCTAAACCGGCTTACCTGGCTTGGCAAACTTGTTTTTTTTTGAAAAATCTGGAGGGGCCTTGGCCCTGCAGCTCGAATTTATTAAGAAAGAGAGTGCCGGGAAAACAAAGGTAAAGCAAGCAAGTTACAGGGGGGCAGGGAGAAGGAAAAAGGAAAAAGGAAAAAGAACAAAGAGCCTCAAGAGACAAAAAAAGAAACAAAAAAGATCTGCATTAAGCAGCTATCAATTCCAGATTTTGTATCCATTGTTGAAACGGTGTTTGCTGAGCTTGCTTCATTCTGAACTGCAGCAGGTTGAGCTCTTTGAAAAGCAGCCTTAAGCAACCATCTCTGTTTGTTCCTACTCCTCTGAAGATTAGTTCATTCCTTGCAGTCCAAACTGTCCAGCATAGTAGAATGATTGTTTCCATGGCGAAAGTGGAGTTTAGCTGACCCTTGATCGATGTGATTGTGTCAGGTAGGCTTGCTTGTAAGGGAATATCGACCCCAATTATGTCCCAACACATTCTGGCAAAGTCACATTGGAGGAACAGGTGTTCTGAAGTTTCTTCCACTAGAAAGCTGCACAGGGCACAGTGGTAGGAATTTAGATCCATACTTTTCCTCCTGAGGATGTTCTTGGTGTTGAGTCTATCCTTGATCAGCAGCCAAAAGAAGACCCTGTGTTTTGGTTGTGATCTGTTGCACCACAACCATTTGTACACTGGATGCACCTCACTATGACCCTTTAGTGCCTTGTATACTTTTCTTGCAGAATATGTGTCTGTCTGTCCAGCACAAGTCCATCTGTCATTTTCAGCATTAGGGGCTCTTGATTGGATCCAGCCCTGCAGAGTCTGGAGCTGGTTGAAGGCAGATTCTGAGATTGGTAGTTGAAGCAGCTCAGAAAGGTCATCTGTGTTGAAGGCTCTGGCTGCTGTTACTTGTTTGTTTTTTGCAAAAGAGTACAATTCAGGGAAGCTCTCTGCTATAGAGTCACCATTCCAGTGATCAAGCCAGAATAGGGTGGTGGAGCCATTTTTCATCTTCAGAGTTGCTAGTTCCTTGAATTGTGGCAGGATTTTCAGGATGTCCCTCCACCAAAATGACCCTTTTATGATGTGGTTTGGCAGCTTATTGTTTGGGTAATGTTTTTCCCAAACTAACTTTACCCAGGGAATATCACATTTGTTAAAGAACTTATGGAGATTTTTCATGATCAGTGCCAAGTTTTGCTTCTCCAGGTCAATTACTCCCATTCCTCCTTCTTCTTTTGGTATGCAAACCATCTCCCATGCTGCTTTTGGGCTCCCCTTCTCATTTATTGCAGACCCTCTCCATAGGCAGTGTTTTCGTATTTATCAATTTGCTTGATGACGCCACGTAGCCCGATGGAGCACATGAAGAAGGTAGGCGAGCGTAAAGAACTGCATTTACCATTTGCAACCCGCCCGCTCGGTTCGTAAACCGGGACACACAAGTTAGTCTTTTTTCACACTTTGTCACCAAGTGGTAGGAACTCCTGTCCACTCTTGGTCTTGCAATGCACAATGGTAGACCCAAGTAAGTGAAGGGCAAGCTTCCAACCGAGCAACCAAATGTATTTGCCAAGATAAGGAGCCTATCCCGAGGGACATTGATAGGGACAATCATTGACTTGGAAAAATTAACTTTGAGTCCCTCTCTGTGTAGAAGTCGTTTAGGAGTGATTTTAAAAAGAAGAGTTGTTTTTCCTCTCCTTCAACCACAATGAGAGTGTCATCTCGCATATTGCAAAACCGGGAAGTCCAATGTGCTTGTTGTTGGGATTGGAAGTTTAAAGAACCCTAGAGTTTTAGCCTTATTGATCATTGACGGGAGAAGGTCCGTGTGAGGACAAACAGAGGGGAGAGGGATCTCCCGCCGACCCTCTTTACGTTGAAATCTCTTGCTAGAGGTTCCATTTAGCAGGACTGTGGATGTGCCAGAGTTGAAGATGTTTTCCATCCATTTGATCCATCTGTCACCGAAACCCTTTGCTTTCATTATATTGATCATTGCCTGATGTTCAATCTTGTCAAAGGCTTTCTCAAAGTCTAGTTTGATGATTACAATCTGCTTTTTTGAGTTGTGACAAAGGTGGATGTATTCATAAGCCCAAGCAACACAGTCCTGGATTGTCCTTTTTTTGATAAATCCATATTGGTTCTGGTGGACCAGTGAAGTGATCACTGGTTGGAGTCTGTTTGCCAGGAGCTTAGTGAGCAGCTTCACAGAGGAGTTGAGAAGTGAGATTGGTCTGAAGTCATTAACTTTCCTTGCACCATCAATCTTGGGGATCAGGGTGATATAAGATGAGTTGATGCTGTCCCATGACAGACAGTGGTTGTAGAAGTCATTGCACAAAGGCATAAAAATCAGATCTGATTATTCCCGGCTTTTCTTGAGAAACTCATTGTTGAAGCCGTCGTGGCCTGGTGATTTATCATTGGGAAGACAATTTACTATCCTGTTAATTTCCTCCTGTTGAAAAGGCTCCTCTAGCACATGTAGATCACTTCTTCTGTTAATGTAGTATGAGTTGTCAAATTGAGCACCTGTGAATTCAGAGAATCCCAGCCTTTGTTTGAAGTCATCCCATAAGATTTTCTCTTTTGCCCTGTGATCACTGACCAGCTGTCCTTCTGGTGTTTCAATTTCTGAGATCAGGCTTTTCCTGTACTTAATTGTTGCCATGCTGTGGAAGAATTTTGTGCCAGCATCTCCTAATTGCACCCATTTTATGTTTCCCCTTTGTTTCCAGAATAATCTTTGTTGTTCTAACAGGTTTAGCAGGTGTCCTTTTAGTGCCTCCCTGAAGTTCCATTCTTCTAAGGATAGATCTCTGAATTCTTCTATCTTTTCTAAGAGATGCAAACTGTCCTTGAATTGGCAATTCTAGTGTGTAAGCCCATTTTGGAGGATTGCCATTCCCTTATCTTTTTTCTCATAGTTTTGAACTTGCTAGTAATTGTTTTGGCACTGTCAGTGTGTGCTGTAGGTTCCCCCCAAACCGAATTCAGGATAATTGAGAACTGATCATCAAGCATCCAGTAATTCTCAAATCTAAAGATTTTTGCTTTAGGAATGTTTGTGCTGATTTTAATCACACAAGGGGTGTGATCTCGAAGGTGTCATATCCAAGGCCGTTTGCTGATGTGTTGGGGTAAGTCAAGGCCCTTGCCTTGCCGAGGTAAAGATCCAATCCAATTTTTCTAGTAAAGGTGAAGGTTGCATGTTTGACCATGTGTATTTTGCCCCATAGCAAAGGTGGAACTTCATGGATTCCAAGGCGCTTATTGCTGCATTGAACATCAACATTTCATTAAAGTTGCTTCCAGGCTTGTTTCTATTCTCTGGCTTTCTTATTAGGTTGAAGTCACCAAGTATCATCCAAATTAACCGAACTCGGCATGTCAATGTTTTTGAACCAAGTCAATGAACGTACTTTGCCTTGTGTGTGTGCAAGGACTGTACACACGTGTGAGTATCCAAGTGGTGTTGTTGAGGAGTGAGCAAAACGCACGTAGATTGCATATTCATTTTGAAGATTTTTGTTCCCGAGAATAGGTTACTCTTCCATGCGATTAGGATGCCTCCAGATGCCCCTATTGCTGGTAAGAATTCAAAAACGTCAAAGCTACTCGGGCAGATGTTTTTCAGGAAAGACAGGTCAAAGTGATCTTTCTTTGTTTCCTGCATACAGACAATATCGCAGTTTGCCATCACAACTTTATTTTTGACTGCATCCCATTTTCGGTTCGAATTAATTCCCCTCACATTCCAGGACATAACCTGCCAAGTTCTATTAGCTGACTGATTCATTAAAACTGGGAACTAAATCTTGTTCTTGGTTAAACAGTCGTAGACTGTAACCAGCACAACTGACACCAAACTGCCACCAGTAAGATTGTTCTGGGTGCCTAGGGCCACCCCTACTGACCAAACCAAGGTCTAAACTCTGACGGCTTGAAGAAATGCAAATACAAAAGAGAGTTCTCACAAGACCTATTACATAGGCTACTAGCAATCCAAAACGGTCTAGATCAAAAGTAAGCAGCAACATCTGCTTGGGACTAAGAATCCTTGGATGACTCATTCTTCCTGACTATTGCTCTTGTTCCCTTCCTCTTCCCCAGCTGCACTTCCAGGTTCAGCATCAGCTTCAGGTTCTGCCTGGGTTGGAGGGCTAGGCTCGAGCTGCACAATTCGAGCTCTGGCCACCGAGTGAGTCCTCCTCTTCCTTTCCTGTAAGACATCATCACTGATGTCAGTTTCATTCATGCCACAAAAATCAATTGCTAATTTTCTGATGACCTCTTTTTCGTAGTTGAGGCCGAGCGAGGCATAACAGTTTCTATTTCTGCAGCCTTGAGGCCTGAAGCCCTTGTTTAAACTTTGGATTCGAGGGCTCCTCCTTACCTCAGACTCAACATAAGGTGCAGTTCTCTTCGGCATCTCTTCTTGGGTGGTATCCCCTTTGGCGGTCCACTTCCTCCCAAATGGTCTTCCAATGGAATCGTGCAAGACAGTTAGCCTCGTGCGCATTTGGGGTAAAGACAATTTAACGGTTTCACTTTCTAGGCTTTTGAGCGAACAAGCAATGCCCGATAATAATGTATGATCTAGCCCAATCAAAGTTGTCGTGGCCGAGAAGTTGAGCTATAAAAAAATGTGCCCAATTGAATGGAATTGACACGTACATGCTATTCATATTACCCGAGGAGAAGAATTTGCCTCACTTCAATGTTTCGTAATTCATGGCCTCGAGACCATGCAGTGGAGTAGTCCTCCGATCTGAAGAGTGCCATTCCAAGCTGCATGCCATCATTGTTCATAAAATTGTCATCCACCATTGCCTGAATTAATTCTTGCTGCTCAGGTAAGTTAACCGGTGAGTGGACTTGTACCGATTCCATGAGCTGGCCGGGCTTCAATTGGCATTGCCCACTTGTTTCGGCAAGAATCGTTCCTCCCGAGTTTGGCCCATCACATTTTCGTTGGGCCTTCTAGAGCTTGGTTGTTCGATCATAAACTAGTTGGGCTATCACCGCCTCGTTGAATGGCCTCTTCTTCATTCGCATCCCGAGCCGGCATCTTTCCCAGCTTCTAGCGGTGAGAGGGTTACCCAAGAAGAGCGATTCTCGGCCGGCTTTCGAAGCATTGTGGCCCAATGGGATTCATCCAAGTGGGCTGCAAGTCTTAGATTTTGAACTTCATTCGTGTTCCCTCCACCGCTCGCTTGCTACTTTGCCCAACATGCACGCTGTCCACTGCCTGCTTGCTACTTTGCCCAACATGCACACCGTCGCCAGCTTCTTGTCTCGAGCTGCAATCATTGGAGCCCATAAGCCGGGCCGGGAGAGAATTCCTCAACCAAGTAGTTCACAGGGAGTTTTTTTGTACTTGTTGGACCAATTCCCGCGCACTTTCGCCGATTCAAGCTTCCTTCGCCGCGGTTGGTTGAGTTCATGAGACCCTCAACTTGTGGAGGTATGGCCTACCCAAGGTCAGTGTTTACTTCAATGCGGGCGTGTAAGGGGTTGAGTGAAACACCTCCTCTTGCCCCCCAGCTGACAAGTACCTTGTCTGCTCCCCAAAGCCTCGGGGTCATCTTCACGGGGTTGATTATGACTGGATTTAGGTCCAGGTCCATTGGTGGCTGGTTCAGATCCTGTGGCTCCCCAATGGCAGCATGTGGCAGCTGAATATGAACTTCTTCAACAATCTGCTCTCCCTGCTGCTCCAAGACTGCATTCAAGATGACTTCTGCTTCAGCTGCAGGTTCTTCTATTTTAGCATCTGCCTGCTGTCCCTCTTCTTCATCTACTTGTTCCATTTCCTCTTCTGCATCCACTTGTTCTACTGCCTCAAGATCTGCTTCTGCATCTGCCTGCTCCATTGCCTCAAGCTCTGCATTATCTTCCAGAAGCTGCTGGTTGACATCATGTGCTGGTTCTGGCCAAGGTTCCCAACCCTCAATGTCATTCCCCTGACCCTGGATGTTCTGACCAAAAGCTGGCTGCCCCAGACCGATAAAATCGAAGGGCATGGGGTCTTGCAACACATTGTTCTCAGGGATAGGATCCTATGGTGCTGGAACATCATTGGGCTGCTTGTGCCTTAGGAGCTCACACTGAATTGTGAAGCTCTCCCCACCAATGTTATCAGGGTCCTCAAGCACCACAAACTGCGGTATTTGATCAATATCCTTTACCCTGGCTCTAAGCAGCAAAGAAGCTTCAACCCCATCCACCAACTGACACAGGAGAACTCTTGCAAAATCAGCTACAGATTGGTAGATGTGCCTTTCAGTCAGGTAATCTCTCGGGAAGTCTAGCAGAAGTAACCAGCATTCATGGTTGAAGTTCGCGGCCCTCCAGTTCCTACCCCGGTCATGTTTGGTGAAGGTAACGAAAACATTATCGAAAGCATGAGGACTGTCCTGGACTAGTGCATCTCTCGCATGAGCATCCTTGAGCCTAACCATTGCTTGACCCAAGCTTGTCGGCTGAATTTCAGTAAACGGGATCCCAACTTCCTCTCTAAGAAAATCTCTGATTACACCTCTAACAGCCGGGAAGTGCATTGGATTACCAGGGATCGGGTCGATGGTGACGATGGCCAGGTTTTCATTCCTGGCGAGAGGACGAACCGGAGCCACCGCCCTTGTCATGAGCCTCCGTCCGGGGATCTCTTGCACCTCGAGGTAGTTGGGGAGGAAAGGCGCCGGACGGACGGTATGCCATGTCCTCTTCTTCTTGTTGTCTTGGCGGAGTATTGAGGTCGAGTTGTAGGTGGTGGCAATGGCGGGGATTGGGGTTTTCTCCGGTTTCAGCAGGAGCTCTGGTGTCACTGGTGGAAGACGGAGGGGTCGAGAAGAACAGTGACCAGGCGGCAGGGTCCGGTGCTTCAATATAGGAGCTATCCGTTCCTTGCTTGCCGGCCCATTGATCATTAGTGGGCCGCGGGTTCCCCGGTTCACGCGGATGCTGAGTTACGAGCGTATCGACCCGGGCCGGATCCCCAAGAGCGGTAAATTCATTTATGCGGGCCGCGGACGGTTGGGGGTTGTGGTTCCTAGGAGCCACCGCCGACCCCCGGTTCACCCGGGCCCGCACATTGGGCCTTTGAAGATTTCCTTGTCCCCCCACAGGATTTGAACGAGTGCACAGGGCGGCAATGTGCCCGGAAAGAAGGCAAGCCCGGCAGCGGATAGGTTGACGGCAGCTGTGACGCCAATGCGAGTCAGAGAGGCAGCGAGCGCAGAACTTTTTCCCCCTTCTGTCATCAGGGGCCATTTGACGAGGCGGATCCTTCTGCATTTGGGGTTTGTGCACTAGAGATTTGCTTATGTCAGAGCGTTGAGCGTCAGGGCGCTGAGCATCGCCCAAGGGAACGGCGTTAGCACCTGTCAGAATGGCATTGGAACGCTGCACATTGCCCAAGCGGACGGCGTTAGCACCCGTCAAGATACCGTTATCGTTGTCGGTCACATTGGGCGCCGCGTTGGTTCCGCCGGGAGGAGCACTCATGGAGGTTTGGGAGGAGGAGGCAAATGCGCCGGCCGAGGCCGAGCCACCTCCACCTCTTGCAGCAAAGGAGGCAGAAGCAAATTCAACGCCAGCAGTCGCGACTGGCCTTTTGTCACGCAAGCGGTGACTGGTGGCTCTCGGCTGAGACCAAGAAGCTTCTTCCTCGGCGAGGTAGAGTTTGAGCTCAAGCCGCCAGTTAGGACCCCCATTACCCCAGAGATGAAAGTGGACCAAGAAAGCGTCACAAGAGAAGAACCGCAAAGAGTTGATGAAGAATCCAACCTGCTTGGAGGCAACAGCAAACCGAAATACGCGGTCTCCAAGCGGGTGGACGAAGAAATGCGCCGCGAGGCCACCAAGGGCAGCTTGCAAAGGCAGGCCGACCGAATCGGGGGAGAGACTAAATTTGCAGCGGCCGAACGCCGCAACAAGGAAGAAGGAGTACTTATCCAGAACATGGTGAGTGACTGAGGCAGCAAAGCGATGCCGTATGCGCTCTTGAGTGGCAATCCCATGGGAGAAGGAGAGCCCAGGGAGCTCCATGGGGGCAGGGTGAAGCATCACTTACTTGCGGGTAATCGCAGCGCCAGCGGAAGCGAACTTCGTCGCCAACTGACCATGGCGGCCGCCGGCCGCCTCCTCCGCGGCCTCCAGGTGGCCGGGCGCGTTAGCGGGCCATGCCGAGGAGGTCTCCCGTCTCAGGAACAATTACCTTTGCAGAAGTCCACCCCTCCTTGGCAAACTTGTCATCTTCTGTGCCACATGTGAGGCGAGGAAATCCCGCTAGAGAAACCAAGCACACACTAAGATGAAAGAGTCCAGAAGGAAGCGGACAACGTTAGTAATTGAATAAAAATATCCAGGATCAGCCCACATAAGAAACTAGTATTGCCTTAGGTGATGTAGTTTCAAAAGTAGTTCGTTAGTACTAGTAGCTATGGAAACTCTCAACAACTATGATCACGACTGTCATTATATTGGAATCTAAAATACGTGGCCATCCAATCTTCAACAATTTGGACAAGTAGTACTTTAATATTTGCTCTCTCCATTCTAAAATAACTGTAAATACTCATTGAGAAGTCAAACATCTTAAAGTTTAAACAAGTATATATAAAAAATATTAATTAATTTTTTTGATGCATAACTATCATTAGATTAGTGATGGATTTTTTTGATGGCTTTTAGAAATATATAAATATTGTTATTATTTTATATATATATCTAACTTGAAAAGCAAGATGTATAATTATTTTTAAGACGGAGGAAGTACGTAAACATACATTAGGTGATACTCCCTCCATCCAAAAACGAACAAAAATCTAATTTTTCGAGGAGTTAAAAGAGTATCAAGTTCGAACATACTCCCTCTGTCCCGTTTTGTCCGTCGTTTTGGCATGGCCGTACACAGTCTCGATTCATTGTCTTTTGCTTGCACATGGACGGAAGCAGGGCCAAGTTCAAAGCATCTCGCATGCATCAGCTTCAGTGCCACAGCGACAATAAATAAGGGACAGAGGGAGTACTCATTACGAAAGAGAAGTAATGTCTAAAATGGACGAATTTTTTGATGTATACTAAATGAAAGAGTAGTAATGTTTATGCTATTCATTAAGTACGATTACTAGATTACTCATAGAACATATTTTTTTTTGTATATTAAAGGTACGGTTGAAATTGGCTGTGGAGGAAGATTGCGCCGTCGTCGTCCAACGGTCGAAGAAGGAAGGATTAGACTATCCGCACTCATGGAACTCTATTTTCATCCCTCTAAAGGAATATTCCATCCTGGTCAGCTAGATTCCTTACTCTATCCAACTTTCTCCCGCACTCATCAATTCTTTATAGTTTCCTCAATACCAACAGTGGGACCCACTATCATATTTTTTTATTCTTTTTTTTCTTCACCCTCCTCGGTCCATCCGCCGCCTCCTCGTCTCGCAAGTAGTAGTACTCGTCAGGCAGCGGAGAGGACGAGCTCGCGAGGGCATTGCGGCCATGGATGCGGAGAGGACGCGGAGGAGCGGGTCCCGGCGGCGGCCCCCAGCGCGTCCTCGCCGGCGCGGCCCTGGCCATGGATGCGGAGGAGCTCGTCCGGCGGCCCCGGCCATGGACGCGGAGGAGCGGGTCCTGGCGGCGGCCCCGCCAGCGTCCTCGCCGTGCGAAGGAGGAGGACGAGCGGCCGGCGGCGGGGCTCTTCTCTCTTCGGCCGGCGCCGGCCATGGCGGCGCGGGGCCCTTCTCCTCTTCGAGCCCTCCGCATCCCGGGCCTCCCCGCTCGGCTCCCTCCTCGGCACCTCCTCGCGAGGCGGGCGGGCGCGACCCGCGGCGAGGCGGGCGGAGGAGCGGAGTCCGCCCGTCCCCGCGCGCGCCGGCGAGGTCCGCGAGGGCGCGGCCGCGGCTGCCAGCGCCGGATCGGGCGGGACGACCGCGGCCGCTCCGGCGAGCGCGGCCCACCCTCCGCCATGCGGCGGCTCCGGCGGGCGGTTCTCCGCGAGAGGGAGCTCGGCGCGGCGCGCATCTCTCTGTCTCTCCGGCGACCAAGCGCAAAGCCCGGCCCCTTCCCCTTCCTCGCAGGCCATTCCCTTCTCTCTCTCCTCAGCGGGCCCCGCGTCATCCTTTTGCGTCCCGTCCGTACATCACCGTAAAACACAGGACGGGCGAGCGAACGCAACACTTGCGTAAGATATGCCGGACCCCGCTGCAGCCGTTGCGTAACTGCAAAGCCTTTTGCGTAGCTCCTTGCGTACGCCAGTGCAGCTCGTCTTAGGCGCCAACGTAATGACCAACGGCTTCCCGCGGCCTGCATCGCGAGGGCAATCAAAGTGAAGTGACCTCTCAGTGACAGTAGCAGCGCGCAGGAGCTCCCAAACGGCCAAGTCCCAATCGAGGGGCGTGTTTCAAAAAAGAGACCACCGCAGCGGCTTCTCTTCTCCCTCCGCCGCCCACGCCACGCCGCCGGACGGCCCCGACCGCCCTCCTCCTCCCTCCCACCCCGTCTGGCCGTCGCCCCTGCCCCCTCCTTCTCGTCGTCGGTCGAGCGAGATCTGGAGACTGGAGAGGGGCAGCCGCAGCCCCGGCCAAGATTCATTCCAGGCGTGGTGAGGGGAGGTCGCCGCGCCCGCGCCTCGCCCTCCGGCACGCTCCTGCCTCTGTTCCTCTTCGTGGCGAGTCGAAGAGAGCAGGCAGCACGCCCCCTCCGCCCCTCCGGCCGGCCAGCACCCGGGCGAGGTTCGGTGGCGCCGGCGCCGGCGCCCCCCCTCTTCCTCCTCTTCACTTCACTGGAGCCCGAGCAACAGCGGCGCAGCTTCCTCTTCCTCCTCTTCGCCGGAGCCTGAGCAGTAGGGACGCCGCCGTGCCGCACCGGCTGCCGGTGGCGGCGCTTCTCCTTCGCTCTTCTTCTTCTTCCTAGAACTGGGTATGCCAAACACGAAATTTCTCCTCTCCCCGTGATTCTTTAGAATCAACATTCGGAGCTCTGACATTTTCTTGTTTTTTTTCTGACAATATAAGATTTTTCTTGTTTGTTGCCCAGAACCAGAATGGTGAGGGGCTCGCCCCGTACCCTCAGCGCCGCTACTCGTCGGGCTCTTTCCCCGCGGCAGCCCGCGGCGACGAGAACGCGCCTCCGCGGGATGGATTCGGCTTCGGCTTCGGCGCCGCGCCGTCCACATCGGGCGCCACGGCCACGGGGCCCGGCGCCGCGGCCGCCTCCCGGCTCCCCATTCCCTCCCGCATACGGCCGCCGCTGGCGTCGGCGTCCTCGTCGATGTACAACCGGAAGCCCCCGGTGCCGGCGCCGACGCCCAAGAACGGTTCTGGGGTCAGAGATGTCGGCAAGCCACCGGTGCGGTCGAGTGTGGCGAGGCGTTCGCTTGAGCTGACGAAGAAGCTCGGCTCTGGGGCTAGTGCTGCGGGCAACACACCGGCGCGGCTGAGTGTGGCGAGGACTTCCCTTGACCTGACGAAGAAGCCTTCGTCCAGCTTGGTGACGAGGTTTTTGGATCTGCCATCTTTCAAGGTCAAAGACAGCATCTCGTTCTGGGAGAGGGAGGTGAACCACAAGGTACATGTCAAATAAATATCCTGATCCCTGTCCTGTTTTTTTTGTTTCTAAAATTAAATTGAGGTTGTCCGATGCAGTTTTCAACTCATATATGACCTTTGACACTCTTTGAAAGACTGCATAACTTAGCCATACAACACCGTAGATTAGCTACATCAAGAACAGTAAAACTCATATAGGCTTTGGCTTCCATTACTATCCCTGCAAATCACACCTCCATATTGCAACTGTTATGTTTTTGCTATGAGATGAGAAATATGCTAATATTATGCTATTTGATTTTATGAACAGAATACTTGGTCCAAGTGTGCCCCTGTTACACCTGCAAATCTAGAAGCCTGTTCTGATGAAGGTTTCATGAGGAACACAGAAAGTAAGTTAAGCCTGGAGCTGGAATGGGACGTACTTAAAACCATTCTCGTGGAAGAATTGAAATCCCGTGCAGAAGTTGAGGGCAGAACAGCTGCTTTAGATGATGAGCTGAAAGCAGCGAATTTTCGTATCCTTGAAGCTTGCAGGCAGAAAGAAGCCATGCAAGTGGAACTGAATGACACAAGAGAAGCTCTTGAATCTAATCTGCTTAAATTGATACAAGAAAAAAGTGAGCTGAAGAAGGCTAATGAAAAAAGCCTAGAGTTTCTCCAGGAGAGGGATATGGAATTCCAGAGATTAAACAGGGAGCTTGAGAGAGCAAACGTTAATAGGAAGTACCAACAAGATTATGTATCTAGGCAGGTTGAGTTTCAAAATGAGCAGATTACACAATTAACAATAGAGCAGTCAGCAATCCAGCTGCAGCTAGAAGCCAGTAAGAATAATGAGTTGTTGGCCAAAAGAAACGTTGGTGAAGTTGAGCTTTTATTGGATGAAGCCATTGAAACGATTGTGCAGAAGGAGGTTCTTGCACAAAACTATGCTTCATTATTGGAGTCACAGCAAGAGCAGTCAAAGAGTTACTATGAAGGTAGACTTAAAGAACTGGAGATAAAGATGCAAGAAATGAATGATGAGGTTGCTGCATCACTTATTTCAAAGAATAAAGAGGTAACCCTTGAAAGGCTATTAGGTTTACATTGCTGAAACTTTTGTCTTTTCAGATATTTTTTTTATTTGATTGAACAACAAACTATCTTGTTTCTCAGCTGCATTGTAATTTAGCACATTCACAGTAGAACCTACTTGGTTGCTGGCATATCATGTTTCCCTAATACTGCTTATAACCTTTGTACTTATTTATTATTATTTTTCAGATAAGGAAGACATATGCTGAAGAGAAGAATGAAATATTGAGAAAGTATGAAGTGCTGCTGGAGAGGTCTATCGAGGACTGTAAGGATGATATGTCTTCATTGGAAGATGAAGTGAGCTTTCCAATGCTTTTGTTTTATTAATGTTAACTAGTCATATATTGCTCTTTCTCAACAATGAGTTTTGCCATTTCTCTATAGGCTAAGAAATTCAAAGAAGAAGCATTGGAAGAAAGAAGGCAGCGAGAAAAACTAGAAGTGGAGCTGCATAATCTCCGACAACAATCGCTAGTTGCGCGATCCTCTGGGAAAGCAGAGAACTCCTTGAAAGATGGAATGGCCGATCTAGCTGAGTCAACCAGGTTTGCATGGTTGTGAATTTTGTTAATATGCATATGTTTACAGCTGTAAGGCAACATTTTATCACTCACTCACTCTCTCTCTCTCTCTCTCTCTCTCTCTCTCTCAGGGTCCTAAGTTATAGAAATAATGAGCTATTGTGTTCACAAGAGAGTCAGAGAATATGTCAAAAGGAGGTTTCTGATAAGGAATCAGTGGTAATGACATTTTTTTTAACCATCTATCATTTAACATGCTTGTATTTTTTTTAATCATTTTGACTTCCGTTACTGGTGATAGTGGTGCCTTGCAACATGTTCATCACAACACGGAAACTGTTTGCATCTAATTATCAGGGAGCTATACCTCCTGGGATTAGTTTCACAAGACCACAACTATTTCTGCTCTCAGTTTCACATACCTACAACATTCTGCATGGTTGTTGGCCTGTGAACTTAGGGAAGTAGTTTTACTTCCACATAACTGATCCTGGAAGTTATGTTTCCTTGACGGATAGGTGCAAATAATCTTCTATCATTTATGAAATTACCTTTTGCCTCATCTAATGGGCACACTGTTCATTTTGATAGTTGTTAGTTTTTTTAATGCTGTTTATAAATAATTTGCCAAAAATATCTGTCTGGTATTCTTCTTTGTGAGTATTTTTCCTTTTCACCCATTTATTTGGTGCAGGGTGTATTAGTATCTCATGTGTTTCCTTTCATGCAGGTGGCTGAGCTTTTAGATGGAGAGATGGCGCAGCCACATTTATCACATGAAGAATACCAGCTACAGAGTTCACAATTTGAGCACCCCAGCCTAGCTGAACAGCCTGAGTTATACGACTATGGCGCATATAGTGACCGGGCACCCTCTGAGTCTGAGTCAGGGGATCAAGGGCCACCTGAAACCCTAAATCCAATTATTGAGGTTGTGGAGGAGAAGGAGTTGCCTCCAGTTGCTCCAGTGCAGGAAAGAGAACCCTTGGATTATGCTCGGGCCCCTTCTGATAAGCTTAAGAAGCTCAGAACTATGAACCCTACGAGGGGCAGAGGACAGCGACAGACAGTAGATTCTGGTCTGTTGAGCAGCAGGACTTGTACACCTCCATATATAGGAGTGCTAATATATTTAAAAAAATGAAGTGGATTGACTGGAAGCACATTCGTAGAGTAGATCAGTTTGCTGGTATCAGGGAGCGATGTGCCTTTCTGGGGCTTGAGGAGATCATGAGTTTTGTCTGTGCTTGGGACGACGAGCTTATTAGACAATTTTACTCTACGGTTCATATCAGCACGGACAAGAGCTCCATAACTTGGATGACAAATGGTAGAAAGATTACTACCAACAAGAGAGCCTGGGAAGAAACGTTTGGCATTCCTGGCGGTGTTCATACTGAGATACACTCGCAGTTTTTTCTTAATGATGATGAAAAAAGGACCCTATACACAACTGCAGATTGCCAGCCTGGCCAAATCAGCGGTCTCTCTCCGTTGGCAATTATAGCCAAAAAGATTGTTTGGTCGACAATCTATCCCAGGTCTGGAAATGCAATTGATGGACATAACTGGAACCTGCTATTTCATATTGTGAAGCAGCATCCATTTGACATCATTTCTTTGCTCTTCGGTGAGATAGATTTAATAATTTCAGGTCGCAATGGCACTAAGGACGTGCTGTTGTTATATGCGCCATATATCATGGGGATGATTATGAGGGCTTTTGAATATGACGGGCCTAGAGAATCCACGCACAACAAATACAAGCCCCAAAAACAGAGGAATATAAGTAGTTGCCCCCCAGCACCTGCAGCAGCTGCTCCATTTGAGCCACCATTTCAGCCAGAGATTGTGATAGATGTTGATGCAGACAACCAACAGCAGTTTGACGCGGCTGGACAGCAGCCCCAGGGAGAGGCAGTTCATGGGCAAGCTGAGCTAACCGTCACACAAACAGATCTTCAGGTTGTAGAGGATGGACTCAGGCCTATAAGGCACTCGTTAGCCGATGTTTCAGCTCAGCTAGCCATTGTGAGGCCAAGCCCTTTTGGGTGATTTCCTTGGTATCAAAGGGGGAAGTGATGACTGTAGTGTGGCAGTAGTAAGTTCCTATGCTACTGTTGATGGCTATCTCGCACTCTTTTTCAGTTATTTTGTGTATATATATCTCTGACTTGTTGACCATGCACATTCGGAGTTTCAGTAATTTTCACATGCAACTTGTGATGTGAAACATTGGGGATTGTGGTGTTCCTGTGATTTCACATTTTTATAATGACGTGATTTTCTTGCAAGTTACCAGATGGTGACTAGATGAAGCAACTTCATGTTGGTTGTTACTTTCTGGTATCACTTACAATATAGTAAGACGAGATGAGACTCACTTTTTAACCACTTAATGTTGAACTTATCTGTTTATGATCATTTTGTTTTGTTACTCCCTTTTTTATTGAATCAGATTCCTTGAAATTCATTTAGTTTCAGTTCTGTGGGTATGCGTATTTTGTGTTTGGTTTGAGAGATAGACATGAAATTTGTTTCCTCACCTGCTCTGTGGACACAGTGACCTGAGAACAGTGAACAGGCACTTGAGTCCCATGGCCTGCCTCCCCTGTGAGCCTGTGCCTGGCGTCGGGGTGGTGGCCTGGCTGGAAAACTGGATAGCACCAAGGATGAAAATTGTCTCTGTATGGGGACTCGAGCGGTGAATTCCTGTTTTCACAGCGTTTTTCTTAGCTACTGCCTAACTCTGAAACTCTTCTCTGGAGCAGTGGAGTATATAGGTGTTTGTATCCAGTTCTTGTTTTGCATATTGCGGTGACAGCTGAAGGCTGTATAAAATAAAGAAATGCCTTGTTTACAGGAGGAACTTGCATTTAGCCATATGTTTCTGGGTTCCGTACACATGTCTCTGGAAAGCACCCTTTTTTCTTTCGAGAAAGAATTGCCCATTTTATTCTCTGTACTAGTTGTTAATGTGAGCACATCTACCAGATACCAATAGAAGATGCTGGTGCAGTTTAAACATGTACGATTTCTTACAACAGATTTGAAATCTCCTGTGCGACGTGTGTGGCTCCGTGTGAACCTGTTCCAGTTTCAGTGTTTGAGATCCTGTTTGTATGTAGGTCTGATGATAGTTTCATGAATCGTGTGCGGTACCACTACCAGTATGACAGTCTCTACTCACAGTTACTGTATTTTCTGTTTGATTGGGAGCAGTCAAGGCCGGCTCGCTGTCCTGCACTCCTGCTCTCTCGCCGGCTTCAGTTCTGCTGGTGTTGGTTCTACCTGACGCTGCCGGCTTCAGTTCATTCCTGGGGTCGGCTTCAAGGCCACCTGAACACCTGATCCATTTGCCTTCTTCAGCAGGGGCGACTCGTGGCCGACGCACCAGAGGGCTGCTGCTGTGGCTATTAAGACTATACAAGGCGCGTTGGCTCCTAGAATGGAGAGGTAAGCCACGTCACTTGAATTTTTTGAACCGTCGATCTCGAGTGAACGGTCACGACGTAGAATCTGATTTTACCGGAAGCAGCTTCTACCCGCTCCTCGTGGCTTTTACCCGGCTTCTAACTTCCGGCTTCGGCTTCACCTAGAATCTAGGCAAACAAATATATACCAGATTTCAGCTTCGATTCGGAGATCTTCTTTCCTCTTCTCCCGTCTCCCTCCGACCCCGATCTCCGTCCCCGTCCTCCCGTAAACAAAGAAAAAAACCGCGAGCGAGCGGGGCGGTGGCGGCGGCGCGGGGGCGACGCCGGGACGGCGCGCTGGCGGAGGCGGCGGCCGCCGCTGCGTCGGCGGGCCGGCACGGCGGCGGCCGCGGCCGCGGCCCGCGGGCGCGCGGGCCGCGGTGCGGCGTGGCAGCGCGGCGGCGCCTGGGTTGGGCCGTGGTCGGGCGGCGCGGCAGGGCAGCGCGGCGGCGCTGGCGCAGGTGGCCTCCTCCCTCCTCCCTCTCTCTCCTTCTCTACGTTTCTCCATGTTCCCTAGGGTTAGTGTTAGGGTTCCTCTCTCTCGAGCGTGGTGGTGTGCGGGGTCGGCCCTGGCGCCGGCAGGGTAACGCGGCGGCGCTTTGGCGTGGCCCCTCGGTGCAACGGCCACCCGGTGCTCCGCCCCCGGACGCTGCGCTGTGCGCGAGCGGTGGCCCGGCCATGCACGGTCCCGGGAGCGGCGGCGATGCTGACACACGACGATGGCTTTACGTCTTTTGGTGCAGAGGCTTGGCAGCCCCTGGATTCGTTTGCGGGCATTTAAATAGTTATGATTTGAACCGAGTGTGCAGCTACTGTACTGATTTTTGTTGCAAGCTAACATAGCTACTATAATGATTCAGATGTTAATCTTTCTCTTGATGTTGTGCGGACCTGATTTTTGCTGTCTTAGAGATTCCTAATAGAGTAAACTTTACTTTCTAACAAAATGGCACTTTGTAATACCCTGCATTTTGTTACTAACCTGGTTGTGATTACGTAATGGCACAGCTTATTTCGAGATTAAGATGCATTTTTTACTTGGTTGCTGTCCTCGGCTTCGATGACCCCATTGTTGCTGATCCTCCTCGCCCGGCGTTCATGTCAAGCGTAGATGGGTGCAATATCAGGCAAGTGCTTCCCCCTTCGTGCCCCCGTAGATTTCGCCAATGCTGGTATTCTACATGTTTGTTCAATTGCTTCGAGAGGTCGGTGATGGCGTTACATATTTACATTAGGATTGAATAAATTCCATCCCATTTTGATCCTCATCCAATGTCTGTGATGGTATCTTCCAAGAATGTGGTGGCAATTAATGGTAAAGTTTAGTGAATTTCTGGACTCAGTGCATCAAATTGCAAATTACTAAACTGTAAACAAATGTACTTACATTCTGGGGAATTTCAAGTGGTACCAGTCGAAGTTAACAACGGTGGAGGGCTATAATAAATTTATGTAGCCTTAGATTTCACTCACAACATGCTTTTAAATGAATTATAACACAGTGTGATGCATGGGTGCTCTTCGGTAGAAGCAGTACAATGCCTTCTAAATAGGCCATCCTTCCACAACAGCAATCAACACTGTATATTGACTCCTCTTCTGAATTGTCACATTTTGGCTTAGTTTGGCTTAGAGAGTTATTTTGGTAATTCCCCGCCAAAAAAAAGAGTTATTTTGGTGATTCAGCTACAATTTGTGCCATTGCTCATATTGCCTTCAGGCCCATCTGCATAAAAAAAGATGAAGCTTCCAATTATCTAAATTTGTGGTTTCTGGACAAATTTGGTGTACTTTTATCTGTCATTAGTCTGTGATTATGAGGTTTATATATTCAGCAATTCCTATTCAGTTTGCTAGCAACAATGATACTACTCTCAGTGCAGCTTGCTTGGTTGTGTTCAGATAATTTGGTTGCTATTGTTTCAGTGGTTCCTTGCCTGATGGTGTTGCCTTTGGGGAAAAGAGCACTTCTCAACACTTTTACCAGGTCAGTTTGATAAGTCTTAAAGTACCTGATGTTTGTGCTATGTCCTTTTGCCTTACAAAAAGGTTTCCTATCTAATTAGAAGATAGCCGTGTGCAGGTTGTTATGAGGTAACATGTTCAAACAGAGATCATGTTCAACCAGTCCATACCAATGTTGCCTGTATTACTAATGCTTCCTTCGTGCTCAGTGATTTCTTATTGGCTTTAATTGGTTTGTACAGGTATCCTGCTGTGCAAGCTAATGCCGGTGCATGTACTGCCTAGATTGGTATTGCCCTTGTATTTCTTTGGTTTACTCACTGATCAAATTTAGAGCTCCTTCTGCTCTTGCCTTTCTTTGTTTTACTCAGTGATAAAAAATAAAGCTCCTTATGCTACCCTAATTTCTTCTACATCCTCAGCAAAATAGAGTTTAGGAGCATGGAGAAATTACAGTTTGCCTCTATGTATATAGCTCTGCCTATAGTAATTATAGGTACTTCTTATGAAGATATTAGTTTCAAATTCAGCTAATGATAGTGGCCTCCATAGTTTACAGTTCAGTTTAGATAATAGTCATAAAACTCTGCAGCCTCAGTTACCGACTGCAATGAAAATGCATTACAAAGTCTGAAAAGTGTTGTATGACACAAGGAAGAAAAAACCTCGAATCAGTAGCTTACATGAGAAAAATCAATAGCATGGAATTATCTATACTACTTCTGCAGTAACTTACGATAATTGTTTTCTTTGCAGCGTTCCTTAAATTCATAATATTTGTTTCCTGATTTCCAGGTTGTGTGGCTTACCATTTATTTTACTAGCAAATCATCTAGAGTTGTGCTTACCATTTTGTGCACCACATTATACAAACAGATTTGTTTACCATTTGCCATTTCCAGTGTATCATCGATAACTAGATTGACCAGGATCCAGTATGACCTATATTCAAATAATTGCATATTCAGAACACAAACGAAATTGCCTCGGTTACACTTTTTGATATTTTTTGAACAAGTAGGTTAGAACACTAACCAGTACAGGTAGTTTTCCTTTTTAATATTTTGTCATGCAAGAACCTGGGCACCTCCTACTGCATATTTATGTTGTTCTCTTAACTATGTCTTCTTTCCGTATGCTGCTGGCTGCATGTCCACCATCACTGTTGGCAAGGCCACGCGCAAGCTCTTCAGATACTACCTATGTGGCCTTTTTGGTTCTCACCAACCCACAGTCTCTGCGTATTTGGCTTCTATACTTTGTGACTTTTCCAACTGAAAAATGCAAGTGTTCTCCTTCGGTCGTTGTTACGACGTCGATCCTTGCTGCGTAGGGCGTATGGGGGATCGACTCGTGGGCGAGGGAGCAGGGGCTTGCGGCGAGCGGGTGCCGTGATCGGCAATCGATCTCGGCGACAAGAGGATGACAGGGAACAGGAACACGAAGAGCACCGCCAGGCGCCCAAGGGAGATATAATCTCAATCCTGGGCTAGTCTTTGCATTAACCGAATAGGGACTCTTATAGCCCGATTACAAAATGACTCAATCTCCTAACAAACTTGTGCTAACAAATCTCCTCAAGATATCTCTGATAACAAACCTGACAGCTAACCAAATCTTGACTCAACTAGACTCTCGACTAGACTCTGACATGGTGGCCGCGCTCGCGACGTGGTGACCGCGCTCCGGCGCCTGACTGTCGCGCTCGGCTCAGCCACCTCCGTTCCTCCTTGTATAGACCTTACCGGTCATAACATCTCTCCCGTCCTTCGGAAACAGCTCGTCCTCGAGCTGGAACTCCGGATGCACCGCTCTGAAGTCATCAACCACCTCCCACGTCGCGTCCGACGGAGGCAAACCTGTCCACTGGATCAACACTTGCCAAGTCCCCCGGCTAAGCCTGGAACGCAGCACGCGCTCCGGTTGGAGCAGTGGACGTCCGTGGCGAAGAGGAGGAAGAGCCGGGGCGAACGACGGTGGCGTGCCACGGAATGGCTTGAGCACGCCCACATGGAAGACATCATGGATGCGCGCGTCGTCGGGCAACTGCAACCGATAAGCGACTTCGCCAAGACGCTCGAGCACCTGGAACAGACCGGCGTACCTGGGCCCAAGCTTGCCTTTGCTGGCCGGAGCAATGGACTGGTGATGACGGAGGAGACGCAGTAACACCCAGTCCCCCACCGCGAACTCCAGCGGCCGGTGCGTGGCGTCGTAGAACCGGCGTGCATGTTCCTGAGCTTGGAGAAGACGGGCGCGGACCTCCGCGAGGAACTCATCCCGGTCAGCCAGGAGAGCATCCACGGCCTCTGTGCGAGCCTGGCCGGGTGCGTAGGGAAGGAGCTCCGGCGGCGGCCGACCGTAGACGACGGTGAACGGCGAGGTCTTGAGCGCCGAGTGGAACGCTGTATTGTAGCAAAATTCGGCCCAGGGGAGCCAATCCAACCATTCCCGAGGCCGGTCACCAGTGATGCAGCGGAGATACATGGCTATAGTCTTGTTCACGGCCTCCGAGTGCCCATCCGTTTGAGGATGGAAGGCTGTGCTCATGTGCAGGTGCACCCCGCACTGCCCGAAACAAGTCGCGCCCGGACATTGCTAGTGAACACCGGATCGCGATCGGCGACAATGGAGTCCAGGGAACCCATGGAGGCGAACGATGTCGCGAAAGAACGCCCGCGCCACCGAAGTCGCCGTGTAGGGGTGTCCCAACGGAATGAAGTGGGCATATTTGGAGAACCGGTCGACGACGGTGAGAATGACGCTCTTGCCATGGACCTTGGGCAGCGCCTCGACAAAATCCATGGCAATGTCAGCCCATATCCTGGACGGAACGGGGAGTGGTTGCAGCAAGCCCGCCGGGTGCATTGCCTCCGTCTTGTTGCGCTGGCAGGTTGCACACGCTCGGACGAAGTCGTGGACAACACGGCGATCGTGGTCCATGAAGAACTCCAATCGCAAACGCTGCAGCGTCTTCTGTATGCCCGCATGGGCGTTGGTGTGGGCGAGCTGCAAGACGTCCTCGAAAACGGCCGAGGTCGGCGGCACGTAAACGCGCCCCTTGTAGAGCAGAAGGCCGTCGCGCAACGCCCAATCGGCGCCACGCGCACCGGATGTCACCTCGTCGCAGATCACCCGGAGCTCTGCCGACTCCGTCAGCTCGCGGCGGAGGTCGTCGAAGAGCTGGAACGACGGGGCCGATAGCGCCGCCACGGACGGTCCCTCCGCTGGTAGGGCCGCCAGCAGTGGCGCGTCACCGTCACGGCGCGAGAGCGCGTCGGCCACGACGTTGAAGCCGGCCGGCGGAACTCGACCACGAAATCATAACCCATTAGTTTGCTGATCTAATGGTTCTGCGGGATCGTCGAAAGGCGCTGATCAAGGAGGAACTTCAGCGCGTAGTGATCCGTGCGGACGACGAAAGAGCGGCCCCAAAGATAGGGACGCCAATGGCGGACCGCTTGCACCAAGCCGATCAGCTCACGCTCGTAGGCCGCCACTTTGAGATGGCGTGCTGCAAATGGCCGGCTGAAGAACGCGATCGGCCCAGCGCCCTGGTGTAGGACAGCGCCGAACCCCGAGCCGGATGCGTCGCAGTCGACGAGGAACTCATTGTCGAAGTCGGGGAGGTGGAGCACGGGCGCCCCGGACAGCGCGGCCTTCAAGGCCACGAAGGCCGACTCCGCCTCTGGTGACCACGCGAAGGCGTTCTTGCGGAGAAGGCTGGTGAGCGGTGCGGCCAACGTGCCGTAGTCTTTGATGAAGCGACGGTAGTAGCCGGCCCGGCCGAGGAAACCCCTCGAGCCTCGCGCGGACCGGGGTTGTGGCCATGGATCATGCGGTCTCCACCTTGGAGGAATCCATGGCGACACTGCGTGGGAGATGACATGGCCCAAGTAGTGAAGCGACGGCGGCGCAAAAGAACATTTGGACCTTTTGAGATGGAGCTTGTGGGCGCGCAGAACGTCGGGGACGGCGCGCGGGCGTAGGAGATGCTCGGTCCGGGTGGGCGTAGACGAGAATGTCATCGAAGAACACGAGCACACATCGGCGAAGGAACGGCTTCAACACTATGTTCATTAGGGCTTGGAACGTAGACGGTGCATTGGAGAGCCCGAACGGCATGACGAGGAATTCGAAGTGGCCATGGTGCGTCCGGAACACCGTCTTGGGCACGTCGTCGGGGTGCACGCGAACTTGATGGTACCCGGACCGTAGATCAAGTTTTGTGAAGAAGCGAGCACCATGGAGCTCATCCGAGCTCCCGACCCGAGGATGGGAAACTTATCCTTCACCGTGACCGAGTTGAGAGCGCGGTAGTCGACACAAAACCGCCATGAGCCGTCCTGTTTCTTGACGAGGAGGACGGGAGCTGAGAACGGTGAGGTGCTCGGGCGGATAGTACCTTGCGTGAGCATCTCCTCACACTGCTTCTCAAGCTCATCTTTTTGCAGCTGTGGATAGCGGTAGGGACGCACCGCCACGGGCTCCGCTGTCGGCTTGAGGTGGATGTGATGGTCACACTCGCGCGGCGGAGGTAATCCTGTCGGGGTGGCGAACACGTCGTCGAAGGACTCCAGCAGGCGCTCAAGCAACGCCGGCTCCGAGGCGTGGGCGCCAAAGCCTCGGATGGGCTGGAGCCGCAGCACTGTCGCCTCGGTGGAGCTGGCGCGTGGGCGACCCAGGCCGCGCCATTGCACTTGGCGGCCGCGGAGGATGAAGGTCATGGTGAGGTTGTCGAAGTTCCAGCTGATGTCGCCCAGCGTGCGCAGCCAGGCCACGCCCAGGACCATGTCACACGAGTCCAGCGGGATGGCGTAGCAATCGATGGAGAAGCGTTCCGTGCCGACCCGCAAGTCGACGTCACGAGCAAGGCCACGGCACAGGACGCGGTCACCGTTGGCCACGGTGACGTAGGCGCCCTCGCTGTCCGCGAACTGAAGCTCCGCCCGTCGCGCGGCGGCGCGACTGATGAAGTTGTGAGTAGAGCCCGAGTCGAGGAGGGCGGTGAGTTCATGTGCCCCCACTCGGACCCGGAGCTGCATCGTCTCCTCCACCCGGATGCCCGTGATTGCCGCCAAGGAGATGAGGGGCTTGTCGGGGTCGTAGGCCGGTGCCGCGTCAGCGGCCGCCTGGTCCGCCGGTGGTTCAAGCACCGCGTCATCGTCGTCGGGCTCCTCGACTGTGTAATCCTGCGCCTCAAGATAAAACAGACGGGCACAAACATGCCCACGGACGTAAGGTTCATCACGGTTGTAAGCAAAGTCCCGTCTTACGTCGCTCGCCATCGAGTGCGGAGAGAGGCGCTTGAAGGTGTTCGGGCGGCGCGGGTTTGGAGGAGGTCTTTGGACGAGCCCCTCCCGGTGCCGGCGGGCCCAGCGGAGCACGCGCCGCGCCGGTCGGTTCGGAGGAAGCCGAGGCGCGAGGTGCGCGTTGCGGCAGCTCATAGGCACGCGAGGCGCGGTGCGTGCGAAGATCGCCCGGTTCTGGAGCTCGGCGTCGACCTTGATGTACTCGGGAAGCCGCAAAGAGCTTGGCCTTCGCGGGGGTAGTGAGCTCGCCGCGTGCGCCACGGGCACGGAACGCCTCCATGTACGTGTCGGCCGAGGCTCCGAAGGCGGGCGCGCCAGTCGGCAAGGTGGTTGGTGCCGATGGCCGGCCCAAACCTCTGCTGTGTGTAGCGTCGGAAATCCGGCCATGCCGGGCGGCCGCCGAGGTCTTGTTCCAGCACGAGATACCACTGTTGCGCAACTCCCGTGAGGTGGTAGGATGCCAACCAAACCTTGTCGGCCTCCGGCGTGAACTGGCCACGGAAGAACTGCTCACATTTGTTGAGCCAGCCGAGCGGGTCCACCTTGCCATCGTATGCTTCGAAGGTGAGCTTGTGATACTTGGGAACGGCGGACGATGCCCATGGAGCCGGCGCGGGGAACGGCTGCGACGGGGCCATGTGGGCCGTGATCATCGGCAGCGTCTGAGACACCGTGCCGAATCCGGTGATCGGCGATGGGGAAGGTGGAAACTGAATCTGCTGGATCGGCACGCCCATTGTTGGTTGTGCCGGAGTTGGCTGCGGCGCCTGTGGCAGCGTCGGGTTGACGGAGGACGACGAGTCGGCGGCGTTGGTTGTGACATCGGTGATCACGGTTGCGATGAGGCCGGCGGGCGGGCACGCCCAAACCGGGCGTCCGGCTGCCCGGGTATGGCGACGGCCGTCGATGGCCGACAAGCGCGAGCTCCTGGTCCATGAGCTGGTTGTTCATGGCCGAAATCGGAGTTGCATGCCTTGGAACGCCTCGGCAAACTTGGCGAGACTCGGCGTCGAGACGAGCGTTGGCGGCTCATTGGATGGTGGAAGGGTGAAGAGCGCGTTGGATGTGGGCACGAGCGGGAGCGTGGATGGGGGTACAGCGGAGGAAGGAACCCCAGTCGTTGGTATGGCGGGGGAGGCGGTAGCGTCGGCGGCGGTGGTGGGCTGGATTGGCGGCGTAGAGGAATTGGTGGTGGTCGACATGATCGGCAAGGCTGATACCAGGTTGTTACGACGTCGATCCTTGCTGCGTAGGGCGTATGGGGGATCGACTCGTGAGGCGGAGCGAGGGCTTGCGGCGCCCGGGCGCCGTGATCGGCAATCGATCTCGGCGACAAAGAGGATGACGAGGAACGGGGAACACGAAGAGCACCGCCGGGCGCCCAAAGGGAGATATAATCTCAATCCTGGGCTAGTCTTTGCATTAACCGAATAGGGACTCTTATAGTCCGATTACAAAACGACTCAATCTCCTAACAAACTTGTGCTAACAAATCTCCTCAAGATATTTCTGATAACAAACCTGACAGCTAACCAAATCTTGACTCAACTAGACTCTCGACTAGACTCTGACATGGTGGCCGCGCTCGCGACGTGGTGACCGCGCTCCGGCGCCTGACTGTCGCGCTCGGCTCAGCCACCTCCGTTCCTCCTTGTATAGACCTTACCGGTCATAACAGTCGTTGTGCCCCAAATGAAAATTCTAAATTTGTAATTGCTATTATAAGAAGAAATTTCAAACTCACTTTTGATTTACATGTCGATTACCAATTTTGGCTGATGGCAGTTGCTACATTCGATTCAATTTTGAAGCTATGGTATGAATTATTATATGAAACTAATATCTCGATCTCAAATGCAAATTAAAATTTCATGTTGCTCATCTATTCAGATCAATCTATTCTGCAGGCCTGCAAACCCTCAGGTGAATGGACAGTTCCTCTTTTCGTGTTACCTCGCTGTGTAGATGATTGTTACAGGAGCCTTCAACTAAGCTGCAGTTCCTTTGCATGCGTGGTAAAAATGCACAGTTAACAAATATATGTCCAACCTTCGTAGGTAGTGTAGCTGGCAGTGAACTGAAGAACAAAATTCACACAATGGAATATCGAACGTCAAAGATTCAAAATGTGGCTTCTCATCTTCTGCGAACTGTCAATTTTGTTCTTCAGTGTAAGAAAGAACTACAGGTATGTTTCAAGCAATCCCATAAATGCACCCACCTAGGTGTTCCTGTGTTTCCAAGCTTTTAAAGAAAGTATTTTAGAATAGTGGCCTTCTATTATCATGGCAAAATTTATGAGAAAAATGAGGGTAGGTTGGGACAACGATGTGCCTTTTAAAATGGAATGCCAGTAGATTTATAGCCCAAAGGTAACATGTTCTTCCAAATCACCGACCATTTGGGATGCCATCATAAAGTAAATATTGTGGACAGCTAGAGCACCTGCCACCTATGCTTTAAAAAGTTCTCCAAAACTAAAAATAGCCACCTATGCTTTAAAAAGTTCTCCAAAACTAAAAATAGTTGAATAGATTTTTGGTTCCGTCCTAAATTAAATGGTCTCAACTAATGTTTGCTCCAATGTTGTCTGCATATGGAGGACGGACAAAAAGTAAATTTTTCATTAGTATATTGTTTATTTTGCCTTGTTGCTTTCCGTTTACCACTTTCATCCCCAAAATTTAAATACATCTCTACATGCTGCAGACACTCTGATTTTCTCAGAATGCTCTACATATGTCGGCTCCTTGGTCCAACTCCCTGAGCAGCTTCATCATGTCTTTTAGAAATAGGTATTTCAATGTTTAAACATACACTTTTATCCTTGATTCCTAAAGTAGTCACTGGTAATGCTTCCATGGACCATTAAATTCCTAATTGTTCACAAAAATATTGTTATGCAGCCTTCCTATCTACGCTTTCCTTTAGCTACAAGTTTGTCTGATCCGTGTAAAATGAAGCAAATGACCGTGGGTTCCATTCTCATTGTTGAAAGAGAGCGCTGGAATGTTGGTCAAGAGACAAAACACTGAAGGAAGTCAAATATTGAGTTTATGGTAAGATTCCCATCCCTACTACTGTCATCCCTATTAACGTCTCCTATTATTTGTAGTTTACTTTCCTTTTGTTATCTCAGGTACATATATCTGCTGAAGCTATGTTAGGCCTACCTGCTTCCAAAGAATCACTCACCATGTGGATCCCATAATAATTCTGTTACCGGTGTTTCATAAACATTATAGCTTCAATAAACACTGGACTTGGACTGCTGCTCCTCCCAAACATTATAACTCCTGATCTTCACATCAACAGACAAGATCCATCTTCGTCAGACTGATCTCCAACATAGCTTTTGTAGTGACTAACTGTCGCTGAATCTTTTGTATGAACAAAAATGATGCCTAAGCTTTTGTCACCATAGACTTATTACATTTTGTTAACTTTCCGTGCCTTATTCACTAAGAATATTATCCAGACAGGGCTACGCGGGGGGGGCGCCTTGCTACTAGTAGGACGTACATCTTTTGACGGCACCAGCTGTTTTGCACTTTTGCTCCATCTTTTTCAGCTCCACTCCTGAATTAGTCAAATAGGATAGCTGACACCTGACAACTCAATGAACTCTACTCAAGAAGCTGGGTTCAACATTCTTCCTTCAGTCCCAAACAGGCCTTAAGTTTTTTTTCCCTTTTTCTTTGAGATTAACCAAACAGGCCTTAAGTAGTACCGCCATTCAAGTGGTCTGGGCCGTCTTATCATTTTTTATCACTTGTAAGGGCCGTTTTTTGTCCTCTTCATGGGCTGGGCCATCTGGAATATCCGTTGTTCAGAGTAGGCCGTGCAGAGTTAGTGGGCCAGACTCCACTGGACCGAGACGTTGGAGCGGACAGCGGAGGCCGGTGGGCGGTGGGCGGTGGCCGGAGGCCGGCCGTCGTGCCTCTTGGCTCCGGCAGCTCTTCTTCCTCTTCGCCGGCGATGGTGGACAGCGACTCCGTCCTGGTTCCAGCGTCAGCACCAGCAACTCTTCTTCTTCGTCAGCGATGGTGGACAGGGACAGTCAGCAGCAGTGGCGCGTTGCATCAAGATTCAAGGCCGACTGCTCCTGTCAGTCGTCAAGCAAAGGTGAGCGAGCGGCTGAGCGCTTTCTGTTTCTTCTGTCGCGCGTGCGTCCTCGAGACGGTCTTCATTACTGCCGGAGCGGTGTGTGAGACTGCGAGTGCGACATAGGGGAACAGGCACGCCCATGCGAGTCTAGTGCCATCTGCCATGGCATGGAATGAACGCGCTCGGTCGTGCCCACAGCCTGTTCGTGGAAATGTCCTCAAGCAGAGGCAGTCTTAGGGATGAACGGCCAAAGTGTTCGACGTTGACCTGCAAGTACGTATTGCTGGAGGCTCAGTGGTGCTATTGCTGGAGAACGGCGCCTGTATTTTCAAATCTCGTCACTTCCCTTTGGAAAATCCTTGCTGCTTACTTCTAACTTAAGAAGAATCTGCACCAACCGAGCACATGCGGACATTTCCTCATTTTCGTTTCCTCACTAGGGTGAAAATGCCATGGGTGGTTGTGGTTGAATTCTTCAGTTTGTTTTAAATCAACACGATACACCTTCTGGCTGAGAAATACACCTTCTGGCTGAGATTCCTCACTTCACCTGAATTTCTTATTGATTGCGACATCTCACCTATCATTTCAGCATGGGTTCAAGTGAGAATATATAGATGTCAATGATGTGTTACAGCTACTGAAGAACCAAAATTTCAGTATGTGCCTAAAAAGTTCCTTCAACGCAAACCCTGCAAACTCAGATTTCCATTGAGAAGATGTCTGTAGATGGCAGGGTACACAGATGCTGATGAGATTTTGAGGTACCGCCTTTTAGACCAGATTTATCCTCTTCGTTTGGTTTTTGCTCAGGTCCATGCTCATCTGTTACTTCTCTGGCATCAACCATTTCCTTCAGCAAGTAAATTTACATTCGTTTTGCCTCTTCTCTAGGAGAACTCAACGACGTACTAAGATCCAATTAGTACAAAAATAACATAGATTTTTATCCTTCTGTTCTAGAGGCTTTTGTATGTTAGTTTCTCTATATCTTTAGGAAGTACATTATGTAACTGTCACAGCTTTCCTTTCCTCTCACATGCATATTGTTTCCTGTTGTTACAAACAAGAAGAACAGAGGAGTTTGCTTGGAAAGAAGCACTTTAGGAGCCCAAAAGTCGCCCAGTCTATTTTTCTGCCTCTTATAAGTGGGACTCTATATGTACTGAAGGTTGAACACATGACCAGTAGAAGGACATAGCTTCGTTTTCTTCATTCTTCCCTGTCAGTCGGTCCGAGGCTTTGGTATGTATATAGCTGACTTTCATGTACGTGTCACACCCTGTGTTTCTTCTCATTCATGTTAGTTTTCTGGTGATGTTAGAAACAAGAACATAAGAGTTTGCTTGCAAAGGAACACCTCGAGAGCGCAAAGTCTAAAGGGTGTTTTCCCAGGTCAGATGCTTATCACTAGTACCATCCACCAATTCATGCACATCATCTGTGACATCAGATCATTGTGTGCACGAATCATGCATGACAGAGAGTTAGGAAACAGAGAAAATAAATAAATAATCAAGCATTCAGCTGGATATTAGGTCTAACACAAAGATTATTGTAGCTCATTTATGCAATTTTTTTAAGGTTGCTGCCTTGGCAAATTTAATTTGCAGGGTACAAGCAAGGAAGATACTTCGAGAAATATGAGTGGGATGGAAGTTGCCTTAGTATCAGCTGTATTGAAGGTTGTGGGCACAAAGTTAGCTCCTCTTGCAATCAAAGAGTTCAGATCTAAAGCAGGTGTAGCAAAAGATATTCAAGAACTCCAAGATCTAATTGAGGAGATCAACTATTGGTTGCAAACAGTAGGTGATAAAGCGATAAGAAATGGCCGATCATCTAAATGGCTCAAAACATTGAAAGAAGCTGCTTATGATGCTGAAGATTTAGTCCATAAGTTCCACATCGAGGCTGAAAAGCAAGATATAGAAATTACTGGTGGCAAGAATACCTTGGTCAAATACTTGTTGACCAAACCTAAATCAGTTTTGTCCGAATTTAAGATAGCTCACAAGATCAATGCAATAAAGAGCAGATTTGATGCAATTGTTAAACGAAGGAGTGACTATAGCACAATAGCAAATAGCATGCCAGTGGATCATCCTGTTCAGCATACAAGAAAGACAATTGGAGAGGTGCCATTGTATACTATTGTGGACACGACGTCAGTATGTGGCAGGGACCAAGAGAATAATCAGATTACATCTGAGCTTATAGAGACTAATGACCAACAAAGAATAAAGATAGTGTCAGTCATTGGGCTAGGTGGCTCTGGTAAAACCACTCTCGCGAAACTAGTGTTTAATGATGGTAACATTATAAAACATTTTGATGTTCTATTGTGGGTTCATGTGTCAAGAGAATTTGTTGTTGAAAAGCTTGTGGAGAAGTTGTTTGAAGCTATTGCTGGTGGCATGCCTGACCATCTCCCATTGCAGCATGTGAGCAGAACTATCTCAGAGAAGTTAGCTGGAAAGAGGTTCCTAGTAGTCTTGGATGATGTTTGGACAGAGGATCGTGTTGATTGGGATCGATTCATGGTACATTTAAAGAATGGTGCACCTGGCAGTAGTATTTTGCTCACTACTCGTAGTAGAAAAGTTGCAGAAGCGGTGGATTCTAGTTATGCATATGACCTACCATTCTTGTCTAAGGAAGATAGCTGGAAAGTTTTTCAGCAATGTTTTGGACTTGCCATGAAAGCTCTTGACACTGAATTCCTACAAGTCGGGATAGAGATTGTGAAGAAATGTGGTGGGGTGCCTCTTGCCATTAAAGTTATTGCAGGTGTCCTCCATGGAATGAAAGGAATTGAAGAATGGCAGTCCGTAAGCAATAATAATTTATTAGATGTCCAGGATGATGAAAGTAGAGTATTTGCATGCTTATGGTTGAGTTTTGTTCACTTACCAGATCATCTAAAGCCTTGTTTTGTATATTGCTCTATATTTCCAAGAGGCTATGTAATCAATAGGCGTCATTTGATTTCTCAATGGATAGCTCATGGCTTCGTTCCGACAAACCAAGCTCGACAGCCGGAAGATGTTGGAATTGGCTACTTTGATTCCTTTCTTAAAGTGGGGTTTCTTCAAGATCAAGGTTGGTCCTCTAGTGATGAAGTAACATGCAAAATGCATGACTTGATTCATGATCTCGCTAGACAACTTCTACAGGATGAATTTGTGTCTGAGATAGAAACAAACAATCAAATAAGGAGATGCAGATACCTATGTTTGACTTCATGCACTGGGAAGCTTGACAACAAATTATGTGGCAAAGTCCGCGCACTCTATGTTTCTGGCCGTGGCCTCACATTCGACAAGACAATGAACAAGCAGTGTTGTGTCCGTATTATTATATTGAAGTATATAGCTGCTGACTCATTGCCTCTGTTTGTTTCAAAGTTTGAATACCTGGGATATCTTGAAATATCCAATGTCAACTGTGAGGTACTCCCAGAAGCTCTCTCGGATTGTTGGAACTTGCAGGCCATTCATGTAATAAGCTGCACCAGACTTACAGTTCTACCTGAATCTATTGGCAAGCTTAAGAAGCTTAGAACTCTAGAACTGAATAAGGTTTGGAGTGTAATGAGTTTACCCCAGTCTATTGGTGATTGTGCTAATCTTCGAAGCCTATATCTAGAAGATTGTAAAATCACAGATATACCAAATTCCATGGGAAAACTGGAAAATTTAAGGATCCTTATTATTGTGAGTTGCATTGATTTGCAAAAACTTCCAGAAACTTTTGGGAACCTTTCCAACTTACAGGCTGTCACCTTAAATAGATGTTTGTTTCTCCAACAACTACCTCAGTCTATCACTTCTTTGAGTCATCTAGAATCATTGGACCTTGGATTTTGTTTTAACCTTGTTGAATTGCCTGAAGGAATAGGGAATTTAAGAAGCCTTAAAGTTCTGAATCTGAAGGGATGCAGAAAATTGCGTGCACTACCAGCTGGTTGTGGGCAACTAACGCGTTTACAGAAGTTGAGCTTGTTTGTTCTTGGAGACAGTACTAAGCATGCAAGGATCTCTGAGCTTGAAAGTCTTGATAAGTTAAATGGCAAACTGCGAATTAAAAACATTAAATATGTGAAAGATCCAGGTGAAGCAGACAAGGTTCGTTTGAAGGAAAAGAATGGCATACAAAAATTGTCATTGGATTGGTATTCAAGATCAGAGTTTCAGTCTAATGATGTGGAAGAAGAGTTATCATTAAATATGGAGAAGGACCTGCATTTGCTCAACAGTCTTGAACCACCATCAAAAATTGAGAAGCTGGGAATTTGTGGTTATCGGGGTTCACAATTGCCATGTTGGATGACAAAGCAAAGTGATTCTTGTGGTCCATTCGATGATATGCATATAGCAATGCAAAGAAATCTACCTGAATTCTCCCATCTAACTAAACTAGTATTGGACAACTTACCAAACTTGGAACATCTGGGGGAACTTGTGGATTTTCCACTGATGAAGATCCTTAAGCTGAGAGGAATGCCTAATTTGGTGGAGCTGCTTACGATCAGAAGCGGTTTCGCAACTGGGGAGGAAGGAGTAGAAATGCAATGTCGCTTCCCTCACCTATACACTCTAGTAATAATTGACTGCCCGAAATTGGTTGTGAGGCCGCACTTTCCGCTGTCTTTGCAGAGTTTAACACTAGATGGAAGAAGCAATAGGCAGTTGGTTCCTTCAGGACGCTTCTTCCAGCCACGTCATTTTCATGCAGCTCATGGTCATGATGATGAGTCTTCACCTTCCTCCTGTGTTGTGGATGTGACGGGTACTCAGCTCAAGGAACTAAATCTCCTTCGATTGATGGGATCATCATCTGGTTGGGAGGTGCTGCAGCATCTCACTGGGCTTCATACCCTAGAAATATCCATGTGCACAAATCTTACACGTTTACCTGAGAGCTGCATCACCAGCCTCCGTAGACTGGGGATAGCACATTGTGCTAATCTTCGTGTGCTGCCTGACTGGCTTGTGGAATTGAAATCTTTACAGATTCTGAACTTAGAGTCATGCAATGCTCTCCCGCAGCTGCCTGAACAAATAGGAGAACTCTGCTCACTCCAGCACCTCAGCATAATATCTTTGCCTTCCCTGACATGCCTTCCTGAGAGCATGCAACTCCTCACCTCACTTCAAACTCTCCACTTGGTTGATTGTGGCGCGCTGACCCAGCTTCCAGAGTGGCTAGGCGAACTCTCTGCACTTCAAAGACTCTTGCTGAGCAGCTGCCGTGGCCTTAGATCCTTGCCCCGCTCCATACAACGCCTTACTGCTCTCGAGGGATTATTTATAAGCGACAACCCTGAGCTGCTTAGGCGTTGCAGGGAAGGAGTGGGGGAGGATTGGCACCTTGTCTCACATATTCAAAATCTAAGACTATGGGACTAGGGGCTTCGGATCAGCACATCATATCATAAGGCAGACAACGATGGCCAGGTGAGACATTTCTTTTTCTCTTTGGCATGTGCACATGGTTTCGTTTTTGAAGGAGCCCACACTTATTTTCTTCTGCTTGCGAAAATTGCACAACTTAGATATTGGTACATGATTTTTTTTTCTCGAATAAGCACGAGTGTCTGTATCTTTGTATTAGAAAGTTAACAAGTTTATATTACAAGAGAAGAGATATTAGTGCATGATTATATGCTGCCTTCTTTTTTTCTTAGAAAATCCTATTACATGTTGTGTTAGATCACCTATTTCTCCTCTTGCCTATTTGTTCTTAGTTTGGTATACATATATGCATTTTACATGCTCTCAATATACGTACCTGTACAATAAAATAGGGTACTAGATAGAAATGCGGCACAGACGCACAGTCCTAAGGGCTTGATACTACTAATGTTTGTTGCACTGCTTCCCTGGGAGTCCTCTCAAAACTTGTTTCTTTTTTTTTTCAGACTCTGCAGTGGTTACCTACATATGCATCAACTTTGGAAACAGCCGCTTGTAGAGCTAAAGAACTTCGACGTATTTGACCACTCTCTGTCTTCGAGTTGATGGAAACATAACTTTTGCCCCTGCAGAGCTAACCAGACAATATGATGGCAGATGCCATGACTGATTGACGTGCTTCTGAATAATGACGAGGCTGTCAGTTGGGCGGTATGCTCTGGGAGCTCAAGGCAAAGCGGTTAATTACAGTTGTTGGAGCAGATTGGGGCTTCAGGCTGAAGCCATGCTAGCAAGAAGACATTGATCAAGGAGAATATTCAGAGAGACTCGGGAGCGACTCGGGGGGCGACTTCCCCCCGCCGCCACCACCCACACCGCCGGCGACCCCGTCCGGCCGCCGCCGCACCCCGGCTAGCGGCGGCGTGCAGCTGTCTCGGGCGCCCAAAAAGGCGGCAGCAGCAGCTCCACGCCCCCTTCCCTTGCCTCCCCCTCCTTTGTTTTTCTCGGTGCTTCCTCCATGATTACCGACGCCGGGGTGGTCGCCGGCGGGTCGGGGACGGCGGATTCGGTTCGCCTGAGGCCGGATCCGGTGTCTAGGACCCTGGATCTGGCGCGTGCCGTGCCCCCCCCCCACCACCACCGACGGCCGGAGCTCCCATCTCGGGAGGTGCGTGGGCTCCGGGCGTGGGGGTGCAGGGGGCATGGCGCTCTGCGGTTCCCGGCGTGCCGGTGGGCTCCTAACCTGGCGGCCGGTCGCGGCGGGGCTTTTGCCGTCTTCGAGCCGCCTCCAAGATGACATTTCTCCAGGTGAAAACCTAGCCTCGGATCCACGGGGCCGGCGGCGGTGGCATCATTGATGTCGCCTCCTAGGCGTAGAGGCGTCGCCGTGGAGGTCATCTTCGCAGAGGTACGGCTCTGTGCGGATTGGAGATACGGCGAAAGCCATGCCCGTTCTACGGGCCGACGGTGGCGACGCTCTTCGCGCCGCTCACCTTCGGAGGCCTTGTTATGCTCCTCCGCTTGCCGGCTGCCGAGAGCCGTTTGGTGTTGCCTTGCTCCTGCTCCTTGTGCCGGCCGGCCCCCCCCCCCCCCCAATCTTCCTATTGTTTCTCCTTTGATCTATCATCATCCTTCGCTGCCGGTGCCCAAGCTTTGCCATTCTCCATGTTCCTTGATTGCCTTGTCTCATCAAATGCCGGTAACGAGACCATGATCCCCTCTCTTGGATCTCCTCGCGCCTCTTTGTCGCCCTCCCTCCATTGTCCTTCTTGTGGACGGCGTTGGTTGGTGGTTCGTGGACTCGGATGTGTTGGAGGATGTCACCGTTCGATGGTGCCAGAATATCATTTGCCGGCCCGGATGTGCTGGAGGATGTCACCTTCTTCTTCGTGGTGCCAGAAAAACAAATGCCGGGTGGTTTGCTCCGTGGCCGCCATCCCCCTCCATGGCTGGGTAATGGGCGTCGGCGGAAGTCAACTGGGGCCTGGATGTGCTTCAAAGACATTGTGATCACGACTGTCGTCTGTCCTTTGACTCGAAGCTTCACAGTCGCCGTGGGAATGGAGGTCACCTGACCTTAGACACTGGTGGGGTGGTGTTGTTGTTACCCCTTTTCCTTTTCTTTCTTTTCCTTTCTCCACCTCTGTGTCTCTCACCTTCTTTTTCTTTTCTTTTCATTGCCACTTTGTGCTTAGTGGTGTGTAATTCTTGTTATCAGGCCTTTTGGGTCATAAATATAAAATGAAATTCAGGTGGGGAACGCCTCCCCCCCCCGGTGACATTTCAAAAAAAAAAAAATATTCAGAGAGGGGATGCCTTTTTTTTTTTTTCTTATTGGACTGTTGTGTCTGAACTTTGACCCGGTTTCAGTTTCTCTGTAAGGGCAGGTTAGCTGACTCGTTTTCAGTTTCAGTCTCCCATGTGAGTGTGAGGCAGAGCTGCTGTCTTTGAATCATGCTATTACTCGTATAGAAGCTTGATCCTTTTTGTAAATATCAATTTCTGCTTGCTGTACACAAAGGTAGATCTGAGTAATGGGTAGCTTTGGATCACGGTCATGATCTAATGAGTAATGGGACCTCCCTCAAAAAAAAGATCTGATGAGACTTGTATCAGCTCTGAAATTTGAGCTTTGTGTTGAGTCAACAGATCGCACAGAACCAGCGACAGAGTTTAGAAGCAGCCACACATGCACAGAAGAGATCGCAGAAGATTCTTGGCTGTGAAGTGTGCATTCTGGCACTGGCTGTGCACCCTAGATGGTTTCAGCATGTCTCAGCTCCGTGGAACAGGCAGGGAGAGAAGGCGAGTGTAACACCCAAAATTTTATAATATTTTAAAATAGTTAAGATGATTTAATTATGCTATTTTTAGGAATATTTAACATAGGCAAAAATAATATTTTATGAAATTAAAAGTCATCATAGGGCTATTTATTATTGATGCACTCATGCTGCTGCATATTTTATTTTGTGTTGATTGGTTTTGACCAAAATCGAAAAGGAGTTCAAATACTTTTGAAAATGGTTTTGCAAAACTTAGGAAATAAAAAGAAAAAAGGAAAACTTTTCCCTCTCTTCTCTCCCTGGCTTTTCGGCCCAAGCAGCCGGCCCAGCCTCTCTTTCCCCTATCTCCTTCCTTCTAGCCAAGCCAGGCCGCGAAGTGCAGCCGGCCCAGCCAACCCAAGAAGAGCCGGCCCAGCCGCCAGCTCGCCTTCCCCTCTTCCCTGTCACTGCCACGTGGGTCCGCCCTGTCACCACCCACCTTCACCCCCTACCTCTAGCTCATCCCCTCTTCCTCTCCCTCGGCCCGACCACCGGCGTCACCGCAACCTCTCCACCGCTGCTGACCAGGCCCAGTCCGCGCCCCCTCCCGAGCGCGTCGCGAGGACCACGCCAAACCCCGCGACCCCGCTTCCCCCTCGCCAGCGCAGTCAAGTCCGCACTGCCGCCATTGACGGCATGCCACCGAGCACCGCGACCGAGCCACTCCGCTCCCCCTCTGTTCTTCTTGGCGCACCCGCGGACTCACTCCGCCTCCACCCGAGCACCCGCCCTTTCCATCGCCTCGCCCGCGCACCACCGCAAGCCACCACCGCAGCCGCCATTACCGAGCTCGGCTTGGGCTCGCGGCACTCCGCGTTGCGGCCATCCCCGACCTCACCGATACCTCCGTTGGACTCGCAAGGAGCAGCCGCGCCCTCGACACCACTCCTCGGCATCAAATCCCGTCCACAGTTGCACAGCCCCGACCTCGCCGGAGCCCGGAGCACCACCGACCGCCGGCCTTCGTCGCGCGCCGTCGTAGAAGCCATCCCCGGCCACAAGAGCACCACGGTTGGAACCGCGGTGAGCTCCTCTCCCGATTCCACCCATCCCCATAGTCTCCCGTGCCCCGCAGCGCCGCGCCGCCGTCGCCGGCGAGGAATCCGGCTGCCGGAGTCACTGTTCCGGCGAGTCATTTCTCCCCAAATCGCCGCGGCCGTCCGTTCGTTGATCAAGGGCCCAGATTAAAACATACCCCTTCGCGGGTCAAATTGTTAAAGAAGCCCTGCATTTTCAACTACTTACATTTAGACCCCTGCCCGATTGGAAATTCAGAATCTCTGATTTAATTCTTTACCATTATACTTCCTGATATTTACAGATTTGCCACTGCTTTCAAATGCTCATAAAATCCTCGTTTTAACTCCGAATTGGACCACTCAAATTGCGTTAGATTCGTAATCTTGTAAACTTATTGATAATGTCACTGTTAGTACTGTTTACAACTTTTAAAATTAAGTTTATATTTAATTCATTATTTTATAATAGAAAGTCTTAATAAATTTATAACTTCTACGTTTTAAGCCCGATTTCGGTGATCTTCACGTCTATGTGATCGTAACGACGTGTAGAATAATTTTATAAAATTTTATATTTATTTTATCACTGTTGGTGTACTGTTCTAATTAGAGAATTGTTTTCTTCGTGCATGTTTGCCTATGGATGATTGTGTTGATGTGTTATCGAATATAGACGGTGAGCTATATCACGTTGATCAGGAGCAATATATTGAGGATCAGCAGGACCAGCAGGAAAACTTTGTTAATCAAGGCAAGTATAGTTTGAGTTTCCTTCTATGACTATGATCCATGTAGCTTAAGTAATGTTTATGTAAAGAACGATAAAAATGACATTTTAGCACTTGAGAATTTATCCGTAAGCGAACCTCTGGGATTTATAGTACAGCTGTGAGGGCTATATGGCTCTGGCTTTAGCTCAGTATGAGTAATTTTTCTAGCTTGTTAGAGGTTCCCCGAAAGGGCGCAAGGGTGTGTCCGGGTTGGGTGTAGTGCGAGCCCCTGTCTTTATGTGTATAGGCTGCGCGTCATTGTGCCATCGAGAAGGGGAGTCCTACATTCGCAGGCGCAAGCACCCTAGCGGCTCTAACTAGTTAGACGAATGCTTTGAAAGGCTTCATAGTGATCCCTGTCGGCTTTCCTTGGTAGAGAGCTAAGGGGCTGATCACCCCGGGCGAAAGGGTAAATCACGACTCACAGGGAAAGTGTACACCTCTGCGCAGAGTTTATTAAACTGGTATAATAACCTTGCTCAAGGACACGAGTGGCCTTGAATCCTTACATTAAGATAAAGACTTATTGTTAACTTGTTCATCGTTTACCGTTTTATGTCTTATTCATTATTTATGTTACATTGTTCAAAGTTTATGGGATCAAACTACTTGCTATACTTGTTGAGTACGTTTGTACTCACCCTTGTTTTTCCCAACCACACCAGATCAAGACTACAATGAGGATTACCGCCAGAGTACTAGACTTGTGGTCAACCACCGGTCGCACCCGTTCTTGGAGCTTCCGCGTTGAGAGTTCATAGTTTCCGCTGTAATAAGTTAAAATTTGTATTCGATACTATTTGATTATGTAATAAGCATTGTGTTGATACATTCCCACAATTTGTCACTTATGTGAGTCACCGATCCGAGGCGCACATAAGGTTTAATATATCTATTTTGTTCCTTCAAAATTTGGGTATGATAGCGAGGCTGCAGCCGGTTTCCCCAGCTTCTGTTCGGTGTCTGCTACCCCGCTTGCGTTGCATTCAGCATTCAGCTCCCTGCTGTGTGTGATCTGGGTCAATCTGCTGACATTTTAAGCCTAGTTTTTTTTTGAGGATCACATTTTAAACATTTTAAGCCTAGTTAGTCACGTATCCTGTCGGCCTATGAAGAGGTCGGGCCGGTATTCTCAGTTAGTGGCCCAAGCATTTCTATTTAGAATGGGCGGCAACCTAACATGCGGTCCATGTTCACATAGGACTGGACATGGAGCTCTCGGAGAAAAAAAAAACAATTGGGCCCGAGGCCTGATGCAGCCATGTCGATGTTCTTCATATGTGTTAAACTGGTCCTTCACCAGGGCTAGAACAAACTTGATTTAGAAGTTAGAACACAACTACACTAGGAGTATTTTGGAACAAATGGGCTTAGGGAGTATGAAAGTAGTTTTATGTATTGATCGATCAGAGGAAGTAGGCATTCGTGCCTCTAGCTAGCCGGCGCCCAGGTCTCAGTGTAGACAGACGATACATTGTAGTTGTACTCCCTCGTGTACCAATTGAAGGACCGAAATTGGCGACTAGAGGGAGGGTGAATGGGAGCCTCAAATTTCTTTTGAAATATTTGGCCACTGTCCCAAATTCAAACCCCAAGAAGCAAATGAAACACCATGATGTCCACGACCCAAACAAGTGGGTGGATGTTCCTTAGGAACACATCGAGACACCACAAACCCAACGCAACAGACGGAAGTCGAATCGGAGCTCAAACGACAAAGATGTGAGCAAATCGGAAAATCAAAGCTAGTAAAAATCCTCCAGAAAATCTGCAATAAAATCGTTCATCTTCCTGGGCCAAAATGAATCCCTGCAAAACAAACACCGAGTTGGATTTGTTCGGCACTCGAAGGTGCACGACCTACCAATCGGTTATAGCTCAAGCACACACCAAAAGCCTCCTGAAATCATGCACAAGATAGCTCAAGCTATTCATTTCTCCTGCTGCTGTCGAACTGCAGAAATCAGAGAGATAGACCGAGCAGTGCAACTGCCTTGCTTGAACTCACGTGAACAAGAACAGAGCTTTGGTTTAATCAAAATCCAAGAAGACAAGACAAGTACGCAACCGAGAATACCATTTCAAGAAGTAATTTAATAGTTCAATAAATGCCTTAATTTGCTTTGGAATTTCACGTACCAAGATGCAAGCTTTGGGATCAATTAAAAATAGATGCTGCACTTGTCGATTAATAAGGTCCAGACGTATGGCACCAAAACAGACAGAGGGATCCGCCTAGCAGAATCTCGAATCGAGAGGCAAGCCTCCTGCCGAGAGATGGATTTGGCGCTAAGGCCAAGGACCCTGCTTTAATTGGCTGAGATCTGACTCCCTGTAAAATCCCGACGCAAGAATGATAAAGCGGAGAAAAGACAGAGGAACAACGAACCAGCGACACTTGCAATTAGTCAGAGACAGGACTCTGGAGCAGAAGCAAGAGCTGCTCAAGCAAGCACACACGTCGCCTAGGAACACAGCGTTGAAAACGCTGCTGCTGGAATCAAGCGCAGTAACTGGTTCTTAGAAATCCCATGCTAGCGACAGAAGAACAGCGAAGATGAACAGCAAACAGGATGACCCAGAAATCAAGTGGATCTCTCTCGATTTAACAGCTCTTGAGCTGAAATTTTGCACAGGTGAAATTCACCATGGCATCCATCTATTTTTGAGAAATCATCACTTGAGAACAACCCAAACTCCAGAAAACGCAGATCTTAGCTAGAACGAAAAAAGAGAAAAATAAGTCACAAAAATCACAGCAAAATTTGTCAAATCCTGAAGGACAAAAGGAGGATTCGGGCCTCCATTCCCACACAAATATCTCACAAAAACAAGAACGAAAATTTCAGATCTTGGACCTCTCTCTCACATGAAACCCTAGCTCTAGAAGGGGAAAATAAAAATGGAAGAGGTGAGGGGGAAGGGAGACCCTCATCCTTTATTTATAGGGGCAAGCCTATTTTACATTCCTTCTTTGCCCTTGGATACATGAAGAGCCAAACCACTTAGCCAGGGGCATAAGGGTCCAACTCAGACTTCTCTTGATCCGACGGCCACCGCGCCTCCTCACCGGTAGCCTTGCTTCCAAGCAATCTCCCCGATGCCGCCACGTGTCGTCCGTCCGCATCGGGACCTCCGCCCCGGTTTTGAGGCGCAAACCGGGAAACCCGCCGCCGATGGTTTTGAGGCGAAACCACCAAACCCTCCGCGAGTAGCGTAGCCCATACGCATCCCCCGCCGTGTACACTTGCGCTCGTCGATGTCAGCTGTCACCACCACGGCCGGCCACCCGGTCCTCCAGTCCTCGATCCAAACCTCACGTCCGCCCTTCACCGCACCCGGTCCGTCCAGCACGGCACGCCCTACTTGATCTTCACCGACCGTCGACCACCGTCTCCGAGTTCGACACCTGCAGACAACATGAACCAAGCGACACCATTGTTTGACACGAAGCCGCGTGCCACGGTTAGTAAGACTCACACACACGCCTTGTGTTGGCATGTTGACAATCACTCATCACACAAAGGTCCACACAATGGTTATGGTAAAAACCATGTGTTCTCACCAATAAAATTGGGGAAAGAGGATTGCGAATGTGCGTTCCAGCCCGAGGCCCACGGAAAGCATCACTTGGAATATTTGTAGTGGAAGAGCTGGTAACACTGCCATCTATCTATCTATTTTATTACTGAAAGTTCACCATGCACATTCAGAGCTTCGGTATTTTTCACATGGAACTTGCGATGTGAAACATTGGGGATTAAGTTGTCCTCTGGTTCCGTATTTGTATGGTGACGTGATTTTTCTTTCAAGATACCAGATTGACTAGATGATTAAAGCAACTTTCATGTTACCCTTTCTCTTCTTTGATGAGATGAGACGAGATCTGTTGGCACAGTCCAAATTTTTAGGAGTCAACAAGATTCACTTATTTACTACTTGCCTCTGAACTTCTCCGTTTATGAGCATTTTTGTTTTGTTATAGTTTTATTTTGAATCAGATTATTTAGTTTAAGTTTTGTGGACATGAAGATTTTTTTGTTCGGCTTGGGAGAATAGAAATAAAATGTTTCCCCTACCTGCTCTGGCGACAGAGTGACAGACCTGAGCAATAGTGAGCAGGCATTTGAGTCCCATCGGCTTCCCTGTGCTGTAGATGGCGATGGTGGACAGCACCATCCAAACATGCCAGTTTGCTCACAAAACACACACACACACCAAGTTCACGTGATTTTCTATTTCTCATGGTTCCTCCCTGTTTTAACAGGGCGAAGAGTAGGAGAAATTGGGGAAGAGGATTAGACGAACAGCATAGCAGAGGCAGGAAAAAAGTAGCGAGGGCAGGATTAGTTCTGGAGTTTAAGAGTTTGGTTTACAACTTTCTTGACGCCTCATTCTACTCTTGTTCACCATGCACATCCAGAGCTTCGGTAAATTTCACATGGAACTTGCGATGTGAAACATTGGGGATTATGTTGTTCCTGTGATTCTGCATTTTTATGGTGACGTGATTTTTTCTTTCAAGATACCATATTGACTAGATACAGCAACTTTCATGTCACCCTTTCTCTTCTTTGCACAGTCCAAACTTTTAGGCGTCAACAAGATCCACTTATTAACTACTTACCTCTGAACTTCTCTGTTTATGATCACTTCGTTTTGTTATAGTTTGATTTTGAATCGGATTATTTAGTTTCAGTTGTGGACATTATGATTTTTGTTGGGTTTCGGAGAATATAATTAAACAAAAATTTTCCCCTACTGTGTCGTACCTGAGCAACAGTGAAAAGGCATGTGAGTCGTATCGCCTTTCATGCTGTGTGTGCGCGCGCCAGTGGCGCGGCCTCAGCTGGAAAACTGAACAACATCGTCCACCGAGAATGAAAATCGCATCTGGATGGGGATTCGAGAGCTGAATCCCTGTTTCCACACACACACACAAAAAAAAGCTGTACACTTATACTCAAAGACAAATGTTCCCGCTATATTGCCTTGAAAACAAAATGTTCCCGTTATTCCAGGGTTAAAGTGCCCAAACAGTGTCTACACACTTTATTATTCGTCGATTCAAAACAGAGTTGTAACGAATTTGGAGTATATATATGTTTTACCCCAACACCAAAGACGTAAAACGTAACACACCTGACTCAATTAAAATAGATAAGTGGACTCAAGCCACGGCAAATTTGTTCTTGAAAAAAGATTATTAGGATACTTGATGGCTGCCTCACGGGCGTCTATTATATAAACCGACGGATTATGGACTGGATAAGCTAGTGAATTGGCGTCTCTCCTTCTTTTTCAGAGTTCAGACACAGAGGCTGTGGAGACCACCTCCTGAGTAATCTCATCCTCCTCTTCTCTGTCCAGTGAGGCTGCTGAGACCTCATCCTCACCCTCTGCCTGGAAGTAATATGTATATTATTGTAATTGTGCCGAAAAAGATAGGAGCGGAAACCAATGTCCTTTAATAATACATACTTCCTCCGTATTGGTAAATGAAGTCATTTTGGACAAGGTTTGAGTCAAACATTGAGAATATAAATCATCAATAACTTTTAAGTCAGTGTGTTTATAAATGTGAAAATTATATGAATAGATTTGTCTTAAAAAATACTTTTATAAAAGCATATATAGTTCATATTTTCATATATATTTTTATAATAACAAGTGGTCAAAGTTGTGTTTTGGAGACCGTGTCGTTGTCCTAAACGACTTCTTTACCAGTACGGAGGGAGTATTTCCTATAGCACGGTCGTTTGGATTATCGTTCCGCTCAGGTAATGCATCCATGCACGGAGCCAATGCATGAATAAATTGTATTACATCATCTGTGCTAACACATCTCAAAATTGATTTTGTCTTGTCTTTCTATAGAAAAAAATTGTTTTTTATCATTTGTGCTAACACATCTCAACAATTATTTTTTGTTCTTGTCTTTCTATTGATTTTTTTGTTATTTGTGCTAACACATCTCAAAAATTATTTTTTATCCTTATCTTTCTATAGAAAAAATTTGTTTTCTTGTCATTTGTGCTAACACATCTTAAAAACCGTTGGATGCACATCCAAGAGCTAAACTTGTCGACTAGGTTTTTTTCTCAAAAACCCAGGCGATTGGGATATAGCAAACCCCCTAATACATATTTAAGTAGTAAATGATAACCTGAAAGGTGGGGGCAGTTTTCAGTTCCTCCAGCATTGCAACCAACCGTGGATATTCAACTGTAAGTATCTCGAGCGCCCGTTCCATATCCTCGACCTCCTCCGTCTGTTGGTAGGAGAATGCAAGCATTTGCGTTAAATATATATGGTTGGGAGGGCTAGTCAAGGCTTGTACACATGGTATTAAGTTTGCGCAACTGATATATAAATAATGAGTAATTAACCAGCACAAAGTTATTATACAAATTGAATGAAACTTCATAATGTGAGAGATGATTCTACATAACCGTAGCAATGGAGAACAGATTACCACTCTTTTGAGGTCACGATCAGGTATATTTTCATTCACCCGAAGTAGTTCATGTTGCACACGGACAACGGTGGCATTGAAATGCTCATCAAATCGTTGCTTCTGCAAACAAGGTGGCCAACAACCACAAGGGTCAAAAAAGGAAGCAGTGAAGTTTGAAAGCTGTACAAGTACTTGATGGTAAGATTATTTCCATTCACAATCCATGGGTTCAAAATTCATGGCCCTAATGATCATGTGGAGGTAGTACCTTATTTTCTGCGTCACTGCTGAGATTCTTGTCGGATTTCAGCCGAACTATCTCGAATGCCTCATGCTGCAGTAAGTTATGAAGTTGCATCTGATCCTCAATTCGTTGTGAGACAGTATAGCTCTGTTCTCAATTTTATTTACCGGGTATAAGGCAGAGGTTGAGCATTGATATTGTATAATGCAAAGCAGTAGTAACGTACCCTCCATTTTTGTCGTTCCAACATCTGCGAATCTGAATCAGAGTTCACCGTTTTATCTTCACCATATCTTATAATCTCAAGTGTAGGAGGGTTGTTGGGGTGGTGGACGTCGATCGCCTGGCTCAACTCGGCCTCCACTTCCTCCACCTCTGTTGGGAAGCATGGGTAACAGATGACATGGGCCTTGACTACCTGGAGTGATGAGATCTTTCCTATTAATCCAAGGTCGAGACAATGGTTGTCGAGTTTAATGTTAGGCACATTGATGTTCAGGTTGATGACTTGAGGACTTGGCATAGCTCCCTGTACAGACAATTTTTTTAAAAGAAAAAAAAATTAGAACCTAGAACTGAGCAATGATGGGTTAATTATTCCCGTGCACGTTCGAGAGTACCTGCAGGCCGAACATGTATTTGAGATCGTCCAGCATTGCCGCCAACAGTGGATAGTTCAAGGTGAGAATCTCCAACTTCTGTTCCAAAGCCGTGTTATGCTCCATCTGTTGTTAAAAGAGAATGCATTTCCGTTAAATACAAACTCAGGCTCACTATGTGGATTAATGTGAAGTGCATTGCAGCAGCGTGATGTGCAAGGTAATGTAACACACACTGTAAGTAAGATAAATATATGGAAAATATAGTATCACCACTCTATTCAGGTCACGATGATCATGCATATGTGTATGATCATCTTCCGCCTGTTCATAATGCCGCATGCGCTCAACTATAGCTGTGAATTGCTGCTCAAATCCTTCCACCTGTTGCAAGCAAGAAGCCCAAAAACCATAGGATTAACAAAATGAAAGTCCATTTGATCATGCATATGTGATATGTGCATCCAGAAGCCAACTCCGGTTTGTTTGAGCTATATAACATTTCCGGGTCAAAGCTGACTTTCCAATTTCTTTTTAGCATTTTTCTATTGAATTTTTAATAAATTTTCACACTAAAAACCAGGAGTCCTCTTAGCGTGTTTTCAGTTTTTAGTTTATTTTTCATCAAAAGCCAGTTTTTTTCAAAATTCAGCTTAATAGCTAGACTGTTTGTTTTAGCTTCTGACTGTCTAATTGGCAAAAAAAAAAAAAAAAAAAAAAAAAAAAAAAAACCTGTGATACAAACATGCCCTAAGCTACTGCATGCCCAGCTTCACTTATGACTTTCCCCCCAAATCCATCCGCTCGACATCGATGGTCTGTTCCGCAGCTGCAGTGCTGCTTGCCTTCTACACACAATCCCAGGATGTCGTCTATATGGACAGGCTCACTAACAGTAACTGCAGTCCTAATCTCAAACTTATTGAGTAATCTATCTATAGGAAATAACTGATCTTTAGTTCGATATAGACTCTAATGGTCATCACTAATAATTGTAAGTAGATCTATGTTATTTTCTAAGAAATTACCCACCTAAGCACATATGTAAGATACACAAAGAAAACCATAAATTTACTTCTAAGTTATCTACCTCTGCTATTTATGAAAGATAATTGAAAGTTGCATCCTAAATTTGTATTTAAATTTTCGACCTCCACCGTAATGAAAAATAATTTAAATTAGCACCATAAGTCTACATCCAGATTACCCACGTCTACCATAATGGAAGATATTGTAAAATAACTCATTTTAGTTTATACCTAAATTTCTTAAACTTATCATCATAATAAATAAACTAATATATCCCCGGAATATCTCTAAATACAAATATAAAGTTAACTATAAAATAAGTCAATACAAATCATGCTATATATATGTTTTCCAAATTATATACTTCTAATGTCGCTAAAATACAAGATATGTACCACCATGCATATAGAATCTTACTATTACTAACCGAAGGCTTCAAAGGAGGCTCCACGTTAATTCTCACTAGAAGTGCTAGGAAAAAATATAAATTCTATAAATACCCACAAAAATCAGAAACATCTAGCCATCAATATAATAAGGCTTAATCATCACTATCAATAATAACAATTGGATTAATTTTTTTTAAAAAAATTACCCACCACTGTTATTATGAAAAATAAATTAAATTACTTATTGTTTTAACAGAATTCCAATTGTTACGTTTGTTTTGTGAGGACTCACGGTATACCTATCTAATATAAGACTCACGCTATCTAATCTAAGATTCAAGGTGCATCGATGTGCCTCTCAAGTGCGTACAAGCAGCCGACTAATACCGGTGACGACGCCATTGCAATGGCTAGGCGCAAATATCTGACGTGTGCCTGAGCTTGTGCAGAGAGATCCGACTGCCATGCACGACCGTACATACCTTATCAATAAATCAGATTGAATCAAGTAGAAAGGGTTCCCCTGGAGAAAACCACCCTTCAATGGTTCATCTAAATCCAGCATCCAAATATTTAGTGTAAAATAACTGTCCTTCTTTTTGAATTTAGGGCAACATATTGTCGACACCCTATATATATGTCATCGTTATAGTAGAACTATTAAAGGACAGAAAATTTGAAGGGAGAATTTTTGTCAAGATGCACACTCTAATTATTGACGATATGAGGGATTAATTTTAGGAGCTGAGGGTCTTGAATATAACAATGTTGAGGGCCTAATTGAATCACAGTTGCAGTATTATCATCTAAAATACACATAAAGATTGTTGTAACATGGATGATGGGTTATAAGAGTATTCAGAAGGTTTGGATCCCTAGATTATTGTTGGTTAAAGTGAAAATACAAATAATTAGTGGCAGCCTCCACGTTATTATCACCAGGCACATTAGAAAACATAAGGTTTAGAAATTCTCACAACTATTAGAACATCTATTCTTTCATTGTGTAGAGTCAAAACATCATCATTTATAGAAAATGAACAAAGAGGAAAAACATCATTTAATCCAAGTAACTTTATTATGAGAGACATTAAAATTATAACTATTTGTTTATATCTCTTATCAGACCATGCAAGAGCACGGGTTGGACTAGTATAACTAAACGTACATATATCAGCGAAAATATACCAAGCGTGCAAAAATGTTTGCTTAACAAATCTATAAATATATGACACTAACAGTTCACTTTAAATTATATTCATACCGGTGAATATAACAAGCATAACGAAGGCCCAGCTACTTTGCCAAGAAATTGGGCCAACTCCGGCCCAAAAGAGGGACGACGACGACATGGGCCGTGGCTAGGGCGCCCCCCGCGCCGGGAGAGGGCGCCGCCGCCACGTCGCCACATCAGCCTTACACCAATAAAGTATTTTCTATAATTAGGGGATGTAGAAATAAAGAAAGAGAATATCCGCAGGATATCTCTAGAATTACTTAGCGCCTAAGTCAGGTCAGCTAGGCTATATATCCCCAGGTGTAATCGGATTAGATCAATAAAGAATCAGTAATGCTAGTTAGCTTACGTCCTAAGTATAGGACGTGTCGATGGGCTAGTGGGCCGAGCGGGCGGCAGGGGGATTTAGTGGTGGACGCGCCTCGGATGCTCCGCCTCGCAAGCAAAAAAAAAAGGGGGAGGGGCATGCGGCTGTTCTTGTCCACTCCTTTTCCATTCCCCATCCCGGCACCCACACACTCTTCCTCCTGCTGCCCCTCTCCCTACTCTCGCTCTCCTCTCACGCCCGGTCCACGCGCTGCCGGCGTCCACTCGCCGCCGCCGTTGACGCACCGCCGGGATACTCGCAATCGAGCCTCGTCGTGCGTGCGCACCACCTGTACTCCCTTCTCCGACATATCCCCTTCGCGTGCATTCATGCATGTCACAGCCCGTCCATGGCCGCGGCGAACGCGGAGCCGGCGGATCCGGCGGTAGCGGCGGCGACGACTATTGATCCGGCCGGATTCGCCTCGTTTCCTCCTCCCCTCCCCACTCCTCCCCCTCCCACACAACCCCGCATTGTGTTTTTTCTGTGACCTCCATGGCGGGGAGGACGACGATGGTGGCCCCCGACGAGCCGCGCGCGTGCGCCCTCCCTTTTGGCGCCAGAGCTGAGGACTGAAGCGTTGACTGCCGGCGAGCCGTGCCATCCTCTTCGCGCACGCGCGCCCCCGACGCCCTGCTTCCCCAGCGCCAACCGTGCATGCCACCTCAACGACGGCTAGGAAGTAGCTCTCCCAGCGGGTTGGTTCAATTGCGTCCTCTCGGTTGTTTCATTGTCCTTTTCAGCAATGTTTCTCGGGGTGGTGATGGGGGTTTTGTTGCAGTAGGTTAGTGGGTTGCATTTTATTTAACTTTTTTTGTTTCAAAATTCTTGTTCATGGTGTTTCTTTTGTTTCTTTTAATTTGTTTCACGTGTTTCAGTAGGTTGGTATTGCAGATTTGGCTTTGAGTTTTTGTTTCAAAAGTTTTGTTCATGATGATTCTATTGTTGTTTGTAATTTGTTTTACTTCATGTTTTATTGTTTTCATCTTTTTGTTTCTTTTTTTTGTTTCAGATCAATTCAACCAGGTGTTTCAGTTTATTTTTCTTATTTGTTTCAGATTTGTTTTGTTTCAATCGTTTTGTTCATATTGTTTTTGTTACTTTCTCAGTTTTGTTTCAGTTCATGTTTGTCTTTTGTTTCTATTTTTTAATTTTTTGTTTGCTTTTTTGTTTTAGAGGGCATGGCACTCATGATGGCCGGCTGTGGCGGCCGAATCACGGAGGAGCAGGGCTATGCGGGGTGTCGCGGGCGGGGAGGGGGTGGCGTGCGTGTGTGTGTCCATGTGACCACGTGCATGTGTGCGGGGGCGTTTTGGAGCAGCGCCCGAGTCAGCTGTCCGAAGTCGTAGGTTCTGCCTTCTACGCGAGGCCAGGGTTGTGTGAGGGGGAGGCGGGGTGGTGTGTGTATGGTTTTGGGCCGTGATGGGCCGCGCGTCTGGGGCGTCCTACCGCGAGGACGTCCTAGCACGTGTGCTACCCATAAAGAATAGGGTCTTCCCTCTCTCTCTCTCTCTCTCTCTCTCTCTCTCTCTCTCTCTCTCTCTCTCTCTCTTGCTCTGCGCTACCGCCGCCCCCTCCCACATCTCACACGCCGCTACGCACTGCCCTAGGGCAGCCACCTCCCCACGCCGCCGCCCTCCACCTGGCCGCTGCCCCTTCCTGGCTCCTCCGCTCCTTCATCCAATCTACGCCCTCCACATGTCACCGGTGTGCCGGGCCTCTTATAGCTGGTATCGGACGACCGGATCGATCTCCACGCCACCGCCATGTCGGACAACACGGCGATTCTTCAACTCTAGGAGAAATTCACCAATGATCTCACCACCAAGGTCGACAATATCCAAGGTGAGATGAAATCCATGAACGATAGGATGCGCAATCTGGAGAAGGGATCAATCTATGATGAAAAAGCCAAAGATTTGGAGAAGGACGAAGAACTAATCGCGACGACGTTGGAAATTGCAACTAGACAGATTATGTTCAAGGCAAGATGCAACTACATCAAGAAGCAAGTCGATGGATTTATTTCCACCAATATGCCAGAAATTGCAGCCAAAGTGGAGGCCAAGCTCTTCTGTACAGATGAGATTAAATCAGAAAACAACAGTAACTCCTCTGGCCTGGAAATCAAAACTCATAAATTGTCTTTTCTAACATATGATGGCAAGGATGACTCCTACCATGGCTCAATTGTTGTGAGCAATTCTTTAGAGGGCACAAAACACGAGAGCATGAGAAAACATGGTATGCATCATATCACCTCATTGGCCCAGCACAACAATGGTATATGCGTCTATCACAGGATCAAGAAGCGACAGATTAGGATTATTTCTCCTAGTGAGTCAATGAGCGATTTGGACCACCAACTAGAAGAAATTCTTTGGAAGAATTAGCGGCACTCCGCAACGCAAGAATAGTTGATGAGTACACATAACGTTTCCTAGCACACGTGGCAAGAGCAGGAAACCTAGGAGAAAAATAGCAAGTCAACATCTACACAACAGGTCTCTTGGAGCCACTGAAAATAGATGTGGAGCTCCTCAATCCCCAGGACATGGAAACAGTGATATCGCTTGCTCGAGCATACGAACGATGACAAGGGGTCATAACTGAAGCCGACAAAGCTCCAGCATCACGTCAGACTCGTTCTTTCTCTCAAAAGGTAACCTCAATAACCCCTTCCACTGTAACCTCAGCTCCACCTTCAGCAACAACAACAACAGGACCACCACCAGCTCCTTGTCCTTTTAAGCGCTTAATGGCGACGAGCAATTTGTTCGTGGTCACAGATGCAAACAACTATTTAAGATCACTATTATCAATGATTACAATGATGAGGACAACACGGAAAATGCCAACTTAGTTATGATGTTTATTGGCAAAACAAACTCCGCAGTTCAAAGCATTGCACCATTCTGCTATTGAGCTACAGGAATGCCGAGTCTCCACTAGTATGTTAATCGGCAATAGTCAAGAGGTACAATGCCGTGCTGCAGTTTTCAATATAAATTTCTCTACTCATGGTTACCACTTTGCCATTGATGCGCACCACCTAAACATTGGCAACGACATTGACATGATATTGAGTCTACCCTGGCTTATGAGCCTGGGAAGCGTTACTTGGGACTTCGACAACATGACCCTGTCATTCAATAGTAGTGGACAACGATCCATCATTCTGGCATCCAATCGTCTACATCAAACAACATCAGTCCTAGCAATACGCCAATACCAGCACCAGTAGCAATGGTCCACTTGGACAGAGCCCCGTTTCCACCGTCATCGATGATAGACAACCGCCCCTGGCTTGCATTTCGGCACGAGGACGTGCTGAGTGGAAAATGGGGAGTGCTGTAACAAGCATAACGGAGGCCCGGCTACTTTGCCAAAAAATTGGGCCATCTCCGGGCCAAAAGAGGGACAACGACGACATGGGTCGTGGCTAGGGTGCCCCCCCCCCCCCCCCCCCCCCCCCCCCACACACACCGGGAGAGGGCGCCGTCGGCGGCGGCTCCAGTGGCGCGCCACAGGCGCCGCCGCCATGTCAGCCTTCCACCAATAAAGTATTTTCTATAATTAAGGGATGTAGAATAAAGAAAGAATATTTGCAGGATTTCTCTAGAATTACTTAGCGCCTAAGTTAGGTCAGCTAGGCTATATATATCCACAGGGTGTAATTAGATCAGATCAATAAAATAGGGTCTTCTCTTTCTCTCGCGCTCTCTCTCTCTCTCTTGCTCTCCGCCGCCGCCACCCCCGGCCGCGCTGCCCGCCGCCCCACGCCGCCGCCCTCCACCAGGCCGGCCGGCCACCTGGCCACCGCCCCTTCCTGGCTCCTCTGCTGCTCCGTCCAATCTACGCCCTCCACGTGTCACCGGTGTGCCGGACCTCTTATAGTGACAATAAATTCTACAAGCTGTTACTTTAGATAACTACACATTTTAACTGAAACATACGACAAATCAATACTGGTAATTTATTATGGAAGTGAATAAGTTATTCATACGTGACAAGATGTATTACCTTATTCTTTATATTATCTCTGAGATTCAAGTGGGTTATCAGCTTGCTCATCTCGGCTAGCTTATCACTCATCGAGTCATAAAGTTCCTTCTGCTGATATATTTGATCCTCTAGTCTTTCGGCCTGTTAAATTTTAACCAGTATAAGCAGAGATTGACTATTAATTGAGAGCCAGGATACAACTATAGGTATTTATAGTAAATTAACTAGAGAGCAGATCTTGCTAGAATTGCGTACCCTCCATTCTTGTCGTTGCACCTGTTGATAATTTTAGACTGCATGAGTAGGTGTATATATATATATATATATAGGACAGGTTTTCTGTACTCGAGTATGTACTCCTATCTCTATATCTCTAAATTTAGGGTGTATATGACCGAACGAAGTGTATATACACGAAGTATATGGTCATACTAGAGTACGCAGGGTGTTATATATGTCAAGTATGCATGCATACATTAGATATATGGTCATACATATTTTATATAGTACAGTAGTGGCATTTTAGTAATATATCAAAAAATATATGTTCCTTTGAAATTTTTTAGCGTAGAAAGACATGGAGTATGTTAAAATGAGTATATAAAAATACTCAAACCGATAAACAAGTATTGACACATACCTAGTATGGTTTTTTAGAGATGGGAGTACATACTCGTAAGAGTATAATGGAATTTTTCTATATATATATATATATATATATATATAATTTTATAAACTGCATGCAAGTATGGTGTGCCACAGTACCTTCTTTTTTTGTCGTTCGATCTCTGAATCTGATGATTTCAGCATTTGATCTTCACAGAATCTATAGATTTTAAAGGTGGGATGGCTGGGGAGGTTGTTGAATGTGTGCGTCAACTCAGCCTCCACTTCCACCACCTCCGCAGGGAAGCAATCGCCACAATCGATGTGAGCAGTGACTTTCTGGAGCGCAGGGAGGTTTCTGAGTCCAAAGTCGAGACCGAAGTCGTCATCTTTTATGATGAACACAGGGATGTGCATTTCGATGACTTCAAGCACTGGCATAGCCCCCTGTACAAATCGTACCAGGAATAATCCGTGACACTCAATATGTTTCAAATTCTGGTATCTTCCACCACCTGAAATACTAAATTTTGTCGGGAAACCATGGTTTATTATCGAGAGAAAACAGAGCTGCTTGAACTTCCCAATGATTTCCATTTCCTGCTGATACATTTCAGACAAGTGCAGGCTCAGAAAGCGGAGCTTGGGAAGACATTGAGGGTTAATCCACTCGGGCAGCCCGTTAAATTGCAAGTGATCTAAGGATAGTGCACGGAGATTATTGCAACATAGGACGAAAAGACTTGGTTGCATGATAGCATCTTTGCAAGCAAACTGTTTCGATGCACCGATTGATATGACTTCCATCTTTGCAGATTACTCAGAGCCTGTAGAAATTCCCTCACCTGTTCTTCGTCCTGCAGAGTTATTCTTGCCCGGAGCTGCCATAGGTTTCTTAGGTTGCCCAACTCCTTGACAAAGCACTTGTCGTCAGCAGCAAAGAGTATCCGCAGGTGTACTAAGGACGTTAGCTTCCCGATCCAATCCGGCTCTCTCGTCTTGTCATCGGCATATAGGCACATCAATTGTGTAAGCTGCCCCAGACTCATTGGTAGTTCTTCTATCCCAGTTCCAGTCAATATGAGTGTCTGCAGGAACTTAAGATGGCCTATGTCTTTAGGGAGCTCACGGACAGGTGTACAGTAAAGATTAAGGTACCTCAAATGAAGTAGCTTCCATAGATACCTTGTGTCAAGATGACCTTTCAGAGGACAATTTACTAGAGCCAACACACGCAACAATTTAAATCCAGCAACAGGGGGAATCATGTCTGTACCACAATACATGGCATTAAGATACCTCACTTTTTTCATGTCCTTATCATTAACTTGAATGGGTTTTGCCTTGTGCAAGGCTAGCCGACGAACACCACTTGCTTGTAACTGAAACATCCTCAATTTTCCACGAAGGGAAAATCTCACAGAATAATATACATCAGTCGATAATCAATTCCATACATCGAATTATAAATCTAAAGAGTACAAGTAGAGGGGTTTACGATAGTAATTACAACGCCACAAGGCGGATACAAGTATATCTAACATCCAGAACAGCTTGAGAAGGCGGAAGTAACGCGGAAGCAGCTTCAAACTCCAACTTGAGCGCAGGCACGAGACCTTCTAATCCGTTTGACATCACTGAGAAGCAGGAAAATCTGCACACCGCCAGATGTGTGCAGGCCATGGTCAGCACCGAATGAGCTTTAGTGGAAAAGAGAAAATAAAGGGATCTGGCGATCCTATAATTTGGCTGTGGGTTGCATCCTAGCGCATGCAAAGTAGCAGTAAATAGTAGCAATAATAATAATATAGTCAAGTTTAACACATTCCCATTCCTACACACATCCATCCATCCATCATCTCATCCATCCCAAATCCATCATCTCACCTCCATCACCACATCTTACGCTCATGTCGGCGGACCAACTCCCTCTCGGTCTGTCTCGGCCGCCCGCAGCCCCCATCTAGGCTCACGACCGGAATGCTCGGGGAAGGTAGAACACTCCTCTCCTATCTAGTGAAGCAGAACACAGGACAGGTCCATAGCTGACAAGTCAGCATATGTATCGATCGATCAACCAAGAACACTCTGCAGAGGTTTCACACACCACAAGATAGCCATCTTTGACAGGGCCCTGTCTAGGCTGATTCCGGCTGCTTGCTTTAACAGTACGATGCCACCCTACCTCTCAGTCCTGGAATACCCCAAGTACCTCTGGAGTAACTGAAACTGTGAAGTCACGTTCCCGATCCCGAATAGGGGGCCATGATCGTCTCGGGAGGGTGTGAGTCCACCAATGCCCGTACCTCCCTACACAACTCGCCTAGTAGTAGTGGCACCGTGCTATCAAGTAGTCCAACCGTCTCCCTATCACAAGGAACGTGTGGTCTGTAAAGGAGTCCTGAAGAAACTGAGTACTAGTAAGTCCTTAGGGATGACTAAACCGGGATGTCTCCAACAGGGTTACCGTTCGGGTGCCATCCTGGCACCACGTGCCACCACAGCACCTTCTCCCTGAGCGGCCCACGACAAGCTCACACTCAGGGGTTTCCCCAACCACAAGTATACCCGCCACAGGTATCCGCACAGGAATGTCCAGTCCATCCCAGGGCAAGACTCGCTCCATAAGCTCGTCGTATATCCCAGCTCAGTCGACTCGACCCTCACCCTCCACACACCCAAGTCACACTCGCAGAACCACCAGAATCTCACCAAGTCCACCAAGGCCGGCATCCCAAGCCAAAACCATTCCCGGGGTTCACCACCCGCATCACATCACGAGATCCAATGCGAAGTGGAGTAATAAGTATGGTGATATATAGTGCAAGCAAGCGAAGGGTGGCAATAATAATATAAGTGCGAGCGCAAAGCCGGGTAACATGGTGAAGGGTTTTCAATCAAGGTATAAATGGCTCAGGCAATAGCATGCATCATATACTAGCAAAGGAATAAATATAAAAGCGCTAGCAATTCTATAAATTATGCAATGTCTAAATAGGATTCTCTAAAATAAGGTGCTGCCATGACACCTGCGATGTCGAGGTAGTAGTGGTACAAATCCAACCGTAGTCGTACAAGTCCTCCTCCGTCCGATGTAGTCGATCAGCGGGGCTCCTCCTCCTAAGTCGACTCTGTAATCGACACATAATAGTCGCGTTAGCGACTCCTATAGAATCCACAAAGAACCAAATGAATAACAAAAAGATCCAAATGCACTCAAACATAGGCCCATGAGATGGAGCACGATTTTAGATGAATTTCGATATAAAGATCATCATTTTTGGAGCTCGTATGAATTAGTTATGATTTTCTGAAGTTTAAACAATATTCTGAAAAAGAAAATAGGCAGAATATTCCTGGGCCGACACGTGTCGCAATCTGGTTGGTCCACGTGGTCAGTGGGGTCCGGCTGATGTGGCAACAGCAGCTGTCGTGGCGCTGACAAGGCAAGTGGGACCAGGTGACGTCATGCTGATGTCAGTGTTGACCAGGTCAACCCAAATGGGCTCGGAGTGGGCCGCGTACGGCCGAGTCAGGGCCTGGTTCCGGGCCGGATGGGCCGGTCGGCCCGCCACGTGTCTGTTTCACATGCTGCCACGTCGTCTCTTGGATCTGGGCTGGGCTCTGGTCTACGCGCGTCGGTTCACTGTGCACCATGGCCCGTGGTCCCGTGAACTGCTGGCACGGTTTATATGGACCAAGTCCATCCCTCGGCTTCCTTCTGTTGGTCTACGTGCACCAAGTCCATGGGTTTATCAACAGGTATGGCAAGGGTTCACGGGCGTGGTGTATGGTGGGCAGCAGCAGCGGGTCCACCATCCAGTCTCTTGGTCTATACGGACCATGTCCATCTTCTCTTTCCCGGTCTCATCTTCTTCTTCACGTCACCATCCTCTCCCCCAATCTCTTTGCTTCGCCGCGATAGCTTGCCCGGCGGTGGCATGGTCGTGCGCTCTGGCGCTGTGGTGGTCCCCGATCCGAAGTAACGAGCGCATTGGCATCTTGGCCACTGGGCGATCGCGCTGGTGCATCAAGATGGTTCCGGGGTCTCCGACGCGGCCGGCCGCAGCGATGGCGTCACGGCGGCGCTGGCGTCCTCGGGCAAGGGCCATCATCGCGTCCTTTGTCCAATAAATGACGCAGGGGATCGATTGACGTTTCCAGGGCGCTAGAATATTCGTCGGCGATGACCATAATCTGCGGCGGCGCTCGTATCGCTACCAAGGCGACGGCGAACGCCGGCAAGCATGGCTGTGCCGCAGGCATGGCAACACGGGGCTTCCCAGGCTCCATCTTCTACGTGGCTTGGTCCGGTGAAGCACGGCGACGCTCGACGGTGGGGTCTTGCACCACAAGGCGGCCGGAGCTACGCGCTAGGGCGGCGACATGGCGGCGCACTGGTGCACAGCGGCGGCGGCACGGTCGCGAGTTGGAGGGGCTCCAGCGGTCATCTTCCAAAGATAGGGCGCCCATGTGGTGCACGGCGGCACGGCGAATCCATATCCGGGGAGAAGGGCACCCCGAGGCTGTCGGGCGCGCCGGAAGCGGCGGTTCGAACTATGGCATGGCGGCGCGGCACGACGGAGCTCTGGTGCACGCACCGCGTTGGCAAGGTCATGGTTTGGGGTGGTCCAGGGGTCATCCTCTCCGTCTTGCGCGCGCACGCGGTGCGCTATGGTGATACGGGCACGGATCTAGGACCCAAGGGTCTTCTCGGGCACCGGAATGGCAGGACATGGCCTTGCCATGGATGGCATTGCCATGGCGGAGCACGTGGTGGTCATGGCAGGTCCAGCGCCCTCCTGGCGCCGTGGTCCGTTGGTTTCGGGTTCGTTCACGTGCTCATGTGCGTGCGTGTGTACCGGAGCCGGAAGAGGCTCGTCGCACGGCCGTGCTCGGTATGAGAGCACGGCGGCGACCATGGCGGGGCTGGCGAGAGAAGTAAAGAAGAGGACCGCGGTGCTCACCGAGTCGTGTAGGCGAGCAAGAGCGCGGTACGGTGTAGTCGTAGGCGAGCTCGCGGTTCGGTGTTGTCGGCAGCAGCTCCTCTCTCCTCTCCGGCGAGCCTCCGTCTCCTCCAAGTCCGGCGGCTTCCCCGGCGTGTCCTCCCTCGTTCCCCCGCCTCCTTCTTCTCCTTCACTCCTCCCTTCCTTCTCTCTCTCCGATTCTAGGTGGCCGCCGGGTGCGAATTGGCAAGGACACATGCGGCGGCGGCTTGGGGAGAACCTAGGGCTCTGGCCGAGCTTTTATAGGGGGATCGGCGAGGGCAGAGCACCGGCGGACGGCGATCGCGGCCACGGGCGTGATCAAGCGGTCGCGGGGTGCTCTGTTGTCGCCGTCGAGCTCGGGCCGGGTCCCAATTGGCGCCGAGGGTGGCCAATTTGGCTTCGCGGCCAAGAAAGAGGGGAGCGGGGTGCGGCAACTCCATGTGCGCGGGCGCACGAGGAAGAAATGCCCGCGCCGCGGGCGTGTTGTGCTCAGAGGGTGTCGGGCCAGGTGGCGGTCATCCAGGGCATCCGCGGGGATCAGGCGGTGGAGGCTGCTTGCGTCGCGGCTACGCGAGGCGACATCGCCTGACACAACTCGACGTCACGCAGGGGACCAAGGTGACTTTTGACAGGCGGGTCCTACGTGTGAGTGTCAGCGGCGGCGTGGCTGGGCGCGGTCGCGTGGGCCGCGGCCAAACGGGCCGGTGTAGGCTGGGGCCGGGCCTTCTTTGGGCCGGTAAGAAGAAAAGAAGATGGGCCGAATCGGTTTTTGGTAAAAGAAAAGAAAAAGAGGAGGAAGCAGATGGGCCGGCTCATTTGTTGCAGGCCGAAATGGCCTTTGCCATTTTCCTCTTCTAATCCTTTCCTTTTCTATTTTTTCTGTTTTGGTTTTTGAATAGGTATAATTGGGTATATTTAAGCTTCACATTATTTGTGCAAAGTTGCATGGTGGACATAATGGTCATAGGCTAGTTGGGTTATTATTCCCATAACATATTGCATAACCATTTATTGTTGTTGATTTATTAATCAATACAAGAATCCAACAAAATCCAAATCATACATGTTGTAAAACAACTTAAAAGATCTAGCGTGGGTCCCACTAGGTCATAGGTTTGGGGTTTAACCATCTAGGGCGGTTAGGGGACTAGTTAAGCCGAGGTAGGTAGTTCCTAACATCGAGGTACATAGTTAAGCAACTATTCTCTCGGGGTAGAGGTGCTTCCACGGGTTGGCATAGTGTTACTAGTCTCCATCCTACTAGGGTCGAGTGGATTGTCACTTGGTGAGGTTAAGTCCTATCATCATGGCTTCAGGTTTAGGATCAAAGATCTCCTATGTGGAGTCATGGCATAGGTTTGATTCACTAAGTCACGGGTTAGTTGTGGTAACACTATTCGCTGGCTAGCTCTAGCCGGGCTATAGTTGATGGTAAGGTCTACTATGGGTAGGTGTACGTGTAAACATATTATACCTTGGTGATTCCGCCACTAATCCTAGCATAGGGTCATCAAGATTTAGGTTCATCACCTAGGGACTAGCTCTAGGGCATACTGCAGTTGTTGTTCAGTCATGGGCTCTCACCTGGTAAGTAGAAAGGGTTTACCTAGGGTCCTAGTCACATGTGGCTTAAGGACCGTGTTAAGATGTGTGATGCTGTTGCCAAGCAACGCTTACAACTAAACGTAGAGGCTTTATATGCAAACTAATAGGGTTTTGTACACGACAAGCAACAAACATGGGTTTGTTTAGAAAAAAAAATTTTGTAGTTGGGAATTTTGGTTGTTGGAATTTTCCGGGTTGTTACAGTCCTACCCCCTTATCAGAATCTCGTCCCCGAGATTTAAGGTATGTAGTACTACGTGAGTGGTAAAGTGAAGTCTGATCGTCATCTGACTACTTGTTCCATGTAGCTTGTTGAAATTACTCCAGGTGGATCTTAGGAATTCCAAAGGAACACTTCGACAATACTTCGGTATTTGCACTGGTAGAGTGTGGTTGATGTATGGAAGGATCACATATTAGTTTAGACTAGATCATGTTCTACTTTTATGCTCCTGATTTCGATCCAGGGTCTAGTGGGTTATGGGTCCACCACGCTTCCGCTGCGCTACTCTGATGATTCGAGATAATATTCCAAACGACTTTAGGAGTTCCGACATTATTAAACCAAATTCTCGTACAAACTTGATGCTAAACATCTTAAACAAGATACATGAAATAATCTCTGCCGAAATCTAGATAATAGATATGATTTGTGCCGTACTCCACGTTAAGTACATTCTAGGTAGTTGATCGAGCGAGACGCCAGCGAGCAGCTCTACGAGCATTGTGGTTCATCGTACTCTGATCTTGCTGGGTAGAGGCTTCGGCTCAGTCAATCTTCTCTTCAGGACGATCAACAATCTTGTGGGTAAGCTGAAAGTGGGCAGCTCGAGTAGCACTTCGAATCTTCTTGGCTGAACCTTGATCTGGCTTGATCTGGATCTCAGTCTTCTCCTCAGGGCAATCAACAATCTTGTGGCCTTCTTTGAGACATCCAAAGCATCTTACTTGCCTCACACTCGAACTTGTAGCAGACCGCTTCACACCACAATTCTGACTAGGTGGAGTGGTTTCCTTCCTCGGGCATTTGGCGACTTTATGGCCAGATTTGCCACATCCATGGCACTCAAGGGTTGTACCGCCTGCGGCAGAGTAGGTGCAAAGTGGCATTCCATATGTCATAGCTCGGGCTTGGTGGTGGTTCGGCAGGATCTGTCTTCCTCAAGGTGAGGGTACTTGAGGGTGTTGATGCTCTCTCCCGGGTTTGGAGTTGGTGTGATCGCTTGAGTAACTCTCTTGCACTTCCTCGATGTGTTGAATCGGGCGATGGCTCATTGATTCTCGCTTCTTGTATTTGTAGCTTTCTTCATAGCCTAGGTCTTGTTCGATTCCTTTTCCTTGCTAATCACTTCTTTGAGGGTGTGGTAAGTGCCTCCTTTGCGATATCCGTTGCGGTTCCTCAGATAGGGTCTCTAGGAGTTGAGTTTGTTGGGACAACACCTTAGCTAGAGATTGTGAGGACGGTGTGAGACTTCCATTAGCAAGGGTTCTAGTGAATAGTTGAGTGTGACCATAAGGTTCTTCCTCAAAGCTGTGATCAGAGGGTGATATGGGACCACCACGTCCGTGGCCCATGGCAGGTCTTGTAGAGGGTGAGCGGCTGCTCAGACGACCAGAGTGATGGGTGTTCATCTGTTGCGGTGTGTCGTAAAAAGGTCAGATGTACTGTGTATGTGCCATGATTTATTGTCAACTTTGTGTAATAATTAGATGATTTAAACAATTTAAAACATTTAAATCTATCCTACACTCATACAAAGAAGCATGAAGAACCATAAAAATGCGATAAGAACCAAGCACTCATTACATAGGGTTTATTACAAGGCGATATCTTTGGTAGCTACACCAAAAGATTCACGAGAAAACGTGCTACGCGTAGATAGTTCATGGTGGTAGACATTCTACTCTACCCATAGCGCGACTTGTATCTATACAGGGCTCATCTTTGTTATCTTCTACCTACCCCCTTATCATGATGATTCCCGTCTATAGGGTGAAACTAATGGAGTAAAAGGGCTTTCTTCAAATTTTCCTATCAGACACTTGGGTCTAGGTGTGTTCGGCTTCATCCCATTACCCTATGGCACTATTGGAGGCATCGAGGGCACGGGTAATAGACGTTAGGAGGCCATGCTCGAGGAGTTCGCTTGGGAGAATCTACTGTAGCAGACCTCTGCTCCTCTAGGCACTACCTATTCGTGGCACGTCTATTGTCTCTTGTCTTCGGGGCTCCTAACTCTTGAAGCACTTCTTGCAAACTTGGGCTGATACTCGAGGTAGAACGACATGCTCTTGAAGGTCGTCATCTTCATATGGGACCAAGATCATGGTCAGCAAGTCCATTGTAAGAGGTAAGCCATGCACAAAATGGTGCAAGGTCGGTAATATAACCGAAAAGAAGGGCTGATTCAACCTATGCTATCGTCCAATCCTGAGGGTCTCGTCCTGGGGTCAAGTATGGAGCTGATACCAACTGAAACATCCTCAATTTTCCACGAAGGGAAAATCTCACAGAATAATATACATCGATCGATAATCAATTCCATACATCGAATTATAAATCTAAAGAGTACAAGTAGAGGGGTTTACGATAGTAATTACAACGCCACAAGGCGGATACAAGTATATCTAACATCCGACAGCTTGAGAAGGCGGAAGTAACGCGGAAGCGGCTTCAAACTCCAACTTGAGCGCAGCACGAGACCTTCTAATCCGTTTGACATCACCGAGAAGCAGGAAAATCTGCACACCGCCGGATGTGTGCAGTGCCATGGTCAAGCACCGAATGAGCTTTAGTGGAAAAGAGAAAATAAAGAGATCTCGCGATCCTATAATTTGTGTGGGTTGCATCCTAGCGCATGCAAAGTAGCAGTAAATAGTAGCAATAATAATAATATAGTCAAGTTTAACACATTCCCATTCCTACACACATCCATCCATCCATCATCTCATCCATCCCAAATCCATCATCTCACCTCCATCACCACATCTCACGCTCATGTCGGCAGACCAACTCCCTCTCGGTCTGTCTCAGCGGCCCGCAGCCCCCATCTAGGCTCACGACCGGAATGCTCGGGGAAGGTAGAACACTCCTCTCCTATCTAGTGAAGCGTAACACAGACAGTCCATAGCTTACAAGTCAGCATATGTATCGATCGATCAACCAAGAACACTCGCAGAGGTTTCACACACCACAAGATAGCCATCTTTGACAGGGCCCTGTCTAGGCTGATTCCGGCTGCTTGCTTTAACAGTACGATGCCACCCTACCTCTCAGTCCTGGAATACCCCAAGTACCTCTGGAGTAACTGAAACTGTGAAGTCACGTTCCCGATCCCGAATAGGGGGCCATGATCATCTCGGGAGGGTGTGAGTCCACCAATGCCCGTACCTCCCTACACAACTCGCCTAGTAGTAGTGGCACCGTGCTATCAAGTAGTCCAACCGTCTCCTATCACAAGGAACGTGTGGTCCCAGAAGGAGTCCTGAAGAAACTGAGTACTAGTAAGTCCTTAGGGATGACTAAACCGGGATGTCTCCAACAGGGTTACCGTTCGGGTGCCATCCTGGCACCACGTGCCACCACAGCACCTTCTCCCTGAGCGGCCCACGACAAGCTCACACTCAGGGGTTTCCCCAACCACAAGTATACCCGCCACAGGTATCCGCACAGGAATGTCCAGTCCATCCCAGGGCAAGACTCGCTCCATAAGCTCGTCGTATATCCCAAAGCTCGCCGACTCGACCTCACCCTCCACACACCCAAGTCACACTCGCGGAACCACCGAATCTCACCAAGTCCACCAAGGCCGGCATCCCAAGCCAAAACCATTCCCAGGGGTTCACCACCCGCATCACATCACGAGATCCAATGCGAAGTGGAGTAATAAGTATGGTGATATATAGTGCAAGCAAGCGTAAGGGTGGCAATAATAATATAAGTGCGAGCGCAAAGCCGGGTAACATGGTGAAGGGTTTTCAATCAAGGTATAAATGGCTCGTGCAATAGCATGCATCATATACTAGCAAAGGAATAAATATAAAAGCGCTAGCAATTCTATAAATTATGCAATGTCTAAATAGGATTCTCTAAAATAAGGTGCTGCCATGACACCGCGATGTCGAGGTAGTAGTGGTACAAATCCAACCGTAGTCGTACAAGTCCTCCTCCGTCCGATGTAGTCGATCGGCGGGGCTCCTCCTCCTAAGTCGACTCAATCGACACATAATAGTCGCGTTAGCGACTCCTATAGAATCCACAAAGAACCAAATGAATAACAAAAAGATCCAAATGCACTCAAACATAGGCCCATGAGATGGAGCATGATTTTAGATGAATTTCGATATAAAGATCATCATTTTTGGAGCTCGTATGAATTAGTTATGATTTTCTCGAAGTTTAAACAATATTCGAAAAAGAAAATAGGCGTAATATTCCCGGGCCGACACGTGTCGCAATCTGGTTGGTCCACGTGGTCAGTGGGGTCCGGCTGATGTGGCAACAGCAGCTGTCGTGGCGCTGACAAGGCAAGTGGGACCAGGTGACGTCATGCTGATGTCAGTGTTGACCAGGTCAACCCAAATGGGCTCGGAGTGGGCCGCGTACGGCCGAGTCAGGGCCTGGTTCCGGGCCGGATGGGCCGGTCGGCCCGCCACGTGTCTGTTTCACATGCTGCCACGTCGTCTCTACGTGCACCAAGTCCATGGGTTTATCAACAGGTATGGCAAGGGTTCACGGGCGTGGTGTATGGTGGGCAGCAGCAGCGGGTCCACCATCCAGTCTCTTGGTCTATATGGACCATGTCCATCTTCTCTTTCCCGGTCTCATCTTCTTCTTCACGTCACCTTCCTCTCCCCCAATCTCTCTGCTTCGCCGCGATAGCTTGCCCGGCGGCGGCATGGTCGTGCGCTCTGGTGCTGTGGTGGTCCCCGATCCGAAGTAACGAGCGCATTGGCATCCTGGCCACTGGGCGATCGCGCTGGTGCATCAAGATGGTTCCGGGGTCTCCGACGCGGCCGGCCGCAGCGATGGCGTCACGGCGGCGCTGGCGTCCACGGGCAAGGGCCATCATCGCGTCCTTTGTCCAATAAATGACGCAGGGGATCGATTGACGTTTCCAGGGCGCTAGAATATTCGTCGGCGACGACCATAATCCGCGGCGGCGCTCGTATCGCTACCAAGGCGATGGCGAACGCCGGCAAGCATGGCGGTGCCGCAGGCATGGCAACACGGGGCTTCCCAGGCTCCATCTTCTACGTGGCTTGGTCCGGTGAAGCACGGCGACGCTCGACGGTGGGGTCTTGCACCACAAGGCGGCCGGAGCTGCGCGCTAGGGCGGCGACACGGCGGCGCACTGGCGCACAGCGGCGGCGGCACGGTCGCGAGTTGGAGGGGCTCCAGTGGTCATCTTCCAAAGATAGGGCGCGCATGGGGTGCACGGCGGCACGGCGAATCCATATCCGGGGAGAAGGGCACCCCGAGGCTGTCGGGCGCGCCGGAAGCGGCGGTTCGAACTATGGCATGGCGGCGCGGCACGACGGAGCTCTGGTGCACGCACCGCGTTGGCAAGGTCATGGTTTGGGGTGGTCCAGGGGTCATCCTCTCCGTCTTGCGCGCGCACGCGGTGCGCTATGGTGATACGAGCACGGATCTAGGACCCAAGGGTCTTCTCGGGCACCGGAATGGCAGGACATGGCCTCGCCATGGATGGCATTGCCATGGCGGAGCACGTGGTGGTCATGGCAGGTCCAGCGCCCTCCTGGCGCCGTGGTCCGTTGGTTTCGGGTTCGTTCACGTGCTCATGTGCGTGCGTGTGTACCGGAGCCGGAAGAGGCTCGTCGCACGGCCGTGCTCGGTATGAGAGCACGGCGGCGACCATGGCAGGGCTGGCGAGAGAAGTAAAGAAGAGGACCGCGGTGCTCACCGAGTCGTGTAGGCGAGCAAGAGCGCGGTACGGTGTAGTCGTAGGCGAGCTCGCGGTTCGGTGTTGTCGGCAGCAGCTCCTCTCTCCTCTCCGGCGAGCCTCCGTCTCCTCCAAGTCCGGCGGCTTCCCCGGCGTGTCCTCCCTCGTTCCCCCGCCTCCTTCTTCTCCTTCACTCCTCCCTTCCTTCTCTCTCTCCGATTCTAGGTGGCTGCTGGTGCGAATTGGCAAGGACACATGCGGCGGCGGCTTGGGGAGAACCTAGGGCTCTGGCCGAGCTTTTATAGGGGGATCGGCGAGGGCAGAGCACCGGCGGACGGCGATCACGGCCACGGGCGTGATCAAGCGGTCGCGGGGTGCTCAAGCTGTCGCTGTCGAGCTCGGCTGGGTCCCAATTGGCAGCGAGGGTGGCCAATTTGGCTTCGCGGCCAAGAAAGAGGGGAGCAGGGGTGCGGCAACTCCATGTGCGCGGGCGCACGAGGAAGAAATGCCCGCGCCGCGGGCGTGTTGTGCTCAGAGGGTGTCGGGCTAGGTGGCGGTCATCCAGGGCATCCGCGGGGATCAGGCGGTGGAGGCTGCTTGCGTCGCGGCTACGCGAGGCGACATCGCCTGACACAACTCGACGTCACGTAGGGGACCAAGGTGACTTATGACAGGCGGGTCCTACGTGTGAGTGTCAGCGGCGGCGTGGCTGGGCGCGGTCGCGTGGGCCGCGGCCAAACGGGCCGGTGTAGCTGGGCTGGCCTTGCTGGGCCGGTAAGAAGAAAAGAAGATGGGCCGAATCGGTTTGCTGGTAAAAGAAAAGAAAAAGAGGAGGAAGCAGATGGGCCGGCTCGCTGTTGCAGGCCGAAATGGCCTTTGCCATTTTCCTCTTCTAATCCTTTCCTTTTCTATTTTTCTGTTTTGGTTTTTGAATAGGTATAATTGGGTATATTTAAGCTTCACATTATTTGTGCAAAGTTGCATGGTGGACATAATGGTCATAGGCTAGTTGGGTTATTATTCCCATAACATATTGCATAACCATTTATTGTTGTTGATTTATTAATCAATAGAAGAATCCAACAAAATCCAAATCATACATGTTGTAAAACAACTTAAAAGATCTAGCGTGGGTCCCACTAGGTCATAGGTTTGGGGTTTAACCATCTAGGGCGGTTAGGGGACTAGTTAAGCCGAGGTAGGTAGTTCCTAACATCGAGGTACATAGTTAAGCAACTATTCTCTCGGGGTGGAGGTGCTTCCCTGGGTTGGCATAGTGTTACTAGTCTCCATCCTACTAGGGTCGAGTGGATTGTCACTTGGTGAGGTTAAGTCCTATCATCATGGCTTCAGGTTTAGGATCAAAGATCTCCTATGTGGAGTCATGGCATAGGTTTGATTCACTAAGTCACGGGTTAGTTGTGGTAACACTATTCGCTGGCTAGCTCTAGCCGGGCTATAGTTGATGGTAAGGTCTACTATGGGTAGGTGTACGTGTAAACATATTATACCTTGGTGATTCCGCCACTAATCCTAGCATAGGGTCATCAAGATTTAGGTTCATCACCTAGGGACTAGCTCTAGGGCATACTGCAGTTGTTGTTCAGTCATGGGCTCTCACCTGGTAAGTAGAAAGGGTTTACCTAGGGTCCTAGTCACATGTGGCTTAAGGACCGCGTTAAGACACAGGTGATGCTGTTGCCAAGCAACGCTTACAACTAAACGTAGAGGCTTTATATGCAAACTAATAGGGTTTTGTACACGACAAGCAACAAACATGGGTTTGTTTAGAAAAAAAAATTTGTAGTTGGGAATTTTGGTTGTTGGAATTTTCCGGGTTGTTACAGTAACCATTGCTTTTTACTACTATCCTGCACAACCAAAAAAAGTTCCTCCCTTGACAAATCACGAATCATATGAAGTACCATGTCATGGACGCGACAACCACTTAAAATGCCAAATTTATCCACTGGTTGGATCATGCCTCTGTTTATGAGCTCAAAGAAGTAGCTTTCTCCTACACTAAAAAGATCTTTTTCTTCTATCTGCTGGACTAGACCTTCAGCTATCCACATAAATATTAACTTATCTCTGCTCACAGTATAATCTTCTGGAAACATACCTAGATACAGCATGCATGTCCTTAGATGACAAGGTAGATCATAGTAGCCGAAAGATAATATCTTCTTCATATTCTTAACTTGTGTGTCATCTCTTCCATGGCCAAAACCAACCGATTCGTACACATTGGACCACTCCTCTACTTGTTTACCAACCAACAAACTTCCGATTGTAATAATAGCTAGTGGTACACCATCACATCTATGCAGAATTTGTGATACCACAGCCAATTCATCTTTATTATCTGGCCAGTTTTCTTCCACACCATTAAATGTCCTTGTGTATAATAGTTCTCTTGATTGGCTTTCAGAAAGTTCATTCATTCTATAGACTTCGCCAATTTTTTCAGAAACATTAGAGTTACGAGTAGTTGCAATTACTCTGCTTCTGAGATTATTGTCCACAAAAATGACTTTAATCTTGTCCCATGTTTCTATGTCCCATATATCGTCCACAACAATGAAGGACCTATACATGGAGTGGTCCAAAAAGTTATTGTAGTGGTCCAAAAAGAGAAGAGGCAGCTTTCTTTGGACGTCAACAACAATGAACCACGAATCAGTAAAAGCAAACTCACTATATATATGATGTTCATCATAATTTATTCCAAGGGTTAAAGACACCTAGCTAGCTATTGCCTCCTGGAAAGTATACTCCCTCCGTATCGCTAAAAAACGTCGTTTTAGCATGCAGCGCCGTTTGCTAATGCCCCTGGACTGTTCGGTTGCCATCCCTCCATTAAATCACGGGAGTAAATCACGGGCGCTAAATATAGCGCTGCTTTGGTTGCCGTCCCTTGCATGCCTTTGTCACCCGCTCACTTCCCCATCCTCGTTCGCTAAGGCCAGTCTCAAAGTGGAAGTTTCATGGCGATAGTTTTTAATGTATTAATTTTTTAAAAATAGTGCATAAGAGTTTCATGGGCTTCTCCCATGAAACTCTATCATCTCTCTCTTCATTAATATAGTGCCACATCAGCGTATTTAATACGCATGAAACTCTCATGAAACACCATTGAGACTGGCCTAAGTGGCCTTCACGTCGGAACTTGCCCATGCCATGAAGCTCGCTCGCGCCATGGAGTTGGGCCAGACTCCATCACAACGTCTCGGCAGAGGCCAAGAAAGATGCTAACAAATGGAGCGAGCTCAAAAATCTCACGGTCCTCAATTTTTTTTCTGCATGTGCCCATCGCAGCAAAAAAATTGTAGCCGTCAGCTATGGAACATGGGCGCGGCGCGTGTAGTAAAAAATTGTGGCGGCCAGGTATCGAACTCAGCGCACCAGGAATCACTCAATGCACTAACCATCTAAGGCCATGTTTAGATACCAAAGTTTGGCCACCAAATTCACTATGCAGAATTTCTATTCCCCATCACATCAAAATGCCGACACATATATGGAGTACTAAATATAGATGAAATAAAAAATTAATTACACAGTTTTGTTGTACTTTGCGAGACGGACATTTTAAGCCTAATTAATCAATGTTTGGACAATTATTACCAATAAAAACAAAATTGCTATAGTGTGACGCGACGTTTACTATGCAAAGTTTGCCCCCAAACTTTGGTATCTAAGCATGGCCTAAGCCGAGAAACTTTCTTGTATGTAGGGCACCCGAGACTGTATTTATTAGGGGCAGACAGGGAAAACTCTACCCTAATTAATTACTCCTTGGTATATTAAATGTTGTCTTAAACGTCATTTTTAGTGATATGGAGGGAGTACTCCCTCCATACTGGTAAAGGAGGTCGTTCTGGGCTCCGATTGAAATGAAGTAAAATAAGTCGTTTTGGCTTCGGGGTGGAAAATTGGACGTCGTTGCCTCTCCGCTTTGGCTCCCGCGCCGCGTTAATAGCGCATGCGCGCGTATCCAGGATTCACTCAGAGCCGCACGCTTCGCCTCCTGCACGCCGCATGCCGCGATTCCAGCTCGCGCTCGCTCTGCACACCGCATGCCGCGATTCCAGCATGCTTGGCCACGGCATGTTCTATTTATAGGGAAAAAACACAAAGACATGTCATGTTGTATTTTTAAGATAAAAAGAAACACATTCACGGCATGTTCTATTTATATGGAAAAAAACACAAACACATTCCTCCAATACTTATTCACGACATGTCCTAATTGCGCCGTACGGATTGGTCTGGAAGGAGTAGGGAGAGAGAGAAGAAGCTAAGCCATGGCTGGATGAACAAGCAAGTGAAGAACAAACAAGGCAAGGCAAAAGATAAGGCAAGTGAAGAACAAGAGGGAAAAGGCCGGTGTTTTATTGCAGCAGCAGCAGGCAGACGAGGCGTCGGACTTGCGCGGTGCGAAACAAACGAAAAAAAGCGCCAGATTGAAACAGACGAACGAAAAAATTCGTGCATGCGAGAAGCCACGGCCACGCACAGTGCCATGCAAAATTGAGTAGAGGTCAAAAAACTATTGCGGCCATGGAGCTCGTTCCCTAGACCTCCAGCCTCGGGCCGCGGAGCGATTACCAGCTGGGCTACAAAGATTTGTTGTACAGGAGACACCCACAGGCATATTTAATAAGGACAAAGAAGGAAAACTACCCCTAATTAATCACTCTTTGGCACTCCTTGGTATGCGCAATCATGTCCTAAACGACTTCTAATGCCAGTATGGAGGGAGTATAATAGTAGCTCCTTATATATATGATTATTTTCACAGGGCCCCACATGCATGACTCCACGTAATAATTCTAAACATAATAGTACGAGCATGTAAAAAATAAATGATTGTTACAATCATACATCGGTCTAGATTAACATCAAATACAGCTATTATAATCCAAAGAGAGATGTATCGTTGATTGTTATGGTAATCAGCTATTATAATCCAAAGAGAGATGTGTCGTTGATTGTTATGGTAATCCGTTAGTGCACATATACTCCAAATATTTAATATCAAATAAACTAATCTGTGGAATATATTTATCTAAAAAACGGACAACTTGACCCCCGCGTCGGCTCCGTGCGGGGCGACTCGGGGGGCGACGACTCCGCCGCCGAAGCACCCCCCCGCCGCGCCGCCGCCGCCGCACCTCCAAAGCAAGCGGTGGCGGCGGCCCGCTCCCTGCGGGTTAAAACGGCCACGCAGCAGCACCTTCCCCCACTCCCTCTCCTTCCCCCTCCCCCTCCCTTTCCCCTTCGCGGCACCGGCGGCCGCCGCGGGCGGGGCCGGTCCGGCCCTGGTCTCGTCCGGATCCGGCCGTGCCTTCGCCGGATCCGCCCTCCCCCCGCGGCTGGGTGGCCCGAGCCGGCCGGCGGCGACCCTAGGGCGGGGCCCTAGGGTTCGTGGCGGCGGCGGTTGCCCGGGGCAGCGGCGGCGCGGTCACCGGCGGCGCCGGGATGCCCTGGGCCGAGCCCGGCGGGTGGCGGTGCCCCGTCCCCCCCCCGAGGGTGCTCCTCCCCACCCCGAGCGGCGGCGGCGGGATGGCCGGCCGGCCTGCCCTCCCCCTGGCGCGACGGCGGCGCCTGGGCGCGTGCGGGCGCGTGGCCCAGGCCTCCCGGGGCTGCGGCGCCCCCTCCCTTCCAAGGCACCGGCGGGGGCCGGCGGCCAAGGGAGGGCTGGGCCAGCGCGGCCTGGGCCGGCCGTGCCGTGTGCACACCCTTCCCCGGCCACCTCCCCTTTCCTTGACGCCCATCTGCAGAGGGTCGAGGTGGCCGGGTTGCTGCCTTCATCCTGCTCCTCAGCCTGACGGCGCGGGGCGCCTCGGCTGGGGAGGCGTTGGTGCCTGCTCCTCCCCCACTTCCCCCACCTCCCGCTCCCCCGTTGCCCGGCGGTGCCTGTTGTCCTTCGCTTCCGCCACCGCCCGACCGGCTTCACCGTCGTCACCGCTGCTGCGCCCTCTCGCGGCTGGCGGTCATCCGGCCACCACCTCTTCTCTGGTGGTTGGCGGGCGCGCGCGGCGCGCCCACCCGATGGGGGTGAGGCCGCGGTGGACGGTTGGAAGCAGTGACCTCGACGGCCTACGCATGTTTGACCCGGCTCCGGCGGCCCCCTCCCCCTCGGCTGATGGGGTGGGCGGCGCTACGCTTAACCCATCTCCGGTGCCTCCGTCGTGCTGCGCCCCGCGCCCGCTGCAGCCCCGGCCTCGAGCAGGGGCCTCGGCTGGGGTAGTTGCGGCGGGGAAGCCCCCGGTTGCAACTCCGGCGCAGCAGGGCGGTTCTTGGCGGCGGGATGGCCCCCGCGTGTGCCGCCTCCCCCCGGCTGGGCGGCGGTGGTAGGGTTCGTTGGAGCGCCACGGTCCACTTGCACTACCCCCAGCCCCACCGCGCTATCACTCTTCTACTACACCGGCACACCCCTCCGACAGGCCTTGAGGTCAGGGGACTTCGGCCGTGTTTGGGGGACAAGCCTGCTAGGGGCTGGGCGGCCGGGCGGGCGAGCGCGCACACCAACTCCTTCTACGGGGCCCGTCCTCCCCACAGGGTGGTGGGTCGAAGGCCGGGCCGCCCCGCGGCGCGCTGCCCCGACTACCTAGGCAACGGCGTCCATGGCTTCTCTACGGGCAGCTGACCCCTCAGACGACGGTGATGGTGAAAACCAAGACTCCTCGGCCGTGCCGGGAGCGACGACGGTGGCGTACTCGTCATCCCCTTCCTGAAGGCGTCGTTGGCTCTCCGTTCGTCTGGGGTCGCCGGTGGGCTCAGGAACGAAAGTTCGGCGGATCACCTCCAGAGTTGGCGCCTGAGGGCGTCATTCCCTTCTTGAAGGCTCCAGTGAGGCCGCCACGAGCTACCACCTCGTCCGTCAGCCCGTTGCTTCTTCGGCGCCATCGGCACGCTCGATACCTAGGATATTGTTTCGCGTGAGCTGTGCTCCGCAGGATGTTTGTTGTTGGGAGGTGGTCTCTTTCTTTCTTTCTTGTTGTTTTTACCGAAGGTGCCTCGGCTAGTTTCTCATTGTTCCAATCTTGTTGCACCCCGGTTACTTTGTACTTTGTCTTGCATTTGCATTTTGCATCCTTCTACTTAATTTAAAAAGAAACGCAAAGCTTTTGCGTTTTCGAGAGAATATATTTATCTATATCTGTATCGAACATGAATCGAACATTTTATATCCTTTATTATTATCTATGGAGTATATTTATCTATATCTGTACAAGATCAAAGGATGCATGCGTATTTCAGTAATCTTAAATTGGCATTCAAGCGGTATACTAGCTAAAAACACTGACAAATATGATAGCACACAAGATTATGTCTGCTGAATTAGGTTAGTAATTATATACTGTATGTACCTTTTTCCTTCAAGGAAACTTCGGAGTCGGTCAATAAGCTGCCTTTGATCCATATTCCTCAAATCATCGCCAGTGTACCCTTGATCATCAACTGTGGCAGTTAGACTGCCAATGGCACTTTTCCTTTTCTTGGCATCATTAACAAGATCAATGAGAATGTCCCTCAAGACTTTATTTGGGTCAGGATGACAGCCGACTAGAACAAAAGCACCACAATCAAATGGATGATAAACCTTTTCATATACTGCCTTGGCAAGATTGGTCTTGCCCAATCCTCCAATCCCAACAATAGAGATTATTTTCAGTTCACTGCTGGATTCATCAGCATCATCCTTCTGTATGGACAGCATCTCAATGAGCTCATCCCTTGGTTCATCGATGCCAACGAGCTGTGAAGCTGTTTTGTAGAAATCCAAAAGGCGAGGATCTGTTTCACGTGGAGAATATTTGGCCACAATATCATCAAGTTTGTACCTGGTATGCCAGTTGGCTACCTTCTGAAGCTTCTGCTCGATGTCATCAATGGCATTAGTGATGTCATGACGAGCCTTGAACTTGCCAAACAGGTCATCCATCTTCTTCATTGCACGCTTGAGCTTGCTACGGCTTACAGGCTCGCCACCCTCAACACGCACGAGGAAGGTGTCGAGGACATCCTCCATCTCATAAGACGCATCCCTAATATGGCGTGCCCATACCTACAGGGAGCGGATCCATGTTAATGGTTGTAGGTGCGGCCGCACCCACCAAAAATTTGGAACACAGTGACTGCGTTCAATTTTTCATTATATATGTGCCCACAGGATGAAAGCTATGCACCCACAAGGCTAGCGCACCCCCTTAAATTTGCCCTAGCTCCGCCACTACAAACATGGAGTTGCGTGTCGAGCTGATCCCATGGCACTGCCGACACCTTCTCAAGGGTGGCCGGATGCTCTCCAGCTCCCCATGGACGAACTCCACTCTCTTCTTCAGGTTCTTCTGCAGACCGTATTCAGATTTGAGGAGCTGGAGCAGCTTGGGGGCGAGGCTGCCGATCTCCCCCAAGACCACAGACATGATGGTGGACTCTCAAGTTCAATCACTCTTGGGTTTTGCTTCTGCATTAGAGCTGATCTGTATGGTAAAAAGCAGCAAGGCTTGGCTAGCTTGTCTCTCCACTGACGGGTCGTATTCCCTAATAACCTCCTAAATGATCTGATGTGCTGCAAGGATCTGATGTATGATCATGTTCGCGCATGTGGCTTTACCTTTAATTGAGGATCTTTGCCGCCACACCATCGTGTCTTGGGCTCGCTTCACTAGGTAGTGGTCATCGTTTCCAGGGTACTTTAGGCCATCTGAAGTGAGCGGACAAAATAGCTAGCATGAGCGGACAAAATAGCTAGCAAGTTGGACAGAGAGAATTATTAATTCAAGGCAAGATACTTTATTTTCTTTTTCCATCTGCCCCACCTGTTCTCATCACGGGTACTCGATGCTTATGAAATCGCCCGGTGATTTTCTGGTCGCTAGCTGCGCGCCTCCCTCCCCTCTCTCCGTCTTTTTTAATCGGAGACATAGCCCTTTTTCATTAAATACACGTGGCTGATACAAAAGAATAATCCATGGAAACCGAAGGGCGAGTTTGAAATGAGCGACCGCGAGACCCCTGCCCACCCAGCCCCGCCGGCGGCCATCCCGGCGCCGGCGGCCACCACCGAGCCCAACTACCCTCCCAAACCACAGCCACCAAAGGCCACGACGCCGGATTTGTCAGCTGCCGCTGGTTGTAACCATGCTTAGCCGTCCCCCCCACTGGATCTGGAGGAAGAGGGTGAAGTGGAGCTAGTTGACTGGGATGAGGATGATCACCCTGTTCGTTTGCTCTTATCAGCGCTTCCAGCCAGCGATTCAACAGTGTTTTTCTCTCACAACAAATCAGCATCAGCCACAATCAGCCAGCCAAAAACGACCAAACGAACAGGGCGGATGTCGATGCCCCCCTGGATGATGGCATGGGCGACGGATTCGCGACTCCTCTGGTGACAGCGAGCGCGCAGTTGCAGGTCTCAGCTGCTGATGCCGCCACAAGAGCCGCCGAGCAGGAGCATCCAAGGCGGCGCGGAGTTACTCTGCCTTCCCGTACGGGGATTGAGGTGGAGGCACGCGCCGGATATGCTTCGGACGAGCCCTAGAAGAGTGCCAGCACCGGCATTGTGTGCCTTGCTGGCTCGTCGACTGAGCCGTCAATGGCTAAGGCAGCAACGCCTCCTTGCCCCAAGCCAGCTGATTTGGGATCTGGCGATGCTGAGCATGCCAGAAAGATGGCACCGGCTGGACTCAAATCAGTTCTAATCAGGCCTGCCTCCCCACCACGCGATGGACACCAACGGTTGGATCTGGCGAATTTTCCTGCTTCAGGGCCGCCGACTCTGCCGGCGCATTGCTCCACTCCGCCGGCCACTCAAGATCGGACAGGTCGATGGCAGATCTCGAAGTCGCGGCGCAGAGCTCGTTAGGAAGCTTCTCCCCATCAGGCGGCCATGGCCAAGCACGAGCAAGCAAGGAGAGCGGCTCGGGAGGCCTTCAAGAAGAGGATGGCTGGCCGATGCTATCGATGCCTTGCATCAGACCATTTGCTTGCACACTGCCGAGAGCCTGTGCGCTGCTGGGAGTGCAAGGGAGCTGGGCACTTCGCTCGCGTCTGTCCTGCTCGTCGGAAGCAGATTTCTGCCGAGCTTCGCTCACGAATCATCTTCCCTACCAACAACATACATAGCCGCATTGCTTTCCCACCGTTAACCAATAACCCACCACACCCAAAGCAGCCATCGCCACATCCACCACCACCCATCAATGGTTCGCCCCGTCAGCCGCCATCGCCCAACTGCAGCACAATGCAACCAAAGCCCAGCAGTCAGGAGCCGCAACCACCTCCGAAAGCCATGGAGCACATCTGCGAGGCGAACAGGCTGTGCACGCACGCTGTGGTGACTTCCGCTCCATAGGAAGGCTACCGCGCCACTGTCCCAGAGGTGGCCTACGTGCTCTGGGGGCTGCTGCGCGTTCCAAGCATCAAGGTGACCCGCTATGGGACAGATCTGTTCCTCGCTGAGTTCGGGAGCACCATGGAGCGCGATAGTGCCATGATGATGGGGTCTGTGGAGATTGGCGGCACGGTCTTCCCCATCACCCCATGGCGCTCAGCGGGGGTGCCAGTGGAGAGCACCTGGTGGTACCACATCAAGGCAACATGGGTGCACGGGAGCGACCACGACTACGACAGCAGGGGACCGAGACCTTGGGAGGAGCCACAGTCATACCGCCAGGCTCTGATGGTCCTCCCACACACGGCTGAGGACTGGGAATGTCGTCGTTCATGGTCACTGCCGAGTAGACACGATGCCCGCAGTAGTGTGGCGCCGCAGGAGCGTCACGACAGCACTACAAGACATGTGCAGCACTACCAGGTGGAGGAGATGGTGGCATCTGAGCCACATTGCGGTGACTGGACTTTCAACCCCATCCCCTGATCCAGGAGTCGCTAGGGGCGCCGACTTCTCATTCACTTCTCATAGCGCTTTATATTTACTCCTTTGCTTGTATATGATGCATGCTATTGCCTGAGCTATATTTACCTTGTTCGAAGCCCTTTTACCATGTTACCCAGCTTTGCGCTCGCACTTATATATTACCGCCCTTCTGCGTGCTTACATTTATTATCACCATATTATAACTCCACTGCGCGGGTGGTGAACCCCTGGGAATGGTTTGGCTTGGGATGCCGGACTTGTGGACTTGGTGATGAGCGGTGTGCTGCGTGAGTCTTGGGTGCGTGGTGAGGGTTGAGTCGGCCGGACAGGGATTACGACGAGCTTCGAGTCTTGCCGAGGGGGTACGGCTTGGGTGCCTCCGCTTTATGAGAGTACCTATGGCGGGTACATGTGAGGACTGAGGTGTTCCCATCGTGCGAGCCCCTAGGAGGTGGAGCCTTGGGAAGGGGGTGTTGTGGCGGCACGTTAAAGATTAGCCCATACATAGGAGACATCGTTGTCTGGCCAATACCTAAGAACTTGTGTGCTAGTGACCGGATCATTGGATGCCTTGCTATCCACTCGCTCTCCATGGGGGAGACGGTCTAACCATCTGGTAGAATGAATGCCATTACTGCCGGGTGTAAGCGAATGTGTCGAGATGTACGGGCCGGAGTGCTCACACCCTCCTTAACCAACATAGTGACCCCTTGGCCTGGTACTATGTCTCACAGTCTTGGTGGCCAGGGTCGAGTGGCAGGATGGTATTTGTTCTAGGCTTATGGCGATCGATATCTGCCTAGGTAAATCGATGTACCGATGATGGCTATCTTGTGGAATAGTGAAACCTCTGCAGAGTGTATGGTTGATTGATCGATACATATGCCGACTTGTCGGCTATGGACCAGTCCCGTGTGATGCTTGCTGGACTAGGAGAGGAGTCTTCTGCCTTCCTTGGGATATGTGTAGGTTACATCCGGCCGTGAGCCTGGGAGGCTGTGGGTCGATGAGGCCTGACAAGAGGGAGTCGTCTTGCCGCCCACGTGAAGCGTGGTGGGGTGTGGGGTGTGGGATGCGGTGATGTGTGGATGGGATGGATGGAATGGTGGATGGATGTGTGTGTGGGATTTTGGAAATGATTAAACTTGATATTATATTATTATTATTATACTTGTTGCTACTTCGCATGCGCTAGGATGCAAACCACAGCCAAATATAGGATTGCCAGATCCCTTTATTTTCTCTTTTCCACTAAAGCTCATTCGGTGCTGACCATGGCCTGCACACATCTGGTGGTGTGCAGATTTCCTGTGATGTTAGGGTTGAAAGGATTAGAAGGTCTCGTACCTGCGCTCAAGTTGGAGTTTGAAGCTACTTCCGCGTTATACTTCCGCCTTCACAAGCTGTTCTGGATGTTAGAAATACTTTGTATCCGCCTGGTGGCATTGTAATAAATATTGTAACCCATACTACTTGTACTCTGTAGTCTCAGAATTTGATTATGGAATTAATTATCAACTATTGTATATCATTCTATGGATTTTCTCTTCATGAAAAATTGAGGATGTTTCAGGTCGGGTGCAGCAATGCAGCAGGTTGCTGGTGTTGCAGTGTTTGCTAATGCAGGGAAACAGAATATGAAGGCAGTGGTTGTGGAGGATGGGGAGCTGGAGAAGGACAGACTGGGTGATGCATTGGTGATCCCGGCTGACTGTGCTGCCTTTTGCAAGGGGATCTTCAAGGAGGTCGCGCCGCCGCTTCTCCCAAGGCTGCAGACCTTGCCACAGCAGGGTGGTCGTGGGCGTAAGCGACTGATGGTGGCTACTCGATCCAGCATGCGGCAAGCAACTCGTCCATCACCGGTGCCCGTCGCATGGAGGGCACAGTGTAGACTGATGTGTGAGTTGCTGTTCATGGAGACGTCGACGGGGTCGTTGGACGCAACGGTCACAGAGTACATTGACTCCTATGGCCAAAACCTGTCTGATGATGCTGTTGGCAGGATTAGGGAGGCAGCACGCCTGGGCAACAAGAAATTGGCCAAGGCCTTGGCAGCGGTGGAGGCTGAGGCTGGAGCAATGGAGATGGGAGTTCTCTGAAGCACGCGGGCAGCCTGACGAGCATCAGTTTAGCAATTGATGTTTCCCTATGTTAGTGTTGTCCTTGTCAGTACCAGCACCATCTGGCAATAGGCCGGCTGAGTTAGATCTGCTTTCAAATGTGACGTACTTTGTTGAGGTTGTGCATTGGATTTGTGGCAGTTTCTACAACAAGAGCTCTATGCATCATAGCTCAAGGATGGCGAGGTTTAAATTCAAGATCGTGACTGAAGCTTGGACACAACTAGAGGAGGGAAAAAACCCGATGATGAAACTGCACAACCGCCTGAAACTTCCATCATCGAAGCTAAAGGCCTGGAGCGTAAGCCTATTCAGATTGGATGTCGACGAGAAGGGGAACTTTATTCACCCAAAGGAGAGAATTAAATACCACGAGTAATTAGCATAGATGTATCGCATCTTATATGGCGATCTGCTATATGAGATAGCGCCTCTCGCGTATGTAAGATTGCAACTCTATTCTTTTGCTTATTAATACAATGCCGGATTACCGGATCTTTCAAAAAAAAAGAATAATCCATGGATTACTAGCAAAGTCCTCAACACAAACGAAAAGCAAGAAGGTTGGGGGACCCTCCACCTAACAACCCCAACACATTGAATCTAATAGAAAATTCTCAACATCATGGTAGCCAGCAGTGAGAGGAGCCGTAAAGATAATAGTAGCAAAGCATCCGCCAGAACTTCAGACGACAAAGCATCCATCCAATCAACCTCGGCGGCAAAGCATCCGACGGAAACATCAGCGACCTTAGCGACAAAGCATCCGCCGGAAACGCGACCTCGATGGCAAAGCATCCACTGGAAACCCCTCGGCGGCAAAGAATCCTCGGAAACACCTTGGTGGGAGAGCATCCACCAGAAACAACCACGACTACGGCTACAACAAACACCAGCCGGACATACCTAGGTGAGGAGAAACATGAAGCATATTAGGTGTAGTACGATGACCAAACTGACCATGCGTGAGGAGTGGCGGGCAGCAATCCAGTGACAAGGGCATGAGACTCGAAGAACGACGCCTCCAGAAAGGATGTGGCGCCCAAAGGCGTCACTGTCGTCCGCCCGACCACCGTCGGGCTGGGCTTTTGCCCAGAGCTCCATGCATCCAAGTCACGGGGCGCCGCCCAGACCCGGCCGCCACAGAGGAGGGAGTCACTACCGACAAATCGTGAGCTGGCGAGCGTTGCTCATCGTTGCGGACACAAGAAGACATGGTTGTAGGCGCCGAAATCATTTCCAAAATGTCTGTCGCTCGCGCTTCCCGAGAAATAACTGTCGATAATTATATATTAAAAATATTAATATTTATAATACACAATTAGTATCATTAGAAAGATCTTTGAATCTAGTTTTTAATAAATTTATTTGGAGATATAAATGTTGCACGTATTTTCTAAAAATCGAGTCAAACTTGTGACAGGCATGCCAAATGCGACGGTTAATTTGGAACAGAGGGAGTAGAATATATTATGATGATAGCTAAAAATTAGTCAAAATTAAGTTCTAGTCCATCGAAGCAGAGATTAATAGATAGGCTAATTTTTAGCTACACCTTTAACTAATTGTTAGTCAACTAACTATTAGCCAACAAATATCAACTAACTTTTAACCAGACTAATAACTAGCTCTAACGGCTAGCTCATCTGAATAAGCCCTTGCAACTGCTGCTGGTGATGAGAAAACAGGAGTTCGTCTAGGGAGCTGGATCCATGTGGTCTGCTCCAGTGGCCGAGCTAGGCCACTTTATCGGGTCTGTCCGCACTGATATATATTTTACCAAAATCAATAGAAAATTACTGCTTTCTATTGTCGACGACACTGATGACCTTTAGTTGTTAATGTCAGAGACCTTTTTTTTTTTTTTCTGGCTTCGATGACAAGCAGGCCGGTCATGTAATTGCCTTCAAAAAAAGCAGGTCATGTCTTAATTTATACATATATATTACTACACTTTATGTTTGATGTACAGTACAAGTGGAGCAAGTGGCACTATTTGCAAGGTGTATTCACGTGGCTGGCAACATGTACCCACGCAGTTACACGCCAGTCGAGCAATTGACCCAGTCCCGTATGTAGACTAACCTCTATGTCTTTTTTTTTTTTTTTTTTTTTTTTTTTACATACTCACTCCGTCCCTAAAAGACTGTCGCCGTGGTGAGCGTGCCACAAGTTTAGCTTAATCTGTAGGAAATACATGCAACGTTTAAATATTCAAATAAATTTGTTAAAAATTAGATTCAAAAATCTTTCTAATAATACTAATTATATACTATAAATACTTATATTTTCTAACATATAATTGGTCAAAATTGTTTTTTGAAAAGCGAAGTGACGGTCTTTTTGGGACGCAGAGAGTAGACCAACATACGCACACGCCCGTTTCGTCGGCCGTAAAGGACGCGCATATATATTTGTCTCAACTCTCAATTTCTTTTTTGGTTGGGGGGGGGGGGAGCCAGAGCTTCATATATTAGCCATGAACCTGATTACAATTTGTGTCTGCAATCTCCCTAAGCTGAGGTGGAGTTATAAGCCACTCCACCCAGTTAACATGGGAAACTAGACGAGCACATTAATGAGCTAATCTATTACAATGAATCAAAAAATTCGAAACTGTACCTTATGTCTTCCATTTGCTTCAACAAGGAATCAACCTCTGATTTTTGGTTTCCACGATTATTTCACGGTTGGACTAAAGCCTGACAGTCAGACTCCATCTTCAGTCTTTGCACGCCTCTTTTCAAGTCATATAGCAGGCCATCCCGGCATGCTATTGCTTCTGCACTTAGGGCATTGAGGCAGTGATCACGAAGAACTACCCCAGAGGCCACAGTTCCATTCCCATCATAAAAGGCAGCATCAACATTGCACCTGAGCCACTCATGCTCCGGTGCTTGCCAAGACTATTGGCTGGTCATCCGAGCTGCTGGACGATTGATCGGATGGGCAAGCTACCAGAGATCGAAAGCAGTATCAATTGCCCACCGAGCAGCTACCTGCACAGGTGCTCCTTCTTTTCCATGCCTGCGCTCAAATGGACCACATGCCGCACAGGATAACGCCTGTATCTTTTGCTGCAATCACATTCGGGTCAACAATGTCCCGAGCCCAAGTTAATGGGTGCAGCTCGGGTATCTTTACACCAGTAAAAACTTTAACCTGCCTAGCCACCATACACTCTAGCAAGGCATGTTTGATCGATTCATTGTTTGCTCCACACACTTCACAAAATGGTATAGGCTCAATATGTCTACGATGCAGCTCACCACGGGTTGGAAGAAAACCATTTACCACTCTCCACCAAAATACCCGCACTTTTGGCGGAACATTGATTTTCCAAATCCGTGACCAAGTAAAATCGCCTGACGGTGACGCCCTGTGCTCCTCAGATTGACGACACTGATCATCATAGAGTAGTCTGTAACCCGATTTCGATTTCACAGTGTACAGACCACTTCTCTCAGGTTCCCAAGCCCAGACGTCCTCTCCCCTTCCTCTAACATGAATACTCAAGATCGCGTGAGCATCCACCTCCACGAACACATGTTTTATTAGCTCCACATTCCATCCACCACTCGGAGTCAACAGATCAGACACCATAGTGACCAGCTCACTCTGATCCAAAGTTATCGGTTTCCCTCCAAAGTGGTTGGGAATCCAGCGATCATCCCTAATCCTTGTCGAATTCCCATCGCCAATTCTACGAATAAGACCTTTTGTCAAAACATCTCTCCCATCTAGGATGGCGCGCCATGTTTGGCTTGCATGTTTCTTCCTTGTAGCTGACGGAAAGTTTGAATCATGGAAATATCGCCCTTTTAAGACTTTTGCGCACAAAGATTCTGGCTTCTCAATCAGACTCCATCCTTGTTTACCCAACATAGCAAAATTAAACAAATGGAGATCTCTGAAACCCATTCCACTAAGTGGTTTTGGTCGGGTTAGTAGCTCCCACCGCTGCTAGTGGATATGCCTACTGCTTGCCGAACTCCCCCACCAGTAGTTGGAGATTACAGACTTTATTTTCTTGCATGTATCCTTTGGAATAAAGAAACAACTCATTGATAGGTTGGTATCGCTGGAGCGACAAATTTTAGCAGTACTTCTCTACCAGCAGCACTTGCTTCTTTACCACTCCAAGCCCCAACTAGGTTTCTAATCCTAGTCGGCATGTACTTAAAGGCTCCAGTCGTGCTCCATCCCAACGCGGTCGGCAGCCCCAAGTACTTCTCTGTAAGCGCCTCTGTGTTAATATGCAGGATTTATCTCACTACATTTTTGACTTCCACATCGCAATTCTTGCTAAAAAACACAGTAGATTTGTCATTGTTTACTAATTGTCCCGAGCCTCGACTGTAGGTATTTAGAATTTCCCGCAGCCTCTCTGCGCGCCTCTGCGAGGCCTCCGAAAAAACAAGACAATCATCTACAAACAGCAGGTGGGAGATCCAAGGAGCATGGATCCCCACCCTCACTCCTCTTGCCAAGTACATCGGCCCCACTGATCGTAGCAGACACGACAATCCTTCTGAACATATCAAGAATAGGTAGGGAGAAATTGGATCGCCTTGGCGTATCCCTTTGTTGGGTTGAAAAGAGGAGATAACTGTCCATTCACTCGAACAGAAAAAGATACTGTAGTGACACACCTCATGACTGTATTAACAAAACCTTCAGCAAATCCCAGTTTCAGCATCATACCCTGAAGATAGTGCCACTCAACTCTATCAGACGCCTTTGCCATGTCCAGCTTCATTGCACATGCTCCAACCTTACCCTTCTTCCTTTTTAAGTAGTGAGTGCATTCATGCGCCACTAGCACATTGTCAGTAACCAAGCGACATGGGACAAATGCGCTTTGCTCTGCAGAAATAATATCATCCAGAAAGGGCCGCAACCTGTTAGCAATCATTTTGGAGCATATCTTATAAATGACATTGCAAAGAGAAATATGCCTAAAATTCTTCAACTCTTGCGGGTGCTTTATCTTGGGAATAAGGAAAATAGTTGTTTGATTTCTATCATCCGGCAGCTGCCCACCGTTCAAAAAATCCAACACTGCATTGGTGACGCTCGGACCAACCATCTCCCAATGTGTTTGGTAGAAACTGGCAGTAAAACCATCCGGCCATGGGGCTTTGCACGACCCCATCATCAACAAGGCCTGCTCCACCTCCTTTGCCATGTACGGCCTCATCAATGATTCATTCATATCCCCTGACACCTATGATAGTACATGGGCCAACACACCATTTGGAGCTGCATCAGCTTGGGCTGTAAACAACTCTGTATAGAAAGTAGACGCCAAACCCTCCAATTCCTCTTGTTTCGATAGCAGCTCTCCAGCAGGATCGCGCAAAGCTGTAATATGATTTGCTTTTGTCCGTTCCTTCGCTTTGGCATGGAACATCTTGGTATTCCTATCACCTTCTTTTAGCCATGTGATTTGAGACCGTTGCTTCTCCATAATTTCTTCCTGCGCCAACAACTCTGAAATTCGGTGCATTATCTGCCTTTCCCGATTAGATGGACCAGCATATATAGAGTGGGCGCAGACATCTTCCAGTTCCGTCCCAAGCTTGCAAGCTCCTGTTTGATCGAGCCAATTGCCAAAGACATCATGTTCGGAGCGATACCTGCATCCAGTCAAATTTTCTTGCAACTGACTCAGGTTGTGAACCGACTGTGCATCGCCCCAGGTATCCTTTACCAACTTCATATAATAAGAAGGCTCCCTCCTCCACATATCCTCATATTTAAAATTTCGCCTTCTTCGTCACTTCTTCTTTGCTCTAAAGCACTCAATTACTAGGCAACAGTGATCTGATTCAGTTGTCTGTACATGCCACACTTTCATGTTCCTGAACATATCACTGAACCCTTCATTTGCAAAAGCTCTGTCCAAACGGACTTTCACGTTCTGATCCCCTTGCCGCCTATTATCCCACGTATAAGGCAGGCCAGTGAAGCCAAGATCAGAGAAACCACACAAGTTAACAGCTTCTCAAAAACCATCCATCTGTCTCTCAGGCCGTGTAACTCGACCGAATTGCTCTTGAGCATTCAGTATCTCATTGAAATCTCCAGCGCACAACCAAGGTTCACTGCTCTAATTATACAAAAAATCCATTAGTTCCTAAGTCCGGTAACGAAGCTCCCTCCTGGGTTCCCCATAGAAACCCGTAAAGCGCCACCGCTCCGCACTCATTACTGGATCGACTACCATAACATCTATATGAAACTTATTATATGTTTGCAGCTTCACACAAATATCATTCGACCAAAGAAGGGCAAGCCCACCTCCTCGGCCAAAGCTTCCAACTCCCACACCATTTGGGAAACCCAAACTCATTCTTAACCCCTGCACATTCTCTGAGAACAAGCGCGTCTCCGACGAAAACGCCAAAATTAGGCGATGTAGCTGTATGAAGCTACGCACTTCTTGAATGGCCTCAAGCTGCCCCAAACCCCGGTAGTTCAAACATACGATTTTCATTATGCCCGGTGGGGGCTGCTTCCTGCAGCCGCCACCGATAGTGCATTTGTTTGAGATTTTGATGTTTTTTTTTCTTTGGCGATGCCTCCGAAGCAGACGCTCCCCCCTTTCCACCTGCCATGCCAAGTTGATTTACTCTCTCCGACACCAGTCCCATAGGCACTAGTGCTTATGTATCCACTGCCGGAGTGTTGAGGTCCGGTGGCACGGCCGAGCTACCTCCAGAACCTTTTGCCTTCCTTTTCCTGAGCACAATCAGATTTTTTCCTTGGCTCTGAAACAATTGACGACTAGCATCTGCCGTTTGTTGATAGCCATTATCCTCCCTTGAGGCCTGGTTCTTCAGAGGTGAAAGAACCATATCATCCTCCTCGTCCCCATCATCATGGGAAGGGGTTTCTGAGCGCACGTCATTGGATTTTGACACTGAGCCTTTCGACTGCTTCGAACCAGCTGAAGTGCCACTGCCATAGGATTCTGCAGCAGCCTCCAAAAAGCTCTGTACCTTCTTCTTTGCCTCCGGTGCCCTAAGCTTGATGTCATAGGGTAATTGCACAACCACCACAGCCCCCCCCCCCCGCTGCCGGACTACCGGCTTATCGCATTCCAGCTCGAGTGGCCAATTATGCCACAAGCTAGGCAGTAATATGGCAATTTCTCATACTGTAGATCAAACCACTATGGGGCTGTTTTTCATCTTCAGCATCACACTTCTTCTTAGAGCTTTTGTCACCTCGATCGCCACTCAGGCACGGAGGTAAGGGCCACTAGCTTTGTCATCTTTATCCACATCCATCTTCCTCACCATACCAACCAGTCCCATGGCACGTTCGCCACGTTGTTTGTTCATCCAGCCAAGCGGAAGGTCCATGATTCTCACCCAGATATCCATCCGATTGAACCTGATTCTCAACTCTCAAGTCCAAACATAATAATTAACCTGTTTTTGTATTTGTATCGATAACTACCCACAACGAGTCAGAAATGCACGTGCCTTGCCAGGTCGGCGAACAATATCTAAACACTGCGTCGTTGATTATTTGGCACAACGGGGACCTTAGGATCTTATCACAAGTATATACCGCACAAAAAAGAATTTCCCGTTTAGATCTCTTCATTTTAGGGCCATTTGAATCCTTGAAAATTGAATTATTGTAAATAAAGTATAATTGTAGAAGAAAAATCCATAGAATCTGTTAAGTCTATAATTTTGCTTAAGTTGGACAAGAAGAATCCATTTTTCTATCTCGCACCCTACAAATTAGAGATACTCCCTCCATACTGGTATTAGAAGTCATTTAGGACATGATTGCGCATACTAAGGAGTGCCAAAGAGTGATTAATTAGGGGTAGTTTTCCTTCTTTGTCCTTATTAAATATGCCTGTGGGTGTCTCCTGTACAACAAATCTTTGTAGCCCAGCTGGTAATCGCTCCGCGGCCCGAGGCTGGAGGTCTAGGGAACGAGCTCCATGGCCGCAATAGTTTTTTGACCTCTACGTCAATTTTGCATGGCACTGTGCGTGGCCGTGGCTTCTCGCATGCACGAATTTTTTCGTTCGTCTGTTTCAATCTGGCGCTTTTTTTTTTCGTTTGTTTCGCACCGCGCAAGTCCGACGCCTCGTCTGCCTGCTGCTGCTGCAATAAAACACCGGCCTTTTCCCTCTTGTTCTTCACTTGCCTTATCTTTTGCCTTGCCTTGTTTGTTCTTCACTTGCTTGTTCATCCAGCCATGGCTTAGCTTCTTCTCTCTCTCCCTACTCCTTCCAGACCAATCCGTACGGCGCAATTAGAACATGCCGTGAATAAGTATTGGAGGAATGTGTTTGTGTTTTTTTCCATATAAATAGAACATGCCGTGAATGTGTTTCTTTTTATCTTAAAAATACAACATGACATGTCTTTGTGTTTTTTCCCTATAAATAGAACATGCCGTGGCCAAGCATGCTGGAATCGCGGCATGCGGTGTGCGGAGCGAGCGCGAGCTGGAATCGCGGTATGCGGCGTGCAGGAGGCAAAGCGTGCGGCTCTGAGTGAATCCTGGATACGCGCGCATGCGCTATTAACGCGGCGCGGGAGCCAAAGGGGCAACGACGTCCAATTTTCCACCCCGAAGCCAAAACGACTTATTTTACTTCATTTCAATCGGAGCCCAGAACGACCTCCTTTACCAGTATGGAGGGACTACTCCCTCCATATCACTAAAAATGACGTTTAAGACAACATTTAATATACCAAGGAGTAATTAATTAGGGTAGAGTTTTCCCTGTCTGCCCCTAATAAATACAGTCTCGGGTGCTCTACATACAAGAAAGTTTCTCGGCTTAGGCCATGGAGGAGTACTCACAAGTCTATCTCAAATTCATTGAGATATGGAAATGAATTCTATTGATTACCATGTTATGTTTGTACTTTCCAACTTAACTAAAGTTATCCCAAATATGTGTTCTAAACTATAATTTATTATAATAAATTCAATTCCAAGGATCTAAACGGGCCTTAGATAGTTTGATAAAGGAACTTCTAATTCGGTAACATAATATTTCAATTCGGTAAAACCACATGCATTAAGGGTGTGTTTGGTTTGTTTCCTATACAAGTCCGGCTAGCTAAACGAAGCCAGGCTAGCCCAAGTTTGGCCCTAGCAAGCCAAACGTAGACTTGTTTGGTTGCCTCTATCATCTGAGCCAGACCAACATCTAACTGTATTTGGTTTGCTAGTTTGGTAGGATGGTTGTGTTTGGTTGCACGTGGGATGGCTGGCCTGGATCATTTGGGCAAAAAAAAACTGTGTTTGGTTGCCTGGAAAGGGTCCTGGGGCCTAGCCTGGGTTGGCCAAGCATACACTCTTAGCAAGGCTGAGTCGAACGGCCGCGCCGACCGTTCTTTCATGGCTTGGCTTGGACCAACCCCTCTCGTTGTTCGTGTCACCTCCTATTGCGCACCACCACCCGTGTCTTCATCTCCGCGCCGTTCCTCATCCCCGCGTCTCATCATCTTCACTCCACGCCTGCTCCCCCACTCCGGCGACCGATGCTGGCAGACAAGACGCCATCACGTCGCCCCCTATTGCTACTCCTGCCGCCGCCGACGAAGACGCGGGGAGGAGCTCGGCAAGCTCGGGCAGGAGGCCAAGGTCCATGGAGAGGTCGTGGTCATCGATGGCTGCGCCGAGCCTGTGTAGGATGGCCCACAAGGCGCTTCCTACTTCCCCATCGGCAACAGCTGGTGTCGAAGGTGTGGCCGGTGGTGACGCCACCGAGGGCAGCGCGGTATAGGTGCTCTGATCTGAGGGTGGCATGGTGCAGGTGCTCCCATCGTGCTCGTGCTCTCCACGACCGTGCATCGTCATCTCTCTATCGAGGAAGCAAGCGGAAGGGTCGGCCACGGCTTTGCTCCCTCAGCTCGCCTCAAGGGTGTTTGACAAATTGCTTCAAAGGGGTGAGGTTACCTATTTTAAGAAGAGGTCACTCTATCTAATCCAAACCAACCAACCAAACACACGTTGTTGCTAGCCAGACTTAGTTGGCACAATGCAATCAAACAAGTCCATCTTGGCCTGCTAGAGGCAGGCAGGGCTGGCTTGGCTACATTTTGCTAACCAGGCTGGTCGGGGAAACGAAGCAAACACACCCATAGAGTCATAGCTTCTTTGGAATAATAAAGCCTAATCATTATCCTACCATGCACGACTGCGCCTCTTCGGAATCGAATCCACCTCCTTCGTGCCTCCTTTTGCCTAGTGCTCTGCTCCGTGTACCGGTTAGGAAAACCACTGGGTCGGTCACGATGCATCGGAGAGGAGGCACTTGCCGGTGTCAGGGCGTGCGAGAGGTACACAGGAAACTCTGGACGCAGTGAAGCCCGCGGTGGCGGCACACAGCTGCTATTACGTGAAGGACGGGCGGTGGTGGTGGAGCCCGTGTCGGCAGAGAAACACCGCATCATGGGACGCCGACGAGGTGGACCCCCCGCCACCAGCTCATGCAGAAGAGGTCGAAGGAGGAGCGCGGTGGCACACGCGAGAGGAGATGCGCCACATAGACCCAGCGCTTAACAGGATTAATAGGATACTCATATTAACATGTTGCAATTTCTTTTTCATAAGCCCATCTCCTAAAAACTCTAAAGTTAAGCTTGCTTGGCTTTGAGTAATGGGTGACCGATTGAGAAGCACTTGCCGGGTGCGCATGAGTGAGGACAAAGAGTGTAAAAAAAGACTGATGTTGGTGTGTGAGTCTATATCCTAGGGAAACAAGCCTGCCTGGCAACAATGAAACGGCCGCCATGGGCGTTCTCCTCTGGCCTGACTATGGTAGGTTGGGTCAGAGGCAACAATTAAACGGCCACCATGGGCGTTCTCCTCTGGCCTGAGTATGGTTAGGTTGGGTCAGATCCTAATCCCATTCTAGACAATCAAAGAAGTCAAAATTAGTTTTAGGGAGCTAGGCTAGGGTTAGCCACTCAATCAAACACATCCTAAATAGCTATTAAGCCTCAAAATTGAAGATTAATCTATAAACGACTTATAAATCGATCAAATAAAATAGTATAAAAATATAACCATAAAGGAGACTTACAATATAACTTGTGTGACTGTTACCCGCCGCTTCTTTGAGTGATATACATCTCCATCCACTGGTCTGTTGGACGGACTCTCAAGCTTAAGCGCGAACAAATAACTTATAAACAAATAAATTTAATACAAAAGCTTTTTATATATAATAAAAGTAAGAAGACTAATCTTAAACCTGGACATCAAAGACTAATGTTAAACCTGGACATCACAGTTCCTCGGGCCTCGGCGGACGCGGACAGCCGTCGGCCGGTCGCCGGCCAGGCGGGCCGCGCAGGACGGCCAGGTGGTCGTGGTCGTAGACGGCTGGTGGCTCCGTCTCGTCGTTTCCGTGTCCGTGAGTCCTATCGGTAACGGCGTCGTGGCCGGCGTGCCGCCGCGCGCGGGGTATCCAAAGCGGCGCCGCCAGACCAATGGACTGTTACTTGCGCGTGGTTGGGGCATCGAGGCGCGAGGCGGAGTAACGACGACCGCGTGCGGATTGCGCGGAACGAAGCGTCGGGCGTGGGCGCATGGGATGCCCGCGTAGACCATACGGATACAGGTAAGCTTCTTCCTCTTTGTTTTTACATAAAAAACTATATTTGTATCACTTACTTATGGACCCCAGCAGGGGGCAGTATGCCGTGGCTCATCGGCATACCCTGTGGGTCCATCCCTAATTTGGCACGAGGATGGCCACTTGGCCAGTCTACGATGAAAAGATGATGACATGCAAATTGCAGATGACGTTGAGATATACAATATCCATAAAAAATAACGTTGCTAGATTAATTTGGATTCGGTAAAACATCACTGGTTGATCTGGCGGTGATTAAAATAATAAAAAAAAACATGTTTCTAAGATTTAAAACAAAGACCTCAAGATTCTCTCAACCATTCATACCAATTGAGTCATGGAACATTTGTGTGACTATAAGACTAATGATTTCAATTTGTTAATTTTATATTATAGTATATTTAACACGCTAAATGATTACAGATGAAAAGGTTCTTAACTACAAATTAAAGTTGCATATCACATCGAGTACTGCAGCTTTGATGTTGACTTTTCTCCATTTGACATTGTTAACCATCTCAAATCCAATCCTTGAAATTACATTTAATTTTTGGACATGTATATCATCTCAAATTAAAATGTTGTCAGCTATAAAGTTTTAAATCTCTCTAAACTTTACAATTTTGGTATAAAATTTTCCTTGATCCAACCTCATATGAAATGGCTATGAATTTTTTTTATAAGCCTATCACTACTTGTTGTCACCATGATCCTGCAGTGATAGTTCGATAATGCTTGCTTGATAAGATAATAACTTCTAATTTCAGATGTGCACTTTTTGTCCCATTGTCTCTATAAATCAATACAGGGCTCAAAAAGCCATTCCCACATTTGAAAATGGATTTTTTTTTCTCTCTATGAAATACGATACACTACTAAACATTGATTTAGAAGACAATAATTTCTAATTTCAGATGTGGCACTTTGTTTTATTCCATTGTCTCTGTAAATCAATTCAGGGCTCAAAAGCCATTCCCGCATTTGAGAATGGATTTTTTCTCTCTATGAAATACGATACACTACTAAACAATGATTTCAGAAGACAATAATTTCTAATTTCAGATGTGGCACTTATTTTATCCCATTGTCTCTGTAAATCAATTCAGGGCTCAAAAACCATTCTTGCATTTGAAAATGGATTTTAGAGGTAACCTTTTTTCAATGTAAATTTTAGAGGTAGCCTTGTTTGTATATATTTCAGTCTTCTACTCCGATGTGTAGCGATAGGGCCGCTAAAAGGTGTTGCTCTTTGCATGAGAGGAATATGGCGATCCCAATCAACAAGGAGGGAGTTGTTTGGGCTCCTGAAAAACTAAAGTAAATTCAGAGAGTACAGTTTGCACTGCTGGTGGAGCATCAGGTTCTTTGTCAATGGACAAGCCACACAAATGAACCACATATTCGTCAACACTGTTGGCCAATACAGAATTCAACTGACAAGCTGAGATTTCAGAACATTGATGCAATTGAGGTGAAATCCTCTGCAGAGTGACTGACTTTCCCTGGTAGTCAAATATCATAGTCTTGTGTGCCCATTAATGAACAATTGGACTAACCGCTCAAGCCAGTCCATTCCAAGGATGATATCATAACAGCTGAGTGGAAGGATCTTGAAACTAGTGCAAAAAGAATACCCTTTTGTACCCACCATTCACAGCTGGAAAACTGAGAAGAGAACACTGCGTAATGCCTCCATCGGCTACTCTCACTTTGGTCACTGGTAAAACAATCTTTTTTTTTTTTCAGAACATGTTTGACACGTATTTCATTAAGTCAAAGAGAGAGTTTTACAAAACAGCTAACGTAATTTGGCGAGGTGCCAATGCGCTAGCTGTGGACGGAGGATTACAGAAACGATTATACAGCAAATAATTTCGCAACTAAGGGACGCAAGAGCTATCTACGATCACGCGCTAGTAACGACGACATAACCGTGAAGCCTGCCCCAATCCAGCAGTTGGCCTCCTCAACGTTAAAAAAAAAAAAAAAAAAAAAAAAAAAAAAAAACTTTGGGTGCAGTTTCAGGAGAAAAAAAAAATCTTTGGGAGTTTCAAAAATAGCAGCCAGGTGACTTGATATATAAACGGACTAATAACGGAGGGTGCTCGTGTGACAGCCAGGTTTGACAAAGACATCAGACATTTGTCACATTCATCCCGGTAGCTTGGCGGGATGGATCAACCAATGTTGAACGCTATCGAGTGCACCGACATTCAGTTTCGGTCTTGTTCCAAGAGGATGGACAGCAGCCATGCATCGTGGTTCTCCGGAATTTATGGTCCTCATGAAGATGTAGAGAAACCGGCTTTCCTTGATGAATTGCGTGAATTTAGGAGTTTTTTGTGTTGGACCTTGGATGCTTTGCTGGAGTTATGAGCCGTCCACCACTGCTTGCCACACTTTTGATGGTGACGCTCCCACCTCAGCAACTAAGGGCGTCCGCAATGGTTCTCAAATAGATAGCTTAGGAGGAATTTAATTGGCTAAGAGGATATTTTAATGGCAATTTGTAAATCGCTATCTAGATGAGACATAGGAATAGACACTATAGTGAAGAGTTATGTGAGAGAGATATTTCTAGAAGATCGCGCTAGACTAGCTATTTATGAGTCGCCAGCTATTTAGGAGTCGCTAGCTATTTGATCTCTCTCTTTGATAACCAATGAAACTGTTACGTTTTTATTATTTTAATGTCTCATCTAGCTAGCTATTTGTAATTTGCCATTGATAGCCAATAGAATTTCTCCTCGCTAGCTATTTGAGAACTATTGGAGACGCCCTAATAAGTTTTAATTTTTTTAGCAACCCTCAGCATCTAATAGGTAGCTCGTTGGAAAGTACACTGTGAAACATCGTCAATTTTCCATGAAGGAAAATCTCACGAGAATGATATACATCAGTCCATAATCAATTCCATATATCGAATTATAAATCTAAAGAGTACAAGTAGAGGGGTTTACATTAATAATTACAACGCCGTAAGGCGAAATCAAAGTATTTCTATCATCCAGAACAGCTTGAGAAGGCGGAAGTAACGCGGAAGCAACTCCAATCTCCAACTTGAGCGTAGGCACGAGACCTTCTAATCCGTTTGACATCTCTGAGAAGCAGGAAAATCTGCACACCGCCAGATGTGTGCAGGCCGTGGTCAGCACCGAATGAGCTTTAGTGGAAAAGAGAAAATAAAGGGATCTAGCGATCCTATAGTTTGGCCGTGGTTTGCATCCTAGCGCATGCGAAGTAGCAACAAGTAGTAGTAATAATAATAATAATAGTCATGTTTAACACATTCCCATTCCCACACACACATCCATCCACCATCCCATCCATCTCAAATCCATCATCTCAAATCCATCATCTCACTTCCATCACCAAATCTCACAACACTCACACTCAATTCGGTAGTCCAACTCCCTCTCGGTCTGTCTCAGCGGCCCGCAGCCCACAACCCAGGCTCACGGCTGGAAAGCTCGGGGAAGGTAGAACACTCCTCTCCTATCTAGTGAAGCAGAACACAGGACAGGTCCATAGCCAACAAGTTGGCATATGTATCAATCGATCAACCAAGGACACTCTGCAGAGGTTTCACATACCCACAAGATCTGCCTTCATCGCTGGGCGTCACCAACTAGATTGATACCGGCTGCTTGCTAGCCTAGAATGATGCCACTCTACCTCTCAGCCCTGGAACATCCCAAGTATCGTCTGGGATGGCTGAAACTGTGAAGTCATATCCCCGATCCCGAATAGGGAGCCATGATCGTCTCGGAAGGGTGTGAGTTCAACACCTCCATGTCCCCGATCACGAATAGGGGGCCATGGTCCATATTCCCGATCCCGAATAGGGAGCCATGCTAATCCATCTCCTTCATGTTACCGATCCCGAATAGGGAGCCATGGTCACCACAGAAGGGCGTAAGTCCATCACCTCTCGTACCTCCCTACACATCCTCGCCTAGCAGTAGTGGCATCATTCTACCTAGTAGTCCAGCCGTCTCCCCATTGCAGAGAGCTCATGGAATGCAAGGGAGTCTTGAAGAAACTGAGTACTAGTAAGTCTGTAAGGATGACCAAGCCGGAATGTCTCCATCAGGGTTCACTGTTCGGGTGCCATGACAACACCACGTGCCACCACAGCACCTTCTTCCCGGGGCTCTACCTCGCAGAGGCTCACACCCCGGGACCACCTCATTCCACATCTCCGTTTACCCGCCACAGGTATCTCAATCAGGGGTGCCCAGGTTGCACCCCACGGCAAGACTCGCTCCAAAAGCTTGTCGTAGATCCCAGCTTGGTTGACTTGACCCTCACCCTCCACGGACCCAAGTCACTCCCGCAAAACCACCAGATCCTCACCAAGTTCACCAAGGCTGGCATCCCAAGCCAAACCATTCCCAGGGGTTCACCATCCGCATCAAATCACAGATACAATGCGAAGCGGAGTTATAATAAGTATGGTGATATATAAAGTGCAAGCAAGCAGAAAGGTGGTAACAATAATATAGGTGCGAGCGCAAAGCTGGGTAACATGGTGAAGGGTTTCAATCAAGGTAATAATAGCTCAGGCAATAGCATGCATCGTACACTAGCAAAGGAATAAATATAAAGCGCTAGTAGTTCTAAACATACAATGTCTAATAGGATTCTCTAAAGGAAGATGCTGCCATGACACCTGCGATGTCGAGGAAGTAGTGGTACGAATCCGACAGTAGTGGTACAAGTCCGTCAGTAGTGGTACAAGTCCGTCAGTAGTGGTACAAGCCCTCCTTCGTTGGACGTAGTCGATCAACAGATCTCCACCTCACGTTCGTAATCTCCTTCCTCGAATCGTTCCTCCCCGACCGACTCTGAAATCGAGACATAATAGTCGCGTCAGCGACTCCTATAGAATCCACAAAGAAGCAAATAAAATATAGAAGAACCAAATGCATTCAAACTTAGTCTTAAACTGTAGGGCTCAATTTTAGATGAATTTATATATAAAGATCATCATTTTTGGAGCTCGTATGAATAAGTTATGAATTTCCAAAGTTTATGCAATATTCTGAAAAAGAAAAGGCTGGATTAATCCTGGGCTGACACGTGTCACGTTCTGATTGGGCCGCGTGGCACGCTGACATGGCTGCTGACAACTGGGACCAGGGTGATGTCATGGCTGACACGTGGGACCATGATGACATCAGCATTGACTGGTCAACTCTAATAGGCTCGAAGCGGGCCGAACAGGGCCGGGTCGGGGCCTGGACATGGGCCGGATGGGCCGGGCTGGGCCCGCCGCGTGTCATCTACTCATTGGGCCACGTCGTCACTTGGATATCCATTGGGCTCTTACTGGGCGAGTCCACTGGCCAGGGTAACTGGTTGGTCCATGATGGACACACACTAGAGGTCCCACACGTCAGTGTCCTGGTCTATGCCGTCCGTGTCCACAGGATTTTCACTGGTGGAATACGGGTCCACAGCTTCGGTGCATGGTGGACGTACGTCCTTGGGTCCACCCGTCGGTTACTTGGCTCATGAGGTCTGGGTGTATCTCCTCTATCACCAGTCCATCTCCTTTCCCCAACTCTTCTTCCTCCTCCGTCTCTGGCTCGCGATGGACAGGGCATGGAAGGCGGCGACACGGCGACGCACACGGGTGCCACAGCCGCCCATGGTCGAATCCAAGGGGCACATTGACCTTGCGAGGACATGGCAAGCATGGAAAGGCCTTCCATGGCCGCAACGAGCGTCAGGCGAGGCCGGCTGCAGCGACGGCGGCATGGCCCATCGGCGTTCGACGACGAGGACCATACGAGCGCTTCGATTCCAAATTGAGGCTCGAGATGGTCAATTGTCATCATAGGGCAGACATTCGGCTCACGGAAGATGACCATAGAACGCGGTGGCGTCCATGGCGGAGCTCCGGTGGGTCGGCGGCGCCGTACTCAATGCAACGACTCCATCTTGGGTTCCATCTCCTACGCAGACCGATCCAGGAGGTCTCGGCGGGGCTTCTTGGCTAGTCAATGCAACACGACGTGGCCGCTGCCGATCACGACGGCAGTGCCACGGCGAGGCATGGCCGCAACGATGGCGGCATAGCCGCGACGGCGTAGGACGGCGACGGACAACGAGTCACCCATGGTCCAACTTGGGCTTTAATCGTTCGATTGGCATGACGAATGACCTGTCCGTCCTGCCGGCGATGACCATAAGGCTCGGTGGCGCTCGGCCGCGGCAGAGGCTCACGGCGGCTCCGACGAGCATGGCAGTTCGCTGCAAGGACGGTCGAGGCAAGGTCTAGGGCTTCATTAACTAGCTGGCCAGATGCAGAGGTCCTCTTCGAGTCTCGATGGCACGTCCTCGCGGCGCGAGGTAGCCAGAGATGACCATGGCGGTCACGCCACGGCGGCGCTCCGGCGCTAGCTCCGCGGTGGCAAGGTCTCAACTGGGGTTCTCTCGGGGCTCATCTCCCAGCATCAGTGTGCGCGCGGGGTGCGCGGCAGCGAGGCGGGAACAGATCGGGACCCCATGGCATCCATTGGTCCATCGTTGCGCCAGAAAGGTGGCTCACCGCGGCAGGGCGTGGCCGCGGCGGCGGCATGGCGGGCTTTTCCACTCCGGCATCCACCTGATGCCGTGGTCTCCGGTTGGCTTGGCCGGTCACGTGTATGTGGGTGCTAACGTGTCCGGAGGCCAGAAACGGCCTTGGCGTACGCGTCTCTGGCCTGAGACGCCATGGCCGGGCAAGCAAGGTCCGGGGACTGGAAAAAGGGGCACGGTGGCGTCTCACCTAGCGCTTAGGCGATGAAGAAGAGCACGATGCAGCGAGGAAGTAGACGCGGTGTCAAGTGTTGGCCACCGACTCCGGTACAACGCCGTCTTCTCCAACTCTGGTGAGGTGGCCTCCCTCTCCGGCAGTGACTTCCTTTCCCTCGCCTCCTTCTTCTCCTTTCTCACTCTTCCTCTCTCCTTCTCCTCCTTTCTCTGGCTAGGCATGTCAAGTGTTGGCCACCGAGCGGCGACGGACGGGAATTGGGAACCCTAGAGCGCCGGGGTTTGGAATTTATAGGCGGCGGCGGACGGCTTGTGGTTGGCGAACGGCTCCTGATCAAGGAGCTTGATCAGGTGGTCGTGGGGCGCTCCAGCGGTCGCTTTCGAGGTCAGGCGGGCTCTAGTTGTTAGCGACGGGCGATAATTCACCTTCGCGGCCAAGGAAGCGAGGGAGCACGAGCGCGGCAGCGGCATGTGCGCGGTGCGCGTGGGAAAGGGCCTCACGCCGTGGGCGTGTTGTGCCCAGAGGCTGTCGGTCTAGGTGGCGGGCTTCGCAGGCGTTGATGCTGCAGAGTGTGGATCGAACAGTGGAGAACGATGGCGTGGCGGCTACACGGGGGAACCAGCTCTGACACGGCGACGTCATGCGAGGGCAAAATCAGGGGAAGGGCAGGTGAGACTTATGACAGATGGGGCCTGGATGTAAGCGGCTGCGGGGTCCTTTGTCATTTCCTGGGGAAGGGCTCATCCGGTGGCCGAGCTGGGCTGGCTGGCATCGCGGGCCGGCTGGGCCGACTGGGCCAGTTGGCTTGATTCGCGTCAGGGAAGAAAAGGAGGACCAGGCCGGATGGGAGAGTGGGCTGGTAGGCCGAGATGGGCCGTTCGGCCAAAGAGAAAAGGGAGAGCGGTTGGCAGGCTTGGCTCGAGTCGTGGGCCAAATGAAGGAAGGGTCAGGCCGTCAGGTCGAGCTTGGGTGGGTTTGCTGCTTGGGCTGGCTGGGCCGCGAAGGTGAGAACGGGCCACAATGGCTTTCCCATTTTCCTTCTTTCCTTCATCCTTTTCTATTTCGTATTTTGGCCATACATTTCGTTAACTAGGTTTTATGTATGCTAGACTGTTTTATGTATGCTAAACTTAGTTAGCAAAGGTGTGCGCCTACTAGAGTATTAGCTCAATTTCTTTAGGGTATATAACCCGTTTGTTAGTAGGCACACACTTGTATATTCATATTTAGATTATTCAACGAATTAATTATATAATGTCGTAATTAATTATTTGGGAGTCATTCATTAACAACCAAAACTCCAATAAAAGCCAAATCATTCACAATGATTAACTATGAATGAAATGATGCTTGCCCATGCGTCGATTAACTAGGTAAATGTAGAGTTAGTATAACCTAGGCGGATCCCCTATGATCAAACATAGGATCAAGCGGTGGTTATGTTCTATGTAGGGTCCCCATTAGTCCACTAAGGTTTGTTTAGGAATTAGTTTAAAGGCATAGACTATCTACTACTTGAGTGTTATTGTATTGGTCCCCTAGAATATATGTTAGGCATTGGACCCATTCCCATAACATGGCTCATTAGGTAAGTTATCACTCCAAGGTGGATTAGTGAGGGTTCATTTACTAAAGTGGTTAAGTAGTTAGTTACTTATGTGTAGGTAGCTTCTAGTACTATGTCATAGGTTCGAGTAGCACATCCCATGTATGGGTTAAGCACATAGGGTTAATTATACGGGCATGTGTATATACAGGTTACACCTAGTTTTATAACTATCCCTTAATAATAGGTAAGTACTTGTATAGTTAGGGTGTGGTGTATGGATATACATATAACCATATACTTTACCATGGTAACGTCACTACTAAACCTAGTAGGAGTTCATTAGGGCTTTAGAGTCATGACCTAGAGTCATGGTAACGTCACTATGGCTTAACATAGCTAGTGGTTGGTCTTAGGCTCTACTAGCAAGTAGGTGAGATCATCCTAGGAGCTTGATCACATGTCATATGTATAAAGAAATACTTTGTTGTGCAAGGTCATGACTCTAGGATATATGTGCTCTAGTCAAGATCCTAGTATCACATGTGGCTTAAGGGAGTATTAAGACACATGTGATGATATTACAAAGCATCTCTTATTAACTATACATGAGTTCTATTTGTGCAACTAGGTAGGGTTTCCTATATGACAAGTAACAAATATGGGTTTATTTAGAAAAAATTTTGTAGTTGGGATTTTTGAGTTGTTACACACTGCCTTTACATCTTTTACGTTGTTGACGGCACATGTAAATTTGGAGCCGGCCCACCCTAGTCCGCAGGGCTGGCCATCGTTATGATCGGTGCTTTCCATGAGCGAACAGAATTTTTTCATGAATTTAGTTGGCGCAAGGAAGAAGCCACATAAGCACATATAACCAAAGGCAAGCAATGCCAAATTGCCAATTGCAGAAGAATCATTTTCATTCAGGTGGCTTTCTTTATCATCAGGGCCTTTTTTTTTGGTCTTTTTCATGGGCTGGCCCAACTCGATCACCGTTGTTCAAGTGAAGCTGCATGAGTAGGCCGTACAGAGTTTGTGGGCCAGACTCCACTGGGCTGAGACACACCACCTGCTCGACGAGCATCCTCTTCAGCCGGCCGACTGGCCGAGGCCTCATCACACGTTCGATTCCACATCCGTGGGGCATGGCCGAATCCTTCCCGCCGCCGCCTCGTGCCCGTCCGGGCTCCCTCGTCCCTCGCTCCAGCAGCTCTTCTCTTCGCGAGAGATGGTGCACAGCGACAATCGCTGGCTTGGCTCTCGTTGAATCAAGGCCGAGTGCTCTTGCTAAGCAAAGGTGAGCGATTTCTGTTCCTTCTGTCGTGCCCGAGCGGCCCACAGCCTGTTTGTGGAAATGCCTTCAAGCAGTGCTCGGGATGAACGGCCAACGCGTTCGATGTTAACCTGCAGGTGCGGCTCTAGGTGGTGGTGCGGTGCTACCCGAGCACATGCTCAAATTGCCTCATTTCTGTTTCCACACTACAATAGGGTGGTAAACTAAAAATGGCGTGTGTGATTGTGGTTGAGTTCTTCAATATACCTTCTGGCTAAGATTCCTCATTTGATCTGGATTTCTTATTGGCTGGGACATCTCAGACCTCTCACCCTCTTGTTTTGTCTTTTTAGTTGATCTGACTCTGACAATATACTAGAAAAGCCTGTCATTTCATTACTTTTTGAAATTAATTACAGCAGGGAACAACCCACTGTACGAGCTTTTTATTATATTTGAAAAAACGGTAAAAAAGCTGTACAAAGAGACGTTCAAACGAACTAAACAACACGGCAGGGGGGGGGGGGTGAGGGGGTGTTTGTGTTGGTCAATCTGGGCACAATTAACCGATGACCGAAGACCGAACCGAACTGACCGAGACCGAAACCGGCGGCCGAAACCAAAATTTTCGGTCACTAGTTGATCCCAGCTTCCAACTAACCGAACTTTATACGGTTAGTTCGGTCATAGGTCTCGGTTAACCGAACTAACCAAACTTTTAAATTTTGTTGACATAATATGTACTTTAGACTATTATTAGTGGTATAATATTTATTTTAGTGCGTTTATATCAATAATCACTCTTATCACTTTATTTAATCTATATGTTGTATTATTATTTTTGCCATGAAATAGAAAAAGTTTGCTAATTTTTGCTACAAATTATACTACTTAGTATATATTTTCTCTAGTCCGGTTAGTTCGGTCATGATCGAGACCGAACCGAATTAACCGAAACCGAACTTGCTCGGTCTTGAGTTTTGAAACTAACCGATCGGTCTCCGATTTTTAGATGACCGAACTAACCGATGACCGAAGAACCGAGACCAATCGGTTCGGTCAGACCGAATGCCCAGAGTGAGGTGTTGGTTTGGGGTGTGGTGGAGGGGCGGGGTGGGCAGGGAGGGACTGCACTCCACAGAAGCAAAAGGGACTAGGAGCAAAGGAGAAAAGCATGTCGTTTTTCTTCACACAAAGCCTAAAAGCTTGAAGTTTGGCTTCCTCAAAAGGAGGTCTTCAGTGACGCGTTACAACCACTGAAGCACCAAGATCAGAGAAGTTCACTACACACCTGCAGTCTAGCTAAGTTGTGCCTACAAAGTCTCTTTAGCCCAAACCCTGCAGACTCAGTTTTCCATTGACAAGATGTTTGGAAATTGCAGGGTACACAGCTGTTGATGAGATTTCAAGGTCTCTACCTCCTTTTAGACAAGACTAGCGGACATGCACGTGCGTGTCGCACGTGCTATGAGAACTCTTCCTACTCAATGGATGGAATACTAATGAAATTTTTCTGAGTCTTTTCTTATACAGCATATAAGTATAATTGACCTTATTCAAATGCATAATAGGATAAAGTTTTAATAAAGAAACACAGATTGTAGGTGTAATTCAGATGATGATATTTAAAATATATTGCTTGAAATAGTCTCTACTCCCTTAATTTTGAATATAGGGGATTTGGACTTTCTAGTATCCCAAGTCATTGAGACTTATTGCATCATATTTAGTCAACACAAAAAATGGCATATGAGTACAAATAGTGTTTAATTCCTTTTAAAAAAATCCTACCACTTTATAATTAAATTTAAAAGGTGCAAATCCTATTCAAACTCCCTTTTTTCCACAAATGTTTAGCAAGAACAAATGCATTAACCTATTTTTTGATATTTGAAGATAGTACAACTCCTCTATCTGATCTGGCAACCCTTGATAGAATGAGTAATTGAATAGTCTCAAGTCCAACATAAATAATCGTTGTCCCAGATGGCATACCTAATCAAATAAACACTGACACCATTCAGAATTTCAGATCCTGCATGAATCAGTACACGATTGCTTCTGTTAGCTTGTACTGTTCATCATCAACATGAGGGAACTTAAACAAATGCAACCATATTTTTCACAGGCAGAGAATAAAGTTATAAATGTAATAAAATTAACTTTAGATTATTTAGATCAATTATTATTTTCTTCCAAATTTCACAAGATCCTGCATGGATTAGTACACGATTGCTTCTGTTTCATCTTTAGTCGTAACAATAAACACGCATGAAAGGAAACCAAGCGGCGAGTACGGACCGATTTGCTGCGAACGTCCCTGTTCGCCAACGCGACGTTGTCCTCCCATGCCGCCGCTTCGTCAATCGTGCGTTCGCCGGAGTCCGTCTCCACCGCTACAACCTCATCGTTGCCGTAGCGCTGACCCGTTATGTGAAGGCGTTGCTGTTCCAGCGTTGGCTGTCCGGCGGCGTCGCCAGGAGAGTGCGACGACAGGCGATGGACTGCGATGGGCAGTGCCCTGCGACTGGGCGGAGGGGTCATGTGAAGGCGTTGCTGTTCCCGACTCCCAAGGGTGGCCGCTGGGGACTCGTCGTCGCTGGCAGAGACGAAGGATTGCGATTCCAGTGCCCTGCGACCGGCCATCCGTCGGTCCATTGTACGTCGACGTCTGGCGGTGGTGGTGCCTGCTGTGTGGCTACGTTGCCAGAGAGGGCGACGATCCTCAGCCCACCGTACCCCGTTGTCGCTCCCTCCCGGCGACAGGCCGAGGGGCCAGCGCAGAATCTAGTGGCAAGTGGAAGGGTCGACTTTCGTGCTCGGCTGGCGTCGAAGAACTGCATTGAGGGGCAGTGGGCAGTGACCGGTGGAGGTTCCAGGGAAGTATCTCGTGGCAAGCGGAAAGGGACGACATGCATGCTGCGCGACTCCAAAGTCCAAACTGCCGGCGCGGGGCGAAGTGTCACGACTGTCCAGACAAACAAGCGGTTGCATGTTCGCGGCATTGGGTGTGGGTACATGCGGGGTCGCGCGGTGTAAAAAGAAAAGCGAGCGAAGAGAGAAACGCGCATGTTTCATATGTTCCTGTCGTTCTGCTCTTTTGGGTCCACTCGTTAATGTAAGATGATTAGTTAGTGGGTCCACTCGTCAGTCTCAAGTGGGTAGGTTGTTTGTTGGTGACTATAGTTTTCAATTTTAACACTCTTTATAGTATAGATTATCCTCTTCATTTGGTTTTTGCTCAGGTCATGCTCGTCTGTTCCTTCTCTGGCATCAGCTATTTCCTTCAGCAAGTAAATTTACATTTGTTTTGCCTCTTCTCTAGGAGGACTCTACGACATACTGAAGATCCAATAAGTAGAAACATAACATAGATTTTTATCCTTCTGTGCTAGAGACTTTGGTATGTTAGTTTTTCTATCTTCAGAAATTACATTTTCATATAACTGTCACAGCATTCCTTTCCTCTCACATGCATATTGCTTCCTGTTGATGTTAGAAACAAGAAGAATACAGGAGTTTAGTTGGAAGAAGCACTTTAGGAGCCCAAAAGTTTGTCAGGTATATTTTCCTGCCTCTTCTAAGGTTGAACGCATGACCTGTAGAAGAAGGAGATAGCTTCTTTTTCTTTAGTCTTCTCTGTCAGTGGCTTTGGTATACATATTCCTAACCTTTAAATAGCTCATTTGCATGTATATAGCATATTCTGTGTTTCCTCGATCTCATGCACGTTGCTCACTGCTCATGTTAGAAACAAGAAGTATACAAGAGTTTGCTTGCGGAGAAATACTTTAGGATCACAAAAGAAGCCCAATTTTTCCCAGGTCAGATGCTGTGAATACTACCTCCCACCGATCATGCACATCCATATCCATGTCATGAGATTGTTGTCGGCATGAATCATACATGATAGCAAGTTAGCATCAACAGGATAATTAAATAAATAATCCATGAAAACACTGTGTTTCTTACTATTACTAATTAAAGACTTCCTTTGGAGCCTCCACGCTAAAGCTCATGAGACACGCTACGAAAAGAGAGAAATCTTAGAAATTCTTGCAAAAGAATAGAAACATCAAGCCATGAGACATCTGTTCGTTAGCCATTGAATCTATTATGTATTCTATCTAAAAATTTATCCACCTCTATCACTATGAAAAATAGTCTAAAGTAACCCCCTAAATTAGGAACACCTTGCTTTGAGTTATTACCTCTGTCCCAAAAATAGTGCAAATTCTAGATATAGTCTACGTCAAACTACTCAAGTTTTATTAAGTTTATAGAAAATAATATCAACAGTTATGTTTCCAAATAGGTATACTAGGAAAATATTGTTATGATACTAGTTCTATTTGGGATAGTACAGTGTAAAGAACCAGATCTGGATTACAGCGAGATCAACTCGCCATCGCCATCTGGACGCAGCTGGCCAAATTCTAGCTTCCTTCTTCGTTCACCCCTTTTCCCCGTCTCTTCCTTTAGTGCAATGCTCATGCTGCTGACAGAGGAGCTCACGCCGCCGCTCACTGTTGGCCGAAACACTTGGGGTTGGGCTTTGTCATCCTGATGGGCCTTCTTGTGCGCGAAGAGTCCAACGCTTGATGCACATCTTCCCGCGCTTCTTCAGTCGCTACCTCAAGTGCAGATGCACAGACAACTATATTCCATTCCAAATAGGTATACTAGGAAAATATATAAAATGATGACTTTAATGATACTCATTTGGTATCATAATTTTTCTTTGTACAAAGTTTGTCAAACAGAAGATGGTTTGACTTCACGTTGTAGCTAGAATTGCATTTTTTTCTGGGACAGAGGGAGTAGCAAGTTTAGTTACACCCACTTTATATTCCTTCATAGTGTTGGCCCCTGCACACAAGAACCAGGTGAGCAACCTGCTCACCTCCCTCCTCTCCTCCCCTGCTCCAAGGATGAAGAAGAGCCCAGAGCTCTCTACACACACGCACGCACGCACGCACGCACACACTCTCTCTCTCTCTCTGCACACGGTTTCAGCCAGCTGAAACCTGAGCTCTCTACACACACGCACGCACGCACGCACACACTCTCTCTCTCTCTCTGCACACGGTTTCAGCTGTGGCTGAAACCTGAAACTCTGAATGTTGATGGCATAGGAACTGACTTCTTCATTGCCATTGCATTGGTATATATACAAGTACATAGTACCTTCTAAGGTACACTACTTGAGTGGTGAGTACACCAACTCCCTTATCTAGAGTACATTGCTTAGATCAGCCTTCTAGAGGCCTGATGTACTTCTACCAACTACTCCTAGTATTGGCCTATTGCCATACTTGCTGTAGTGCCAGGACATGGGCAGTAGAGCTGACCTTCTACCTGCCCTTGACTGCATTAGAGAGAGAAGATGGGATTGGCAGCAGATTATTTCTTACACATAGAACAATCAAGGAGACTTCAGTTCTGTATTAGAACTCTTGATACAGAAAGTATTCTTGAAGCTCAAATATTGCATTTAAGCTAGTTGAATTAATGTCTAATCCTTGAATCCTAGGATTCAACTCTACAGAGTTGTTTTGACTTGAGGTCCACTGGATCCTTGCATTGGTGAAGCCCAATTTGTTCTCTTCAAACTGACTCATTCTATTATACTAATATCTTGGTTGCGCTTTGTTTCCTACCATTTTACAATGTCAATTGTTCTTGATTGTAACTGGAAATTAACCTCTTAATTCTACTAGAAGATAACCTGTTTGATGATTATCCTTTATTTGATTCAGTCGTCAAATTGAGGATTATTTTGCAAAATTTCAAATCTCTACAAGTTGTGTATCCTTATAGTCCCCTAAAAGAACATTATGAAGATTATTATTTAAGATGTTTCATGGGTGCAAGTATTATATCATTTTGATTTCTTTGAAGTACTGATCTGTAATTTAGCACCAATTCTTTCCTGCATTATGTGCCTTCAAGTGATAATTATCAACATCTCTTCTGTATCAGATATTATCAAGATTTCTATAGTCGGTATTTTTACTACTGGCATAACATGGATCTGCCAGAAAATGAGCTACGAGGATACATTGAGGCTAATGGCAAACCAATGTGGACAGCACATAACAATCACAACATAAGGTGTTTCAAAGAAGAAGAAATAAGAATAATCACTAACAACTATGACACTCTCCTTGGGAAAGGGGCATTTGGAGAAGTTTATAAAGGGGTTCTTGATGATAATAGTTCAGTTGCTGTAAAGAGGTACATCCATAACGTAAAGGACTGCTTTGCCAAAGAAATGATTGTCCGTTGCCAAATCAATGACCGGAATGTAGTTAGACTCATTGGCTATTGTATAGGTGAAAATGCACTAATGATGGTGACAGAGTATATCTCTAAAGGAAACCTTAGTGATATTCTTCACTGCAGTGAAATATCCATATCTTTGGAAACACGATTGGGTATTGCTATAGGATGTGCAGAAGCATTAAGCTATATGCATTCACAAATGTATGGGCTAGTCATCCATGGAGACATTAAGCCTGCCAACATACTTCTCGATGACAACCTCAATGCAAAAATATCAGACTTTGGGATATCAAAATTACTTTCAACGGATAATACCTTATACACCTCACATGTAATAGGGAGTATAGGGTATATGGATCCTTTGTTTGCTCGAAGTGGGCGTCTCACTGCAAAGAGTGATGTTTATAGTTTTGGAGTTGTTCTCTTGGAACTGATTACTAGAAGAAAGGCTGTCAATGATGATAAAATTAGCCTTATTGAAAACTTTACTCAAGCTCTAGCAAAACGAAATAAGATACGGGAATTTTATGATGTAAATGTTGCAGATGAGAATAATTTGAGGATTCTTGATGGAATTGGGAAACTTGCAGCAAAATGCTTAACAATGGACCTAGAGAAACGTCCAGAAATGAAGGATGTTGCAGAAAGCCTTCGGATGCTTAGAAAAGCTCAGTATCAGTCACAAGAAAAAGAACTTTCGTTTGGCTGGGTACGGAGAAGCAAACAACCAACCCAAAATATGGTTCCTACTGACATATACTTTCATGAAAATCAATTTCTCAAAGCAGAGGTACAAGCACAGGAACTCCCAGTAGTGAGAAAAAGGAGTCCAAGATTTAACAGCTTTGGTTCATGGCCAGAGATAGAACTACCATTTGGCTTGGTATGGAGAAGCAAACAACCACCCCAAAATATGGTTCCTACAGATTTTCTTCAAAGTCAACTTCTCAAAGCAGAGGTACAAGCATTGTTTCAAAAAAAACTAGCAGAGATACAAGCACAGAAAGTCGTTGAAGTAGATAGAGATGTGCATGGTGCCACAGTAGCAGAGATACAAGCACAGAATGTCGTTGAAGTAGAAAGAGATGTGCATGGTGCCACAGTAGGAGAGTGAAGGACCAGAAACGGCGACCGGAGGGGGGGGTTGGAGGTGAATGGGAGCCTCAAATTTCTCACGAAATATTCGGCCGCTGTCCTAAATTCACCGCCAAGAGCGCAAACGAATCACCGTGGTGTCCACGACCCAAACGAGTGGGTGGATATTCCCTAAGAACACAGCGGGACACCACGAAGCCAACGCAACAGACGGAAGTCGAATCGGAGCTCAAACGACAAAGATGCGAGCAGATCGGAAAATCAATGCTAGTGAAAATTCGCCGGAAAATCTGCAAGAAATTCGTTCATCCACCTGAGCCAAATTGAATCCCTGCAAAACAAACACTGAGTTGGATTTGCTCGGCACTCGATGGTGCACGGCCTACCAACAATTGGCTCGAGAAAAACAGGAACTTGTGCACTCTGCACTTGTCGAAGGACAGACACAGTCTGCTGAACGCACTGTCAATCGGCTGCCTACAAGTATACACCAAACAAAGATCTAGCTTGCTCTCGGTCACTGCTTGAGTCTGTAAATCAAAGAAGCTTGACTGAATCCAGCAAGAAGAAAAGCCATCGTGATTGCCATCTCAAGAAAATAGGAATAGTTTAATACTCCATTTAAAGATGAAAATTGCTTCGGCTAATTCACGTAACCAAGATACAAGCTTTTGCTCTTGCCGTGGCTTTGCTGAACGAACTACTACTGTACTGCTGTGTGCCTGTCACCTCCGACCAAAGTCGATGAGCAGGTTTTTGAAAGGAGTGCACAGCAGCTGTAGTAGCTGAACCAGCAGAGAGGAAAGAAAGCACACAGCACATGGAGAAACAAAATCGTCGAGCAGACAGAGCTGCGCTGCTGTACTTCGGTCTTCTCCGACCAAGGCCAGAGTGCCGATTTTCTAATTGAATAGCACAGCGGTCAACAGCAGCAGGGGAAACGAGATCGAGGAACTGGTTCTGCTAATCCACACGACGGAGCTGAAAACGACAGAACACAAGAACAACTAGCAGAGAGAGAGGAAGGAGCACTCACAGCACCTGCAGAGGCAAGACCTGCGCTGCTGGAACGAGCAAGCACGGCGCTCATACACCGGCTCTGGTAGCGCTCTTGCTTGGGCCCATGAGACTCCCCCTCCAAAACAACGAACAGGACACGGCCGCAAGAACAGAGAGAGACACGCGACGAGCAGACGGTCGCCAAATCGACCAAAACCGATTCAATACTCCAGGACTTGATCCCAAAATTCACACAGACCAAATTCACCTAGGCACCAACATAATCTCAAGAAATCATAGCCTAAGACCAACTAAATCTCCGAGAAAATCAGATCATAGCCATGGACGAAAATGGGAAAAATTGAAGAACGAAAATCACAGCTTCAATTGAGGAATCCTAGAGGTCACGGTGAGGTTAGGGCCTCACTTCCCATGCCAAAAATCCCAGAAAACAAGGACGAATTTTTCTAGTTCTTGCTCCTCTCATGAGCTAACCCTAGGTTGGAAAGGGGAAAAATGAAAGTGAGAGAGGTGAAGGGGGAAGGGGAACCCCTCATCCTTATTTATGGGGCATATTACACATTCTCTTTTTGTCCTTGGATACATGAAGAGCTAAACTACTTATCCAGGGGCATAAGGGTCCAACTCAGGCTTCACTTGATCTGACGGCCACCGCGCCTCATCACCGGTAGCCTCGCTTCTACGCGATCTCTCCGATGCCGCCACGTGCCGTCTGTCCGCGCGGGACCTTCGCCCAGGTTTTGAGGCGCAAACCCGGGAAACCCGCCGCCGATGGTTTTAAGGCGAAACCACCAAACTGTCGCCGATGGTTTTGAGGACAAACCACCAAACCATCCGCGAGTAGCGTAGCCCGTACGCATCCCCCGTCGTGTACACTTGCGCTTGTCGATGTCCCAGCTGTCAGCCACCACGGCTAGCCGCCCGGCTTCAAGGCCCCTCGGTTCCATCCTAACGTCCGCCCTTCACCGCACCCAGTCCGTCAGCACGGCACGCTCTACTTGACCTTCACCGCACCGTCAACCACCATCTCCGAGCTCGACACCTGCAAACAACACAAGCCAAGAGACACGGTTGTTTGACACGAAATCGTGTGCCATCGGTTAGTGGAAACACAACACACTCACACATTGTGTTGGTGCGTTGACAATCACTCAGCACAAAAACTGCTACACAATGGCTATGGAAAAGCCATGTGTTCACAATCTCCCTCTTGATGAGTGCATTATCAACACCAATATAAAACCAGAGACAACTCATCCAAGTGACCAAAAGCCAAAGAGAAGCTGAAAACGGGTCACTTGCCATGAGCAAAGCTAGAGCAAAACTTGGCCCCCAAAGACATGGGCAACGGCTCGATGCAACCAAGCAAAATGAAAACTAGCCCTCAAAAAGAGGCAAAATGGGCTCAACACCGCTAGCAAAGCACATCCCACAAAACAGCTAGACCCTCAAGAAGAGGCAACGGCTCAACACATCTAGCAAAAGCTCAACTCAAAACTCGGAGTGCAACTCCCCCTTGACAAATGCATCCTCACAAATGAACTCTCTAGATTTGTGGATATTTCTACCCCTTGTTGGCAAATGCACTTATCAAGATAGAAGCAAAAGAGACTGCAACTCCCCCTCAAAACATGCCATGAAACAGATGCAAAATGCAGAGCTTCAAGAGTATAGCAATCCGAGTATAACACCCCAGTTTACAAAGAATACCAGAGGCCATTATATGTGTGCCCAGAAAGTCCACACATATAACTAGAACGATAAATATCAGATAAACAATGTATATATAGCGGAAATATATATATACAAACACTTACAAATCATTAGAGTATCGCGGAACGATGGCTACATCTTCTCTTCAGAGCTCCATTCCTCGCAGGGACAGTTGACTGGGGTCTCCATACGCCAAGCACCTTCGGCATCTCAATGTCCGGCAACACCTTGCTAGCAGACTATTGCAAGGTGAGTCCATGTCAAACTCAACAAGTACAGGCGGAAAGCATAATGATATGCATGGCTTGAACAAGGTAAAGCTCAAAGGGGTAAACTGCGGTAGCACTTTTAGTAACAGGTATATTTTAATTAGCAACCTATTACTAATCAACTTGGTATAAAAGCCCAACCCTTAATTAAGGTTCAAGTAGAATTAAGAGTTGATTAACATCATTATATAAATATAGAATATCATCATATAAATGAGATGGCTATCTCGAGAACACAGGATGGCAATCGATAAAGCCCGAGGTAGCAACCTCCATTAACTTCTCCATCGATCCATGAGATCCATTTGCTAATCCGAGGAAGTATTTGGGCCGCTCGTAACAGTGAGCACGAACGATATATCGATTTGATCACTCTGCGCAGAGGTGTACACTTTCCCTCCAGGTCATGATTCCCATTTGCCCAAGGTCGCGACTCCTCAAAACACTTCCAAGGTGAGCGGGCAGGGTCTCACTACGAGGCGGGTCGCAGGTCGTAGACAGTGGTAACTCGATTAGGAATGCCGCAAGCACATGGGAGAGTCACCACAACCGCCTCCCCAGTCTACAGATCACTCCTAACTCCCATGCTAATAACTATGTGACACCCTTCTCGCCATCGCTATGGCACTCGTCGGTAAGCCACCCAACCTGCCTATGATAGTTCCTGCTAATGCGCCAACCCAGAGCCATATAGCCTGGAGTCGTATGGAATGTCCCAGTTGAACCGTCTAGGAACCGGTCCCTAAGAAGTGCAGACACGGATGCCCTCGTCGCTACGAGCTCCACACTAGCATCCGCATCTCTCTTGCTTCACCAACCAATGATGCATCCCGCATCGAACATCTCCACCATGGCCGCAGCCATTACCATCAGCTTTACTTAAGAAGCAACATTTTAACTGTATAACATTAATGAGTAGGTAAGCGGAGCACTAGCAGACCTATATCCTATCGATAAACCCCCATGGGTGATATAGGGATAGTAGTGGCTAGTATGTCCGTAGGTTTTGATCATTTAGGACTCATGCATGCATTATATAAAAGTTCACAGGTTCAATATGATCAAAGGGTGCCTGCACTTGCCTTAAACCCAAGGTCTACTTGCTCCAGAGTTTCCAACTCTTCTATCTTTTGGTCTCCAACTCCACTGCACTTGTTGATCCTCAGCTCCCGACCTTCAGCACTTGTCAACTGCTCTCCGTCTACTCGCAGCAAACAAGCAACACAAACAAACAATACTAAGAACAAGCATTACCCAAAAGAAACGTTAAATAAAGAGCGGGCTAAATGATAGAGCTCGAAGCTATGACCTCAAGAGCACAAGAATTACTAACCAAAGAGCTATTGTTAAGAGGGTACAACTGACTAGGTAGACCGAGACTAAGCGTGTTTTGAAAAGAGCACTAGAGGACCACTAATCAAACTTAGTTCTTAGCTGCATTTTGAAAAGCATCAAATGAGGATATCATCACTGCTAACGTGTAGCTTACATCGAGACGATTCTAGAAAGTCCAAGATCTCCTAAAATAGAGCTATAACGGAGAAGTTATGGCTAAAACAAGGTTAGGGGCTATTCCACAGAAAACATGCCTTAAATCTAAATATTTTTGAACTGAGGTGGACTGGAATGTAATTAGCCGAAACGGCAGGGGCTTTTCTATAAAACCACCAAGACTAACCGGCGGGTTGACCAGTTGACTTGTCAATGCCCGCGTGGCGCTGACGTGGCCACAACGTGGTTGCCACGTCGGCCCCTGACTGTGTCGGGGTTGACCCTGTTGACCTAGCTGACCGGGCGGATCTGAGCCGCTCAGCTCAGATCGGACGGTGGGCAGTCAACGGGCGGGAGATGGCCGCCGGGGCGGCGCTGACTACGGCGGTGCTTCGTCGGAAGCTCGCCGAAGTTGGCCGGTCCGGCGCTCCGGGCCACGGCTAGGCGTGCAGAGGGCATGGGGATGACGAGCTCGGCCTCGCGGAGCCGATGCGGGGTTTTGCGGTGGCGAAGACCCGCCGGAGGCGGCGGCAGCTCGCGGCGGCGCCATGGCCGGTGAGCGGAGCTCGGCGGGAATCGGCTACGAGGCACGGCGGGTAACGCGAGCACGCTGGCATGTAGCGCACGCGAAGGCGGACGCGATGCGCACCTCGACATCAGTGCCTAGCGGCGGGACGCGGCGGTGCGCGTGAATGAGGCGAGGCGACGCGGAGGCGAACGGTGACGCTACATCGGCGACGGCGCGTGGGTGCATGGGACCGACGTGATCCTCACCTCGGTGCGGACCGAGTTGTGGTGGTCACGACGGTGGAAACACCGCGGCGGCGGAGATCGACGGTGGCGGCTCCGAGCTCGAGATGGCGACTATGGCGGCGGCGGCCGCTAGGGCTAGGACACAGGGCACCGGGTGGCGGCGGCTCAGCCTAGGGTTGTGAAGAGGGGCGCGACGCTCGGGGCAACGCCCTTTATAGGCCGCGGCGAACATAGGGCTGCGCGCCCAGGGCGCATCGACGGCGGTGCGGTGTCCCGCGCGATGCGGAGGCAGTGGCGTGAGGAGGCGGCTGACGGGTGGGACCGCCGTGCGGGGTCCGCGTGGCAGCGGCTGGGCGCGAGGCGGAGCGGGCCGCGGCGCTGCTGCGCAAGCTGGGCCGGCCCAAGGCGGGGCGGGCCACGCGGAGGGAGGTGGAGGCCAGGTGGGCCGCTGGCTTCTGGTGGGCTTCGCCCATGTGCACGCAAGGCAGGCCGGGGAGGGACCGAGCTGGGCCGCTGGCCTACTGCTGCTGGCTGCTCTGCTGCTGGGCCGGCTGGCCTGGTCAAGCTGCTGGTGGCCCATGGCCACACTTGGCCGGCTGCTGCTAGCTGCTGGCTGGCCATGGCCGGCCAGGGTTGGCCATGGCCGGCTCTGGTTGGCTATGGCTGGCCAGAGTTGGCCAGCTGGGGCTAGGGGTGGCCAGGGCCCACTGGGGCTTGGCCTAGGTTGGCCGGGGCCGCCTAGGACGGGCGAGGCAGAGCTACGGCTCGCTAGTGCTGGCCAGATTTGGCCAGGGTGTGCTGTGGCTAGCCAGGCCCAAGCCAAAGCTGGCTAGGGTAAGCCCAGGCTGGCTATGGTTGGTCAGAGGGGGTATAGCTGGTCCGGTGACATTATAACTAGCCGGAGGCAAGCCATGAATGGTTTGGGCACACTACAGTGAGCTAGAGGCTAACAGCAAGGAAACTCGATGTCGTGCCTAGTTAGGATTTTAGCAAAACATTTTCCCACTCAACAGAGCAAGGCACAAACTCGACCACACCTTTATTAACTTTATAAAAGCTTTTATAAAACCATATTTTTCTCATTTTATATTGACCACAAATGAATTAAATCTTGGCTAATTGTAGGGAAATTAGTAAATCCTTCATTTTATTTTAGTGTTTTCTATTAACAACCAACACACAAATTTTTGGGATGTTATACGAGTACATAGATGCTCTAGCAATTATGGCAAGTGTATAGCGACAAGCACATGTCAAAGCCAATGCTCAAATTGATCAAATGAAATGAAATATGATACATAAGCATTTTTAGATCAATTTTAAGCATTTTCAGAAAAACAGGGGTTCACCATCAAGATTAGCACATAGCAAGTGTAAGCTGGAAATCAACCCGGTGCTATCCTATGTACCCCAAGGGACTATCTCATACATTTGACTTGTCAATGGTCCACCAGTCCCTTATGCTTGGTCTTTTGCCACAAGGTCATGTAGTCACTTGCCAGTCCCTTATGCACTCAGTTGTTGTTTTTTATTTTGTTTTATTTTGATGACCATGAAAAGAGTCTTTCTACTATTACCACAAGGTCACGTAGGTGCTTAATCAGTCAAGTAAACAAAGCATGAGCCATAGGCACTTAGCGTACACAAGATAGAACAAGGGATCTCACAAACCTATGCATGCTAGGTACCAAACTCAATGGTGAACATTTTCAAGTTTCATCATGTAGTAGTTAAGTTCACATTTAGAAAAGCAGGCTTAGCTCATAACATGTAACAAAGTGATCAAAAAGAGCCTAAGCTGCAAGCACCTTTATGTATAAACAAGGCATACTAGCAGGAGCATAAATGTAATCAAGACTGCTACATCCATGAAGCTCAGCAAGTGTGCTATGATACATGATGAAATACAATATGATACAAAAGAGCAAAAACAAAAGGAAAAGCAAAAGAGAAAGCCAAAGAAACTGTACATAAGATACTAGGCTTCCCACATCTAACATGGGAAGCAAACGTCCAACTCTCCTCTCAAGTGGGCAAATTGAGCTTGGTCAAGAGACTTTGTGAAGATATCGACAATTTGGTGCTGGGTTCGGATATGCCTTAGGTCAATGTTGCCTCTCTCTTGGCGGTCTCTCAGTAAATGATACCTCACCTCAATGTGCTTGGTTCTAGCGTGGAGCACTGGGTTTTTGGCAACGCTTATGGCACTAGTGCAGTCACAGTAAAGTGGTACTCTAGAGAAGTTTAGGCCAAAATCCCTCAAGGTAGCAACTATCCAAAGCAGCTGAGAGCAACAAGCAGCGGCAACAACGTACTCAGCCTCATAGGTGGATTGGGAAATATTCGACTGCTTGCGAGAAGACCAAGAAATCAAAGACGAACCTAAAAACTCACAAGTACCAGAGGTAGACTTTCTCTCAACTCGACAACCCGCATAGTCAGCATCAGAAAAGCCCGAAAGAGAAAGAGTCAAAGAGGCCGAATACCAAAGGCCATGCTTAGGGGTGAAGCGTAAGTACCGCATGATTCGCTTGATGGCTTGACGATGAGAAGTGCGCGGCGAAGACTGGAAGCATGCACAGAGACACACAGCGAACTGGATGTCGGGCCTTGTCGTCGTCAGGTACAGCAATGACCCGATCATGCTGCGGTATTCCTTCTGGTCCACCGCTTCTCCTTCCAAGTCCAGGTCCATCACCGTTGTGGTCGACATGGGCATCAGAAGCGGCTTGGCATCGCCCATGTTAAATTTCTTCAGCAGATTCTTGATGTACTTGCCTTGATGTACAAATGTCCCTTCACGAGTTTGCTTGATTTGTAACCCGGGAAAGAACGTCAGCTCGCCCATCATACTCATCTCGAACTCCCTGCTAATCATATTTGAAAACTTTGCAACAAGAGAGTGTGACAAGCCACCAAAGATGATATCATCCACGTAAATCTACACCAAGAATGTGTCATTGCCATGCTTGAGGAGAAACAAGGTCTTGTCAACAGAACCCATGGTAAAACCCTTGCCTAGCAGAAAAGACTTTAGACACTCATACCACGCTCTAGGGGCTTGTTTTAGACCATACAAGGCTTTGTGAAGTTTGTAAACATGGTCAGGATGCTTAGGATTTTCAAAACCTGGGGGTTGCCTCACATGCACTTCCTCTTCTATGAATCCATTCAGAAAGGCACTCTTTACATCCATCTGATACAACTTGAACCCTTTTGAAGCTACAAAGGCTAGGAGGATCCTAATGGCTTCTAAACGAGCAATAGGAGCGAAGGTTTCCTCAAAGTCTATCCCCTCTTTCTGGCAATACCCCTGGGCAACCAACCTAGCCTTGTTCTTTACGACAACCCCATCCTCACTCTGTTTGTTCTTGAACACCCACTTGGTACCTATGGGATGACACTGTGGTGGAGGTAGAACTAAGACCCAGACTTGGTTTCTATCAAAGTTCTCTAGTTCCTCATGCATAGCATTGACCCAATCTGGATTAGAGAAATCCTGTCTAACATCTTTGGGCTCAAAATCGACAACGAAAGTAGAATGTGCAAAATGCGAAATCTCATAAGATCTGTTGCGAGTGACACGCTCATTGATGTTACTGATCATGGTCTCAGGAGGATGGCAATGCTGAATGTGCTGAGGTGCTTTCCTTGAAGAAGTCGCCTTCCCCTCGACCGCAGCTGGAGTTCCCTCAGGTGCAGCTGGTGCAAGCTGAGGAAACTGGTCGTCCGGCCCCCAAGTAGTCAAAGTAGAAGTACTAGGGCCGTCAACCGAAGTGGTCATCACAGGGTCGACTGGGGCAGCCGGTGGAGTCAGCTCAGGATCACCCCAATCGGCGGTGTCCTGCTCCTCCTCCATAAAAATGCTCTCATGAATCTCCTGATCTCCTGCACATTCAAAGACAGAAGAGGAATAAGGTGCAGTCTCATCAAAAGTAACTTCACATGTCTCCATGACATGGTTAGTTTCAAGGCTAAGACCACCCGCAGCGGCACCCTGGAAAACACCTTGCAGTATGCACATAGCAAAATTTGTCCCGCAGCGGGGTACGCTATCACTTCCTGGATCGTTCCGTTTGATGAGCAACCCGCTACTTCCAGTGGCCTTCCAGGGCGTACGCTACGTACGCTGCGGCCCTACCTCTCTCATGCACCGCTGCCTTGCCCACGCGAAGACGGCGAGGAGCACCCACGCGGAGGTGGAGGAAGGGAAGTGGAGCACGGCCGCGGCCATGGCCGTCTCGCCGAGGAAGCAGATGCAGCACGGCGAGGAACAGTGATGGAGCTCCACCACGTCCATCCTCTGCCCGTGCTTGCTCTGTTAGGCTAGCGGAGGAGAGAGAGGGGCCGCCGAAGGAGAGGGCCGTCTCGTCAGACCCGCCCGCCGCGGCCGCGCCTGCTACCGCAGATGCCGGAGGGAGCACCGTCGCCTGGAGCGACCTCGAAGCGTCCGTCGGTCCCATACGCTGGAGGGAGCGCCGTCCCGGTCAGACCCAGAGAGAAGGGCATGGCCGATGGGTGGTGGAGGTCACCGGGGAAGCGCTTGACGGATGGATGGGGCCGGCACATCAGCGGGTGGAGCGGCCCACGTGGGAGAGCAGGGGCACGGCAATTCGATGGAGGAGAGCCGCCACGCTGTCGCCGTCGCCATCGTGCGCGGCTTCACGAGCGAGTCCAGCTCAACGCCGTCCACCTCGCCGTTCCGTCCCGCTCCCCTGCTTTCTCTACGGGGCTGCCATGGCTGCTTGAGCACCTGTTGGCCGCTGCGGCAGCCGTCGTCCTGACCTGGAAGCGCGCGCTCGCCTCCCCGCACCACGGCATCGCCCAGGGCCGCCACGACGCTCGAGCTCCTCCGCGTCTGTTGTGAGCTGCAGCAGCGCCGCCGGCCCGTGCGGGCGAGCCCCGCCACCAGCCGCCCGAGCAGCCTCTAACACGCCGCCGAGCCGCGTTGCGCTGTCGATGCTTCGGCTCCACTCCGGCGAGCACGAGAATGCCAGGGAGAGAGACAGGGCTACCGTAGTGGATAGTATAGAGGAGAGAGAGACACTGGGTGGGTGGGGAAAGTAGCAAGAGAGTATGACATGTGGGTCCGGCTGGAAGTTGTTGATATAGAGGATGAGATATAGAGAATGGATGGGTGTGGGAGAAAGTGATATAGAGTAGGGAATCTCGATGACGAGGATGGAATATTCCTTTTAGAGGATGAATATAGAGTATGACGAGTGCAGGTAGTCTAGTACTCGATAAGCATGGGAATGAGATGCATAACCAAGAAAGATACCATCTGAAGATCTGGACTCGAACTTGTCCAAGTTACCTTTCTTCAAGATGAAACACTTGCACCCGAACACCTTAAAATGGCTTACTTTGGGCAACCGACCAAATCATAGCTCATAAGATGTTTTCTTTGTGAAAGCTCAAAGGAAAATGCGATTGGAAACATGGCAAGCTGTGTTGATCGCTTCGGCCCAATACCACCTAGGAGTCCTATGCTCGTCAAGCATCGTCCTGGCCATCTCAACAATGGTCTGATTTTTGCGCTCAACAACTCCATTCTACTGAGGGACATAGGGTGAAGAAAATTGATGCTCAAGACCCAAAGAAGAGAAGAAGATTTCAAAATGAGTATTCTTGAATTCTGTGCCATTGTCATTGCGGATAGCTCACATGGCATTCTTAGGCAACTCATTTTGCAACCTCAAGATCAAATCATGAACATAAATGAAAGCCTCATCCTTGCTCTCCATGAAAAAGACCCAAGAGTAGCAAGAAAAGTCGTCCACAACCACAAGCACATACCACTTCCCACCATCTGACCAGACCCGAGAAGGACCCACAGTGTCCATATGCAAAAGCTCGCCGGGCCCCTTGGTCATCACTTGGTTTACAGGGGAATGGGAAGCAGCAACCATCTTTCCATGATGACATGGGTGGCAAACCAAATCCGTCTCAAATTTTAACTTGGGCAATCCTTGGATTAGATCAAGTGAGCTCAACCTAGCTAGTAGATCAAAACTCAAATGACCAAGTCTCCTATGCCACTTCCAAAGTTCTGAAGACGAATCAGCCACCAAACACCATGAAAGACCAAAAGAGCGAGAGAAATTAGCTCGATAGACTTTGTCGAAAGGAACAATCCGACACACAAGATTTTCCTGAGGATCCAGAACATGAGAAAAGCCTGGCTTAAAGCACACCTCATAACCATCTTCAAGAAGTTGCGAAATAGAAAACAAGTTGAAGTGCAAATTCGAAACCAAAGCAACATCCTTGAGAACAAAGCTCTCGTTGAGTTGAACAGACCCACAAATGTGATGTACTCGCTACATTTCATGGGGGTGAGGCTGGAGAACCACATTGAATTTCTGGTCATGTGGCGCGAACAACCAGAATCAACTAGCCACGTGTCCTCCAAGTCTACATCCTGCATCAATAGTAAGACATGGGGTGAGCAAATGATCCAACACTGGGGTTAGCAAACTGAGAAGGAAACCAGTGTTGACTAATTTGCCCATGAGTAGTGTTAGCAAAAGCACCATACATGCCATGTCTCATTTGGGTAGAGCGACCACCACGACGAGGAAAACGTGGTTCGCTCAAGTTGTAAGACTAAAAACCATGGTCACGAGGTCCGAAGTCATAAGCACGACCTGAACCCCGCCGGGCACGACCACCACGTGGTCTCACACCCTGAGGCCTAGGACCTTGAGGAGCTACACCTCTAGGCCTAGCACTGTGCCTCTGAAAATGTGGAACAAACACTCCATGAGTAAAGTTGTGGTAAAGCTCATACTCATGCCGTTCATCTCTCTTCCTCCTAAAGCAAAACTCAAACAAGTGACCATCCCGATGACAATACTCACAGTGGCACACCTCTCTCTTGGGTGGTGACTGGCTCACTCTCTTGTGGATATGGTTCACTCTTGGTTGTTGTTTGCTCTTTGGAGGGGGTTCAACAGAGATATCTGGCAGAGTGTCAAGTGAGTTCCTTAGGTGGTTTGACTTTGGAGTCCACACTTGTTTCTGAGGTGGAGCTTTAGGTGGTTCCTCAAACATGCCATCTCTCACAGTAGGCTTGTTAGGCTTAGGTGGAGTAATTTTGATTAGCTTGGGAGTTGTGGTAGGCTTGGTGAGTTTCTCAGATGCACTCAAACCACTGTGTTCACCAACCTTACCAAAAATATTTTCACCCTTCCCACCTGATGCAAAGCCTAAACCCGTTGTGTTAGTTCCCCTCTTGAACTGACTCAACATCATGCCTAACTGTGGCTCACCGCAAGACAACCAACTCAGCATGGACCGAAGATTTATGATTTCTTCTTCGGCCCTTTTCTTGTCATGCCTACAAGAATCAAGTTCTAGCTCCAAGGCCTCACAACAAGCACATCTAGGAACTTGACTAGACTTCTCAAGCAAAGCAATCCTAGCAATTTTCTCAGCTAGATCAGACTGCAACTCAGCACAAGACTTGCAAGGATCCAAAATAACAGGCTTAGATCTAACCTCATCAAGTTCATCTAGCAAAGCAGCATACTTGGATTGCAAATCAGTAAAGTTAGCCATATGAACAGCATAAGTATCACATTTAGACTCATCAGTAACAGCAACTGACGACCTAGCAAACTCAAGCTCCTTAACCGCACTTTCCCACTTGGCTCTGTACTCTTTTCTCTCACGTGCAGCTTGCTTGAGCAACTTATCTTGACTAAGCAAAACATCATTCATGGACTCAAGCTCAGCAGTAAGAGATTCAACGGTTTGTTCTACCTCAGGCTCGGTGTCGACGTTCTTCTCGTTGGCTGTGGTAGTCCTGTCGAGCGCCATGGTGCAGAAGCCACCGTGCTTGGAGTCGGTGAAGAAGCATAGCCTGTTGAACTTGTTCTTGACCTTCTGCTCGTCCTCATCTTTGCTTGGAGGTGAGTTGTGGTCGGAGTCGGGGTCGACATCGCTGAGGGACGCGAGAAAGGCTCGCTGCTTTGCCTTAAACTTCTTCAGGTACTTCTTCTCGAGAGCCTTCTCGTCAGAGCTTTCCTTTGCTTTGTGCTTGGCAGAGCGGTTCTCGTGCTTGTCCTTCCTCTTACCGTGGTCGTACTTGTTGTAGGAGCTCTTGTTGGCCTTTGGACAGTTGGCGACGTAGTGGTCCACACCCGAAGCAGCCCTGCTTGGTGATGCCACGCCGGCGGTTCAAACGGTTGTTGTGGAACCACGAGAACCGGCTGATCACCAGTGCCAACTCGTCGTCTCCAAGAGCCTCCATCTGCTCCTCTGTAGCTGAGACCAAAGACGACAAAGCAAGAGAAAGCTGTGAAGGGTTAGTCAAAGAACTTGAACCTCCAGTACCTGAGACCAACGCCATTGTTGGGGCAGACGGATTCTTGATCCTCGTCTGTGTCTGGCGGTCAATCTTAGTGGACTTGAGCTTGCTGAACAGCTCATCCACCATGAGAGTGTCATAGTTGGACGACTCGATGATTGTTGACACTTTCACCTCCCAAACCCTCCAATCTAGAGCATATAGAACCTTGAGTGCTCTCTGTTGATCGTCATAGGACATCTGAGGGTTAATAGCCCTCATCCTGTTCACGATGGTCTGAAAGCGTGAGAACAAAGCATCTACAGATTCACCATCAAGCAGAACAAAGTTCTCGTATTCCCGCTTGTACGTTTCGTAGAGTCTGGTCTTAACATGGGCAGTGCCCTCGTGATAGCTCTGCAGCCTCACCTAGATCTCACGAGCTATCGCACAGTCGAAAACACGCTCAAACTCAGTAGTGTTAAGAGCAGAGAAAAGCACGGCACGCGCGGTGTTGTTCGCGTTGTGCTGGTCAATCTGAGCCTGAGTGACTCGGTTCACAAGAATCACATAATCAGCATTCTCAACGATTTCCCAAACACTTGAATCTATCCCCTGAAGATGCGCAGACATGCGGATCTTCCAGTAGGGGTAGTTCGTGCCATCAAACTGCGGCGGCTTGCCTGGCCCGCGGTTCGCCATGATGTTGCCTTCGGGGATCACAAACCGATTAAGGTGGAGTGATCCTTAACCGGCTCTGATACCAATTGAAGGACCGGAAATGGCGGCTAGGGGGGCGAATGGGAGCCTCAAATTTCTCGCGAAATATTCGGCCGCTGTCCTAAATTCACCGCCAAGAGCGCAAACGAATCACCGTGGTGTCCACGACCCAAATGAGTAGGTGGATGTTCCCTAGGAACACATCGGGACACCACAAAGCCAACGCAATAGACGGAAGTCGAATTGGAGCTCAAACGACAAAGATGCGAGCAGATCGGAAAATCAATGCTAGTGAAAATTCGCCAGAAAATCTGCAAGAAATTCGTTCATCCACCTGAGCCAAATTGAATCCCTGCAAAACAAACACTGAGTTGGATTTGCTCGGCACTCGATGGTGCACGGCCTACCAACAATTGGCTCGCGAAAAACAGGAACTTGTGCACTCTGCACTTGTCGAAGGATAGACACAGTCTGCTGAACGCACTGTCAATCGGCTGCCTGCAAGTATACACCAAAAAAAGATCTAGCTTGCTCTCGGTCACTGCTTGAGTCTGTAAATCAAAGAAGCTTGACTGAATCCAGCAAGAAGAAAAGCCATCGTGATTGCCATCTCAAGAAAATAGGAATAATTTAATACTCCATTTAAAGATGAAAATTGCTTCGGCTAATTCACGTAACCAAGATACAAGCTTTTGCTCTTGCCGTGGCTTTGCTGAATGAACTACTACTGTACTGCTGTGTGCCTGTCACCTCCGACCAAAGTCGATGAGCAGGTTTTTGAAAGGAGTGCACAGCAGCTCTAGTAGCTGAACCAGCAGAGAGGAAAGAAAGCACACGGCAAACGGAGAAACAAAATCGTCGAGCAGACAGAGCTGCGCTGCTGTACATCGGTCTTCTCCGACCAAGGCCAGAGTGCCGATTTTCTAATTGAATAGCACAGCGGTCAACAGCAGCAGGGGAACGAGATCGAGGAACTGGTTCTGCTAATCCACACGACGGAGCTGAAAACGACAGAACACAAGAACATCTAGCAGAGAGAAAGGAGCACTCACAGCACCTGCAGAGGCAAGACCTGCGCTGCTGGAACGAGCAAGCACGGCGCTCATACACCGGCTCTGGTAGCGCTCTTGCTTGGGCCCATGAGACTCCCCCTCCAAAACAACGAACAGGACATGGCCGCAAGAATAGAGAAAGACACGCGACGAGCAGACAGTCGCCAAATCGACCAAAACCGATTCAATATACTCCAGGACTTGATCCCAAAATACACACAGACCAAATTCACCTAGGCACCAACATAATCCCAAGAAATCATAGCCTAAGACCAACTAAATCTCCGAGAAAATCAGATCATAGCCATGGACGAAAATGGGAAAAATTGAAGAACGAAAATCACAGCTTCAATTGAGGAATCCCAGAGGTCACGGTGAGGTTGGGGCCTCACTTCCCATGCCAAAAATCCTAGAAAACATAGACGAATTTTTTGTAGTTCTTGCTTCCTCTCATGAGCTAACCCTAGGTTGGAAAGGGGAAAAATGAAACTGAGAGAGGTGAAGGGGGAAGGGGAACCCCTCATCCTTATTTATGGGGCATATTACACATTTTCTTTTTGCCCTTGGATAAATGAAGAGCTAAACCACTTAACTAGGGGCATAAGGGTCCAACTCAGGCTTCACTTGATCCGACGGCCACCGCGCCTCATCACCGGTAGCCTCGCTTCCACGCGATCTCCCCGATGCCGCCACGTGCCGTCCGTCCGCGCGGGACCTCCGCCCAGGTTTTGAGGCGCAAACCCGGGAAACCCGCCGCCGATGGTTTTGAGGCGAAACCACCAAACCGTCGCCGATGGTTTTGAGGACAAACCACCAAACCTTCCGCGAGTAGCGTAGCCCGTACGCATCCCCCGCCGTGTACACTTGCGCTTGTCGATGTCCCAGTTGTCAGCCACCACGGCTAGCCGCCCGGCTTTAAGGTCCCTCGGTTCAAGCCTAACGTCTGCCCTTCACCGCACCCGGTCCGTCAGCACGGCACACCCTACTTGATCTTCACCGCACCGTCGACCACTGTCTCCGAGCTCGACACCTGCAAACAACACAAGCCAAGAGACATGGTTGTTTGACACGAAACCGCGTGCCATCGGTTAGTGGAAACACAACACACTCACACATTGTGTTGGTGTGTTGACAATCACTCAGTCCAAAAACTGCTACGCAATGGCTATGGAAAAGCCATGTGTTCACACAGAGATACAAGCACACGAAGTCGTTGAAGTAGATAGAGAGGTGCATGGTGCCACAGTAGCAGAGGCAGAGATACAAGCACAGAAAGTCGTTGAAGTAGATAGAGAAGGAAGTCCAAGACTCTACAGCTTTGGTTTATCACAAGGGATAGAATTACAAAAGTTGTTGGAAGCATCTAGAGAGGTTCTTGGGAAAGGCAAATATGCATCGACATACAAGGCTGTACTGCAAGATGGTTTCAAGTTAACTGTAAAGAGACTGAAGAATGCTATAGATGTGCCAAATGTGCCAGAGGTAGCATTCAAGGAACGAATAGCAGCAATAGGAACAATTGAGCATGAGCTTGTAGTCCCACTACGTCAATACTACTACAGCGAGAATTTGAAGCTACTGGTGTATGATTATTTTCCCAATGGTAGCCTAGCTTCAAATCTTCATGGTAATATACTGTTCATCAGTTAGATCCAAAAAAATAGGCTTTGTTTTTTATAACTATGCAGTAAGTCATGTCAAGATTCATGATAAAACTCACCAAGAAAATTAATTTATAATGAATTTGCTTTGAGTAGAAGGTTCTGTTGTAAGATATTCCATATGTAGCTTGTGTTATGCCATGATTTTAGTTGAAGACTATGTTTTATTCACACAGGATTAATTTTCCAGGAAATAATGTGGCGCCAGTAGGCTGGGAGACTCGGTCAGCCATTGCACTCTCTGTAGCTCGTGCTGTTGCCTACATCCACTCAACCAATGCTGCTGCAGCGTCCCATGGCAACCTCAACTCCTCCAACATTCTTCTTACAGGGAGCTATGAGGCACGTGTCTCAGAACACGGCCTCAATACTCTTTTCAGTGCCCCAACATTTGTTACCGACAACAACATTGCACAAAAGGATGGTGTGTACAGCTTTGGTGTCATACTGCTTGAGATGCTCACAGGCAAGTCACCAATGCTCGCCTCAGTTATGCTCAATCTGGTTTTATCAATCCCCTGTGAGCACTGGGCAGCGCATGCATTCGATAAGAAGCTCCTTACAAAAAACACTGAAGTAGAGGAGCTGGTTCAGTTTCTCAAACTTGCAATTCATTGCTGTGACATGAACCCCACATTGAGGCCAGCAATGTCAAAAGTTGCTAAACAGAATGAGAGAATACAACTTTTTGTACAGCTCGAAATAGGCAGCTTACGGGGAGCAATGCAGCAGGGCGAGAGGGACATACTTTCAGCCAAGGAACATATGGAAACAAGTTGTATTGTGAGCATGCACTACTGTACAAGCATTTCTCGTCGTCTGAAAAATATATTCACTTTCCATCACTTGGATTGTTTCCCACATGCTGTATATCAAGGATGCTGTTTTGTTGCAATTACCATCTGCTGTTAAATTGGTGCATTTTAGTTGCCTTCCGAATGTTGTTAGAGAATGTAACTCAATGTATTCCAAAGCCCTAAAGAGGAACCGCAGAGAACACCCTATAATTAATGTAGGTAAGTAGACATGCATGTATATACATCAAACAAAAGTAAGCAGTCTTCTTAGAGGAACTATTGTTGTTAGCACTGCAGTCTGCATACCACTTAACCTTTAGAGGTTCTGTTGTCAAAAAAAAAAACCTTTAGAGGTTCATTGTAAAATGGCATACCTTTTAGTGGCCATCAAAATTCTGATTTCAGTTCTTGTGTCATGAAAATTGTGACTATATATCACAGTAACTGTAGATGGAATATTGGCTTGGAAATATTCAGTGGTAATGTCACGGGTGTGATGCTAGGGGCCCCAGTGGTGGCACAGTAGACGATGATCAGTGGCGACCGGCAGCAGAGCCGCAGCCCGACGACGGCATTGAAGGCGGGGCACAGTGGCGTGAGGCGTGATGGCGGCGGCGGCTAGGGTTTGGGGAGGGAGAAAGCTGGAGAGCTGAATAAAGAGCCTTTCAGCTACTTCTTTCTTGATTCAATCTGGTTACATCAGCGATGTATTTATAGCCCGGGGATTTCTTAGCCCCTAAGAGATCTAAAACCCTAACCTAACGCAGACGCGACAGCGGCGCACAGCGACAGCGGCGTGTGGGCCGAGGTGGTGGCACACGGGCAGGCCATGTAACACCTCTGGTGTTAATCATGCTTTTGCATTTCATACCATGAGTATAAGCATCTCATTTGCATCATAATCACAAAACTTAGGCTATGTTGCTTGATTCTTGTTGCTTATAATTCAAATGGAGTAATTGAATGCTAGGTTGTAGTTGATATGCAAATGATGGCTGGGTTGATTTTGATATAGGTCCAGAATGTGGTTTGGATCAATCATGAGTTGATCATTTGGCCCAAAAAGATTTAGTTAAATTCTAAATTTATTTTCTTTTAAAGTGTGATTTCAAACCCTTTCGAGATAGTGCTTGAAACCTTGCTTTTCTCATGTTGGACCTTTAATAAAAGTTGTAGAGAAAAATGCAAGGAACAAAAGTTGTTTAATGTGCATTTCATGAAAATGCTTTTAAGGCCTTCAAAAAGGGTAAAAACTATGAGTGGAATATTGAAAATAATTATTTTTATAAATCAAATTTGACCCAAATTCACACTTTCAAACCTAGGCTGATTCAGTAAAAACTTCCTATGTATGAAATGTGCTACTCTTCAAATGGAGCAACTTTCATATTCAAAGTTTTTCAAAATTCGCAACGGTTTGGAAACTACAGTGGATCAAAACATTCAGCATAAGTCCAAATGGGGCTGGGCCCACATGTCATCATCTCCCTCCCTCACTTTTCCCTGTTGCTCCGCTTCACCGTGCCAGAACGCAGCAGCCACGGCGCAGCAACGGCAGCAGTGATGCCAGCGGCGCAGCGAGCACGCGCGCACGCACTCGAGTGCGCTCCGTTGCGCGCCGCCGCCGCCACCTGCCACCCTGTGCCCGAGCTCGCCAGCGCCTGCGTGCCGCGTGGACGCCGTGGAACAGCCGGCTTGGATGGTGTCGGTGCCGACCGGCCATAAAGGCTAGGGAGGCCCTGTTCGAAGCCTCCTCCCTCTCATTCACTCTCTTCTCCACTCCTCTCTCCCTCCCCTCGCCCCTGCTCATCTCGCACGGGCAGAGCACCGACAAGTTGCAAAATCCGTCTCACCCCAGTGCCATCTTGCCACGCCATTTTCTTCCCCAGCATCGCCATCGAGTTCGCCTTTCTTCGCACCATCCCGCAGCACCCCTTCGCCGTCGAATCGTTCAAGGTGAGGGCCCCTGGGGCCATTCTTCCCCGTCGTGCCGCCATGGTCAGGGCCGTGCCGAGCCGCGGTCCGTGGTGGCCGGCCTCAACCTTCCCCTTTTGCTAGGTGCTGACTTCGTCATTGCCTTCGTCTCTCTCGCGTGCGCCCGTTCCACGTCCCCGTGGGCCTCTCCGTGGACGGCAGGTGCCCCGACAGCGACCTGCAGCGCCGCCGTGCCGCTCCTTTTGGCCGTCATTTGTGTAGATGTGAAACTTTTTGCAATGACCTATCCCGATAGATGCGTCTCGACGAGATGAGTCCGATGGTGTAGGTTGTGTCGCCGGAAAGTTCGTCGTCGGCGAACTCCAGCCGGAGAAGTCGCCTACTGTTCCGGTTACATACGCAGGGGCGAAAAGCAGAAATAGATTACTCTTGCTGGGTTTTATTGCAAAGTTACTACTCACAGAGTTTACAGATCAGGTCTTAGTTTATTTTGGGAAAGTTCAGGGGCTTCTAGGCAAAATGGTTTTCCTTTTCTGAAATTCGGATTTAGTTAAAAAATAGATTTTTAGATTTCCTGTTAAAACTTGCAAAATTCATAACTTGTTCATTTTAGCTCCAAATTGGGTGATTCAAGTTGCAGTATTTTATTATGAGATTGCCTATGCATGAAAAATATGGAATGTCATGTTGAGGATACTTTTATATGTAGCTTTAATTAATTTATGATATATTGATAATCTTAGAAAAATGCATAACTAATTTTAGGATGCTCAGAAAAATGTGATTATTATTGGGTTGGTCTTGTATTATCATGCTCTAGCTATGAAAAATATACAATGTATGATTTCCATGGAAAAATATAAAGTTGTAGTTCAAGTGGGATTAAGGGGCTATTCTTAGAATAATTCATAAATGATTTATATAAGCTAGTTAGGGGTTGATAATTTTTGTAGGCTACTTATATGTGATAAGGTAGCTCTTGATGTGGTGAAACATGAAGTTTGGCATACTTCATAGTACAAAGTATTTTAGGTCCCTTTAACTATGCTGCCTTGTCATTTTTGTGTAGGTAATGGGCTTATCCAAATGAGGTGAAATTTGGATGGTAGGCTAGAGTGAACATGTATTATCTACTGTAATTTTAGGGGAATTTTCTGAATTGTCGAAATAATAGTCCCTGTTATAGCTAACCCTTAATAGACACGAAAATGACTTCATTATTGAGTTAGTTGGGGCTACAAATATTTTTGGGGTTGCTTGAGTTGCGTATGTTCTGGTGATATGAATGGTTTTGGTCAATTTGTAATCTAGATGATGGTCCACTTATAATCCCTTTATAATTCAATTGTAAGGTGTGCAAGCACTTAGTTGGAGTGTATAGGTGTATGATGTATGGTTCATATGCTTTTGTGAAGCATATAATCTGTTGATGCTATTGATAGTTTTAGTTGATGCCCGATATGCTTTGTCCCATGAAAATCTACCTATAATGTGTTACCTAGTGATGTTTGCGTGTATGTCTACAAATTGGAGTATAGCTTGAATGCATGGTTGTTTGGTGTAAGGCTATTGTGGCATTGGTTCATAGTGTTTTGAATAGAGTTGTAGGAAGTAATGATTAGAACATGATGAATGTTTTGACATAACCATGCTCACGAGTAAGGGTCTTTGGCTTTACTGGCTTGTTTGCTAGTGATAAGTAGAATGATCAATGCTTTACTGACTTGTTTGCTGGTGATAAGTAGAAAGAAGGTTTTCTAGATAGGCTTGCGTTGTTTTAGTAATGAATGCCATAGATTACATGTACTTATAGTACATGTGCTTGGATGATGTTGACTACCTTGTAGAAGTTCTGTGCAAGCATACTCAATCTACCTATAATGTGTTACCTAGTGATGTACTTACAGTAACCTTAACAGCCATGATTTGCTGGTGGACATGATTTCATGGCCTTAACGAGATTTTCTATAGAAGTGAGTATTAGATGATCTGTAGATAACTATCATATCGTGTTGCTGTTAAAATTTCATAGCTATTGGCCTTATGGTTTACAAATGGCAGCTATTTTGGTGGTGAGTGTTACATGAAAAGTGTGTTCCAGCAAATGCGCGCCACTTTTAGTGTGTCCCAGCAAATTTCCCCTATCCTCTAGGCCTAGTTAAGGATCTTTAGGTGGCTTATATATAAGTACTAACTGGGGAATGATTGCACCATATTTTCTATTTGTCGCGCTCATACACGACGGATATCTATAGGGGCCATTCACTTGAATGGTTATGTATGGATCAATTTGCCTCTGCCCCAAGGTAAGGTTGGTTCGACGCCAAGGTAAGTGTGAGTTGTGAGAGCATGATCGGGTACACTGCCGATCTAGGGGAGTGCTCATTGGTGCTGAATTATATACATGTTTACACATGTGTATATGAAGGTACCCATGTGTGGGTGTCGTCTTCTGGCGACTTATTGGGTAGTATGCATCCATGGGAATGGGTGTGAGTAATCGGCATTTTCACCTTGTTCAGAAGGTGCGTGGATTTTTCATCGCTTGCATTCATTGGGGGTTTGGGCAGAAATTGAATTTTCTACAGCACACTAACTTCGCAAGATCGTGTAGCCCGACTAGTCATCGCTATATGAGAGCACGTGTGTATGCCACCGTCTATAATGCTAGAATATGTTGTTTTCTAGGTTTGTGTGGACGTACGGAACGTGCATGCATCATGGCATATGCACATCTCATATCAACTGCATTACTTCTCTCCTTATAAACAAATATTTCTTTTTTGATAAAATTCACCTACTTAACCTTCGTCTCACAAGAGTTATAATTTAGTTGTACAGATGGCACGGATGAAGCGCATCAAGTCTGAGGCAACCAAAGAAAAAGTTTTGCATCAACAGCTTGCCACCCGTGAGCCACGAGGTGTCAAGAAGTTTCTGAAGGAGTATGGGATGCCTTCCCTGCTGTGGTGAGTTCTGCATTCTGTGGGTTATTCCATGGGTAAAGAGCCTTGCTACCAATGAAGTAAAGAGCTGGAGAGCCAGCACCCGAGTTTACTTCCTGTTGAAGTAGTGATTCCCGCCAGGAGTGAAGATGTGACACTTTGGTGTGGACGTTGGTTCATTGCTCAAGGTAGGAATCCTCAGGAAGGTGCGAATGTGGTTGCCTACAAGGCCCTGAGGGATCTGCTTAAAAGATGTCTGGATGAAGTTGCTCGTGCCACTACAGGTGTGTTTCCTAAGGGTGACCCATACCTTACTGTGTGGCGTCAGCTTAGTGAGATTGCACTTGTTGGTTGTAAAGATGAGGCTAAGAACAGCAATGGCCCTGCCAGTAGCACCATGTTTGCCATGATGAAGAGTTACTCTTTCCTGGAGAATGCATTGGAGTCCCTTAATCGTGAGTTCATTTATGTCAAATCTGAGAAGCGTGAGATTAAAAAGATATATGAGGATGAAGTAGAAAGGGTAACCATGGTGCTTGAGCAGATGACACTTTCCAAGGACCAGGCTATCCAGAGAGAAAATGCTATTGTTCATGAGACCTTGTAGCACAAAGTCAGTTTCTAGAAATGCTTGTCCTACTCGGTCAGTGGCAACAGGCCTTTGTTACAGTTGTGCAACAACGGAATAAAGCCTGGAATGAGGAATACCACCTGAGGGATCAGGTGATCGTGTTGGAAGTCATCAATGGTGCTTTACAAGTTGAACTGCAATGGGTCTACAACCAGCTTCACCATAATCCTTGTGGAGCTGTTGAACATGGACCCCAGGTAGTGCCTGACATCAATGGTGCTAATGCTGGAAATATAGGTGGTGTTGAGAACATGAACCATGATCATGAGGTGTAAGCCTGGTGATAGGTCTCTAGTGGAATTAATGCTTTCTTTTGCTAGACCCCATGTAATGGCCTGTAATCCTAAGCAGTGGGTGCAATGATAGGTGGGTCAGTGAACTTGTATGATGTAACCTACTCCATTGATGTACTTGCCTCGAGTATCATGTCAGGACAAGTACTATGTGCCTCTTATATTGTGAATTAGAACTACGTCGTGCCCCAAATTAGCTCGATCTTTGTCCCTGTAAATCTGCTTCTATTCCTCTCGATCTATGATGATATGCTGATGTTGGTTCCTTGTGGTCACATGCCTAGACCAAAAATTTTTAAGTGAATATTGCCTTTGAGTGACCTCGGTGAACGACATGACGATGGAATATGTTGTATTTGCCATGATCGTTCCTGAATTACCCCTTGCTATCCTCAATTTTTGAAATCCCTAGTAATTCCTTCACCTTGTCTTGTGCACAGAGCTTAACTGCACAAGATGTCCTTATATACTCGATTATCTGGCAAACTTATCTATTGGTCGTAGTTGTGGTAATGTCGTCTCGATTAACAATTTACAGTGCTGCGACCGAACCTAGACCATTTCGATGGACACACCTAGATGGATGACTAGGGGACGCGCTGGTATTGTAACTATTGATCGTAACCCGTTATCTCGGCTACCCCAATGCAACATTTTTGTCATGCAACCTCCCTTGAAGGTTTGCTTATACATACCCTCTCTATACAATCTACCAGCACTCAAATCGCGTTACCAAAGATATGACAATAGTACATTTGTTAGTGGTGATCCTTCGTCACCCCGTTGGCAATGACATGTTGCCTCGTGAATCCTTCCCAATTATATATATATATATAGAGAGAGAGAGAGAGAGAGAGATGCTCTCTCGAATGTTACTATCAGATTGTCGTAAGATAGTTTTCTTGGTATTAGTCATGCAAAAAACAAGATGTGGTTAGTGGCCTAACTCTGCGTTATAAATTTTCAACCGTTGTTATCACTAGTCCGTGTGATATTGACTGACTTCGGTCTTTGGGAGAATTACACATAACTACACTGAGTTTTTCTCGGTAAGCCTTGTATCGGGGAAAGGATACGATAGGTATGAGATGTATCTGAGTATACGTTATGCTGAATTCATCTGGTGGACCTTTTCTTGTTATCTTGTGGCCTTGCAACTGTCCTTGTCTATGTCACTTTTGTCTTGCGCATAATGCCTATTTGTGCAAGAACCCTCCGTCTCATGTGAAATAGCATCTCGAAAGTAAGACCTATAGTGGTGTCTTGATTAATAACTGAAGGTGCCGCGATGAAACCGGGAGCACCCTATGAGTGCACACATGGTCGTGCTGCTCGACACACGCAGGTATCACAGTTGTTGATCTCGACCTATTATAGAGATTACCTCGATGTGCTATTTTGCGTGACCCTACCTTGATTATCTTTGATATTCATTAGCCAATCTATGATGATTTGTTAGCAATGGAGTTTCTCATGAAATGCGATGGAAGATGACTCTAGCAGAGTAGGTTGTTAGCACTGACATTATCACTACGAGAGATGGTAGACAAAGGACTCTACCAAGTGGATGTTGAGTTTAAAATTAGCTTAGCTACCCCTCGAATCAAATTATGGACTCATCAGTGAACTTCGTGATACGAGTACCCGCGCATCCAAACTGAGAGCCTTTGAAACGAAGTATGATTAAGACTGGTTGAATCCCCATTAATGTCTGGTCGTTCTATTTACTCGTTTCTAAAGCGCCTTATCAGTATGAATGTTGGAGTCTTTGGAGCAACTAAATCAGTTTTAATTGGATTATGAGTTGTTTGATTAGCGGAATGATTCCCTGTTCCATGGTACTTCTACGAAAGGACTTAGAACTCTTCTACAACCGGTAGATCTTCTAATGCCTTGTGGAGTAGTCATGCTTTATGGGAATCAATGAAGAAAATTCTTCAGACAAAAACCTTTACTTAGACAATCTCGAGAATTGCCCTGACTAATGTCATTACCTTGTGCTTACATCTTAGTAGTGTTCGACCATTACTCTTGTCCCTATACGAGAATCTAACGTGTCTTGCTTCCAAGGCACTAGGTCTCCTATGTGGACTGGAGGTTGGCAGCACTATTAGGATTGTACCTGTATTGTATCAATTCGCCCATATGCCAGATTTGGTTGTGCGTTGGGTACGCCCTATATGTGTGATTTGGTATAACCATGGATTCACCAGAATGCTTTAACCTTAAGTATCAAGCAAACCTCATTTGAACTTGAGAATTTGGTTCAGTCGAGGTACCTTGGAAATGAGAATGGGCACAATTATTATTGGGAGAGTGTTTGTTGGATAACAAGAGTCGGCAAGACACTATTACAAGAGTATATGATTTATGCTAGAATTGGAAATTTTAAGCCCTTGCCAAGGAATCTGACTGGTTCATTGGTTTTGTTTAGTGGAAGAGTCACCTGGTGGTTTCTGCTAAGTTAGGGAGTCATTGACCTAAGAACTTTGACTTCCACATGAGAAGATTTGAATCTCTCTGACCTAAAAACTTTGACTTCTACATGTAAAAGTTTGAACTTCCTTTGTCTAGTTGGTTTATATTGGCATATTTATAGCCAGTGTTCTTATGAAGGGCTATGCCAATATCAAACTCGCTTCGATAAAATCCTACGTGCCACCCTATGAAGTCGGTAAAGTAGTTTTCCGTCGTATGGGAGATACAAGTTGCTTCTTAGTGGTAAACGCTTTAGGATTTTGAAGCAACTTTTTGATGTATTTGATGATGTGAATAGCAGATCTCCTCACATTCAACCCCTCGACGCTTCCAAACGGGTAGTTGTCAGTCATATTTCTCGATAACCTGCCCTAGGGAGTTGTAGTCTTGGATTTAATGTGAGAATATACAATACTATTCTTATCGCCTTCATACTTCAAATTGATGAAAAAGATTTGACATCACCTTGGAATTATGGGTATAAGTGGTAAAATATCCTCGGATGGACTGTTGAAGCAAAAATTAATTATAAGGGTGATTAAGCATTTTTCGTGTCGATCGACAAATCATGTTAGAAAGCCGATCACCTTGCCTACTCAGCATTTTACAGCCCTATTGAAGCTCAAATGGTTGCATCAAGTCAACCCGGATAATGACCACTGCATCCCTAGGGGACCCACCTGTGCACTGTCCCGTGTGACCGTGGTGCCGCACTTGCCGCACCTGCACAATGTGCCCCTCCTTGTTCCTACAGCCCTGTCAGCCCTCATGCTTCATCCTCATCTTCGTACCGGGACCCTTCTTTCTTCCTCAGTTCCGAACACAGACGCTCGTGTGCCTCCCCACCGAGCGAATCCATCCCCTCCTTTATCTTCTCCACGCCCGAGCTTGAGCATCAGAAGCCTGCCATGGCCTGTTTTCTGTTTGCTCGGTGACTCATCATCAATCTTCTTTCACCTGCCTTCACCTCTGGTGCCCTGCATCACCACCTCTGCCCACTCCGCTGTAGATGCTGTTCTGTGCATCTCTTCTCTTCCCCATCCCCAAATCTAAAGCATAGCTCAGAGTAGAGAAACTGGGAAAGCAACCAAGTTGGAAGGAAAGAGCAGTCAGGAGCAGAGTTGCAAGATTCTGTGATTGCTCATGGATCTAGAGTTGCCAACTTGAAGGGAAGAAAAGATATGTATTTTATGAAAGAAGTTCTAATCTGCTTTGGATTGATTTTGGTGGTTGGATTCACGATGATCGAGTTCACACTCGCTGTTTTCTGGATCTTGTGGACGTTCTTCATGTTCTGGATCATCATTTTCTTGTTGCTTCTCCACTGTCCTTGCCTCAGTAGATATCTAGATTAAGCTAATGGTTATTGTGCATTGCTCATAGCCATGTTCTTTCTAAACCCTTAGTGGCTTAGTGATCGAAGTCGTGTAATCCTCGATGTAATTCCCGATCTGTGAAATGAAATCATGTTTCTCCCCTTTTCCCCACTTCTTGCTTCAAATCTCGGGGCGAGATTTCTTTAAGGGGGTAGGCTGTAACATCTCTGGTGTTAATCATGCTTTTGCATTTCATACCATGAGTATAAGCATCTCATTTGCATCATAATCACAAAACTTAGGCTATGTTGCTTGATGCTTGTTGCTTATAATTCAAATGGAGTAATTGAATGCTAGGTTGTGGTTGATATGCAAATGATGATTGGGTTGATTTTGATATAGGTCTAGAATGTGGTTTGGATCAATCCATGAGTTGATCATTTGGCCCAAAAAGATTTAGTCAAATTCTAAATTTATTTTCTTTTAAAGTGTGATTTCAAACCCTTTCAGAAAGTGCTTGAAACCTTGCTTTTCTCATGTTGGACCTTTAATAAAAGTTGTAGAGAAAAATGCAAGGAACAAAAGTTGTTTAATGTGCATTTCATGAAAATGCTTTTAAGGCCTTCAAAAAGGGTAAAAACTATGAGTGGAATATTGAAAATAATTATTTTTATAAATCAAATTTGACCCAAATTCACACTTTCAAATCTAGGCCGATTCAGCAAAAACTTCCTATGTATGAAATGTGCTACTCTTCAAACGGAGCAACTTTCATATTCAAAGTTTTCAAAATTCACAACGGTTTGGAAACTACGGTGGGTCAAAGCTTTCAGCTTAAGTCAACATGGGCTGGGCCCACATAACATCATCTCCCTCCCTCACTTTTCCCTGTTGCTCCGCTTCGCCGTGCCAGAACGCAGCAGCCGCGGCGCAGCGACGGCAGTAGCGATGCCAGCGGCGCAGCGAGCACGTGCGCACGCACTCGAGTGCGCTCCGTCACGCGCCGCCACCGCCTGCCGCCCTGTGCCCGAGCTCGCCAGCGCCCGCGTGCCGCGTGGACGCCGCGGAACAGCCGGCTTGGATGGTGTTGGTGCCAACCGGCCATAAAGGCTAGGGAGGCCCTGTTCGAAGCCTCCTCCCTCTCATTCACTCTCTTCTCCACTCCTCTCTCCCTCCTCTCGCCCCTGCTCATCTCGCACGGGCAGAGCACCGATAGCAGCGTCGTGCCGTCGCCGTCGCAAAATCCGTCTCACCCCAGTGCCACCTTGCCATGCCATTTTCTTCCCCAGCATCGCCATCGAGTTCGCCTTTCTTCGCGCTATCCCGCAGCACCCCTTCGCCGTCGAATCGCGCAAGGTGAGGGCCCCTGTGGCCATTCTTCCTCGTCGTGCCACCATGGTCAGGGCCATGCCGAGCCACGGTCCGTGGTGGCTGGCCTCATCCTTCCCCTTTCGCTAGGTGTTGACTTCGTCGTTGTCTTCATCTCTCTCGTACGCGCCCGTTCCGCGTCCCCATGGGCATCTCCGTGGACGGCAGGTGCCCCGACGGCGACCTGCAGCGCCGCCGTCCGTACGAACAGCGCCGCCGTGCCGCTCCTTTTGGCCGTCATGTGTGTAGATGTGAAACTTTTTGCAGTGACCTATCCCAATAGATGCGTCTTGACGAGATGAGTCCGATGGTGTAGGTTGTGTCACCGGAAAGTTCGTCGCCAGCGAACTCCAGCCGGAGAAGTCGCCTACTCTGTTCCGGTTACGTATGAAGGGGCGAAAAACAGAAATAGATTACTCTTGCTGGGTTTTATTGCAAAGCTACTAGACTCATAGAGTTTACAGATCAGGTCTTAGTTTATTTTGGGAAAGTTCAGGGGCTTCTAGGCAAAATGGTTGTCCTTTTCTGAAATTCGGATTTAGTTAAAAATAGATTTTTAGATTTCCTGTTAAAACTTGCAAAATTCATAACTTGCTCATTTTAGCTCCAAATTGGGTGATTCAAGTTGCAGTATTTTTATTATGAGATTGCCTATGCATGAAAAATATGGAATGTCATGTTGAGGATACTTTTGTATGTAGCTTTAATTAATTTATGATATATTGATAATATTAGAAAAATACATAACTAATTCTAGGATGCTCAGAAAAATGTGATTCTTGTTGGGTTGGTCTTGTATTGTCATGCTCTAGCTATGAAAAATATATAATGTATGATTTCTATGGAAAATATAAAGTTGTAGTGCAAGTGGGATTAAGGGGCTATTCTTAGAATAGTTCATAAATGATTTATATAAGCCTAGTTAGGGGTTGATAATTTTTGTAGGCTACTTATATGTGATAAGGTAGCTCTTGATGTGGTGAAACATGAAGTTTGGCATAATTCATAGTACAAAGTATTTTAGGTCCCTTTAACTATGCTGCCTTGTCATTTTTGTGTAGGGTAATGGGCTTATCCAAACGAGGGTGAAATTTGGATGGTAGGCTAGAGTGGACATGTATTATCTACTGTAATTTTAGGAGAATTTTCTGCATAGTCAAAATAATAGTCCCTGTTATAGCTAACCCTTAATAGACACGAAAATGACTTCATTATTGAGTTAGTTGGGGCTACAAATATTTTTGGGGTTGCTTGAGTTGCGTATGTTCTGGTGATATGAATGGTTTTGGTCAATTTGTAATCTAGATGATGGTCCACTTATAATCCCTTTATAATTCAATTGTAAGGTGTGCAAGCACTTAGTTGGAGTGTATAGGTGTATGATGTATGGTTCATATGCTTTTGTGAAGCATATAATCTGTTGATGCTATTGATAGTTTTAGTTGATGCCCGATATGCTTTGTCCCATGAAAATCTACCTATAATGTGTTACCTAGTGATGTTTGCGTGTATGTCTACAAATTGGAGTATAGCTTGAATGCATGGTTGTTTGGTGTAAGGCTATTGTGGCATTGGTTCATAGTGTTTTGAATAGAGTTGTAGGAAGTAATGATTAGAACATGATGAATGTTTTGACATAACCATGCTCACGAGTAAGGGTCTTTGGCTTTACTGGCTTGTTTGCTAGTGATAAGTAGAATGATCAATGCTTTCTTGACTTGTTTTTGGTGATAAGTAGAAAGAAGGTTTTCTAGATAGGCTTGCGTTGTTTTAGTAATGAATGCCATAGATTACATGTACTTATAGTACATGTGCTTGGATGATGTTGACTACCTTGTAGAAGTTCTGTGCAAGCATACTCAATCATCATCATCATACCTCATTGTCATACCATGTGCATTCCTCGTATTCATACGTGCATATGCATCATACAGGACCGCTAGGAGAACAGAACCTGACGTGATACGGGGATCCAGAAGAGGAATCCTAGAAGGAAGCTTCCATACCAGAGGTGATCAAGAATAAGGAACCAGACATGGAGTGACCGAGTGCCTAGAGCTTCAACATCGCTCGTCAGAGGAAGGCAAGCCCCGGAGCATTCACTCCTACGGTTTGCAAAATTTACATTGCGTCCTTTTATATGTTTGATGCATTAAGTTATAGGCGTTGACTGGAACCATTGATGCATACCTAAACCTCCTTGTCTACCCTAACATATCCCTCACCCTGGTTAAGTGTAGGATCGAGATAATGCTTAGCCCTGCTTAGAATCGGTAGAAGTGGGTGATTTCCTGTCACCTGCGCCGTAGGGCTAAAGATAATTTGGCAATGATAATCATGATGGATATAACCAAGTGTGTTGGATAAATCGAGACCGGGCGGGAAGTGGGCAACAAGGCATGGGTCTTGTGTGCTTGTAATCCCATTTGTGTCGATTAAGGACCGAACGTTGTATCGATCCTCTTGTCATGTTGAACAACGCCCCACAGATAGCTGGAAGGGTGTGATCATTCGACCGCGAAGCCTTGACCGAGATCTATTTGGGCCGAGTTTTGGCCTAGCTGAACGCATCGTACTGAAGTTGGTGTCGGTGGGCCAGAGGGGCGCGGAGAGTAAGCCTGAGGTCGGCGTCCAACTAGTATGCAGCCCGGCGGCCCCTGGGTACGATGGTTCCTGTTGATCTCGCGATTCTACCCAAACAGGCCAAGGTGACATAATCGACCCCGACGGGGGAAGTGTGGTTTGTGTGTGGAATACCTCGCCAGCTGGTTTGCAAATCGATTATAATCGCCATCGCTCCTGGATAGTGAGCACTTGACTTGAGCACCAGCATCGTAGTAATACCACTTGAACAAAAAGAAACTTGGTTATGTGGATGATGTTGGAAATGCCAAAGTGAATTTGGTTACTATTGATTACTGATAAATACTCAAGTGATTGCTATTAGTACAGGTGCTAACTTAGCTTAATCAGGCTATAATTGTAAACCTGCTGCTAATAACTTAAAATGGCTTAATTATATAATCATATGGTCGCTTGAGCTTTCCTGCAAAATGAGTCAAGCCAACCCACTACAGAAGCCTTGCATACTCCTTGGAGTCACCTTATTTTTAGTTTATGACGGGTAAGTCTAGCTGAGTACATTCTCATACTCAGGGTTTTATTCCCACTTGTTGCAGATCATAAGACTTTGCTGTGGCGACAAGGTGGACTTGTATCCCACTATGGGAGGATTAGGCTATAGGCAAAGTCATCTCTTATATCTCGTCTACTTGCTTTTATTGGATATCAACTCCGAGCTGGCACTATATCTACATAAGTAGGTGTGAGTGTGTTTTCAAAAGTATCTACTTCTGCTATGTATTTGCAACTCTGATTTGTAATAAGTTTTATGTAAAACCTATGATGTATCTTTACTATGTGCAAACTGTAAGAACAGGTGAATGGTAACTGCTGAACTATGCGATTCGGGTGTGTCGTTGAAAAAGATTGAAATCCTTCGAGATTTCACGGACTACCGGGTTAGTATGAGCACAATGTGCTAATTAAATTGCCTCGGCGGTTTACTTAGTACCTTGGGTTTATATTAATTGGGCTAGCCGTATGGGCCACTGGCCTCTCTACTTGTTATATCACTCCCCCCTTTTCCTTGCAGCGCGTCCTCACGCTGCAACTTTGGCGGCTCCTTGGTGCTGACGGTGATGACGCCGCGCGACAGCGTGCTGCTGTCGATGTCGTCGAAGGCCGGTTTGACGATGATGATCGGGGGATAGTCGTTATCGTCCTTCTGTTGTTCCTCCGGAACAGCGTCGTCGACGGTGTCGACGTTGGTGCATGGCACTAGTGTGATGTCGGGTGCGCCGGTGACGAAGGCGAGGACGCCCGGCAGCGTGGCCGCGTGCTGCGGCGCTGTTGCTGGCGTGGTCGCGGTTGACGTCATTGTTGACGGCGACTTCAGATCCAATCTGGGTTGGACCTTGGTGATGACGACGTCGTCAGGGACGTCGATGACAAGGGCGGCCGCTAGTTGCCGCGCCCCTACTGGCGTGACCACGGGGTCGGCGATGACGACGCCACGCATGCGCGCGAGCTCCTTCTCCTTGGCCTCGATGCGTTGATCCAGCATGGCGATCTCCCCGTCGAGGTTCATGGTGGTGTCCAAATCTGATCCGATCTGGGCTGCGCTCTGTTGTTGTAGGGAAAAAAATTTGAGTTCCTGAATTGCACCTGCGAATAGGGCGCGGAGGTCGTTGCAGATCTCGTCGATGTTCGTCGTGGTGGTGGCCATGGATCGTAACCGGTTCTGGATACCAGCTGTCACGGGTTTGACGCTAGGGGCCCCAGCGGGCAGTATTTTTAGCGTAGTAGACGATGATCGGTGGTGACCAGCGGCAAAGCCGCGACCCCACGACAACGTTGAAGGCGGCGGCGCAGTGGCGTGCGGCGTGACGGCGGCGACGGTGGCTAGGGTTTGGGGAGGGAGAAAGCTGGAGAGCTGGAGAGCTAAATAAGGAGCCTTTCAGCTACTTCTTTCTTGATTCAATCTGGTTACATCTGTGATGTATTTATAGCCTGGGGATTTCTTAGCCCCTAAGAGATCTAAAACCCTAGCCTAACGCAGATACGACAGCGGCGCACGGTGGTGGCGGTGCGCAGGTCGAGGTAACGGCACGCGGGCAGGCCGCGTGCCCCTCCTGGGCTGGCGGTATGGGCCACAAGCCCCTCTACTTGTTATAGGTAAGCTCTCTGCAAAATTGCCTAGGCACAACAAAGAAACCCCAGGATTTTATCTGACATTGCATGCAACTATAGATCAAAATACTCCCACTGTACACCCAAAGTGATTTCATTTGCTGGGACACTAGTAGTACAAAAATCCTAGTACAAAAACGTGTATGGAGTGTCCACCAGCAAATGACATCCATTTTGGATGTCCTGTAGCCAATTTTTCCTTGTTTTTATTGTAGAAATTACTTTTTTAGCAATATTGTAGATTTTTTTTTTAGAAGTGTCGTCTGCGCAGCCCACGAGCTTCTATTCTAGATTAGTGGGATCTATATGCTTAGCCCATGATCTGTACTTAGCCCATGTAATAGAAGGCACAACCGTCCATGATACAGTAGGAGTCTGTCGATTACCACGTAACCCATGAGCGGCCTGTGGATTTCTGGTAAATGGGCCATGGCCCGAATCCATTTGAGTCCATGCAGCTAGACCATGTAATGCACTCTGTCCTGCCTCCTGCCGGCTGCCTCCTGAGGACTAGCCAAGTCGTTCTTCTTCGTTTCGGAAGCCGTCGCTGCCGCCTGCCAGCGGCGCAAAACTCTGGCAGAAGCTCGCCGGTGCCGCCAGCGTAGTTAGAACAGCTACAGTGAGGTGCTTGTAGTTGTGGACATGCTCTTAGTTACCATTGCCGCGGCTAGGTGGCTGGCACACACGCCATGGCGCGTGCCCAGCACCTGTTTGCGAGAATGTGTTCAACAAGTTTTTAAGGAGAGGGGCAGCCGAGGTGTTCGACGCCGAGCTGGTGTGGCTCTAGGATGACATCTTGGCGCTGATGCAGGAGAACCAGGAGCATCGATTTGCTGACGGGCGGAAGCTAGTCCACCTCCCCCTCCTCAAGGTTTGGGCACGAGCACTCACAGATGCCGCAGGGTATGTTGGGTTGCAGTCAAACCAAATCAGAGTATGTCGTTCAACTTACTCCCTCAGCTATGGATGCTAGTGGGCTTGTCCGCAAACCTGCAATCAGAGAAAAACAGTCCAAATTTTCCAAAGTTCAACCAACAATTAGTCAATGTGTGCATCAATATGTTTGTGTTTAAAGTGCCTGTGAAATAATATTGCTTTTGCTTATTTAGCAATTGATTAAATAGAAGTTAGGGATCAAAATCTACTTTATATGATTTTTCCTCTTGTAAAATATTTTATCATTTCTGGATAGAGGGAAAAATTTAGAGAGGAACACAATTTTCATGCGCTTCTTCAATTTGCTGGAATGGATAATATCATTGTGAGCACTGGAGTGTCAACGAGGGAGCCTAGTTTTTATGGCGCAGTCCAAGGTCTAGCAAATGGGGAAATTTCAGGAATTGCCCTACTACCAAACAACCACCACCCATTTAACACCCTCCCAAAAGATTTCACAAAATTGCCGCCCTCTCAACACTTTAGTGCCATGTCACCCAACTTTTGGACTAAATCTGGGTGATTTAGAACTTACTTTAGTCTAAAATCTGGGTGACATGACACTGAAGTGTTGGGAGGGTAGCAATTTTGTGAAGTTTTTCTTTGGGAGGGTGTCAAATGAGTGGTAACTATTTCGTAGCAAACGTCTTCACAACCTTCCACCTAGTTTAAATCCTTGCTGTTGTCCCTATTGCGCATACCCTAAAAATGGCTTCAAAACCGTGACCTTTTCAGCTAGGCATGCAGTAATGGCAGTATTCAAATTCCAAGTGGTATGTATAATATGGTTTGAGTAATGTTTCCAACTCAGCTTGCGGTACCTCAAAGGTTTTTAAGTCACTAGTGGTGGCAATCCTTTTCAATGCAAGTAATTCAACTGGCAACCGCATTGCAACGAAGGAACATTAGTGTCAGTTTTTTGTATAGATCTCTGTTCGATGGGGACATTTGGCCGTCGAGTTTTGACTTTTTTAACAGTAGACCTGGCAATCTTAAAGACACATCTCTTTCTCGATACGTGATAATATTTCTTATTGAGAAGAGCCTGCCATTTCATTTTGTGTTCAAGTAATAAGAATTTTTGTATATGTGTGAACAAAGCCTTACAGCGACAAGCCACTGAAGCAACAAAAATTACGGAAAGTTCTCTGCAGACCTGCAGTCTGAGTTGCACTCCTTGAAAGTTTCGGCAACACATGTCATTTGATCAGATCCCAAGGTATCTAATATCCTCGAAACCAAAATAATTTCATTTCCTTATTTCCCTTTTCATGCTTATCAATTTCTTCCTTGGCATCTGCTTATTTTCTTTGGTGGATAAATTTACTTTCCTTCTGCCTCTTCTCAGGGGAACTCTATTTACAGGAGGGTCTGTACAAGAATGACACAGCTAATCTTTTCTTCCCAGACGCCAATGCTTCGGTATATTAACCTCCTATCTTTTATAGCTGACTTCCATGTATGTGTAATACTTTCGGTTTCCTCTCATTCATGTTAATTTTCTGGTGATGTTAGAAACAAGAACATAAGAGTTTGCTTGCAAAGGAACACCTCAAGAGCGTGAAGTCTAAAGGGTGTTTTCCCAGGTCAGACGCCTATCACTATTACCACTCACCAATTCATGCACATCATTTCTATGACACCAGATCATTGTGTGCACGAATCATACATGACAGAGAGGTAGCAAACAGAGAAAATAAATAAATAATCAGCCATTGAGGTGGATACGTACTGTGTGTAGCAACGGATTACAGTGGTTATTAAGTCTAACACAAAGATTATTGTAGCTCATTTATGCAAATTTTTTAAGGTTGCAGCTCTTCGCAAATTTAATTTGCATGCAGGGTACAAGCAAGGGAGACACTTCCATAAATATGAGTGGGATGGAAGTTGCCTTAGTATCAGCTGTATTGAATGTTGTGGGGACAAAGTTAGCTCCTCGGGCAATCAAAGAGTTCAGATCTAAAGCAGTTGTAGCCAAAGATCTTCAGGAACTCCAGGATCTAGTTGAAGAGATCAACGATTGGTTGCATACAGTAGGTGATAAAGCGATAAGAAATAGCCAAACATCTAAAAAATGCCGACCCAGTGCCAAGAGGCTTCCCACTCGAGTGGGGTCTAGGAAAGGATTTTAACGGGCAAGCCTTACCCCCGCAGAAATTCTGCGGAGAGGCCGCTCGAACTCGCGACCTGGCGACTCGGTGAGCAACGCTCTACCAACTGCACCAGGCCGGCCTTCTTAAATAGCCGATCATCTAAATGCCTCAAAAAATTGAAAGAAGCCGCTTATGATGCTGAAGATTTAGTCCATGAGTCCCACATTGAGGCTGAAAAACAAAATATAAAAATTACTGGTGGCAAGAATACCTTGGTCAAATACTTGGTTGACAAAACCTAAATCAGTTGTGTCTGAATTTACAATAGTTCACAAGATCAAGGCAGTAAAGAGCAGATTTGATGCAATTCTATAGTACAATAGCAAATAGCATGCCAGTGGATCATCCTGTTCAGCATACAAGAAAGACAATTGGAGAGGTGCCATTGTATACTATTGTGGATGTGACATCAGTGTGTGGCAGGGACGAAGAGAAGAATAAGATTACATTTGAGCTTATAGAGACTAATAACCAACAAAGAATAAAGATAGTGTCAGTCATTGGGTTAGGTGGCTCTGGTAAAACTACTGTCGCGAAAATATTGTTTAATGATGGTGACATTATAAACCACTTTGAAGTTCTATTGTGGGTTCATGTGTCAAGAGAATTTGTTGTCGAAAAGCTTGTGGAGTTGTTTGAAGCTATTGCTGGTGACAAACCTGACCACTTCCCACCGCAGCATGTCAGCAGAACTATCTCAGACAAGTTAGCAGGAAAGTGGTTCCTAGCTGTCTTGGATGATGTTTGGACAGAGGATCGTGTTGATTGGGAGCAATTCATGGTACATTTAAAGATTGGTGCACCTGGCAGTAGTATTTTGCTCACTACTCGTAGTAGAAAAGTTGCAGAAGCGGTGGATTCTACTTATGCATACGACCTACCATTCTTGTCTAAGGAAGATAGCTGGAAAGTGTTCCAGCAATGTTTTGGAATTGCTATGAAAGCTCTAGACGCTGAATTCCTACTAGTTGGGATAGAGATTGTGAACAAATGTGGTGGGGTGCCTCTTGCAATTAAAGTTATTGCAGGCGTCCTCCATGGAATGAAAGGAATTGAAGAATGGCTGTCCATAAGCGATAGTAATTTATTAGATGTTCAGGATGAAGAATGTAGAGTATTTGCATGCTTATGGTTGAGTTTCATTCATTTACCAGATCATCTAAATCCTTGTTTTGTACATTGCTCTATATTTCCAAGAGGCTATGTAATCAACAGGCGTCATTTGATTTCTCAATGGATAACTCATAGCTTCGTCCCGACAAACCGAGTTCGACAACAAGAAGATGTTGGAATGGACTACTTTGACTCCCTTCTTAAAGTGGGGTTTCTTCAAGATCAAGACCAACACTGGTCCGCAAGTGGTGATGTAGCATGCAAAATGCATGACCTGATTCATGATCTTGATAGGCAAATTCTAAAGCTTGAATTTGTGTCCAAGATAAAAACAAAAGATCAAATAAAGAAATGCATATACCTATCTTTGTTCTCATGCACTGGGAAGCTTGACAACAAATTATGTGGAAAGGTCCGTGCACTCTATGTTTCTGGCCGTGACCTCACATTTGACAAGACAATGAACAAGCAATGTTGTGTTTGTACTATTATATTGAAGTATGTAGCTACTGACTCATTGCCTCTGTTTGTTTCAAAGTTTGAATACCTAGGATATCTTGAAATATCTAATGTTAACTGTGAGGCACTCCCAGAAGCTCTCTTGCATTGTTGGAACTTGCAGGCCATTCATGTATTAAAATGCACAAGACTTGCAGTTGTACCTGAAACTATCGGTAAGCTTAAGAAGCTTAGATCTCTAGAACTGAATGATGTTCGGATTATGATGAGTTTACCATAGTCTATTGGCGATTGTCATAATCTTCGAAGCTTATACCTAGCTTGTGGGATCCAAGATATACCAAATTCCTTGGAAAAGATGGAAAATTTAAGGATCCTTACTATTGTGAAATGTCTTAATTTGCAAAAACTGCTTCCATCAGAATCGTTTGGGAAGCTTTGGAACTTGTAAACGCTCACCTTAAATAGTTGCACTAGTCTCCAAAACCTACCCCAGTGCATGACTTCTTTGAGTCATCTAGAATCTGTGGGCCTTGGTGTAAGCAACAGCAAGGGAATCGAGATAGGGCGATAGCACTTGCTTGATTCAGGTTCAGAGTACGAAATTACAGGGACATTGAGTTCGAGCAGAGGAAGGGAAAGGAAGAACAGAGGGAGGATTGGAGTACAAGTTGTTCTGTTGTTCTTCGATACCCCCTCTCTCTCCTGTTGCTCGTTACATATATCTCTCGGTTTCACGCCGTTGCCGTGTCATTCCCAGTCCGGGCCTTGGATACGAGCATTGGGCCGGCGTAGACGAGCCCCTCTTCGTGGACTGTGGTCCAGCTGCTCCTCGTCCAGGTGGGCCTCGGCTTTGTCATCGTTGTCCATCTCATGAGTAGGAAGTACGCCTGCTGACATCCCCCTTGTTGAGGGCCTGCTTGCCCCCAAGCAGGAGCCCTGGGAAAACGCTGCTGAAGCGATTCTAGGTGCTCCCATGTAGCCATTGATGCATTCATGTTGGACCACTGAACCAAGCCCTGAAGACGTACCGCAGCACCAACCTTGGCCACGCGCTTCTGAAGGATACGTGATGGAACTTGCAGACCATCCAAAGAAGCAGGTAACTCTTGTACAGAATGATTAACAGGCACAGCAAGCTTCAATTGAGATACATGGAATACCGGGTGCACAGAAGATGAATCTGGAAGTATCAGTTCATAAGCCACCGAGCCAATCTTTGACTTAATTTGGTAAGGACCCAAGAACCGATATGACAGCTTCTGATTTGCGTGAGCAGCAATAGAACTCTGAACATAAGGTTGTAATTTCACATAGACCCAAGTACCCACTTCAAAGGATCGCTCGGTCCTCTTCTTGTCTGCCTGATGCTTCATTCTGGCCTTGGCTCGAGACAATTGATGATGGATCAGAGACTGCATAGTAGTTTTCTGCTGAATCCAGTCACCGAGCCGCTCCACCGTAATAGCTGAAGATGAGTCAATGCCCAACTGAGTAGGGGTGCTGCCATATAGAGCTTGGAAAGGAGCCATGTCGAGAGCCGAATGCCAGGTTGAGTTGTACCAAAATTCTGCTAAGTGAAGCCAATCTTCCCATTTTGACGGTGCTGCATTTGCAAAACATCGAAGGAACTGTTCCATGCATTGGTTCACTCTTTCCATTTGGCCGTCCGATTGTGGATGGCAGGCAGAGCTAAGGCGTAGCCCAACTCCAGATAACGTAAAAAGTTCTTTCCACAGATTACTTGTAAAAATGCGGTCACGGTCAGACACCAATGCTTTGGGAAGACCATGGAGTTTGTAAACATTCTTCATGGAGGCTTTGGCCACAGACATGGCAGTAAAGGGATGCTTCAAAGGTACAAAGTGACTATACTTGGAGAAGAGATCAACAACCACTAGTATGCAATTGTAACCATTAGATGTTGGCAGGCCTTCAACAAAGTCCAAGGAAACTACCTGCCATGCAGCTATTGGAACTTCTAGTGGTTGTAGGAGCCCTGGATATTTAACCCTTTCAGGTTTGGCTTGTTGACAAACAGGATAGCTGTGCACAAAGTCAGTCACTTGTTTCCTTAGTCCAGGCCAAGCAAAAAGAGATTGAACCCTCTTGATTGTAGCAGGAACCCCAGAGTGACCAACAATAGGAGAGCTATGTAGGCTTTGGATCAACTTCAGTTGTAACTGTGCATTATTACCCACCCAAACTTGTCCTTTATACTTGAGTAGCCCTTTATCCAAAACAAAACCAGGAATGGAATCTAGATTAGTAGCCAACTTAGTTAACAGAGAAGAAGTATGTGCATCATGAGCATAACCTACCGCAATCTCTTCACACCAGAGTGGTGTAGCAGCAGACAGAGCCAAGCAAATATCTTGATGTGGTCTTCTAGAAAGAGCATCAGCTGCACTATTGTCACTGCCATTCTTGTACATCAACTTGTAGTTGAGGCCCAACAGTTTTGTAAAAACTCTCTGCTGTCTCTGGTCATTAAGGTGGATGAGGGCCTTCTGATCAGTATATATATGAAATTCAGCCAGCTGGAGATAAGACCTCCATTGATCCACAGCTACTAAGATGGCCAGATATTCCTTTTCATAGGTGGATAAGCCTTGATTTTTGAGCCCCAAAGGCTTGCTAACATAAGCCAAAGGATGGCCATCCTGCATAAGAACTGCACCCACTCTAGTATGACAAGCATCAGTCTCAATAACAAACACTTTACTGAAATTGGGAATAGCCAGTACAGGAGCAGTGCATAGGGCCTGTTTCAGAGTGTCAAAGGCCAATTGATGATCTACAGTCCAAACAAAAAGCACATGTTTCTTCAGTAAAACAGTTAAGGGCTTGGCAATGATGGCAAAGTTTCTGACAAATTTTCTGTAATACCCAGCCAAACCTAAGAATCCCCTGAGCTCTTTGCTGTTAGTAGGTATTGGCCAACTCATGACTGCAGAGATCTTAGCTGGATCAGTATGAATGCCCTGACCACTGAGAACATGTCCTAAGTACTGGATCTCTTGCTTAGCAAACTTGCATTTCTTGAGTTTAACAACCCACTGATCATTAGCCAACAGAGTGGGAACTTGATGCAAGTGTTGCAAATGTTCCTCATAAAAGTTGCTATAAATCAGGATATCATCAAAGAAAACTATGGCAAATTTTCTGAGTGCTGGTTGAAGTGTTATGTTCATTGCACCTTGAAATGTGCCAGGAGCTCCACATAACCCAAAAGGTACTACAGTGAACTCATAATGACTAGCATGAGTTGAAAAAGCAGTTTTCTGTTCCTCTCCGGGTTTAAGCCTAATCTGATGATATCCAGAATAAAGATCAAGAATAGAGAACCAAGAAGCTGCTCCCAATTCATCAACTAATTGATCAAAGATAGGTATTGGGTAGACTGACTTCACAATTAATGCATTGAGATACCTGTAGTCGACACAGAATCGCCAGGTCCCATCTTTCTTACGTACTAGCAAGACTGGTGAAGAAAATGCTGAGGAGCTTGGCTGGATGAGACCTTGGGACAGCATAGCCTGCACCTGGGCTTCAATCTCATCTTTCAACTGTGGGGGATAGCAATATGCTCTGATGTTTACTGGTGTAGCTCCATGAACCAGGGGTATTGCATGATCACAGGGCCGCTCAGGTGGCAATGTATTGGGTATGGAGAAGACTATTGGAAAGGAGTCCAATATACTCAGAATTTCAGGTGGAATTGGTTCAGGCAGATCTACAGCAGACTGAAGCTCCACTGATAATAACTGAAATGCCACCTCAGAATTAACATCAGTAGAAATCCCTTGGAGAAACACATAATCACCATCCTTGGGAATTGACAGCCATTTTCACCCCAGTGTATTGCCATTGGATTGTACAGTTCAAGCCAGTCCATGCCTAGTATCAAATCATAGGAATCCAGGGGTAATACCTTCAAATCATGAAGGAAATCATGTCCTGCCATTGAGAAAGCACACTGTCTGATGACAGAATTGCACTGCATAAGCTGGCCATTGGCTATTTTAACAGCAGCCTGTACTGGAACTTGAATCATTTGAGGAAGCTGATGAGCAACAGAAGCAGCCAAGAATGAAGAACTCCCAGAGTCCACCAAAACCACAATGGGAATTCCCTGAATAGAACCATGAAATCTGATGGTCTTGATGCCATTAGCTCCCATTCTTGCATCATGAGACAAAGCTAGAAAAATTTACTCTGTTGGGCCAGATTCATCCTCAGATGTATCATCAATTTGGAACAGGTCCAGGACTTCCTGCATTGCATGTAAAGAGATTTGAGCTGCACATTTATGGCCTCTGACCCACTTCTCTGCACATCTCTCACATAAGACCTGAGCACCCCGAAGTTGTTTCAATTCCACCAACTTGTCATCAGGCCCCTTCCCGGGTGTGAATTCCCCTGGATTCTTAGCTTCATGACCAGGCTTCGCTTGGTAATTAGTAGCCTTGGCATAAGGTCGATACCCTCGCTTGTTCTCCTGCTTGGTCATCGTGGCAGCCAGCTCTTCCTGCATCAATGCCAATGAATACGCAGTATCCAGGTTTGCAGGGCAATGTAATGCAATTACCATGCGTATGTCTTCACGCAGACCATCCACAAAGCGATGAGTATAGTAGTGCATATCAGGATTGGATTATAGGCCTTAAGCTGATCAAAAAGGGAGGTGAAACGATCAACATAATCGGTGGCTATGGTAGTTTGGCTAATGTGGAGCATCTGTCGGACCAGCCGATCATGCTGATCACGACTAAAACGGTCATGCAACAGTTTACAGAAGTCGAGCCAAGGAATGCGGTCAGGCTGGGGAACAGACTCAATCCAACGTGCTGCAGGGCCGCGAAAATTCATGCGAGCGATTCTAACCCACTGACGAGGTGGAACATGATACATGTCATAATAGTCCTCAGCCTGGGATATCCAGAGATGAGTGGTTTCGCCCTTATAGGTGGGATAATTTTGCTTTGGTAGTTTGCCCAAATCTAAGTGCTCAGACTCTTGGGAGGCATCCTGATATGCAGTGCCATGGTACAATGAAACAGCAGGAGTTGGCTCAATGTGCGTACCATTGGCCGGGGAATGGATTTGGGAGGAGCTTCCCCCAAATCCATCCACCCGTGTAGTCGAGACGACGAGGTGCCCGCTGGGCCGAGTAGCCGTATTTTCCACAGAGGTGGGCGCGGCGGTCTGCTCCATCGGCTGAGGTGGATGGGAGATCACTCCTGTCGACGCCGCAGCATTGTCGAGGAGTGATCGATCCCAATACTTGGTGAGCTTGTCCACCTTCAGCTTGAGATCCTCGACAACATCATCGGACTTCTGGCACCACTCCTCCAGCGAACTCGCAGTCTTCATGAGCTAGGTGATGTCGTGCTCGAGCCGCTTGTCAGTGTCGGAGAGGGCCTCTTGCTGACGAAGTTCGTGGTCGGTGATGCGGCGCTCGACGTTGAGGTCGACGTCGTCGAAACGCGTGGAAATCACCGAGTCAAGGTCGGCGAACCGCTTGGAGACGCGCTTGTCCATGTCGGCGATGTTGTCCTGGATCTGGCGACCCAGAGCCGCATCCACGTCACTGATCTGCTTGGCGACCGAGGTGTCGAGCTCGGTGAGGCGCTTGTTGACGGCGACGTCGACCTCGGCGAACCGCTCCTCGATCTAGCGACCGCTCGAATCGAAACGCTCGTCGAGCTTGCGATCCGCCTCCGCGAACCGTAGGTTGAACTGGTCCTTCTGCTCCGCGAACAAGCGCTTCATCTCCTCCATCATCAGCTTTGAATCGGGATTCATGGCTCCAGACGGCTGGCGAAATGAGTGTAGTGGTGATGAATCGGCGGCGGTGGCGGAGGAGGTGGTAGTGGGTTGTGGTGAGCCAGCACCAACGCACGGATCGAACCTCTCACGTGCTGGGAATTACGCGAATCTGGATGAATTACGCCCAAATTCCAGCAACCCGGGGCTGTTGCAAGAGATTAACAATCCGACGAACAGGAACAAGGATTCGAGAGTAGCTGATACCAGATGTAAGCAACAGCAAGGGAATCGAGATAGGGCGATAGCACTTGCTTGATTCAAGCTCAGAGTACGAAATTACAGGGACATTGAGTTCGAGCAGAGGAAGAGAAAGGAAGAACAGAGGGAGGATTGGAGTTCAGAGTTCTGTTGTTCTTCGATACCCCCTCTCTCTCCTGTTGCTCGTTACATTTATCTCTTGTTGCCCGTTACATTTATCTCTCGGGTTCACGCCCGCCTCGAACAGTCCCAAGACGTCTACAAACGCTCCTACAACAAGCACCATCGCGACCTGCGCTTCGCTGTGGGGGACTGGGCGTGGCTTCCGTTGCGCCACCGCGCCCCAGCCTCTCTCCAGGGCGTCACCAAGGGGAAACTTCGTCCTCACTTCTTTCGGCCATACCGTGTCGCTGCCATCATCAACGACGTCGCCTACCGCCTAGAGCTGCCTCTGCGAGCACACCTCCATGATGTCTTCCACGTCAGGCTGCTGAAGAAGTTTGTTGTCACACCCCCTGCAGCTCAACCGGTGCTTCCTCCAGTTCACCATGGTGTGGCCTAGCCGGTCCCAGAACGCGCGTCCCACGCACGGATGGCCCAGGGCGTTCGCCAAGTGCTGATCCACTGGCAAGGCGAGCCGGCGGCATCCGCCACATGGGAAGACCTTGAAGACTTCTAGGAGCACTACCCCAACTTCCAGCTCGAGGACGAGCTGCTTCTCTAGGGAGGGAGAGATGTGATGTAGGGCCGTCACTATAGCCACCGACCCAGAACCGAGGCACAGCCGGCACGGCCAGCAAGGCTGCGCGTGGCTAAACGGCCAGCTGAAGAGGCTGCGGCTGTGACTGGGTCAAGCTCCAGCAACCAAGAAGAAGAGTTAAGGAATTAGAATTAAGAGTAGACGGCTAATTAAGCCGGTGAGGGAACCAAGGAGTCCAACTCCTCTATATATGTAATCAGCAGACCGAGTATTGAAATTAAGCAAGAAGTTTAAGCCTAATCCCTCTCACCTTGTCTTCTCTGAGTCTCATCCCCTTCTGGCAGTCAGGCAGAAACCCTGGCACTGCCCTTACCTGGTTCCTACGAGTTGCGCAGGCAAGGGGCTCCTTCCCTGGGAGTGGAGGCCCTTGACAACCTGGTATCGGGAGTCCGGCGATCCTCCGGCAGCCGCTCCGCTTCCGCCGCCGCCTCAGCCCCTAACTCACCTACCCACTCCTCTGCTTCTTCTTCGCCACCCATGGCAGAGCCAACCACCTCCGACCTCGCCAAGATGATCACCGAACTGTCCGAGAACATGGCGGCTATGCAGCAGCAGATCATTGCGCTGCAGCAATCCCAGCCGCTGGTCTCCAGCTTGGGCTCGCGGGGCGGGGACTTTGGGGAACACCTCGGCGACCGGCCCCCCCGGCTTCAGAAGATGGACTTCCCCAAATACGACGGCAAATCCGATCCTCTTGCCTTCCTCAATCGCTGCGAATCCTACTTCCATCAGCAGAGAATCGCGGCCGAGGAGCAAGTCTGGATGGCGTCGCACAACTTGGAAGGCGGCGCCCAAATGTGGTACATACAAGTGCAGACCGATGAAGGTACGCCATCCTGGCGGTGCTTCTCGGAGCTCCTTAATCTTCGGTATGGGCCGCCGGTCCGCTCCAATCAGATGGCCGAACTCATGGCCTGCAAAAGGACATCCACGGTGGCAGAGTATCAAGACAGGTTCGAAGCCCTGCTACCGCGCGTCGGGCCCTTGGACGAGCGCTAGCGCGTCCAAGCATTCACCGCCGGGCTCGGACCGCCGCTCAGCATCGATGTGCAGGTCCAGAATCCGTAGACACTCATCCTGGCGATGAATCTGGCCCGCACTCTGGAGCAGTACTCGCCGTGCCATGCTCGACTTCCTCTGCTTCCGCATCGGGCCTGTACAAGTCCGCGGCCCGTGGTCTCTTGCCGAGCACGCCGCCGATGCTCGCACTTCCGGCGCCGTCGCCCAGCACTCCGCCCGCGCCGATTGTCATCGAGGGCCGCCACCTCCGACGTCTCTCCCAGTCTGAGATGGAGACCCGGAAGCACCTAGGGCTCTGTTTCAACTGCGATGAAAAGTTTGAGCGGGGCCACAGCAAGGTTTGCAAGCGGGTCTTCCTCCTCGAGCTCTCGGAGGACGACCACTAGACGAAGCCGCTACCGCCTATACCGCCGATGAGGACCCCCAAATGTCCCTGCTGGCCATGGCGGGTGTCCGCTCGTGTGACACGATGCAGGTTCGCGTCAAGATGGGGAATACCGTGCTGCTAGCTTTGCTTGACTCGGGGTCTACACACAACTTTATCTCCGAGGACGCAGCCAGCCGCACGGCACTCCGCCTCCAGCTAGGCGGCAACATGCACGTCACAGTGGCCAACGGCGAAAGGGTGCCATGCCCCGGCGTCTACCGTGCGGCCACCTTCTCCATCAATGATGAACAATTCCACGCTGACCTCTTCGCTCTCCCGTTGGCAGGCTATGATGTGGTCCTGGTCACGCAATGGCTCGCGTCCCTGGGACCCATCCTCTGGGACTTCAAGGCGCTGCCCATGTCCTTCTGGCATGGCGACCACCGCGTGCGCTGGCAAGGCCTCGAAGGATCCTCCAGCCCTAGTATGCGAGCCTGCTCGGCGGATGGCCTCCTGACCGCACTCCTCGACGAGTTTGTGGCCGTCTTCAAGGAACCAGCCAGCATGCCTCCCCCACGATCGAGGGACCACGCCATCACCCTTGTTCTAGGGTCCCAGCCGGTGGCGGTCCGCCTCTACAGATACCCAGCAGCCCACAAGGATGAACTTGAGCGCCAGTGCTCGGCCATGCTCGAACAAGGACTGATCAGGCGCAGCTCTTCGGCATTCTCATCGCCGGTGCTGCTAGTCAAGAAAGCTGATGGGGCCTGGCGATTCTGCGTGGATTACAGGGCGCTCAACGCCATCACGGTGAAGATCACGGTGAAGAACACCTACCCCATTCCGATGGTGGACGAACTCCTCGATGAGCTGAAGGGCGCCAAATACTTCACAAAGCTCGATCTGCACTCGGGGTATCATCAGGTTCGCATGAACCTGGATGATATTGAAAAAATGGCCTTCAGAACACACGACGGGTTCTGCGAGTTCACCGTCATGCCCTTCGGCAATGCCCCGGCAACCTTTCAAGCTCTGATGAACGACCTTCTCCGACCATTCCTCCGCCGAACACCTCCGCCATGTCCGCCCCGTCTTCACCGTCTTGCAGCAGCACCGCCTCTTCGTCAAGAGGTCCAAGTGCGCCTTCGCGGCCCTCTCCATCACGTACCTGGGCCACATCATCTTGGCCCAGGGAGTCGCCATGGACCCCGACAAGGTGAAGGCTGTCGTGGAGTGGCCCCAGCCCCGCTCGGCCCGTGCTGTCCGCGGCTTCCTCGGGCTTGCGGGCTACTACCGCAAGTTCGTGCACGGGTTCGGCACCATTGCTGCACCACTGACGGCGCTGCTCAAGAAGAAGGGCTTCAGCTGGTCCGACGCCGTGGCCCAAGCATTCGCGGCACTCAAGACAGCCATCACCACCGCGCTGTGCTGGCGCTCCCGGACTTTGCCCAGCCGTTCGTCGTGGAATGTGACGCATCCACCTATGGCTTCGGCGCGGTCCTGCTGCAGGAGCAACACCCCATCGCGTACTTCAGCCGGCTAGTCGCACCACGCCACAAGTCCCTCGTGGCATATGAATGTGAGTTGATCGGCTTGGTGCTGGACATTCGCCATTGGAGGTCCTACCTTTGGGGACGCCGATTCCTCGTCCGCACCGATCATTTCAGCCTCAAGTATCTCTTGGATCAGCGCCTCGCCACCATACCGCAGCACCACTGGGTTGGTAAGCTTTTGGGCTTTGACTTCTCTATAGAATACAAGGCGGGCAGCAGCAACACAGTGGCCGACGCTCTGTCTCACCATGACACCGACGACGCCAAGCTCTTGGCCCTTTCCGGGCCTCACTTCGACTACATCAACCGGCTGCGGCTGACCACCACCCAGGATCCGGCCTTGGTGGCACTCCGGGAGGAGATCCTGGCCGGCCAATGCACAGCCCCATGGGCTGTCCGTGATGGACTGGTCATGTTCCAGGGGCGCCTCTACATCCTACCCGGCGCCCCACTCCTCGACGAGCTCATCACCACCGTCCACAACGAGGGACATGAGGGCGTGCAGCGCACCCTCCATCGACTCCGCCACGACATTCACTCCCCCAACCTCAGAACTGCAGTTCAGGACTTTGTACGCGCTTGCCAAACTTGCCAGTGGTACAAATCTGAACATTTGCAGCCGGCTGGACTTCTGCTCCCTCTTCCAGTACCCACGGTGGTGTGGACTGACATCAGCATGGATTTCATCGAAGCTCTCCCTCGCGTCAGCGGCAAGTCCGTCATTCTCACCGTTGTTGATCGTTTCAGCAAATTTGCCCATTTCATCGCCCTGGCGCATCCATACTCAGCGGAGTCAGTCGCTCAGGCCTTCTTCACCGAGATTGTGCGGCTCCACGGCATTCCGCAGTCCATCGTGTCGGATCGTGACCCGGTGTTTACCTCCATCTTCTGGCGTGAACTGATGCGTCTCTCGGGTGTCAAGCTACACATCCCCAGTCTGATGGTCAGGCGGAGGCTGCCAATAAGGTCATCACGATGTACCTTCGATGCATGACAGGAGACCGGCCTCGCCAGTGGCTCCGCTGGCTGCCCTGGGCGGAATTCGTGTTCAACACAGCGTTCCAGACAGCCCTGAAGACTACACCATTCACCATCGTCTATGGCAGGGAGCCGCCATCCATTCGCTCCTATGAGCCGGGTGAAACCAGGGTGGCAGCTGTGGCCAAATCCATGGCTGAACGCGAGGAACTGCTGGCTGATGCCTGTGCCTGCCTCGAACAGTCCCAAGACGTCTACAAACGCTCCTACAACAAGCACCATCGCGACCTGCGCTTCGCTGTGGGGGACTGGGCGTGGCTCCGGCTGCGCCACCACGCCCCAGCCTCCCTCCAGGGCGTCACCAAGGGGAAACTTCGTCCTCGCTTCTTTGGGCCATACCGTGTCGCTGCCATCATCAACGACGTCGCCTACCGCCTAGAGTTGCCTCCGCGAGCACGCCTCCACGACGTCTTCCACGTCGGGCTGCTGAAGAAGTTTGTTGGCACACCCCCTGCAGCTCCACTGGCGCTTCCTCCAGTTCACCATGGTGCGGCCCAGCCGGTCCCAGAACGTGCGTCCCTCACACGGATGGCCCGGGGCGTTCGCCAAGTGCTGGTCCACTGGCAAGGCGAGCCGGCGGCATCCGCCACATGGGAAGACCTTGAAGACTTCCAGGAGCGCTACCCCAACTTCCAGCTCGAGGACGAGCTGCTTCTCCAGGGAGGGAGAGATGTGATGTGGGGCTGTCACTATAGCCGCCGGCCCTAGAACCGAGGCACAGCCGGCACGGCCAGCAAGGCTGCGCCTGGCTAAACGGCCAGCTGAAGAGGCCACCGGCTGTGACTAGGTCAAGCTCCAGCAACCAAGAAGAAGAGTTAAGGAATTAGAATTAAGAGTAGACGGCTAATTAAGCCGGTGAGGGAACCAAGGAGTCCAGCTCCTCTATATATGTAATCAGCAGACCGAGTATTGAAATTAAGCAAGAAGTTTAAGCCTAATCCCTCTCACCTTGTCTTCTCTGAGTCTCATCCCCTTCTGGCAGTCAGGCAGAAACCCTGGCGCCGCCCTTACCTGGTTCCTGCGAGTTGCGCAGCCAAGGGGCTCCTTCCCTGGGAGTGGAGGCCCTTGACATCGTTACATTTATCTCTCGGGCTCACGCCGTTGCTGTGTCATTCCCAGTCCGGGCCTTGGATACGAGCATTGGGCCGGCGTAGATGAGCCCCTCTTCGTGGACCGCGGTCCAGCTGCTCCTCGTCCAGGTGGGCCTCGGCTTTGTCGTCGTTGTCCATCTCATGAGTAGAAGTACGCCTGCTGACAGTTGGATATTGTTATGAGCTTGTTGAATTGCCTGAAGGTATAGGGAATTTAGGAAACCTTAAAGTTTTGAATCTGAAGAAATGCAGAAAATTGTGTGGACTACCAGCTGGCTTTGGGCAACTAACTCGGTTACAGCAGTTGAGCTTGTTTGTTATTGGAGATAGTACTAAGCATGCAAGGATCTCTGAGCTTGAAAATCTTGATAAGTTAGATGGCGAACTAGGAATTAAAAACATCAGATATGTGAAAGATCCAGGTGACGCAGACAAAGTTTGTTTGAAGGAAAAGAATGGCATACAGAAATTGTCATTGGATTGGTATTCAAGATGGGAGGTTCAGCCTAATGATGTGGAAGAAGAGGTATCATTAAATATGGAGAAAGACCTGCATTTGCTCAACCGTCTTGAACCACCATAAAAAATTGAGGAGCTGAGAATTCGTGGTTATCGGGGTTCGCAATTGCCACGTTGGATGGCAGAGCAAAGTGATTCTTGTGGTCCAGTCGATGATACACGTATCCTAATGCAAAGAAATCCATCTGAATTCCCCCATTTAGCTAAACTAGTGTTGGATAGCTTACCAAACTTGGAGCATCTGGGGGAACTTGTGGAATTGCCACTGTTAAGCTTAGAAGAATGCCTAAGCTGATAGAGCTGCTTACGACCACTACCGGTTTAACAACAACTGGGGAGGAAGGAGTGGAAGTGCAATGTTGTTTACATCACCTTTCCACTCTAGTAATAAGTGATTGCCCAAAATTGGTTGTGAAGCCGTACTTTCCCCTGTCCTTGCAGAGTTTAACACTAGAAGGAAGCAATGGGCAGTTAGTTTCTTCAGGATGCTTCTTCCAGCCACGTCATCGTCATGCAGCTCATGCTCATGGTGATGAGTCTTCATCTTCCTCCTGTATTGTGGATGTGACGGGTACTCAACTCATGCAACTATACCTCCGTCGATTGATGGGAATATGGGATCGTCTTCTGGTTGGGAGGTTCACAGACCTCATGCATTTACCTGAGAGCATGCGCTGCATCACCAACCTTTGTAGACTGGGAATAGCGAATTGTGCTGATCTTCGTGTGCTGCCTGACTGGCTTGTGGAAATGAAATCTCTATAGAGTCTGATCGTACGGTCATGAAATGTTCTCCAGCTGCCTGAACAAAAGGAGAACTCTGCTCACTCCAGCACCTTGGCATAATTTGTTTGCCTTCCCGAGAGCATGCAGCGCCTAACCTCACTTCGAACTCTCCACTTGTGGGACTGTGGCGCGCTGACCCAGCTTCCAGAGTGACTAGGCGAACTCTCTGCACTTCAAAAACTCTGGCTCGAGGGCTGCAGTGGCCTTACATCCTTGCCCCGCTCCATACAACGCCTTACTGCTCTCGAGGAATTATTTATAAGATGCAACTCTGAGCTGCTTAGGCGTTGCAGGGTAGGAGTGGGGGAGGATTGGCACCTTGTCTCACATATTCAAAATTTAAGGCTAGTGGACTAGGTGCTTCAGATCAGTGCATCATATTCTAAGGCAGACAAGGATGGCCAGGTGAGACATTTCTGTTACTCTCTGGCAGGCATGGCATGTGCGCACACGTTCATTTTTTAAGGAACCCACACTTATTTTCTTCTGCTTGTGAAAATTGCACAGCTTAGATATTGTTACGTGATTATATGCTGCCTTCTTTTTTCTCTTGAAAAATCGTATTACATGTCCTGTGTTGCTATTATATCACCACTATTTACTATATTGGTTCACAAGACCTACATTTTTCCTTTTCTTCTCCTCATCTCTATTTGTTCTCTGCTCGGTATACATATATATGCATTTTTGCATGCTCTCAATATAGATGCCTGTACAATAAAACAGGGTACTATATAGAGAAGTGGCACAGACGCACAGTCCCAAAGGGCTTGATCCTATCTCTACTTCTCTACTACATATAATGCACCAAAAAAACATTTCTAAAGCCACACAACAAATTATCCCACACAGTCATTATCTCTCCTAATCTCTTCTAAATACACCCAAACAAATGTACCCATAACAAACCAATCATTCAAAATTAAAGGACGAGATTTACTCAGAGTCTCAACTTTCTCTTACTCACTCACATCGAACAGTCCAGATTTCTCGGATCAAGCCTTCCTCACTCATCGCCTCCCCACGCGCGACGCGCACGGCTCCTCGGCTCCTCCTCTTCCCGAGGCGCGACCCAATCCCCACCCGCGATGCCCACGCCGCCTCCTCTTCCCACGGCTCCTCCTCTCCTCCCGCGCGAGCTCAAAACCCTAGCCTTGGTGGGCGATGGCTGCTCCTACTGATCCGTCTCCAGCCGGCGGCGCCGCTTCCAGCCGGAGGTCCGACTGCATCGCGGTGCCGCCGCCTCCAGCCTCCGGCCCCGCGCCAACCCTGACTAACCCTCTTCCCGACGCTGCATCTCACGCGTGCGACTGTACATCTCCCCGAGATGCTGCGCCGCCACCACGCCGGGCTCTCTCTCTCCCCGATATGTTACCTATCCCACGCCGCCCGACCCACCCCGGCCGTCGCCACCACGCCGGGCCACAGTCACTCCGGCGGCGATGGCTGCTGCGGTGGCGCTCCGGCCAAGACGACGCGGAGCGACGCCTTCGTGGCCCTTAAGGACGCGAGCTCCGCCACTCGCGGGCGCCAAGCCGCAGGAGCCAGCCACCGGTGCCGGAGGCGGGGTCGGGAGATGATGGCGGCGGCTCCACGCACACAGGAGCGTCCGCAGGTGCGGGGTGCAAGGCCGCTACAGGGGCAGAGGCCGCTGGCCGCGGGCGCTGGTCCGCCGGCCACAGGGAGCCGGCCAAGGGGGCGCGAGATCGGCCACAGCCACCCCAGCAACAAGCGACGGTCGTTGGTTTGAGCCAGCCCCTGCCCCTTCGCGGCCCACGGCTGTGTCCTGCTGCACACCGGCTGCTGCCTCCCGCCGGCTGCAGCACGTTCCTGCAGTCCGCCCCTGACGCCTAGGCCGCAGTTCGCCACTGCGCTGCCGGACGCACCATCGGCAGGACCGGACGTGCGCACCGACCGGCCCTCCCCGCCGGTCTCTTCATCTCACCAGAAGCTCCTCCCCGCCGGGCACAACCTCCCGCCGCCCAGTCTCCTCCCCGCCTGTCTCCTACCTAAGCTGAAGCCCCAAGGCTCAAGGTCGGGATGTCCTCCCCTGCTCCTCTCCTCTGTTCCCTGCTCCCCCTCTCCTCTGTTTCCTTTGAAGTGAGTCTGAAATATTATTGCCCGAACCTGAAATCTGTACTGATTTATGATTACAGAATGCCTGGTGTTTGTAATTTGTTGGTTGGCTGCATGTGTGTTACTTGAGACTTACTGAATCTGAATGACATGTATGCATTTGTAATTTGTAAACTCTGAATCTGAATGACATGTTACTCTGCATGTATGTAATTTGTAATTTGTACTGATTTGTGAACTCTGATTTGTAATCTGAATGACACATTATAAAGTTGCTTGCTCCTTTATTTCAGCATCTAGGTGGCGGCTGTATGGAACTGAAACACCAGCTTTATAGAAGAAGATGGCAATAAGGATCCTATCTCTGACATCAAGCTCTTCTTGTTGTGAAAGAAATTGGAGCACATTTGAAATGGTTAGTCCCTCTCTAATGTCCAGGTTTTAGCAATCAACACTGAACTTACTATTACACGAATGGAAATACCGAAATAATTATGCTCTCATACTTATACATGCTTCATGGGTGGGAGGTGGCTGAAATCATGTCTGTTCATGCTTTTACTATGTTAAGTACTTTTCTTCTAGAGCCAACATCTAAAATCTTACTGTGCATTTGGTAATTTGCTTCATTGTTTGTGGGATTCCTACTATCCTCTGATTTTCTTTTATCTATATGTTATTTCTGGAAGATGATTTTTTTTCATCATCCCATATTATCAGAAGTTCATCTGACTTCAATTGTTTTATTCAATGTATACTTTTAGGAGCTGATGCAAGGTGTAAGTCATACTGCAAGGAGGACAACTGTTCATGTTATTAAGACCCAAATATAGCCTCACTTGATTACACTGCACGGAGGGTTGAAAACTTTAGATACAGTTGATCTTATGGTTAAGAGTACGGGTTCAAGGTTTGCATCACATCAACTTGAGGAGGCATATTAAAAGTAAGAAAATAAGATAATCCTTGATGTTTTACATCTCAGGTCATGTACTTTGTGCTTTGGTTTTGTGGTCATGGCAGCTACAGAACTGAAATATTAGTATTGAATTGCATTGTATATTATGCAGCTACAGAACTGATATAGTAGTACTCTTGTGTGCCCTTCTTCTTTTTTATTTAAAAAAATAATTAATGTAGGTGAAATGGGATACTTGATGGGATGGGCTAATTAGCGTTGAGCAGAGATGTTTGATGTTAGCTCTCTTTCCGTTGCATGTTTTTGAATATGCATCTCAGGCTTGATTTATAGCAAAGGTCTCTAATCAAAGGGATATCTTGATCTTACTCTTTCTTTCTTTTTTCTGTCTTGGCAAGACTTATGAATCTGCAGCAGTACTTACAGTCATTGCCCTTCTGGTATGTGTTCCCTATATCAATGATAATGCAACTATTTTGGCTATATCAGAAATTAAATCATGTTTTGCTTTTGTATGGGTGTCTTATTGTTTTCAAGCACTGAAGGAGAAACTATATATTGCTTCTTCTTTGCTTGTGTTTTAGATAAAAAAATGTGGCAAGGTTGTCTTCGGCTTCAGGCCGTGCTGATGAAGGACCTGCCTGGGATACCAGGGATGTCCGGCGGCCTTGGCCTCGACCTTGACCACTGCGTACAAGCATGGTGCCATACCGGGCGGAGCCTCCACGAGACGGATCTTCTCAGCGACACAGGTAGTTTGATTTTAATAGAATTTCTAGGGATCTTGTGCCACCTGTCAATCCTTATCATGTACATCTCAATTTCCCTAGCTACTTTAATTAGTACTCCACAATCAGATTGGCAGAGACCTGTACTGCACCTAGCGGATCTCCTCATATTTGCCCCCGATGAGCCAAATATATATTTGAATAAGCTGCTATTGTGACAGTGAGACACAAAGATTCTCAGTTAACTGTGTAGCTCCATACATAATTTTGCTAATCCAGTAATTTCACCTTTGAGTCAATATCACTGTGTTCCTCTTTGGTCGCTGAAATGCCTCAAACCAATTACAGGTGCACTTATCTTGATTGAGTTTTTGCACGAATCTCAGTGACTTTGCTGTATCTATAATGTGGTTTTAGATTTCCTTGGCTGATTTATTTTTTTAAACCAGAGCTCTTGCTATCTTAAACAAAAAATAATTGCGAATTATCCAAAACATTTCTGCCTTTGAGATTGCAGCTGCTAAACATTTCCTTTGTTTGGATATTCAGATTTCAAGATCAGCATGTTCCAATACAGCAGCCTACTCCCCAGATAGATCGATCATAAGAACTATTACAGTTCTTCCTTGACACTAAGGTATGACATGTTTCGTCTCTCCTTTAAGACAAAGTTTCCTGGTTACTTAGCTTAACTATTCAATAATGAATCTCATTGTTTGTTTAATTGTTTTATCTTGTTGCCTACGACAGGTATTACAGCTTCTTTTGTTCAGTTCCCAGGTGCTCTATTGACTTGTGCCTTCAAATCACAATGGATGTGTCCTAGATTGTATAGCTAGACAGTGGTGGCTGAGTGCATAGACTGCTTCTGTGTGCATCTACTTATAGCTGAATAGTGCGGAGGAAATATTTCACTTGTAGCTGATCATACATGATGCCAATATGCCATGGATTCATAAATTTGAGAGAATCTCTAAATGGTGACACTATGGATCTGAGAGCAGCCACTGGTTATGTATCTATAATGAAATGGACTTATTATGCTAGATTCGGTACTTGAGCATGACATTGGTTACCAGTTTACCACACATCCAGCGATCGCTTATTTTGCTAAGGTGTTGCACGCATGCTCTTTTCAGTAAAGAAATATTGGCTTTTGCTAACCAATGCAGGCACCATGGGTATATAAGATCATTAGATTGATTTGGAGTCGAGTTATGTTTTCATGAAAGATTTCGCCGTAGCCAACGAATGTTCTTCTTTCCTCATCATCTGGTTGTTTTCAAGTGCATCTTTTAAATAAAACTGTTGTTTTTAAATGCATTGCATAAATAAAACCGTGGCAACGCACGGGCACTATACTAGTTAATGTTTGTTGCGCTGCTTCCTTGTGAGTCCCCTTGAAACTAATTGTTTCTCTTTTTTTTTCCCAGACTCTGCACAGGTTACATATATATGCATCAACTTTAGAAAACAGCCGCTTGCAGAGCTAAGGAATTTCCACAACGTATGCGCCCACTCTCTTTCTTCGAGTTAATGGAAACTTTTCTTTCGCCCTTGCGGAGCTAACCAGACAATACGATGGCAGATGCCACGACTGACTGATGTGCTTCTGAAGAATGATAAGGCTGTCAGTTGGGTGGCATGTGCTGGGAGCTCAAGGCAAAGCACTTACAAGAGGAAATTACAGTTGTTCCCTTGTTCCTTGTTCTAGTCTCAGCTTGTTTTGGCTTCTCTCTCACAGAATATCTGAAATCAGCCGGCTTATGGACGAGCTGAACAGCCCCGTTGGAGCAGATCGGGGATGAAGGCTGAAGCCATGCTAGCAAGAAGACAATAAATGATCAAGGAGCAGATCGGGGATGGCTTGTCTTAATTTTATTGTTGTGTCTGAACTCTGAACCTGTTTCAGTTTCTCTCTATGTGCAGGTTAGCTGACTCAGTTTTCAGTTTCCGTCTCCTGTGTGAGTGTGAGGCAGAGCTGCCGTCTTTGAAACATGTTATTACTCGTATAGAAGCTTGATCTGTTTTGTAAATATCGATTTCTGCTTGCTCCACAAAAAGGTAGAGCTGAGATTATGGACCAGCTAATGGATTCTGCGTGTATGCAATGCACTTGATCAGTTGATCTTAATTCTTCTTGTCATTGTAATAATGCGAATAGGAATAGCTAGCTACAGTCACAACATTCCCTGTTTGAAAATGCTGGTACTACTAATATTCCTTGTACGATTGTGTTTACCATGAACAGCATCAGCAGGATGAATGAAAGTGTGTATTCCTTTCTGTGGATCATGCTGGGTAGCTTTGGATCACGATCATGATCTAATAAGACCTCCCTAAAAAAAATGAGACCTGTAGCAGCTCTGAATTTTGAGCTTTTGTGTTGAGTCAACAGATCGCACGGAACCAGCGACTGAGTTTGAAGCAGCAGCCAGACATGCACAGAAGAGACCGCAGAAGATTCTTGGCTGTGAAGTGTGCATTCTAGCACTGGCAGTGCACCCTAGATGGTTTCAGCATGCATTCTCAGCCCCGTTGAACAGGCAGGGAGACAAGGGCGAGGCTGCAGCCGGTTTCCCCAGCTTCTGCTCTGTCGGCTACCACGCTTGCGTTGCATTCAGCATTCAGCATTCAGCTATACTATGCCGACATTTTGAGCCCAGTTGGTCGCGTATCCCGTCTCGGGCCGGTATTCTCAGTTATTGGCGCAAGCATAAGAATGGACAGCAACCTTAACATGTGGTACATGTTCACATAGGCCTGGGCATGGAGGTCCTTTCTCTCTCAAAAAAAAAAAAAAAAAAAAAAAAAAAAACACCCCTAGGCCCGAGGCCTGATGCAGCCATGTCGATGTTCTTCATATGTGTTTAGACTGGGCCTGCAGCTATTGCGAAGGAGTAGGTAATCCTTAAGCCGGTCCAGTGTACATGGTACATGAATGGACCACCACCAATCAACCACACAATCAGTAAGGCTACACAAGGATTATTTCGGAACAAATGGGCTTACGGAGTATGAAAGTAGTTTTTAGTATTGATATCGATCGGAGGAAGTGGCTTAGGCATTCATGTGGGTCGTCCATGGACCATGCCAGTCATCTATCAAACAAGTGCACCAGTACTGTAGATGGCAATGCATCGCAGCCTAGCGCAGCCGCCCCCCTGCTCAGTGGGACAGGACTGGCTCAGTGCAGGTACATGCAGACAGCAGATAGGGACTGGCCACTGAGGCACGAACATGTTGTGGTTGTACTCCCTCGCGTACCAGAGTTTAAGAGTTTGGTTTACTCAGTAGAGGGCAGAGCGCCCAGACTCGTGCACGCAGGCACTTCTATACAGACATTGGGCTTGCGACTGTGCGTTCCGGCCCAAGGCCCACGGACAGAATCACTTGGAATAGTTGTAGTGGAAGAGCTGGTAACACTCCCATCTATCTAACCAGTTTATTACTGACTTGTTCACCGTGCAAATTCAGAGCTTCGGTAATTTTCACATGGACCTTGTGATGTGAAAAATTGGGGATTAAGTTGTTCGTGTGATCCCGCATTTTTATAGTGACGTGATTTTTTTTCTTTCAAGATACCAGATTGACTAGATAAAGCAACTTTCATGTTACCCTTTCTCTTCTTTGATGAGATGAGACGAGATCTATTGGCAAAGTCCAAATTTTTAGGCGTCAACAAGATCCACTTATTTACTTCCTACCTCTGAACTTCTCTGTTTATGATCATTTTGGTCTGTTATAGTTTTATTTTGAATCAGATTATTTAGTTTCAGTTTTGTTGACAGGAAGATTTTTTGTTCGGTTTGGGAGAATAGAAATAAAAATGTTTCCCCTACCTGCTCTGGCGACACAGTGACGGACCTGAGCAACAGTGAGCAGGCATAAGGCATTTGAGTCTCATCGCCTTCCCTGTGTGTGCGCCCCGGTGGCGCCCTCAGCTGGAAAACTGGACAGCACCAGCCACCGAGGATGAAAATCGCCTTTGGATGGGGATTCGAGAGGCGAATCCCTATTTCCACAGCTTTTTCTTAGCTATACATTATACTCGAAGACAAATGTTCTCCTTATATGGCGTTCAAAACACACTTTATTATTCGTCGACTCAAAACAGAGTTGTAACGTATTTGGAGTATATATGTTGTACCCCAATACCAAAGACGTAAAATGTAACACACCTGACTCAAGTCTCAAGTAAAATAAATAAGTGGACTCACAAGCCACGGCAAATTTGTCCTTGAAAAGATTATTAGGATGCTTGATGGCTGCCTCACAGGCGTTGATTATATAAACCGACGGATTATTGACTGGATAAGTGAATTGGCTCCTCTGCTTCTGTTTCAAGAGTTCAGACACAGAGGCTACGGAGACACTCAGTGACCTCATCCTCCTCTTCTCTGTCTAGTGAGGCTGCTGAGACATCGTCGTCCTCGTCATCGGTGACCTCATCTTCGTCCTCGTCATCGGTGACCTCATCTTCATCCTCTGCCTGGAATTAATATGTATATTATTGTTATTGTGCCGGAAAAGAGAGGAGTGGAAACCAATGCCCTTTAATAATTATAGTAGTAAATGAGAACCTGAAAACTGAGTGCAGTTTTGAGTTCCTCCAGCATTGCAACCAACCGTGGATATTCAGCCGTATATATCTCGAGCGCCCGTTCCATATCCTCAATTTCCTCCGTCTATTGGCAGGAGCACGCAAGTATTTGCGTTAAATAGATAGTATAAGATATGGATGGGAGGGCTAGTCAAGGGTTGTACACATGGAACTAAGTTTGCATGCGCAAGTGATATATAAATAATGAGTAATTAACCAGCACAAAGTAATAATACAAATTGAATGAAGCATCATAATGTGAGAGATGATTCTACATAACCATAGCAATGGAGAAAACATTACCACTCTTTTGAGGTCACGATCAGATATATTTTCATTCACCCGAAGTAGTTCATGTTTCACATGGACAACGGTAGCATTGAAATGCTCATCAAATCGTTGCTTCTGCAAACAAGGCGGCCAACAACCACAAGGGTCAAAAAAAAAAAAAAAAGAGGGAGGAAGCAGTGAAGTTTGAAAGGTGTACAAATACTTGATGGAAAGATTATTTCCATTCACAATCCATAGGTTTAAAATTCATGGCCCTGATGATCATGTGGAGAGTACCAATTATGTTCTGCGTCACCGCTGAGATTCATGTCAGATCTCAGCTGAACCATCTCCAATGCCTCATGACTCATTATTTTATGAAGTTGCACCTAATACAAAATTCGTTCCCATAGTTTTTTGGTCTGTTAATTTTAGCCAGAATAGCCGTTTGTTTGAGTTATATAACATTTCCGGCTCAAAGCTGACTTTCCAATTTCTTTTTAGCATTTTGTTATTGAATTGTTGATTAATTTTCACACTAAAAACCAGGAGTCCTCTTAGCGTGTTTTCAGTTTCTAATTTATTTTTCATCAAAAGCCAGTTTTTCAAAATCCAGCTTAATAGCTAGACTATTTGTTTTAGCTTCTGACTGTCCGATTGGCAAAAAACAGCAATAAGCTGAAACAAACATGCCCTAAGCTACGGCCCAGTTTCTCTTATGACTTTTTTTTTTCTCCAAGCCAAGGTATCTAGCAAAATCCATCCACTTGACATCGATGGTCCGTTCCGCAGCTGCAATGCTCATCTGGGTCGCCTTCTACACACAATCCCAGGATGTCGTCTGTATGGACAGGCTCACTAACAGTAACTGCAGTCCTAATCTCAAACTTATTGAGTATCCTATCTATAAGAAATAACTGATCTTTAGTTCGATAGACTCTAATTGACATCACTAATAATTGTAAGGGCAGTCCCAACGATAAAAACTATGCACAACATTTAAGAAGACCACGTCAATAAAAATCATCTATAGAAACTGCTCTCACAATGGTAGAGTCTTCATATAATAAATATCAGACTTCTTTTTCTCTCTTCTTATCCCTTCCTCGCTCTCTCATCTCGTTCTCTACTCTCCAAATGCAGAACGCATGCGCGCAGCAGAGCCAGTAGGGCGAGCAAGCATGCCGAGCACGGCCGGCGCATGCTCTTGCAGAGCAAGCACGTGCTAGCAGAGCGAGCACGGCCAGGGCATGCTCTAGCAGAGCAAGCACGCGCAAGCAGAGCGAGCACGGCGGCGCATGCTCTAGCAGAGAGCAAGCAAGGCGCGGCGGCGTATCGCGGCCGGCGGGCGGGCGTGACTGCACGAATGAGCGAGCACGAGGAGCTTCCGCGGCGCAGCCGGGCGGCGCATCGACGCACATGGCCTGCGCGGCACCGCAGAGCCTCGGCGAGCGCGGCATGGGCGGAGTGGCGGCCTGCGCGGCGGCGGTGCCATGGATGAACTGCGAGCGCGGCAGGACGGACGACGGCCTGCACGGCCTCGGCGGCATGCGAGTCGGGCAAATGGCGGCACGGTGAGCGCGGTCTGCGTGGCCTACGCGGACGGCGGAGCGGCCTCGGCGGCGCGGCCTGTGCGGCTGGATGGACGCCGGCGCGGCGCAGGCCGGCAAACGGCGACGCGGCGAGCGCGGTCTCGGCAGATGGCGGCGCAGCAAGCGTGGCAAACGTGGCCTACGCGGGGACGGCGGCGCGCCGAGCTTAGCCCAGCGAAAGGCGATGCATCGAGCACCGTCTGCGTTGCCTAGACTGTGGAGACACAGACGGAGACACACGGAGGAGACACGAAAGCTCCAGCCCAGAGCAAGAGTCGACTTCGTTTCTCTCCAAGGAAACAATTTCTACAATTTCTGTTATCTCTTCTCATTAACTAACTTACAATGTCATCATTTTGCTTAGGTGGTACCTCATTTAAGAGGGATAGAAACCACCATTAATATCCCATTGGGACTACCCTAAGTAGATCTATGTTATTTTCTAAGAAATTACCCACCTAAGAACATAAGTAAGATACACAAAGAAAACCATAAATTTACTTCCAAGTTATCTACCTCTGCTATTTATGAAAAGATAATCTAAAGTTACATCCTAAATTTGTATTTAAATTTTCCACATCCGCCGTTATGAAAAAAAAATTTAAATTAACACCATAAGTCTACATCTAAATTACCCATGTCTACCATAATGGGAGAGATATTGTAAAATAACTCATTTTAGTTTGTACCTTAATTTCTCAAACTTACCACCATCATAAGAAACAAACTAATATGTCCCTCCGAAATTTTAGCCAGTATAGGCAGAGATTGACCATTAGTTGAGAGCCAGGATACAACTATAGGTATTTATAGCAAATTGAAACCCTAGAGCGCAGATGTTGCTAGAATTGCGTACCCTGGATTTTTGTCGTTGCACCTGTTGATAATTTTAGACCGCATTAGTAGGTGTATATATATATGCCGTAATGCTAAAAACGGAAGAATAATGTTGTAATTTTAAACTGCATGCATGTACGGTGTGCAACAGTACCTTTTTTTTTTTTTTTTTTTTGTCGTTCGATCTCTGAATCTGATGATTTCACCATTAGATCTTCATGGACTCTATGGATTTTAAAGGTGGGACGGTTGGGGAGGTGGTTGAATGTGTGCGTCAACTCAGCCTCCACTTCCACCACCTCCGTAGGGAGGCAATAGGCACAGCTCATGTAGGCAGTGACTAGGTTTCTGAGTCCAAAGTCGAGACCGAAGTCGTCATCCTTTATGACGCACACATGGATGCGCATTCCGATGACTTCAAGCACTGGCATAGCCCCCTGTATAAATTGTACCTGGGCCTTGTTTAGTTCCCAAAGTTGAGAGATGCTGCAATTCCTGTAGCGCATTGTAGCATTTCGTTTGTATTTGTGAATTATTATCCAAACATTGATTAATTAGGCTTAAAATGTTCGTCTCGTAAAGTACAACCAAACTATGTAATTAGTTTTTAATTTTATCTACATTTAGTACTCCATGCATGTGCCGGCATTTTGATGTGACGGAGAATCTTCTTTTGGTTAGTGGAATTTTCTTCTTTTTGGCCCTAAAGTTAAGGAACTAAACAGGGCCCTGGTATAATCCGTGACACTGTATATGTTTCAAATTCTGGAACCTTCCACCACCAGAAATACTAATTTTTGTCGGGAAACCATAGTTGGTTATCCCGAGAAAACAGAGCTGCTTGAACGTCGCAATGATTTCCATATCCTGCAGATACAATTCAGACAAGTGCAGGATCAAAAAGCAGAGCATGGGGAGAGCTTGAGGGTTAATCCACTCGGGCAGCCTGTTAAATTTCAACTGATCTAAGGCCAGTACACGGAGATTATTGCAACATAGGACGAAATGACTTGGTTGCATGATAGCATCTTTGCAAGCAAACTGTTTCGACGTAGTGCCTCCTATGACTTCCAGCCTTTTCAGATTACTCAGAGCCAGTAGAAATTCCCTCACCTGTTCTTCTTCCTGCAGAGTTATTCTTGTCTGGAGTATCCGTAGGTTTCTTAGGTTGCCCAACTCCTTGATAAAACACTTGTCGTCAGCAGCAAAGAACATCCGCAGCTTTACTAAGGACGTCAGCTTCCCGATCCAATCCGGCCCTCTCGTCTTGTCATCAGCATATAGGCACATCAGTTGAGTAAGCTGCCCCAGACTCGGTGGTAGTTCTTCTATCCCAGTTCCAATCAACACGAGTGTCTGCAGGAACTTAAGATGGCCTATGTCTTCATGGAGCTCACGGACAGGTGTAGATTCTAGACTGAGGTACCTCAGATGAAGTAACTTCCCCAGATACATTGTATCAAGATGACCTTCCAGAGGACAACTTTCTAGAGCCAACACACGCAACAGTTTAAATCCAGCAACAGGGGGAATCATGTCTGTACCGCAATACATGACATTAAGATACCTCACTTTTTTCATGTCCTTATCATTAACCTGAGTGGGTTTTGCCTTGTGCAAGGCTAGCCGACGAACACCACTTGCTCGCTGACGAACACCACTTGCTTGTGACTCTTCCTTACTACTATCCTGCTCCTGCACAACGAAAAAAAAGCTCCTCCCTTGACAAATCACAAATATATGAAGTACCATGTCATGGACACGAGAACCACTTAAATAGCCATATCTCTCCTCTGGTTGGATCATGCCTCTATTTATGAGCTCAAGGAAGTATCTTTCTCCTACATTAAAAATATCTTTTTTCTTTTTTTGTCTGCTGGACTAGACCTTCAGCTATCCACATAAATAGTAACTTATCTCTGCCCACAGTATAATTGTCGGTGTTGGACCAGAGGGTCCAAACCCAACAAGTGAATGATGCTGCGTGTCCGTATCCGGATGGTGATGCAAAGAGAACACAGTTTTTATCCTGGTTCGGGCAAGAGAAAGCCCTACGTCCAGCGGGGGGAGTAGGTATTGTATTTCCTTACACCTAGGTGCTTGCATAGGGGGTACAAGCGGACGAGAGAGGAGGTTGACTCCAAGTCTCTGGTGAATGTGATGGGTTGCTTGAGATGTTGGTCACAAGCAAGAGCGTGTCGAGTATTGTTTGTCTGTTCATCCCCTCTCTGATGCTAGTGACAGGCCCTCCTTTTATAGGCTCAAGGAGTGCATGGAAGTACCATCAAACAGCGCGAAGCCATTCCAAGCTCTATAGCGTTCCATGACGTGGAGGAAAGGTGGCATTGTTCTTGAAGGTCGGTGCAACGTGGAGGGGGCGTAGGGTCCTCTGGAGGTGGGCAAATCCCTGTGGATGCATAAGGAATCGCGCCGGCTCCGGAGAACCGGGGAGGTGCTGGCGATCGAGGCCGGGTCGGAGCCACTGAGGCGAGGCCACACGAGGCCAGGGTGATACGAATGAAGATTGCCCATGCTTGTCATCCCTGTTCAGCTGTTGTAGCGTCGCGCTTGGGGAATGGTGCCCGTCCTTTGGGATGCCACGGCGATGTCGATGACGAGGAGGTTCTAGACCCCTTCGTGATGGGTAGTTCTAGACCCTTGTTATGGACGTGTGGATCTGTGCAGGCGCTGTTCTTGGGTAGACAAACTGCGCTTGAGGTCGGGTCGAGGCACAGTGATGGGGGTCGACACCGCGGATGAGATCAATCCCTCGAAATTCCAATGTACGGTAGTCGTCGTGTCGCGTTCAGGGGGCGTAGGGGTGGGAGCAGTGCCCGGCATGGCCGAACAGTAACAAATGAATCACCGACCGTCAGGCATGGGCGGTTAAAAGGTGGATTTGACCCTGGCACTGTTTCCCTGTGGCAGTCTTGTCGTAGCCACGTTGGGAGCATTAATGGGTGCAATAAATGCCTGTGCTTTCTGTCCGTGGTTGGGTAGTCGAGGAGGGGTCGACCTAACTCGAGCCTGCCTCAAGCGAAATGGAGAATTCCTGTAGTCGAGGGGTCCCATCGAGCGGGCCTCGTACGAATCGGTACACGGTCGAGAGCGGGTCGGTCGTGGGCTCCCGTCGAGTGAGCCTCGTGCGAATCGGAACTTTAGCCCCTCGAGGGTGAAGCCTCTCCTCGTCCTCGATGCCGTGTTGTACTTGAGAATCTGGCATCACATGATGGGGGTAGGGAGTTGGTACTATCGTATTTGTACCGAGTGACCTCGTAGGAGGTGTGTTTTGAGTCTTTTGAATCATGATTTCTCTCGAGGGTTAGTTTATTTAACTCTTACTTGGGGTACCCCTAATTCAGGTACCCAACAATAGCCCCCGAGCCTTTGCATGAGTGAAGGTACTCGTGCATAGGCTCAATGTTTATAGGGTTTGAGCTCTTTTCATCCTTCGGTGGGTGCGCGCGAGCGCACCCACCGGGTGTAGCCCCCGAGGCCTCGGGGGAGTGGGAGACTCCTTCGAGGTCTTTTGAACGTGTGTTGTTGAGGGGCGTTTCCTCATTCTGATCTGGTGATCACGTTTTGTCCCTTTTTCGTCGAGGTCGGCCTGCCTATTTGCGGAGAGCTCGAGATGCCGGGGCTTGGCCTGTTGCGAGGTGGGCCCCTGAGCCCCCGCGTGTGCGAGGGATTGATCAGGGTCTCATTCGTCTTGTTTTACGACCCTCACGCATCCTTTTTGCAAGGAGGGGTGGGGAGTGTTGTTCTACCCTTGTTTGGGTGAGCATCGGTAGTCCCCCGTGATCTGTTATCAGGAATTTCAAGTGGAGGTCCATGCCCCGTTCGATTGGGGTCGGTTGGTGGCCATAGCGGCACCTTCCAAAGATGCCAAAGAGTGGTCGCGCAGGTCCTGAATTTATTCGATAAGATCCGAGGGCTCGATGCCTCCCCTCGAGGGATCCCGCTGTTGACCTTTCTGTCGGCCTTGAATATGTCCGTTGGCGTCTCGAGTATTCTACTCGAGCCTAGGCCGTGTACGGGCTCGCCTACAGACATCCCTGACTCGGATCATTCAAGGGTGCTGTCGAACCTCCGTCGAGGCCAGCCTTCAATCCCTCAAACTGTGAGGTGGGCTCGGAGCCCAGGGTTCCTTCACGGGGAAGGGAGAGTCGAGCTTACCTAACCGTTATGGCACGTCCTTTTAGGCACACGTCTCGAGGAATCTAGAATGTTGCGGTAGTGTCCGTTGTGTGCTTAGTGGGCCATGGCTGGATGGTTGACGCGCGTCGTGGGTGCGGAGATCGAGGAATGGTTAGGTAAAGGCATTAAATGTGGAGGTTTCCGTTGTGCCCTAGCCAAATCCATCCGTTACCTTTCGGACTAGCTATAAATACAGAGCCTGTGGGGTTTCTTTTCTTTACCTTGCCATCTACCATCTCCATCTTTCTCCCTACGCCACCATCGAGAGAGAAAGCATTAGTAAGGGAGACAAAAAGGAGAAGAAACTTCCCACCTCGTCGGCGTCGTAGATCTCCCCTGCTTCCATGGCGGGTGACGGCGCCATCCTTCCGGTGGATCCTTGGATCCGCTCCACGGTGATGGAGAAGAAGCTGTTGAAGCTTGTGGACGACGGCCTCCTCCATCCCAGGGTTAACCACGACCGGCCGGAGTGGTTGGTGCCGTCGATCGATCACCGGGAGCCGAACCCGCCGACGGGCTACGTGGTGAGCTTCGTCTCATTCCATGAGAGGGGGTTCGGGGTCTCGCCGAGTTGATTCATGCACGCGATCCCCTACTACTACGGGGGGGATCTCCACAATCTCGCCCCAAACTCCATCTCTCAGGCGGCCATTTTTGTGGCCGTCTGCGAGGGGTACTTGGGGATGGAGCCCCACTAGGAGCTGTGGCTCCACCTCTTCAAGGCAGAGCACTTCGCCAAGACGACGCAAACAAAGGGGTGCAGAAGGCGGTGCATGCCGGGAACTGCGTCCTCCAGGTGCGGTCGCTTCGCAAGGAGATGTACATCCCGGCGTAGATGATCTCCTCCAACAGCGGGTGGCACAATGGGTGGTTCTACCTGTGGAACGACGACGGTGCGCTGCCGCGTTTCTCCGGCCAGGACATCATGTCCCGGCCAGAGGAGTGGGTCCATGGTGATCCTAGCGGTGACCAACCTAGGCTGGAGCCACTCCTCGATGCGCTGAGGATGCTGCGTCACCGCGGGCTAACCGCGGGAATCATCATCTCGGCATTTCATAGCTGGAGGGTCCTGCCTTTGATGCGTCGTCGACTGCGCATGGACCAGATGACGCCTGACGTCCCGCTCGAGGGGAGCCGGATGTCAGTCGAGACTCTCACCCTCGACGCCATCACCAAGCGGGTGAGAGCAGTAGTGGGGGGCTTCAAGGCCGAGGAGGTGAACAGGTCCCGATGCGCCCTAATCATGGGCATGTGCAATTGGCAAGTATCGTATCGTTAGCCTTGTATTCATTTTTCCCTTTATGTTCTACTCTTTAGCATGAGCTTTTTATCCGTAGGAGCTGAATGATGTCAGGGATTCGCTGCCCCCGATCCCTGAGGACAACGTCGACCGCCAGGTGAGATGCCTTTAAGCTCAGCAAAAGAAAAAGGCAAAGGACACCGCAAAGGCGAAACGCGATGTGAAGATCCTGGCACGTGAGGTGTTGGTGAATTGCCGTCGGCAGCAAAGGCGTGACGGCCTTCCCGAGGAGGAGTCTCCGCCGGAGACATCCTCAGAGAAGGAGGTTGACACCGTGGCCACTTGCTCATCTCCCTGACATAAGGTCTCTGCAGGAGCCCGTCGACGGGGGATCAACGTCCCGGGCATCGAGGGCGAATTCTACGCCCATCAACGAAGAGGGGAGAGAGCGGGGCCACGAGAGGTCCCCGAGAAGGAGTTTCGTCGGGCCGGCGGTCCGGGCGTCGCTCCTCGTCCTCATCGAGGCAGGCGTCAATGCCGCCTCCAGCTTAGTCCATGACCTCATCTTTGGGTGCAAGGACCAGAAGCCATGGAAGCACGGAGAAGACCCTGGTGGCCTCGTCTGCCAGGGCCTCGGGGGTCTCGGGCAAGGGACCTGAGAAGGGCTCGACCAAGGAGGTCGCGGGAAGCCAGTCGAGGAAGGCCCCGGGTGGCTCGAGCAAGTCGGGGGAAAGCCCTACTTCCCCTTTCTAGGTAAGTCTTTTGTTTTTTGTCTCGTCAGCTCGTAGTGATTCCCGCTTTATGCATTCTAATGCTCATGTGTTTTGCGCAGCTTTAAGCGTAAGGTGGAGGTGGCGGTCATGACGCCCATCAAGGTGCTCAAGGCTAGCGCTGGCCCGGTGAAGTGAACGATAAGCAGGACGCGACGTGGGTGGCATCTGTACATGCCACCACGGAGCGTCGGAAGAAGGCCGAGGAGAAGGCCTCATCGGAGGAGGCAATCGTCCTCTGGATGGCCAAGAAGGGTGTGGCTGGCGACACCGCTCGGGGGTCGAGGCACGCCGAGAGGGCCCCGAGTGCCCCTGAGGTCAGCGAGACTGAGGCATCCACTCGTGACCTGGCGCGGGTGGAAGAGAAGGCGATGAGCGAGGAGGAGCAGCTCCAGCCACAGCAGCATCAGGAGCAGCCCCCTGCAACCACAGCAAGAGCAGTTGCAAAAGGAGCAACAGCAGCAGCAGTCGGAGCAGCAGCAGCAGCAGCCACAGCAGGAAAAGAGGTCAGAGCAGGCACCGGAGCAGATCCTTCCCGAGCGCCCGGTGGCGGACGAGGCACAGAAAGTAGTTCCGTCGTCGTCTGATTCTCAGATGGCGGCGGTTCAAACGCCGCCCGTAGCCCAAGCGTCGACAGCAGACATTATCATTATCCCTGACAACTCCCCAGCTAATAAGGGGAAGCAGAAGGTCGACGACGTCGCCATGCTCAAGGCTTCAAAGCGGTCGGTGGCGCTTGGGTTATCAGGCTCTGATGTCGTGGGGACATCAGGAGTACAACCTAATGCCGCACTGTTGGCGCTCGCGAGGTCGGCGGCGGAGCTTCCTTCGTGGGGGCACCCGGTCCTTGAATTTAAGGACGCGAGCAATCCCGAAGTCGAGCCGTTCTTTGTCCTCGATGACCAGGTCGAGGTGGACTACTGGCACTACCTTGAGGGTCTCTGAGAAAACTCCGAGAAGACCTTGCGGGCGGTGACCAACACCCTTGCCTAGAATATGGCCGACGCCTTTGAGGTGAGTCGTGTTTCTCTTGTAGGAAGGTTTCATTCCCCCGTTTGTTTCTATATTGATTTCTATTCTGAATTTGCATAGGAGATCAAGGAGTGCTCGTGCCATATGTCGCTGTTCATTCACCATGAGCACGATGTGTGGGAGTGTCTCCCCCGACAGCGAGCGCGGGTCGATGCCGCCAACGAGCGGCTGGCCAAGGAGAGCTCTGAGGCGAGCGAGCTCCATTTGGTCAATGCGGTGCTGAAGAAGGATTCAACTAAGGCTTGAGAGGACGCACCCAAGTATCGAGAAGACCTTGCTCTGCTAGAGGCATGGGTGAAGGAGCTCGAGGAGGACCTCGCTCAGGTCGGCGAGCAGCATGAGTATTATAAGTGCCAGGCCGAGCACGCGGCTACCAGCGTCGAGACCCTAACCAAGGAGGTCGAGGCACTGAAGGAAGCCGTGCGGCAGAAGAATGAGGCCCTCTCGGGTACTGACAAGGTGATTAAGGACCTCAAGGCCACTATCCAAGACAAGAACGAGGCCCTGTTGGAGGCCAAGAAGTCGCTTGGCGAGTTGCAGGATGAGGCCCTGGGTTGAAAGACTAGCGCTGAAGGTAAGCTGACTCAAATCGAGATGTCCTGGTTTAGGCTCGAGGTACCCTGGGTGCGAGATTGACTCATTTTTTGTTTTTAGAATCAGAGAAGTTGCAGCATGAGCTTGAGGAGAACGCGGCTTCACTCCAGGTCTTGCTCGAGGCCGAGGTGGGGTGGAACAACTTGCTCCAGGGTGCGATTACCTCAGTCTGTGACGCCCTCAAGGTTGACCCTGACGTCGACGATGGGGAGAACAGGCCCGGGAACCCCTTTGTGCGTCGGCTGACGGCGCTGAGCGGTCGAGTCCACGAGCGGGTGCGAGACGCGTTGCATCATGGTGTGAAGAGAGCCATGGCCGTCATCCGCTTTGGCTTCCTCTACGACTTCGATGCCGTTGCCGGTGGCTTCATCACCGATCCGGACAAGACACCTGAGGAGAACGAGGCGGTCTTGCTGGAGTTCATTTAGGCGGCAGAAGGGCCTGGCGAGAAGCTAGCGGAGCTGTTCGAGGCTGAGGAGCTCCCCCTGCTGCTGATGACGATAAGGGCCTGTGAGCCAAAACTGGGCATTGAGGCCCATGTAATAAGTTAGTATTTTGATCATGACTTGTGATGATGTGGCCTTGGGGGCCTAAAAAACACTTGATGTATATAATTGTTTTTACGTTCAAGTCTTTTATTCCCTTTCTCATTCGTTTTGAGTTTTCTCTTAGTCTCGTTTGACGCACGGTTGCACCCCTCGGGTGAGGGAGTGAGTGGAGGTACCGTAGCACAGAGGCGTAGGCGATCTCACGGCTCGATAGCCCTCGACCCTTAGGGTGCTCTCATGGCCTTTTTGACTAAGTAAGAACCCATGTCAAGGTGTCTGGGAATATTTAGACGTTGAATTTTTTAGAAAACGTGAGTTTTTAGGGACTCAGGGGGTTCCCCCTTCTAGCCCCGAGGGAGGTTCGATTCTGCAGAAGCAGGGTCGAGCCTTCCTGTTTTTAATAGTAATGCAGAAATCATAGACATACATTTATTAATGAAATGAAACATTTGTACAAGGCCTCGAGCGAGGCTCTAAGGGTAAAAGCGACGTAGTTGTTTGATGTTCCAGGCGTTGGTGAAAGTTTTGCCTTTGCCATTAGCTAACTTGTATGTTCCAGGCTTCAGCACCTCTACGACGATGTAGGGACCCTCCCAAGGTGGAGTCAGCTTGTGGCACCCTTGGTTACTTTGCCTTCGTCGGAGTACCAGGTCGCCAATGTGGAGGTCTCGATTCCTGACATGCTTGTCGTGGTAGCGTCGTAGACTCTGCTAATACCTCGTGGAATGCAGAAGAGTTAGTCTCGAGCTTCCTCAAGCTGGTCGAGGGCGTTCTCTCGTGTGCCATCATTGGTCTACTCATTGTAAGCCTTCAGCCTCGGGGATCCAGACTCTAAGTCAGTGGGAAGCACCGCCTCGGCCCCGTATACCAGAAAGAACGGTGGCTCGACTCGTGGTCGTCCTTAGGCTCCACAGTTCCGAGGGGAGCTCGGCGGCCCATTTCTTTCCATGTTTGTTCAATCTGTTGAAGATTCTCAGCTTCAGGCCTTGAAAGATCATGCCATTGGCATGTTCTACTTGGCCGTTCGTCCTTGGATGTGCTACGGTAGACCAATTCACATGGATGTGATGGTCATCGCAGAAATCCAAGAACTTTTTGCCGATGAACTGGGTGCCATGGTCTGTGATGATGCAGTTTGGAATCCCAAAGTGGTGAATGATGTTGGTGAAGAACAGCACGGCCTGCTCAGACTTGATGTTGGTGACGGGTCGAGCCTCGATCCACTTGGAGAATTTGTCGATGGCGACAAGCAAGTGGGTGAAGCCCCCCGGTTGTATTTTTCAGAGGTCCTACGAGGTCGAGGCCCTAGACTGCAAATGGCCAGGTGATGGGAATGGTTTGTAGAGTGTGCGCCGGGAGATGGGTCTGGCTTGCATAGTACTAGCATCCTTTGCAGGAACGTACCAGCTTGATGGCGTCGAAGACTGTGGTTGGCCAATAAAAGCCTTGCCAGAAAGCATTTCCGACGAGGATTCGAGGTGCGGCGTGGTGGCCACAAGCCCCTGAGTGCAAGTCCTTCAGCAATTCCCTTCCCCTTTTTACTATGATGCAACGCTGTAGAATACCAGTGGGGCTGCGTCGGTACAGCTCCCTGTCTTGGCCATATAGCATGAAAGATTTGGTCTAGTGAGTGATTCATCGAGCCTTAGTCTTGTCCTCAGGGAGCTCCCCTCGAATGAGACAGTCGAGGTATGAGATGCACCAGTCGGGCTCAAGGTCGACTGTGGGTGACCCGTTGATTAACATGGCCTCAGCCCGGGTTGGGGGGCCTCGGACTCGACTATAGGATCGGCAGGTTGCTCAGCGACTGTTCCGCAGCGCTTAGGTCAACGGAAGGTTTATGAAGGTCTCTCGAGAAAACGTCCAGAGGAACCGTGGTTCGACTGGACATGATTTCCGCGAGTTCATCGGTGGCTTCATTGTATCTGTGCACGATGTGATTGAGCTCGAGGCCATGGAATTTGTCCTCGAGCCGCCGCACCACCTTGCAATAAGCCTCTATCTTGGGGTTGTGGTAGCTGGAGTCCTTCATGACCTGGTCGATCACGAGCTCGGAGACGCCATGAGCGTCGAGACATCGAACCCCGAGCTCGACGGCGATGCGTAGCCCATTGACAAGGGCCTCGTACTCAGCTACATTGTTGGAAGCGGCGAAGTCGAGTCTGATCATGTATTGCATGTGTACTTCGAGGGGCGAAATGAAGAGTAAACCTGCGCTCGCTCCTGTCTTCATCAACGACCCATCAAAATACACAGTCCACAGTTCTGCCTGTATCTGAGCGGGAGGCAGTTGTGTGTCGGTCCACTCAGCCAAGAAGTCCGCCAGCACCTGAGACTTTATCGTGTTGCGCGGCACGTAAGAGAGGGTCTCGCCCATGAGCTCGACCGTCCACTTAGCAATCCTACCCGAGGCTTCACGGATCTAGACGATCTCCCCTAACGGGAAGGAGGAGACGACCGTCACCGGGTGACCCTCGAAGTAATGTCATAGCTTGCGTCGTGTGAGGACTATGGCGTACAACAGCTTCTGAATTTGGCGGTACCGGGTCTTTGTTTCCGAGAGTACCTCGCTAATGAAATACACGGGACGCTGGACAGGTAGGACGTGCCCTTCCTCGGACCTCTCGACAACCACGGCCGCGTTGACCACCTGGGTCGTTGCGGCAACGTACAGTAAAAGAGGCTCCCTTTTGATTGGGGAACGAGGATTGGAGGATTGGTCAGCAGAGCTTTGAGTCTAGTTAGGGCCTCCTCGGCCTCGACAGTCCACAAAAAGTGTTCCGATTTCTTTAGGAGTCGATACAGAGGCAGTTCCTTCTCTCTCAGTCAAGAGATGAAGCGACTGAGGGCCGCGAGGCAGCCCGTGACCTTCTGTACGTCTTTCAGATCTTGAATCAACCCTATCTTGGTGATCGCTAAATTTTTTTCTGGGTTGGCTTCGATGCCACGCTCGGAAACGATGAACCCTAAGAGCATGCCTCGGGGTACACCGAAGACACACTTCTCAAGATTGAGCTTGATGTTTTTGTCTTGGAGACATGCAAACACAATCTTGAGGTCGTCCACGAGGTTGCTGACTTTTTTGGATTTCAATACGATGTCGTCTGCGTAGGCCTCGACGGTTTCTCCAATGCGTTTCCCAAAAACAAGCTGCATGCTACGTTGGTACGTAGCCCCGACGTTTCGCAGACCAAAGGGCATAGTAACATAGCAAAACATGCCGAACGGGGTGATGAAGGAAGTCGCGAGCTGGTCGGACTCCTTCATCTTGATTTGGTGGTAGCTGGAGTATGCGTCGAGGAGAGAGAAAGTTTCACAACCTGTGGTAGAATCGACAATTGAATCAATTCATGGCAAAGGGAAGGGAACTTTTGGACTTGCTTTATTCAAACCCGTATAGTCTACACACATCCTCCATTTTCCAATCTTTTTCTTAACTAATACAGGATTAGCTAGCCACTCGGGATGGTGAACCTGCTTGATGAACCCGGCCTTCAAGAGCTTGTCGATCTCCTCTCCGATGATCTTGCACTTCACCGGTTTGAAGCCGGCCTGGATCTCCAAGGCGTGCTCGGTGACTTCCCTAGGTATGCTAGGCATATCCGAGGGACTCCACACAAACATGTCGAGGTTTGCGTGGAGAAAGTCGATGAGCACGGCTTCCTATTTCGGGTCGAGGGCGGCGCTGACCTTCAACACCTTCCCATCCGAGTAGCTGGGGTCGACGGGCATGAGCTTGACGTCTTCCGCAGGCTCGAAGCTACCAGCGTGGTGCTTAGGGTCGGGGACGTCGTTGGCCAAACCATCGAGGATGGCTATCAAGTTCTCAGACTCCACGAGAGCCTTCCCGTGTTCAACGCATTCCACGTCGCATCTGTATGCGTGCTCGTACGAGGGCCCGACAGTGATGACGCCTTTGAGGCCGGGCATCTTGAGCTTCAGGTAGGTGTAGTTCGGGACCGCCATGAACTTGGCGTAGCACGGACGTCCGAGGATGGCATGGTAGGTTCCAGGGAACGCAACCACCTCGAACGTGAGTCTCCTTCCTGAAGTTGGTGGGGTCCCGAAGCAGATGGACAAGTCGATCTGGCCAACAGGTTGTGCGCGCCTCCCAGGCACCACTCCGTGAAGGCCCCCGACGCTGGGTCAGAGCTACGTCTTCTTGATCCCCAGCAAGTCGAGGGTCTCGGTGTAGATGATGTTGAGGCTGCTGCCTCCGTCCATCAACACCTTGGTGAGGCGTGTGCTGTTGATGATGGGGTCGACGACGAGCGGGTACGCCCCGGGACTGGGGACGTGATCCGGGTGGTCATCATGGTCGAACGTGATGGCCACCTCAAACCAGTCGAGGAAGAGTGGCGTTGCGAGTTGCACCGCGAAGAGCTCTCATCGCTCCCGCTTGCATTGTCGCGAAGAGAGACGCATCATTGGCCCTCCATAGATCATGAAGCAATCCCGGATGTTGGGAAAGCCATCGTCCTTGTCGCCATTCTTATCCTTCACATAGTCCTTCTTGTCATCATCCTTCTTGGTCTTGAGGCCCTTGAAATAATGTTGGAGCAGGATACAATCCTTGAGGTTGTGCTTGGTGGGCCCCGTGTGATAAGGGCAAGGTTTCTTGAGCATCTTGTCGAAGACACCTCCCCCGGGAGGGCCTCGAGGGTTCTTGCGATCGGTGGTGGCAACAAGGTCACCTGTAGGGGTCTCACGCCTCCCCTGTTGGTTCTTCCTCTTCTTTTTATTGTTCCTCCTGGGCCTTGATTGGAGCTCTTAGGGTCTTCATCCCTGCGTTTTCCTTTGTTCGGGTTGCCATTGAAAATGGCCCCGACCACTTCCTCGTCGGAGGCAAAGTTGGTTGCGATGTCCGTCAAGTCATTGGTCGTGGTGGGGGTACTGCGGCCCAACTCACGGACCAACTCCTTGCAGGTGGTTCCAGAGAGAAACGCCATGACAACGTCGGAGTCAGTGATATTGGGAAGCTTGGTGCGCTGCTTGGAGAAGCGCCAAATGTAATCAGGGAGGGACTCCACCGGCTTCTGCTTGCAGTGCCTGAGGTCCCAAGAGTTGCCTGGGCATACGTAGGTACCCTGGAAGTTGCCCTCAAAAACTCTCACCAGGTCGTCCCAATTGTGAATCTGATGGGGCAGGAGGTTCTCAAGCCAGGATCGGGCAGTATCTGATAGGAAAAGGGGGAGGTTTCGGATGATGACCCGGTCGTCCCTCGCTCGACCTAACTGACAGGCTAGACGATAGTCAGCCAGCCAAAGCTCGGGCTTTGTCTCCCCGTTGTACCTGGTGAGGCTCGTCGGCGGTCAGAAATGATCGGGGATCTAGGCCTTTCGGATAGTCCTGCTGAAAACCCGAGGGCCCAGTGGCTCTGGTGACGGGCTGCGGTCTTCCTCACTGTCGTAGCGTCCACCTCTTCGGGGGTGGTAGCCACGAGCAGCACGGTCCTCCCCACGCTTGCGGCGCTCGTTGATGTCTTCCCAGGCGTCTTGTGGCGCGCGATTGTCGACAATGCGCTCACGAACTCGGGGTTGTCGATTTGCTCGAGGCTCGGGCACTTGATGGACCGAGGCTTCCTTCTCATGTCGAGAGGACCCTGCCGAGCGCTCCGAGGCTGGCTCGCGGCGCCATGAGGTAGAACTCTCAGCCTGCTGCACCGCGGCAGCCTTGGTATCTTGTCTCGAACCAGTGGCACCTCGGGGGTGAATGGCTCGGGCATGTTTCGGAGCATGATGGCGGCGGCTGCGACGTTCTGACTTGCTCTGTTGAAGACCGAGGGTTCGCCCTCTGCATCATCGATGATGCGGCGATTGTCGTTGCGAGCCCTCTCCCGGGCTTCCCCGTGGTGGCCATTTCTAGCCCGCTCCTGCTCGAGGGCATGCTGAACCAAACGTAGGCGGTTGCGCTCTTGGTCGTACTTGGTTTGGAGCTCCCAGAGTTGCTCGAGCTTCGGCTTCTGGCATCCCACAGTGGTCGGTGCCTCATCCTTCAGGTGGACATCGTGAGGTGGCATCGCGTCTCCTCCTCCGGCTCCGTGAGACCGCTCATCCTCTGACGTCGACTCGAGCTGTCCATCTAAATGGAAGCATTCTCGAGTCGGGTCATAGCAGTCGTCAGCAGAGTCGGAGTCAGGGGCGTCAAAGTAGTAGTAGGCTGGATGCATGTGAGAACATCGATCCATTGAGCTATAGCGTCGAGAAGCAGCCACGTATGGCTCCGGGCCAGGGGTCTCCGTGGACTCCAGGTACTCGAAAGCCGTCGTGGACGCCACAAGGTCGAGGGTTGAACACAGGTGACGCGCGGGGAGCACCTCGTAGGCACTCAAGGAAGCATACACCTTGCTCGCCGTGTTTAACCCAAACGGGAATGCCCCCGACGGTGCTTCAACCGCCTGGGGAGTCAATCCTGACCCTCCTGGGGGTGGTCGTGCGGAGCTAGATGATGGAACATCGAGGTGTACCGCCGGCCTTTCACCCTCAGCCAAGCTCAGCAGAGACAGGTCCTCAGTGAGAGACTCTGTACCGGTGGCTGGCTGTGGGGTGTCAAGACAGGGGACATCGTTGCCGCCGAGGAGGCGGTCATGGTAGTTGCGTCGAGCACGCCACCACCTGGCCACGCGAGCACGACAAGAACGGCGGTACCGGCGTACCGTTCCCTCTGGCTGAAAGAGGTCATCGTCGTGGTCGGTCGGGTGCCTAGGCGGGAGGAGGACCATGTCATAGCCGTAGCCAAGAGACATGAATTCCAAACTCCCAAACCAGATCACTGTGGCCAACGAAAGTGAACGCTCGGGGTCAGCCATCCAGAAAATGGCGGGAAGACGTTCACGACACGCAGCGTCTCCTACCTGGCGCGCCAACTGTCGGTGTCCGGACCAGAGGGTCCAAACCCAAGAAGTGAATAATGCTGCATGTCCCTATCCGGATGGTGATGCAAAGAGAACATAATTTTTATCCTGGTTCGGGCAAGAGAAAGCCCTACGTCCAGCGGGAGGAGGAGGTATTGTATTTCCTTGCACCTAGGTGCTTGCGTAGGGGGTACAAGCGGGCCAGAGAGGAGGTTGACTCCAAGTCTCTAGTGAATGTGATGGGTTGCTTGAGATGTTGGTCACAAGCAAGAGTGTGTCGAGTATTGTTTGTCTGTTCATCCCCTCTCTGATGCTAGTGCCAGGCTTTCCTTTTATAGGCTCAAGGAGTGCATGGAAGTACCAAATAGTGTGAAGCCATTCCAAGCTCTATAGCGTTCCATGACGTGGAGGAAAGGTGGCATTGTTCTTGAAGGTCGGTGCAACGTGGAGGGGGCGTAGAGTCCTCTGGAGGTGGGCAAATCCCTGTGGATGCATAAGGAATCGCGCCGGCTCTGGAGAACCGGGGAGGTGCTAGCAATCGAGGCCGGGTTGGAGCCACTGAGGCGAGGCCACACGAGGCCAGGGTGATAGGAATGAAGATTGCCCATGCTTGTCGTCCCTGTTCAGCTGTTGTAGCGTCGCACTCGGGGAATGGCGCCCGTCCTTTGGGATGCCACGGCGATGTCGGTGACGGGGTGGTTCTAGACCCCTGCGTGATGGGGTAGTTCTAGACCCTTGTTATGGACGTGTGGATCCGTGCCGGCGCTGTTCCTGGGTTGACAAACTGCGCTCGAGGTCGGGTCGAGGCATAGTGATGGGGGGTCGACGCCGCGGATGAGATCAATCCCCCGAAATTCCAGCGTACGGTAGTCGTCGTGTCGCGTTCAGGGGGCGTAGGGGTGGGAGCAGTGCCCGGCATGGCCGAACAGTAACAGATGAATCACCGACCATCAGGTATGGGCCGTTAAAAGGTGGATTTGACCCTGGCACTGTTTCCCTGTTAACAGTGCTGTAGCCACGTTGGGAGCATTAATGGGTGCATTAAATGCCTGTGCTTTCCTGTCTGTGGTTGGGTAGTCGAGGAGGGGTCGACCTAACTCGAGCCTGCCTCAAGCGAAACGGAGAATTCCTGTAGTCGAGGGGTCCCGTCGAGCGGGCCTCGTACGAATCGGTATGCGGTCGAGAGCGGGTCGGTCGTGGGCTCCCGTCGAGTGAGCCTCGTGCGAATCAGAACTTCAGCTCCTCGAGGGTGAAGCCTCTCCCCGTCCTCGATGCCGTGTTGTACTTGAGAATCTGGCATCACATGATGGGGATAGGGAGTTGGCACTGTCGTATTTGTACCGAGCGACCTCGTAGGTGTGTTTTGAGTCTTTTGAATCGTGATTTCTCAGGGGTTAGTTTATTTAACTCTTAATTGGGGTACCCCTAATTCAGATACCTGACAATAATCTTCTGGAAATATGCCTAGATACAACATGCATGTTCTTATATGATAAGGTAGATCGTAGTAGCTGAAAGATAATATCTTGTTCATATTCTTAACTTGTGTGTCATCTCCATCGCTAAAACCAACCGAGTCATACACATTGGGCCACTCCTCTATTTTTTTTCCCAGCTAAAAAACATCCTATTGTAACAATAGCTAGTGGTACACCATCACATCTATGCAGTATTTTTTTAGATACCACAGCCATTTCATCTTTATCTGGCCAGTTTTCTTCCGCACCAAATGCCCTTGTGTACAATAGTTCTCTTGATTGGCTTTCAGAAAGTTTTTTCATTCTATAAACTTTGCCCGCGAGCCCATCTACATGTTTGGTGCACCTGGCCTAGCTTTAAGTTCCGTGCTGCACCGCACATAAAGCAGCTTGGGCCAGCTCTAGCGCTAGCGATACGTATCTCCACGGCCTGGTTCCATCGAGCAGTGGGGTGGCTGGTGGTTAGCGTTGGGTAACCTTCCCTCTCACCTCCCGTCTCTCTCACCCGAAGGTCACCTCCCCTGCTTCCGCCATGGTCATGGCTATGCTTCCTCCTCCGCTTCCTCTGCTCCACGATGGTCTTGCGGATGCCGCTGCAGTACCGGTCCCCCTTCTCCTCCGCAAGCCGCCCGCGGCCGCTGCGGCACGCCGCTGCCAGTGCGCTCCCGCATCGGCAGTTCCTCTCCGACGCCGGGCGGCCGCCCATGCTGCCTCACCCACACGACGCGCTCCCTCCCCCACAGGCCATGGCGGCCTCCCAGGCCGCGACGGCTCCATAACCGGCGGATTCCCCATCCCGCGACGCGGGTCCGGCACCTCGGCCTTCGCACATCTCGCGCGCGGGGGCGAGCGGGTTCTTCCTCTTCGTCGCGCTCGCACTCGCGCCACCTCCCGGCCCCCTTCTCCCCCGCCACCTCGCGCTGCGTGGATGGCGGACCCCCGCGGCTGCCTCGAGGTCGCCCTGTCCTCCGAGGTGGTCCTTGACGGAGGTGTTGCAGGAGGAGCCGCGCAGTCGTCCTCGCGCCGAACTGCGGCTGCAGCGAACCGCGGGTCCGTCCCCGCCGCCGCCGCGAGCGGTGCTTTTTTTTCGCCGTCCGGGCCGGCGTGAACCGCGGGTCTGTCCGCACCGCCGCTAACCGCTTGTCCTCCATCGCGGGCCTCCTTGGCGTCGAGGTGCACACGGACACGGACGCGGGCCACCTCACGAACTCGCGAACCTTCTCCATGGCACCCTGCACCTAGCCTGGCGGCGTCGAGGATGGTGAAGGCGAACTCAGCGCCTCGTTGAGGTAGGCCCTCGCAGACCCCGCCTCCGCTGTGGTGGCCCGGCCAAACCGCCGCGCCAGCGTGGAGATCCAGGTGGTGCAGCTGGTGCCGAAGGAGTCGAGCTCGCCGCCGCCAAGGCCGTCCGTGCACGGTGGAGGATGCCACTTGGGTGCTTGATGAAATGCCAATAAGGAGACAAAGTTGGAGTGTGAGGTGGTAAGCCTATCAATGTCGTACTCATCCGGGCCGAAAACCAAACACGGTCTCAGTTCAACCACGCTTGTCTGGGACACGGTTTTTTTACCGCGAACCGCCGGTCGGTTTTTTTTAAAAAACCGGACCGGTTTACTGGTAAAACCGTCTGGTTTCGGTTTATTCGCTTAAGCCTGTGTTGGTTAGGGGCGGATTCACGGCCGATTTCATACGGGCCGGACCGGTAAGTCTGGTAACCGGGCAAACCGGCCGGTAACCGGCCGGTAAAAAAAAACCCTGGTCTGGGAAAGTAAAACCAAACACAAGAGGTGTACCATGGGAGCCGTGCTCAGACTGGCCACGGCCTAGACGGCGAGCCGTGCTAGGCATGGCCACCTTCCAAACACGCCCTTAGTACATGGGAGTGACTAGGCATAGCGCCGACTCATGCATGCAGCACTTCTACACCAACTCATTGCTACCTATACGGACCTTGGGCTTGCGAACGCGCGTTTCGGTCCGGGGCCCACGGACAGCATCAATTGGAATAGTTGTAGTGGAAGAGCTAGTAACACTCCCATCTATCTAACTAGTTTATTACTGAGCTTTGGTAATTTTCACATGGAACTTGTGATGTGAAACATTGGGGATTATGTTGTCCCTGTGATTCCACATTTTTATAGTGATGTGATTTTTCTTTCAAGATACTGTACCAGGTTTGACTAGATAAAGCAACTTTCTCTTCTTTGATGAGGGCCTTGTTTAGTTCCTAAAATCCACCCCAAATTTCATTTATCGAAAAAGAAGATTCCCCGTCACATCAAAAACGCCTAAGATATGTATGGAGTACTAAATGTAGATGAAATCAAAAACTAATTGCACAGTTTTGTTGTACTTTGCGAGACGAACATTTTGAGACTAATTAATCAAAATTTGAATAATTTTTACCACATAAAAAATTTACTGTAGCGACGTGACTGCTACAGTGCCGAATCGGGCGCCCGGATTCGGGAACTAAACAAGGCCGAGATGAGACGAGATATGTTGGCACAGTCCAAATTTAGGTGTCAATAAGATCCACTTATTAACTACTTACCTCTGAACTTCTCTGTTTGTGAACATTTTGTTTTGTTTTATTTTGAATCAGATTATTAAGTTTCAATTTTGTGGATATGAAGATCTTTTGTTTGGTTCGGACGAATAGAAATAAAAAATTTTGCCTACCTGCTCTGGCAACAGACATTTGAGTCCCATCGCCTTCCCTGTGCTGTGCGTCTGTGCCAGCGCTGGTGGCGGCCTCAGCTGGAAAACTGGACAGCACCGGCCACCGAGGATGAAGATCGCCTCTGAATGGGGATTCGAATCCCTATTTTCACATGTTTTTCTTAGCTATTCACTATACTCGAAGACAAATGTTACCGTTATATTGCGTTCAAAACAAAATGTTCCCGTTATTCCAGGATTAAAGGTGTCCCACGCAGTGTCTACACACTTTATTATTCGTCGACTCAAAACAGAGTTGTAACGAATTTGGAGTATATATATGTTGTACCCAATACCAAAGACGTAAAACGTAACACACCTGACTCAAGTAAAATAAATAAGTGGACGGACTCACAAGCCACGGCAAATTTTGTCTGTGAAAAGATTATTAGGATGCTTGATGGCTGCCTCACAGGCGTTGATTATATAAACCGACGGATTATTGGCTGGATAAGTGAATTGGCTCCTCTACTTCTGTTTCAGAGTTCAGACACAGAGGCAGTGGAGACTACCTCCTTAGTGACCTCATCCTCCTCTTCTCTGTCTAATGAGGCTGTTGAGACCTCCTCATCCTTGTTGTCGGTGACCTCATCCTCATCCTCTGCCTGGAAGTAATATGTATATTATTGTTATTGTGCCGAAAAAGATAGGAGCGGAAACCAATGCCCTTTAATAATAATTATAGTAGTATATGAGAACCTGAAAGCTGAGTGCAGTTTTCAGTTCCTCCAGCATTGCAACCAACCGTGGATATTCAGCCGTATATATCTCGAGCACCCGTTCCAGATCCTCAATTTCCTCCGTCTATTGGCAGGAGCATGCATGCATTTGCGTTAAATAGATATTATAAGATATCGATGGGAGGGCTAGTCAAGGGTTGTACACATGGAACTAAGTTTGCATGCGCAAGTGATATATAAATAATGAGTAATTAACCAGCACAAAGTAATAATACAAATTGAATGAAGCATCATAATGTGAGAGATGATTCTACATAACCATAGCAATGGAGAAAACATTACCACTCTTTTGAGGTCGCGATCAGATATATTTTCATTCACCCGAAGTAGTTCATGTTGCACACGGACAACGGTGGCTTCGAAATGCTCATCAAATCGTTGCTTCTGCAAACAAGGTGGCCAACAACCACAAGGGTCAAAAAAAAGAGAGGGAGGAAGCAGTGAAGTTTGAAAGGTGTACAAATACTTGATGGTAAGATTATTTCCATTCACAATCCATGGGTTCAGAATTCATGGCCCTGAACCTGATGATCATGAGGAAAGTACCTTATGTTCTGCGTCACCGCTGAGATTCATGTCGGATTTCAGCTGAACCATCTCGAATGCCTCACGTCTCAGTAAGTTATAAAGTTGCTGCTGATACTCAATTCGTTCACAGACTCTATAGTTCTGTTGTTAATTTTATTTAGCTGGCATAAGGCAGAGATTGAGCATGATACTGTATAATGCAAAGCAGGCAGTGGTAACGTACCCTGAATTTTTGTCGTTCCAACATCAGCGAATCTGAATTGGAGTTCGCCAAATCTTCACCGTATCTTATGATCTCAAGCGTAGGATGGTTGTTAGCGTGGTGGATGTCTATCGCCTGCCTCAACTCGGCCTCCACTTCCTCCACCTCTGTTGGGAAGCATGGGTAACAGATGACGTGGGCCTTGATTCCATGGAGTGACGAGATCTTTCCTATTAATCCAAGGTCGAGACAACGGTTGTCGAGCTTAATGTCAGGCACATTGATGTAAAGGTTGATGACTCGTGGACTTGGCATAGCTCCCTGTACAAACAATATTTTTTCAAAAAAGAAAATTAGAGGCTAAAACTGAGCAGTGATGGATTATTCCTGTGCACATGCTAGAGTACCTGCAGGCTGAGCTCGTATTTCAGATCGTCCAGCGTTGCGGCAAACCGTGGATATTCGACTATAAGTGTCCCGAGCGCCCGTTCTATATCCTCAATTTCCTCCGTCTGTTGTGGCAGGAGCATGCAAGCATTTGCGTTAAATAGATATGGATGGGTGGCCTAGTCAAGGCTTGTATACATGGAACTAATGCGCAAATGATATATAAATAATGAGTAATTAACCAGCACAAAATAAAAATACAGATGGAATGAAGCATCATAATGTCAGGGATGATTCTACATAACCATAGCAATGAACACATTACCCGTCTTTTGAGGTCACGATTAGGTATATTCTCAAGCACTCGACGTAGTTCATGTTGCATACGGAAAACGGTGGCAGAAATGCTCATCGAATCGTTGCTTCTGCAAACAAGGTGGCCAACAACCACAAGGTTAAAAAAAAAAAGGAAGCAGTGAAGTTTGAAAGGTGTACAAATACTTGATGGTAAGATTATTTCCATTCACAATCCATAGGTTTAGAATTCATAGCCCTGATGATCATGTGGAGAGTACCCAAACTTACCATCAGGGCTTGCTAATGAGAGAGATATTGTAAAATAACTCATTTTAGTTTATACCTAAATTTCCCAAACTTACCATCATCATAATAAACAAACTAATATGTCCCTCCGAAATACCTCTAAATACAAATATAAAATTAATTGTAAAATAAGCCAATACAAATCATGCTATATATGTTTTCCAAATTATATACTTCTAATGTAGTTAAAATACAAGCAGTGCCACCATACAGAATAAGTAAACATATATAAATCAGTGAAAATATACCGAGCATGCAAAAATAATGTTTGCTTAACAAATCTAAAAACCTATGACGCTAACGGTTCACTTTAAATTATATTCATACCAGTGACAATAAATTCTACAGGCTGCTACTTTAGATAAACTACACATATTTTAACTGAAACATACAACATATCAATACTGGTAATTTATTATGGAGTGGATAAGTAATTCATGCGTGACAAGATGTATTACCTTATTCTTTATACCATCACCAAGATTCAAGTTGGTTATCAGCTTGCCCATCTCGACTACCTCACCACTCATTGATTTATAAAGCTCCTGTTGATGATATACTTGTTCCAGGAGTCTTGTGGCCTGTTGTTAAATTTTAGCCAGTATAGGCGGAGATTGACAATTAGTTGAGAGCCAGGATACAACTATAGGTATTTATAGCAAATTAAAACTCTAGAGCGCAGATCTTGCTAGAATTGCGTACCCTCCATTCTTTTCGTTCCACCTGTTGATAATTTTAGACTGCATGAGTAGGTGTATATATATACCGTAAGGCTAAAAAGGAAGAATGTTATAATTTTAAACTGCATGCAAGTACGGTGTGTGACAGTACCTTCTTTTTTTGTCGTTCGATCTCTGAATCTGATGATTTCACCATTAGATCTTCACAGACTCTATGGATTTCAAAGGTGGGACGGTTGGGGAGGTTGTTGAATGTGTGTGTCAACTCATCCTCCACTTCCACCACCTCCGTAGGGAGGCAATAGGCACAGTGGATGTAAGCAGTGACTTTCTGGAGTGCAGGGAGGTTTCTGAGTCCAAAGTCTCCAAAGTCGAGACCCAAGTCATCATCCTTTATGACGCACACAGGGATGAGCATTTGGATGACTTTAAGCACTGGCATAGCCCCCTGTACAAATTGTACCTGGTATAATCCGTCACACACTATCTTTCTCAAATTCTGGAATCTTCCACCACCTGAAATACTAATTTTTGTCTGGCAACCGAGGTTGGTTATCTTGAGAAAAAGAAAACAGAGCTGCTTGAACTTCCCAATGATTTCCATATCCTGCTGATACAATTCAGACAAGTGCAGGCTCAAATAGCAGAGCATGGGAAGAGCTTGAGGATTAATCCACTCGGGCAGCCTGTTAAATTCCAACTGATCTAAGGCCAGTACACGGAGATTATTGCAACATAGGACGAAAGGACTTAGTTGCATGATAGCATCTTTGCCAGCAAACTTTTTCGACGTACCGACATCAATGACTTCCATCTTTTTCAGATTACTCAGAGCCAGTAGAAATTCCCGCACCTGTTCTTCGTCCTGCAGAGTTATTCTTGTGAGGAGCGTCCTTAAGTTTCTTAGGTTGCCCAACTCCTTGACAAAGCACTTGTCATCAGCAGCAAAGAACATCCGCAGCTTTACTAAGGACGTCAGCTTCCCAATCCAATCCGGCCCTCTCGTCTTGTCATCAGCACATAGGCACATCAATTGTGTAAGCTGCCCCAGACTCGGTGGTAGTTCTTCTATCCCAGTTCTAGTCAATATGAGTGTCTGCAGGAACTTAAGATGGCCTATGTCTTTAGGGAGCTCATGGACAGGTGTAGATTCTAGACTAAGGTACCTCAGATGAAGTAGCTTCGCCAGATACCTTGTATCAAGATGACCTTGCAGAGGACAACTTACTAGAGACAACACACGCAACAATTTAAATCCAGCAACAAGGGGAATCATTTCTGTACGGCAATACATGGCATTAAAATACCTCACTTTTTTCCTGTCCTTATCATTAACGTGAATGGATTTTGCCTTGTGCAAGGCTAGCCGACGAATCCCACTTGCTTGTGACTCTTCCTTACTACTATCCTTTTTTTGAGGGAAAGACTCTTCCTTACTACTATCCTGCTCCTGCACAACCAAAAAAAGCTCCTCCCTTGACAAATGACGAATCATATGGAGTACCATGTCATGGACACGACAACCTTTTATACATCCATCTATCTCCACTGGTTGGATCATGCCTCTATTTATGAGCTCAAGGAAGTAGCTTTCTCCTACATTAAAAAGATCTTTTTTTGTCTGCTGGAGTAGACCTTCAGCTATCCACATAAATATTAACTTATCTCTACACACAGTATAATCTTCTGGAAACATACCTAGATACAACATGCATGTCCTTAAAGGACAAGGTAGATCGTAGTAGCTGAAAGATAATATCTTCTTCATATTATTAACTTGTGTGTCATCTCCATCTCCATGGCCAAAACCAACTGAATCGTACACATTGGACCACTCCTTTATTTGTTTCCTAGCCAACAAACTTCCTATTGTAACAATAGCTAGTGGTACACCATCACATCTATGCAGTATTTTTTGAGATACCACAGACAATTCTTCATCATCTGGCCAGTTTTCTTCCACGACGCCATCAAATGTCCTTGTGTATAATAGTGTTTTTGATTGGCTTCCAGAAAGTTTTTTCATTCCATAAACTAATTTGTCAATTTTTTCAGAAACATTAGATTTACGAGTAGTTGCAATTACTCTGCTTCTGAGATTACTGTCCACAAAAATGGCATTAATAGTGCCCCATGTCATTGTGTCCCATATATCGTCGATAACAATGAAGTACCTGTACATGGAAGTGGAAGAGCCACGAATCAGTAAAAGCAAACTCACTATATGATGTTCATCATAGTTTATCCCAAGGATTGAAGGCACCTAGCCATTTCCTCCTGTAAGGTATAATTGCTCCTTATATTTATGACTGTTTTCAGAGGGCACCAAATGCGTTGCTGCACGTAGTAATTCTAAAAATAATTATACGAGTATGTAAAAAATTCACTGATTGTTATAATCATCCAACGGTCTAGGTTAATCCCAAATAAAGCTATTGTAATCCACAAGAGAGAGAGAGATTACGATATATCGTTGATTCTTATGGTAATCCGATAGTCAATATTGATCCAAATATTTAATATCAAATGAAAAAAAAAGGGCAGACCCAGTGCCAGGCGGCTCCCACTTGAGTGGGGTTATGGGGAAGGGTTTAACCGAGGCCAGCCTTACCCCTGCAAATATGCAGGGAGACGGCATCGAACCCAGGACCTGGTTAACTAAGGGGCTACATGAATCGAACATTTTATATCCATTATTATTATCTATGGAGTATATATTATTATTTATCTATATCTGTACAAGATCTAAGGATGCATGTGTATTTCAGTAATCTTAAATTGGCATTCAAGCGGTGTACTAGCTAAAAACACTGACAAATATGATAGTGCACAAGATTATGTCTGCTGAATTAGGTTAGTAATTATATACTGTATGTACCTTTTTCCTTCAAGGAAACTTCGAAGTCGGTCAATGAGCTGCCTTTGATCCATATTCCTCAAATCATCGCCAGAGTACCCTTGATCATCAACTGTGGCAGTTAGACTATCAATGGCACTTTTCCTTTTCTTGGCATCATTAACAAGATCAGTGAGAATGTCCCTCAAGACTTTATTTGGGTCAGGATGACAACCCACTGGAACAAAAGCACCACAATCGAATTGATGATATACCTTTTCATATACTGCCTTGGCAAGAGTTGTCTTGCCCAATCCTCCAATCCCAACAATAGAGATTATTTTCAATTCACTGCTGGATGCATCAGCATCGTCCTTCTGTATGGACAGCATCTCAATGAGCTCATCCCTTGGCTCATCGATGCCAACAAGCTGTGAAGCTTTTTTGTAGAAATCCAAAAGGCGAGGATCTGTTTCACGTACAGAATTGGCCACAATATCATCAATTTTGTACCTGGCACGCCAGTCGGCTACCTTCTGGAGCTTCTGCTCGATGTTATCAATGGCCCCATTGATGTCGCGACGAGCCTTGAACTTGCCAAACAGGCCACCCATCTTCTTCATTGCACGATTGAGCTTGCTATGGTTTACAGGCTTCTCGCCACCCTCAACACGCAGGAGGAAAGTGTCGAGGACATCCTCCATGTCATAAGACGCATCCCTAATCTGGCGTGCCCATATCTTGAGTTGCTCGTCGAGCTCATCCCATGGCACTGTGGACACCTTGTGGAGGGCGGCCTGGATGTTCTCCAGCTCCCCATGGACGAACTCCACTTTCTTCTTCAGGTTCTTCTGCAGACCGTATTCAGATTTGAGGAGCTCGAACAACTTGGGGGCGAGGCTGCCGATCGCCCCCAAGACCACAGACATGATGGTGGACTCTGAAACTCGATCACTCTTGGGGTTTTGCTTGCTTTGCTATGTGTAGCTCTGTTCTCTGTTGTTGTGGATTAGGGCTCTTCTGTATGGTAAAAAGCACCATCGCTTGGCTTCGCTTGTCTCTCCACCGACGGTCCGTGTTCCCTATATGTAGGAGTGGGGATTTGGCCGGGACAGAGAACTTGCTAGGCTTCTCTACTTCTCCATCGCCGGTCGCAGCTAGTTTCCGTCGGGTTGCGGCATCAGCCACCAACCGAGAGGAGCAGGAATGGACAATGGTTAGGTTTGGCTGACGCCGGAGTTGGCGCTCCTAGTGTTTAGCCCCCGCTGTGCCAACTGCCAATTCAGCCTAGCAGCTAGGCTTGTAGCGGAAGTGGTGTTAAACTAGTGGCTGTTTATAGTAGAAACAATGGCGCGCTAACCACCGTATATATTATCGTAAAGGATCACATAGCCGCAAAAATGATTTTTTTTAGATAAGAGAGCCGCAAAAATGTAATATGTTCACATTGTTCCAGACGCAATATCTGGCTATAGCTACCGCCGGTGATTCAGACCCTTGAGTTTAATATAAATGTAGAGCCCTAGTTGGGTAGGTGTACGTATGGTTTCAGTTCCTCGCATTTCTTAAGTTTCCCGGTAATGGCACCAATGTGAACCTAAAGTGACGCGTGACCCGTCGAAACTAAAAAACCCGCAACTTGCATATTTGTTAACAAAATTTATGAAAAAGCGTGACCAAAGACCGCCATCCGACGAAGGACCAGCAAATGGGTGAAGTAATGATATGAGCTAACAGCTAACTTATGCCGCCCTGTTTGGCAGCGAAACATATAAAATGACGGTCATACCATCAATCCGGTTCTCTTCCACTATACTACTCTTCCGGTGCCTATCTGGTGCATTGGACCCCCTACGCGCTGTCTGTGTATTCTATTAGTAGGTCACTAGTTCACCAACCCATGTTCCTGCACGGATTAAAATTTCTTATATTGGTTCTAGAGCCAAAGATCGTATTGCTCGAACAAGCACTCTTCCGGCGGATCCTCGTGATTAGGCATTATTTTTTCCCAGATCGTAGCATTAAGTATCTCTTGGCGAGCTATAAGATAATCAGACTTATAAGTAAGTATCTCTTATAAAATATGAGCAACACCAAATCCTTCTAAAGCCCAAACTTCCATTTCTCCTATTCGTTGTCCCCCTTGCTTGGCTCTTCCTCTAACGGGTTGTTGGGTAACAAGTGAGTAGGGCCCAGTAGAACGTCCATGAATTTTCTCATTAACTTGATGAATTAATTTTAAGATATAGAACTTTCCTGCTATTAGAACAGGCTGTTCGAAGGATCTCCTGTTTGTCTATTGGTTTTATATATATATATATATATATATATATATATATATATATATATATATATATATATATATAACTGCTATTGAGCTCACAGCGCTCTAAATAGTTATCAAGCGCGCTAGGCAAATAAATGTCCGCAACTGTAGGAGCTACGTCACCAGACCGCAAATCTCACGGTGATACTTTTTTGGACCGACCTGCCGCAACAGTAATGCTTACTCCTAATTCTAATTCCCTACCGTATATAAGCGGCAGCTATTAAATCTCTTTATTTCCTTCATTTTCTCTCGGCTCCATATTCCCCCAAAATTTCCCCCAAACTGGATCGAGATCGACAATGGTGGCGGCGCCCCTCCCTCCGATTCAGCTCCACCCCACGACGCCCCCAACTCACACCGCCGCCGGCTGATCCCCACCCCCTCGCCGTCGCCCCCGCCGGTGTTCTGGGCGGTAATGGGGCGAGGCCCTCGCGCTCGTGGGAACGGAAGCCCGCGGTAGGGAGCGGGGCGAGGAACCACGGCGGGTCTGCGGCCGGCACGGCGACGGGATCCTGTGGCGGGGAGCTCGCGACGACGAAAGCTCGCGGACGCCTCCAGTGCTGATGGCGGCGCGGCTTCGAACGGATCCAGGGGAGGCGGTGGATCCGTGTGGCCGTGTCCTCAGGCAGCGTGGATGGAGGTGGCAGTTCGTCCTCTCCTCCGCCTAGCAGGAGGCGGCGGCGACCCTCTCGTACAGGCGGCAGCGTCGTCTTCCCCAGGCGGCCCTCCCCACCGTTTTGCGGATCCAGTGGCAGGGCCCCGGCTGCGGCGGCGCAGACCGCTCCATGGCGAGGCGTCATCTCCTCCCCAGCCTAGCAGATCCTGGGCGGCGGAAAGGACTGCACTGGCGAGGGCGGTGGCGAGCCCCGCGCGCAGGTGTTCCTGATCTAGGAACGGCCGTACCTGCCGGATTCCGTGGAGAGCGAACCCGCATCGACGATGCCTGCCCTCATCGATAAAGGTTGGTCTCCTTCCGCGTGGCCTCTGATTCCTAATCTGCTATCTAGTTTGTTGAAGAAAATAATTTCTCCTTGCAGTGCTAGAGGAGAAACGTTGTCCAGGCCTCCAGGACCATTCTTTCCTCAGATTCGTTGTGGGTATGGACTGGAGGCTTCATCTTCATTTACATGCTGGCGTCTCCAGCAGGTCCATCTGTTTTCTCAAGTAGTATATATTGCATCCATGGTTTCTTTTGGCGTGATCTGAGATGGTTTCTTTTGGCGTGATCTGAGATGAAATCCTAGTTAAAAGTTACTTTTTTGGAGCTAATTTCCTTCCAATTGGTTAGCTCATCAGCATGTATGCTGTGCACTCCAACATCTAGTACTAGTAGTAATAATATTTATTGTTTCTTATTGGCAATTACCAATATTTGTTTCTGACTATAAGCATTTCACTACTGCCACTATTTGTGAAAATTGTAAGGTTGCAGAAGCAGAAGGATTTACTCCTATTCCTGTACTGTTGTATTGATTAGTATCGATTAACGTTTACTACCTGTTTGTGGCTCCTGAACTTGTCATGATCTCATTATGAAATGTCAGGCAGTAGGTTTGCTAACCAAGCTACTTGTAGTTTACTTTTGGTAGTAATACTCTTTCCTATACTGATATGATGAGAAATATTAGTAGTACTTTTGGTAGTAGTACTCCTGCATATAGTGCTATGATGATAAATATTAGGATTAATATTAGTTAATCAAGCTACTGGCTGTTTTGCTTTTGGTGGTAGTACTCTTGCGTATAGTTCTATAATGAGAAAAATTGATCTTTAGTTAATAACCCATTGTGCAAAACCATCATTTTTTTTATTCCTAGATGCATCAGTCATTTTTAAACCAGATTGCCTTTTTTTTTTTTTTTTTTTTTTTTGAAAGATTACTCCTACTGGACAAAGTCAAGTGGTAAATATTGGACTTTTGCAACCAAAAGTTTGAAGGAAGCACATCAATATTGCAACCAAAAATCTGATGTAAGCACATCAAATATTGGATTAGTGATATTTTTAAATCTGAAGACTTTAGTTACTATATGAGTATAGGAACCATGGTCTGAATTGCAAGGTTAGTCCTACGTGAATATCCCTGGTAAATTAGATCAATTCTACTTGTGTATTTGCATTCTGATAGCTTTCTTCTGGTTTTTATATGACTAATGCTCTGGATGAGAGATAGCAGCACCTAGAATTGTCCACTATTGCCTTGTACCAGTCATGATTATTACCATTTTTATTAACCTGGGAAACATCAAAATTGATCTTTATCTTCTGATTTTTCCAGATTATGGAGCCATGTTGATGCATGCACATTTCTGTGAGGACTTAGTGTGGATAGAGTAACCAAAATGACAGATTTGCTACTTTATACTCCAAGAAAACATGATGGTTGATATTTTTCCCCATTGTTGTATGTACGAACTGAGCAGAAAATTGTATCTGTTATAAATGAATGTCAAAGTGTACTCAGACTTTTTATCAATCTGATTTCGAATGGTAATGTACATCAGTTACTGCATGAAAATATTTGAATAGCTATTGTTTTTTGGTTTGGAGAAGTCACAATTAGCACAAAGCATTTTCTGGATTCTCCTAATAAAAAACGTGAGAAGGTTTACTCCTATTGCTACAAACTTGTATTACGGTTTGCAAAAATTAAACAATTAGTACTGAGCATTGCAAAATTACTGCTATAAAAGTCATCATTACTCCCATTACTTACTACTAATACACTGGGTAAAAAGATCTATTACTACTAATACGCATGGCAAAAAGATTCTAGATGTTGCCAGACGACTGCACTAACACGTTAAATACTTTCACGGTTGAAGATTGCACTTTTATGGTTAATCGATGGGAGCTGAGAATACCAACCAAACAAAATTACTGTTACGGCACTAATAAATCATGGACTAACGAATAAGTTTACTACCAATAAATTTTACTACTAATGAATTTTGATACAATAAGTTTACTACAAATAAATTTTATTACTAATAAATCGTGGACTGTTTTGCATTCTGAACGAAGAAGTTTACTACTAATATCTTGTTGCTACAATAATTTACGGTCAGTGAACAGATTTAATAACTCATTGCTACAAGAAAATTTACGGTTAGGGGGCAGAGTTTACTGTTGCGGATTCCAGGTTGGATTGGCTGTACGGAAGTTTACGGTTGCGGGGCGATTTTTACGGTTGTGGGGCCTCTTTTTACGGTTGCGGGTTTCTAACGTAAGAAGCATGCTGTCAGATGGCTGGGCGCGCTATATATATATATATATATATATATATATATATATATATATATATATATATATATATATATATATATATATATATATATATATATATATATATATATTTCATTCATATTCATAGATTATTTTTCTTTACTTGGCAACTACGTGTTTCTCCAAAAAAATTGCTTAAACAAATTTTCTATCTACAAAATTACAATATGTGACCTTTTGTTTTGGCATTGCCCTTTGTCTTTTCCTTCAAATAATTTGTGGTCACTGCGCTTCATCATCATTAGTTTTTTTTTTAGAAAAGCGGGAAAAACTTTGCCATATTTTATTAGATGAATAAAAGAAAAAAAAGAGCATTATTATTTACAGACAACTTGGAGGAGTATGAAAGCTCTCCCGACTTCTAACATGAGAGCGAGCTAGCCTACTACAGGGCACAGGTGCCCAAAAAAAAACCCTGAAAACGACTAAAACAAGAAACACAAAAGGGAGCTCCAGCTCCTCAAGAACCCCAAAACAAACCAAAAGACAATTACTCCCCACCAACGATGGGTCTTGTATCACATGACTAATAAAAAATGCATTCTAGTGAATGACATGTGGGACCATGATGTCATCCTCTCTCTTTTCTTCTCCATGGTGACATCACACCACGGCGGAGATGATGGCTATGGCCACGGCGGGGGATGCCAGGGATGGTTGTGGCCGCGCTGGGGAAGTCGCGTGTAACAACTCCAGTTTTAGGGTTAGACAAATCTTGCATCATGAGCATGATCATCACATAAGCATCATTTATGGCATTTTTGTGGCAATATTTTGAGTGCCTATTTTAAAAATGCAAATAGGGGTTTTCAAGGGTTTTCTAGAAGTCAAACTTGTGATGCTTTTCTCAAAATGGAGCTTTAACAAAGTTTAAAGAGAAGAATTTTTGGAGAAACTTTTGTTTTGACCCCAATTTATAAAAATGACTTTTGGTGCTTCAAAAATGACAAAAACAGTTTTAAAAATTAATTTTAAATGAATTTTTGTGGCCCAAATTTTTATTTTCAAATCTAGGCAGAATCTGCAAAAACTTTCTTCATGAAAGTTATTCATCTTTTAATTTTGAGAAACTTTTGTTTTTGGACCAAATTCAAGTTCGCAATAATTTTTTTGAGTTATGGGCAGTCAAACCTTTTATTTGAAAAGTGGGACCGAGTGGGACCCACCCGGCCACCTGTCATCGTTCTCTCCTCCTTCCCCTTACGCTCATCGCGTCGGGCCGCCCGACCGCCGCAGCGATGCGCCCGCGCCCGTTTCCTCGCCTCCCCGCCCGAATCGAGCACCGACGCCCCTCCCGTCCTCGCCTTGCCGCGCCCGCTTTGTCTCCCCCTCGCTGCTACCACGCGCCGCGGCCGCCATTCCGCGCCGCGAGATGCCGCACGCGCCGCATGCCACGCCGCGCCAAGCAAGCGCGACAACGGCTCCGCGACGCCGCAACGGGCACGCCACGGCACTTGAGCGCCGCGGCGTCGCATCGTCTCGTCCCCGCCGCTGCCCCGCCTGCGCCGCGCGCATCGCGCCGAGCGCCATGGCGCTGTGCCCAAGCCGCGCCCGTGAAACCCCCTTCCCGGTCCAAAGTGGACGGCCCCGGCGCCCTTAAAACACCCGCATCGCCTCCTCACTCACTCGCCCCACCTCAATTCCATCTTCCCCGCGCCACAGAGAGCTCCCTCGGAGCCGCCATGGCCGCCGTCGAGCACCGCACCGGCTAGCCACCGCTTCACCCAACCATTTTCGCTCCTGAGCGCGTCACCAAGGTCGCCTTGCCTTCCTCCATCTTCCCCGCGAACCCGTGCTTCGAGCCGACCCAAGGTTGAGGCCAATCGGCCGTCTTCTTCTCCGCCACCGGGAGCCGAGCGCCGGCGAGCTCTTACGGCGCTGCCGTCCGCTCGCCTCGGCCACCATCTTCACCCCCTAGCTCGCGCACTAGCTCCGCCTTGTCCTGGCGAAGCCCGTAGGCGTTCCCTCGCGCGCCGCCGTGCCTTACTCTGGCGAGTCGCCGTCGTCCGCCGTCGCCGCTCGCCGCCGTCCGATGCGGCCGTCGATTTAGGGCACTAGGGACCACATCTTCTACACCGCCGGACTCGCGCCGTCGCCCTGAGCACGCTGGTGCCAACCCCGCCGCCGGAGACCTCGCCGCCGGCGAGCTCTCACCGGCCGGAGCCGGCACCCTGTTCCCGGGTGGCCGACAGGGTGGCCCGTCGGCCGGGTCCCACCCGTCAGCGCCCCTGGCGCAGTGCGCGCCCGTGTGCGCCACGCGGGGTACGCGTAGCAGCGCAGCCGCGCGTCAGCCGCAGCGGGGGAAAACGCTGGGTGCGCGTAGCATTTAGGTTATTTCCCGGTTTTAAAAATGAATTTCAGAAATGATGATTTAATCTTTCAAAAATCATATCTCACTATTTATAGGTCCATTTTGGGTGATTCAAGTGCCAATATTTTTCTTATGATGAGCTTTATGCATGTAGGGTATTGGTGTATTTTTATAAAATACTTTTCTGTACTGTATTATTTAATGCCTTTAATTGCTTAAATCTTGTTAAATGCATAAGTAAATGTAGGTTTATCAGAAAAATGTGGTTCTTGTTTTGTTGCTCTAGTTAGGAGATGCTTTATCTATGAAAAATATTATTTATATATGTCATATGTAGAAAATGCCCTGTTTAATTATTGTGCTTGCTTTGCTTAGAGTTTAGGAAATTCATAATTAATTATTTATGCGGCTTGATAATTTTTCTAGGGTGTTTTTATACTTATAAGTAGTTGTTAAGCACATGATCTCTGTTGTTTGACACTTTTCATAATACAAAGTATTTTTAGGTCTTGGTTGGTTGCTGCCTTGTCCTTTTTGTATAGGATAAATGGTTTACTGTTTTGGCTTGAAAATTTTATGGTAGGCTTGTTGTTACCTAGCTTAGCTACTGTAATTTTTGTAGATTTTTCTGAACAGTATAGCTATAGGTTGCTGTTATACCCTGTTGTAATCATGATCGGTTAATCGTCGAAGTCTAGGTTAACTAGTGTCCTTGATATGTTTAATTAGGGTTATAAAAGGTGTAACATGTTAGGATGATGTTGACTACATTGTAACTTCATGATTGGTTCATCATTATCATCATACGCCTTGATTTCGTATTGCACTTCCGATATTCATACGCACGATGCATCATACAGGATTGCCGGAAGGAGTGACGCCAGTAGTTCCCGAGGAGCCGGAAGGAGAGGAGCAGCAGGGAGCAGTGCTGCAGGAGGCAGCACAGGACGAGGATCCAGACGCTGACTTGCCTGAGTGCCCTAACCATCACCCTAGCTCCTTTGAGAAAGGCAAGCCCGGAGCATTAGTCCTACGGTTTTCAAAATGTTTTACTTGAGTCATTTATTTATTATGATGCATTAAGTTAATAGGCGTTGACTTGGAACCGTTACTGCATTATGATTACCTTGATCCACCTGAATACTTTACCCTAATTAAGTTCAGGATCACGCCTATGCTTAGCACTGCTTAATTAGATCGGTAGAAGACGGGTGAATGACCCTCATCCGCGAGGTAGGTGGTTACTACCCTATGGTTGATACTATGGAGGTTGGTTAGAGAACATAACCATGTGGCCTTGTTAAATCATGACTAGTCGGAGTTTGTGGTGTGTTAGACCACGGAAACTCCGGCGATGTCACTTAATGGGACTATGGCTTTGTACGTCCTCGGATCATGTTGAACAATGCCTCACAGATAGCTGGAAGGATGCGATCATCCAACCGCGAAGCCTTGAGGATGTTTGGGCCGGCATTTCAACGGAGTTGAGTGTGTTGCCCACAGGCGCGGTATTAAAGCCAGTGGCCGGTCACGCCGGAGGTACCTGGTAGCCGGGCATGCCCTGGTGCAACCGTATTCGTTGAAATCCGTGTTTCCTCTCGAATAGACCAAGGTGACCGTCACTCGTTCTGGCCGGCGAGTGTGGTTTGTGTGAGAAATACCCTTGGTGGTTTGCAATCGATTATAATCGCCATCGTTCTACGGACAAAGTGAACACTTGACCGAGCGGCATTGTCGCAAATCATTGTGAAAAATAGGATGGTTATGGTTCTATGTGTTGATCTTGGTATGCTCAACCCGAAGGATAGGATAGCATTGCTTGCTCATACCCCGGAGATGGAGTAGTACAGGTGCTAACCTAGTGATGTCAGGACCCAACTTAAAAGATGTTAAGCTAGAGAGTCTTTTATAACTAAATGATTAGTAATAAGCTCACCTTTTTATCGCAAGTTTAAATGAGTCAGCTACCCCACTTATAAAGCCTTACATACTCCTTGGTGTCACTTTATTTTCATTTATGTCGGGTAAGTCTAGCTGAGTACCTTCTTGTACTCAGGGTTTTATTCCCCTTGTTGTTGCAGATGGTGAGATGTTCTATGGCTATTGCCCAACTTGCTTCTACCCTGCGTATGGGGATGAGTAGATCGTGGGCACGATCAATCTATCTATCGTACCTCTATGATGTTGTCGGATGTGATGTTGGACCAGGCACTATGTTTCAACTAAGTGTGCGTTTGTGAACTAAAACTTTATTTGCTTCCGCAATTTGGATTTGAACTCGGTATTGTAATATTTATTTCGTACTCCGATGTAATCTACTATTTGCGAACCTATGCATCACTATGAACTGTTGTATGTTGAACTCAATTCGGTCTGGGCTGTATTGTTGAAAGTTTGAAATCCTTCGAGATTTCACGGACTACCGGGTTGATATAGCCACAGTGTGCTAATTAAGTTGCTTTGGCGACTCATAAGTACATTGTGTTTATATTAATTGGTCGGTTCTGTTACATCGCGTCTACCGCCAGGGATGTCGCGGTCGCCGCCGTGGAAGACCATTGCCCGGGGTAGTCGCAGCCACGCCAAGGGAAGTCGTGCCGCTGTCGGGTAAAGCCACGTCCGATGCTGGGGATGGGCAGGCCGCCACGCTTCTTGCAGTAGCCCGATGACGCTGCCCGCTGTGCACCAGCTGAGCCGGCAGATGCCCGCCACGTGCAGTGCCGCGCGTGGTCATGTCGCCCTTGCAGAACTCCACGACTAGATCTGGGGTGGAGCGCCACCGACAAGGGCTCCGGGGAGGTAATCGTTGCTGGGCAAGGCCGATGTGAAGGAACCGCCGCTATAGGCGAGAGAGAGAGAGAGAGAGAGAGAGAGAGAGAGAGAGAGAGAGAGAGAGGCGCGTGGGTGAGAGAAAAAATAATTGCCTAGAGTTGTTGGCCCAACGACAACATGTAGAGAAGGAGAGGATTTAGGTTGCCAGCAAATTTGTTAAGCCATGTAATAGTCTGTTGTTTTTTTGCCCTCACTATCTAAATTTGGGATAGATAGCCTTTAGGTAGCCTGTTGAAGATGCTCTGAGACCAGATGTTCTTCTTCCTCGAGCGCATCCGACACTAAGTATTTTTTTCCGAGTGGAACTTCATTTTCTTTGATTGATGTGCTCATGGTACAAAGTGATTTGGAGGTAAAAATCGTTGGGAATTTAAAGTACGGCGAGCACCATACCTTGCCATATTGAAAGCTCTGTCCCTGAAGAGCATCCTAGCTGGCCGCCCTCGACATGGTGGTGGCAGTGTCATGTGATCAGCTAGCTCCGGGGCGGAGCGGCCCGATAAATTTGGTTGTTAATGTTTTTTTAGATAAAGGATAATATTATACCCGGCTTCTTCTATCAAAAGATAGAATCAGACCAATTATTACAAAGTTTACCCAATGGGCACAAAAACACATGCTGTCAACAAAACAGCCAGCCGTGCTAGGAACCAAAACGAATTAAAGTTCAAGCTAAATATGACCAATTAAACTTGAAGATAGCCATCCTTTGGAACTAAAAAATTGCAGCGCCGACGTCTCAATGAAGCGTCCGACCATGACCAACTCGCTCCTTCGATCATCATGCCGCCCAGCTTGCCCATTGTCAAAGCCAAAACGTTCCCCGAAGAGTACTGCAAGAAAGTTTTTGTCTACATTTATCAAAAACCACTTCGTTTTCGGTTAACCAAATAGCCCAACACAAGGCAGCCTCACCGTTAACAACAACGAATTATACTTTTTGTTTCCCCTCTTTGACCGGACTTGAAACATGTTATTCAAATTCAATTTTTCCTTCAACTGTTTTTGTGTTCATAGCACCCCAATTTACCACTGTCTCTAACCAATCAACTGATGGAAAATTAGTAGTGAAGGCATTCTTGCCCTTTTCCTCAATCTCCCACTTGTGCTTAGCATGAAAAAGTTTTTCAGGTAGTAGTTTTTCCACTTCCACTGCTAACACTTCAGCAGTAATGGAACCTTCCAAAACACGTACCACTCCCAACTTCTCTTCAGCTTTCTCTTTCTCTTTTTCTTTGGGGCTTTCCTTAGAGACATGGATATAAAAGAAACCTAGGCCCTGAACAGCAAAGCCATAAGGTAAGGCACAAATCGTTGTCTTTTTCATATTTGGACAATTTCTTTCCACATGATCACCACAACAAATGTCACAGCACAACACTACAGTACACTCTTGCATGGTATGACCTTTTTTGTGACAACGAAAACAAATAGGCTTGTTTTTTCCCTTTTTAACACCCTTAGAGGACTCTGGAACATCAATAATCATAGAATCACAATTGGCACTAGATTGGACTGAGTCTTTAGGAACATCAGGAGTAACCTGTTTACCATCGCGCTGGTTGTTGTTTGGCACCCCTTCGCCCCCCTTCCCTGCAGGCGCTTGAGTTGCTTGTTGAGGGCCAGCATGGACCGTACCACATCCAGGTACCGCCTGCTGTTGCTGGTTCGCCCCTCCCCCTGGCGTACCTCCCGAGGTCGAGGATTGGAGGTTGCCCGCGGCTGTCGTGGTGGGCGCACCTCCTTGTGCAGCGGCGTTGCCCACCGTCCCGGGCTCGGAGGGGCCACCAGATGGTTGGTGTTGTCCACCCCGGCCACCACCCCCCCCCCACCGGCCGCGCCGACTTGAGGTTCTCCCGCAGCGCCTTCTGCCCCGAACGGTCCAAGATGGAGTCCATTCGGGCCTTGCTGCACAGCAAGACCTTCCTCCCCATGGAAGGCGCCTTGATGAGGTTGGTTGTAGGGGGCGCCGAACTCATTCCAGTTGTTGTGGCCTCCACCACCATTGTAGCCATTGAAGCCTCCTCCATATCCTCCACGGTCACGACCTCGGCCACGCGTCGGGTAGGTTTCGCGGTTGCGTCCTCGTCCTCCGTAACTGGGTTGAACCCAGGCTGGAATCCGGGGTTGAAGCCGCGACCGCCTGCGCCTACGCCTCTCTCGAAAGCACCCGCATCTCCACCCCTCCGATCCGCCATTGCTCTTCCTTGCCGCACGACCTCCACGAAACTGTGTCGCGGAGGTACGAGATCGGTTTTTGGCGGCGCAGATCGAGGTGTACTGGAGATAACTCTAGTCCCGGTTTTACTGAACAAGGCCGTAAGCCCCTTCGCGGGCCTGAAGACTTTGCCCGGTCCAAGTATAACCACTGAAACAGACACCGCTTGATCCGTGATATGCAATCCCACCAATTTACCCCGATCTGTTTCCCCCGTTCCTCGTGGGGTGTCTGCGGTCGAGACAGCCGCCGGAGAGAGCGGAGGGAAGACAGACTGAGAGTTCAAACTTTCACACCAATTCGAATCCAACGTATTCTTCCTAGGCTGGCTTGTCATCCCCGGCGACTGGTTCAAGCCCGCCTCGACACATCGTACCACCTCGGTCGATAGTGTCTCGGCGATCAGCCTTCCACCAGAACTCCTGGATGACGCACCTGTGCCTTTGTCATTTTTTCGTTGGTATGTGGCTTTGTCTAATGCGTCCCCAAGAGTTCTCGGAGGAGAAACTCTGGGAGGAGGCAATGGACCTGAGCAAGGCACACCTTCGAGCTTTTTTTGAACAAGTTTGGACACGATATTCTTTGCTAAACGAACATCACTGGAACAAGGGGACTGATTTCCTGAATCAAGAGATTTTTCAACTCTATACAATTGATTTAAAGTAAAACCTGCATCCACAGCCTTGTTAATAAAATTTGGTGTCGAAAGATCTTCGTCGTCGTCCGAGTCATCCAAGTCTGAATCACAAGACTGTGACCGGAACTTGTACCGAATCGGAGCCGACTGTTCTTGAACTCCATGAACAGGTTTTGGCCGCCTCGACGCTTCAACAGCCAGATCGACTACCCTCGAGAGCGCCTCACGCCCTTCTGCACAACGCTTGGCTTCATCCACTTCGTCATCGTCCCCATCTTGAACCGATGGGCGAAGAGCTTTGGCCGTCTCGGGAGCCAGGGTTAAACTCCTGACTCGCAACTTCATCAGCACATGACAGCCTCCGCCTACGCACACAACAGAAAAAGAACCACGGGAAACGGCAAAGAAAGAACGAAGAAAAACAGTAAACTGAACCTGTTATCACATGTGCCGGCGCCGGTGAGGCAGCCGAGATTTGCCGCTGGACAGGAGACAGGTTCGGATCCCGATGATGATCTGCTCGCCGTCGTACGCCTCCGCGTCAGTACCGGCGCGACCAGGATTCGCCTCCAGACCTTGGCGAATCGCGTGTAGCCGCGTACCCCCGCGATTCACCTCGTCGGATCGGATGTGGCTTCGCCCCCCGTACACCAGCGGCCGGCGCGCTGTGGCCGCACAGCAGATCCCAGCGGTAGCTCCGGCACTCCGACAAAGGACGGTGGCCGGCGGGGCCCGCCGGTCGACCGTCCGATCCGGAATTCGCGCTCCCTCAGTCACCGCCTGTCTCTGTATTACTAAACTAATCCTGTTTGGAATGGGATGGTTGTTAATGTTAGAGATCTGTCGATTACTTTTGGCTGCCTTCGATACAAGCAGGCCATGTCTTAATTTATATATGAATATCTTATTATTCTTCATGCTTGATAATACAGCACAAGTGGAGTAAGCGTGGGCGAATTGCAAGGTGTATTCATGTGGCTGGCAACATGTACCCATACAGTTACACGCCCTTTTCGAGTAGTGGGGAGGGATTTGGGGACAGAGAACTCGGTACTCTTCTGTTTTTTTTTCTCCATCGCCGGCCCCCGTATCCGTCACGGTCCCCGTATCCGTCAGGTTGCGGCATGGGCCACCAACAGTGTGGGAATGGACGATGGGGGGTTTTGGCTGACGCCATATGTTGAGGAGTTAGCGCTCCTAGCTTGGCCCCGCTGTGTCAATTTCGACCCAGCAGGCTTGTAGAAGAAGTTGGAAACAATGGCGTGCTAACCACCGCATTAGCGTAAAGGACACGTAGCCGTAAAAATGTAATATCTTCGCATTGTTCCAAACACTATATCCGGCCGGCTATAGCTACCGCCGGTGATTCAGCCCTGGTGAGGGTGACTAGTATCAGGGGCGCGCGCATCCGCGCGCCCATGGCCCCGTGCGGCAGCCAATTCGAGGAAACATGACATTGTCAGCCATGTGTATGAGGAAGTCTAGCTTGTGGCATAGGATTGGTTTAAGTTTCAACAGTGAGCAATCTGAATATAGTCCCGTTTGGTTGTGTCATAGAATTCACATAGCGTGTGGTCAGCAATCGGCAACATTCACATTCATGCATGACATCAAGTAAATATATAGCGAGATGGTTATACAGGTGTGTGGCATAGATATTCCACCATAATCATATATATAGCATACATAGGAGTTCTTGTGCAGCATTCACATTCGGTATAGCGGGACATGGTTTGGGTCTACATAAAGGCGGGTTTTGGCCTTCAGTGGACTCGCTGATTCTTATGACAATAATTAGTGCAATGCATAGATTTGATCGATTCCCAGCCATGGGTGTCATCATCGGAGGTGCCATGGAGGAATTGTTGTTAGTGCCACATAGTTTCGAATTGCGTTAGACTTGGTCAGATTCCCAGCCCATTGTCTGAACAACGTGGTGATTAATAAGTGCTTTATACATGTCGGAACACTATGTATGCTGTTTAGATGTAGGGAATGTGGTGATTGACAAGCATATTACATATGAAGATTGCATGGAATAAGTTGTACTATATAGATTTTCATTTTGTTTGCCGCATTTACTGGGATCGGAGTCTTGATATGTTTGCTCGACAATTTTGGTTCCTCATCGATTGACATGGATCTGTACGGGAGTCTTAGATGGTGTCCACCAAAAGTTGAAGAGTACTTCATAGCCATATACAGGATATCAAAATGGACGCTGGATGTTCATGTCACAAAATGTAGGATCGATCTGCAATGAAGTGTTGTAGCTCTTGCGTTTTCCTTGTGGGCTAAGCTCTTCGCTTGTTCATCTCAGATTATATACGGAAGTGCCATACGAAGGGAATCAATTTTGTTTACGACTTTGGCACATCAATGTAAATGCAGAATTCTTATATTAAGACAAACGATCTCTTGTGCCTATGTTTCTCCGAGTGTAATATGGAAGCATGTGTTTTCGATAAAATATTGATGTGCGAGACCTTTGTTGTCAAAATTACACCAGAAATTAAAATTGTCATCCAAATAATGTCTGCTTTCTCTTATTGTACCATGTGTTTTGGTAACATATTGTTCTGCAGAAAAGTCAGTTGATGAAGGGAAAAAAAAAGGAAAACTTCAAACTACACATGGATTATTTAACTAATTACCATAGGCTTTGGTTAGATTAGTTTACTTTGTGGAAAACATAAAATGTGTGGCAATATTAAATATGCTTTAGTAGATCAGTGTAATAAGAGGACAATTCATGGTATTATCTAAAACCTAACCATATACCTAATGCGAAAGGTCAAGCTATTATTACCATTATACGGAGTTTGAACTATAGCTGCTACTTAGAAGTGACACTACAGTGCGCTATTGACAATTTGAGATGGAAAGAGTACCTATACCTGCAGCAGAGAACTAAAGTGAAACTTCGAGATGGGTGTTCAGTACAGGTTCTCACTTAATCTTGTCGCCGACGTTTTTAATCTCGCTGACCTACACAATGCAGCAAAAGTGCTTTCATGAAACCTATGATCTAATTTGACTGGAACTTAAAATGTAGGCTACCATACATACAAACATAAAAAGAGAAGAGGTCACTGAAGAAACATGTGCCTGTGAACAGTGAAAACATAAAAGGCCAAATATGTGACATATTATCCTCATTTCTTTGCATAAGAGCTGGTATTCATATATGAAATGTAGAAAACCATGAGGCACATATATGAAGGAAATTTGGTGAAAAGCGACAACAAAATTGAACTAATACACACAAATGCCTTTGTCACTTTTTTTATAATTTTCAACTATCTAAAAATGCTAAAATCTCAATTCGATCATTTGCATAGAAAATAACATGGCCCATTGCATAATCAAATAAACGGATTTAACTGCAACCAATTTTAGCTTGTAGGCATGTGTATCCTTCAAAGTTAAAGAAAATGCGAAGAGACAAGGACATTTTCAGCTGCATGTGTTAGAAAAAATCTATGGCTCAATAATCACTTTTTCTTTTGACCAAACATGTGTTGTGCTTCTCGGGGTACAAAACAACACAATGGTTAAAGATAAAAGAGGGCAACTGGTCTACAGCTGTATGTGGTTCTAATGAAAGCAGAATACAAAGTTTACAATATTGTACCATAGCCAACTGTTGACAACCAAAAAGTATTAAGGTCACTCCCAAATTCATGGTTAGGAAGAACAAATCAGGGATTATTCCTCCAAGGTAGTGAACATTAGATCAGCGCATGAAATGTGTTAGACAAAACTTCTTTTTAAAAAATCAGAGATGGGTTCTGAATTCCTCAGAGGTAGTGAGCATGAGATGAACTCATCAAATGTGCCAGGGAAAATTTGATCAGAGATGGACTGTCATGTGAACCTCCTTGTTTCATTTAAAAAATGCTAACCAAAATGAAAATCAGTTCACTAAAATGTGTCAAAAGTAAGGCTCCTCCTAAGACTGTCTTTTTTTATAGTACATGGGGTTTTTTAAACCACCATCAGTCATGTTGAACTTTTTTCAGAGAATTGCCCACCCCACCCCCCCCCCCCCAAAAAAAAAGGAAAGAAATGGAGAGCGGTCTATGGTCGGGTCAGTGAACACTGCACTACTGTAGTTTAGTGATGCAATAACTAATCTAAAATCTTTAGTGCTGGCCTCCACATAGTTTGCCCACCATGCATAGTTTTTCCAAGGTTTTCTATATTGTACTGAGGATCGAATCAATAAATAGCAGACATATCTGCAAAGGCAGAGTTCAATGTTCTATTATTGTCATAGGGAAAGGCAATCAAGTGTCAATCCAAAACTAAATCAGAATTAGAAAGAAAACCCTAAACTTGTTAAACCTCTTTCAGACTTTGGAAGGGTATGCAACTATTTCGCTGAACTAACACTCTCAAGTCAATTATATGTACACAAATTGGAAGCCTCTGTGGTAGGTATCAAATTGTAATCTGCTGTTGTGGCCAATCTATTTTGCAGGATCAAAATGCAAGCAGAAAATGTTTCACCATCTAACTTTGAAGGAAGAGTATTAAGGCACCAATGTTAGTATCAGTACTTTAAGACTTATGAAATTGACCTGATAAAATTGCTGAGAAGTGTTATTTTCCCAAAGGCAACACCATCAGGCAAGGAACCACTAAAACAATAGCAAACAAATTATCTTAACACAATCTAGAAAGCTGCACTAAGAGTAGCATCATTGTTGCTAGCAAACTGAATAAGAATCACAAACTAATGACAGACAAAGGTGCATCAAATTTGTTCAGAAACCACTAATTTAAATAATTGGAAGCTTTATCTTTTTTTATGCAGAAGGTCTTGAAGTTAATAGAGCAATGGTACAAACGAAAAACCAGACAAAAGAGAACCACAGGCATACCCTTATGACCAGGCGTTGTGAAGTAACAGGTAGAGTTTATGAATTACCTGTACGAAACAAATATTGTCGATTCAATCAATAAGGAATGACATGTAACCCAAAGGCATGTCTTTGCCTTACCCAAATATTGGCTGTTACATATAACAATGTGTAATCAAACATGGAGCAAAGAGTTTAATGAAATAGTTGTTGAAGCACAAAACATATGTAAAAAAATGATTTGACAGTCAAAGAGATGGTAGATAGCAGTTCTATCTTCGAGCTATATTATGATGTGTTCAAATAATATCTTTAGACCTTAACCTGTTAGGTACCATTCATAAAAAATGAATTGCATTTGAAATCAAAATAGGGCCTTACTTATTAAGATTAGGATGGAAACCATTTTGTCGTGGAAGTGTACCTTTGCGATCAAAAAAGAAACACAACCATTTTATGCAAAACTCTAATATATCACATTAGAGTTAATCAAGAGAACAACTATTCCAAACATTGTAACACCAAGAATAAATGGAAGACTATAAATAGTCGCATTCGCATCCAAATTTTATGCAAGCACCAAATACAACAAATGGACACCGGTGACTATAGCGAAACTGTCCTAGGATCAATTGAGGCAAGCATGCGGAGGAGGGCAATTCGTAATTGCTGAGGGTAATTTTGCAGAGGATGAAGCTGAAACCCTACAGCCTGCATCGAAAGTAGATACAACTAAATTTATACTACCGCACAGATTAGTGGTCTGTAACTATGAAAAGTGAAAGGAAGTAAAGCAAGGTATAAGTCAAAGACTGGAATATTCAGGAGGCATAATTTTGCAAAAAATGTCTACAACTATATGAACCTACCTAACCTTGGAATGGTATTAGTCATATCCCACAATCAACTATATCAGTGATGAGGACACAGGGAAACCAATATAAATAGCAGGCAAGGAAAAATAAGCTGGAATCATGGAAATGGGAAATGTACCTGTTGAGATACACAAGGAGGCTTTTTATGCAAGTACATGTGTATGCATATGTAAGAGAGTATATTAGACATTTTTTCAGAGGCTTCAGGAAAAAACTTATGCATAGTGGTAACCTGCTACAGCGTACCAATACATATTAAGTGTTTCTATTGGTTCTATTGGAGCCTAAGTGGAAGATTGCTTAATCTCAGCAAGTCATGGTAAATTTGAAATTGAAGGAAAAAGCATGATTTGTGCCGAAACTATTAGTTCAAACAGATCTTAAGGGTTGATTCATGCACCACAAAATTAGAACCTTTTAAATGGGCCATGAGTGAAGCTATAACTGGAAATATAAGATAGGCCGAATAAACAGTGATATATTTTTGAACTTGTTTTATTACTTTCTTTCCACTATGCAATGAGTTGAAATAGTATCATACTTGAATAAATGAATAATAAAAAGCTACGGATATAAGGCATGCCTTGCTTACCTGAACTTATAAATCCATCACTTTGATCTCTACTACTGCACATGGATGGCTCATGTCTCAGAACCAAAACCTTGGGCTGCATAGTAACAATTGACCTTGATTCCATTGTCTGAAACAAATGTGCAGTCATTAGAGCTACTATGAACCAAGAAAGGAAATGAGCGCAAGGTATACCAGATCGGCTGTACTGCTCCAGCCTATTGCCCATTACCTGCAGAGAGTGTAACTAATGACTTGGACTCTTTTGTCTGAAACAAATGTGCAGCCTCTTAACTACTGGACCTGGAAAGAAAATTAGCACAAGATATACCAGATCAGTCATATTGCTCCAGCGTATTCTCCATTACTTGTAGAGAGGATATTTTGTAAACAGGGAACCTAAAATAAGAGAAGGCAATGGAGCAAGTAATGGAAAGGAAATAATCGTCACTACCTTGAATTCACAAGAAATTCACAGATAACTGTACAGGTGTAGATGGGAATCAAATGACCTACAGCAAAATAGCGCCAGTCCCAAATTAGATAAACATATGGACATATTAAACCTAATACAAGGCTAGAGTCGTATATGTAAAGAATAAATGAGAAGAAGATGCTACTAATTAGGCTGAAGCTGAATCCTCGACCAATTGCTTATAAGCATGTTCAAATTAAAAGGTCTCGTCAATTTTCACGAATTAAACAAAATACACAGGATTTGAAGCCTATCATCGTTTTTACCTCGGTATAATCACTCAACAGGAAAGGAAGCGAGCAGGAAAGGAAGTGAAGGGGCGAACATACCTGGGTACTCGTTTCCGGCGAAGTGCGCGATGAAGAACAAGACACTGCGGAGGCGGCATGGCTCCTGAACGGCATCGACCCGCATAGAATACATGGCTACCGGAAGACGCCCAGTCCAGGCGCCGGGGCCAGGCCAGCACACCACCAAGCCGAAGAAAGAGGAAGAAAAGGTGGGCGCCGCCGCCATGACCGCCGTCAGCTAACCCTAACCCTAACCCTAGGCCACATGGTGAACGTCACCTGCGAGGATCTTCGTGGTGAGGAGACGTGGATACGGAGAGAGAGGGAGAAGGGAGGAGGCGACCTGCCCCGTCGCCGGCGCGCCGCCCGCCCACGCCGCCGCGTGCGCCGCTGCGGCCGCGCCGCCGCCGCCGCACCGAGCTGGTCGCGAGCGCCAGCCGCCGCCCGTGCGCGCCGCCGCGCCGCCGGCATCGTCGCCACCGCCCCTGCTGGTCGCTTTTTTTTTTACGTGAGGAGGTCGGGGTCGGGGAGGACGGAGACGGGAGGAGGCCGACTGTTTTTTTTTTTTTTTTAATTTTTTTCCTCTGTATATATATGCGGTGTGGCGGCTCAGAAGCTGAAGCCGGTAAAGAGCGCGAGAAGCTGCTTCTTGCAGGAAGCCGCTCCGAACGATCACAATCACACGATTCAAGATCGGACGGCCAAAACAATTCGAATGACGTGGCCTCGCGGCCCGGCCGGGGAGCCGTCCGGGCTTATATAGTCTTAATACGAATGAAATTGGGTAGAGGTGTGTACTTATGATTTCAGTTCCTTGCATTTCTTAAGTTTCCCGGTGACAGCACCAATGTGAACCTAAAGTGACCCGTGACCCGTCGAAATTAAACAACCCGCAACTTGCATATTTATTAAATTTATAAAAAAAAAAAGCATGACCAAAGACCTCCATATTATCCGACAAAGGACCAGCTAAAGGATGAAGTAATGATATAAGTTATATAACAGTAACAGGTAACTTATGTCACCCGCCCGCAACTTGCATATTTATATTAATAAAATTTATAAAAAAGCATGACCAAAGACCGCCATATCCGACAAAGTACTAGCTCATGGATGAAGTATGATATGAGCTATATAACAGCTAACTTATGCCACCACACAAGGACTTATTGGCTTCTTTTTTATTCGTGAAACATATGAAATGACGTTCATACCGTCAATCCCGTTCAATCTCCTCCACTATACTCTTCCTGTGCCTATCTGGAGCATTGGACCCCCCCCCCCCCCCCCCCCCCCCCCCCCTCCCCACTCGTGCCTTCCATTAGTAGTTACTGGTTCACCAACCTGTACAGAAAATTTTCTTATATTAAGTGTTTGTTTTCTCTACCGTTTATTGGTTTATATGAATTTTTCATCCATATTCATAGATTTTTTTCTTTACTTGGCAACTATGTGTTTCTCCAAACATTTTCTTAAACTTTGATTGGCTTTAGGTACCGTCTATACTTTGATGACATGAACCTAAAATTTCATTTTGCTTTCCCAAATTTATTACTTATTATTTGCTTAGAGACACCAGCTATTATTTACAATGGTGATTATAGTCTACCGATCTGATGGTAAAATATTTCAGATTCTTGTAAAAATTTAGGATTCATTTCTTTTGTTTCTAGAAGTTCTGTGGGTAATAATTTGTTAGAATTTTTTTCCTAGCACCATATGTATTTAATTCAAGGATAAACTTAAAGTATACAAACTCTTATTTCATCGTTTTATATAAAAGTTATCAAATATTGAACTTTTTGCTTTTGATCTAGTTGTGGTAATATTTCATATATGTGTTAATTTGAATTTCTAATGCACATGTTATTTCATCCTTTTTATGTAAAAAATATTCTAAGTCTTCTTACGGGGACATAAATATTTGTCCTAACATGCACCATGGTACTCAAGATATTGAATTTAAAGAAGGTGGTTTGCCTGGTTTTAGAGTTCAAGAAGGAAAAAAAATGACCCTTTTCAAGTGTTAGGGGGCGGGGGATGGACGTTTTGCTATTAACAATAAACAGCAACCTTAACATGTGGTCCATGTTCACATAGGTCTCGTCATGGAGGTCCTCTCTCTCGAAAACAAAAACAGGCCTGATGAAGATGTGATGTTTTTCATGTGTTAAACTGGGCCTTGCAGCTATTGCGAAGGAGCTGGTAATCCGTAAGCCGGACCAATGTACATGGTACATGAATGGACCACCACCAAGCGGACACGGCCTCAAAACTCTTTTCAGTGTCCCAACTAGTTACCGATAATAACATTGCACAAAAGTTACCGATAACAACATTGCACAAAAGTTACTGATAACAACATTGCACAAAAGTTACCGATATCAACATTGCACAAAAGGATGATGTGTACAGCTTTGGTGTCATACTGCTTGAGATGCTCACAGGCAAGTCACCCATCGTCACAGAGGAATCAGATTCGGACGAAGAGGAACCAGATTTGGTCGAATGGGTTTTATCAATCCCCCGAGATCACTGGGTAGTGCAAGCATTCAATAAGAAGCTCCTTAAAAAAAACACTGTTGTAGAGGAGTTGGTTCAGTATCTTTTTTTGAAAGGAAGAGTTGGTTCAGTTTCTCAAACTTGCAATTCATTGCTGTGACAGGAACCCCACATTCAGACCAACAATGTCAGAAGTTGCTCAACAGATTGGGGGAATACAACGTTTCTACAGCTGGGAATAGGCATCTTACGGGGAGGAACAAACTTTCATCCAAGGAACGTGAGGAAACAAATTGTATTGTGAGCATGCAGTACTGTACAAAAGCATTTCTCACCGTCTGAAAAAAAAAATATTCAAGTTCTATCACTTGGGTTGCTTCTGATACCATTTGAAATCCGGAGCTCTATTTTTACCATCTTCTTATCTGTTCATATATAGCACACATGCAGTGTATTGAGGATGCTATTTTTGCTGCAATCACCGTCTGCTGTTAAATTGGTGCATTTTGGTTGCCTTCTGAATGTTGTTAGAGAATGTAACTCAATGTATTCCAAAGCCCCAAAGAGGAAATATCATGTAAAAACTGCAGAGAACACACTATAATGTAGGTAAATACACATACATGTATATATACATAAGACAAAAGTAAGCAGTCTACTTTAGAGAAACTATTGCTGTTAGCACTGCAGTCTGCATATACCAGTTAACCTTCAGAGGTTCATTGTAAAGTGGCATACCTTTTAGTGGTCATCAAATTCTGATTTCAGTGCTTGCGTCATGAAGATTGTGCCTATATATCAACAGTAACTGTAGATGAAATATTGCCTAGGCACAAGAAATACTCCCACTGTACTAGTCTAGAAATTAGATAAAAGGCGTAGTCCATGATCTGTACTAGTACGTTGTCTCTGAGATAATATTGTTTTTATTCTAGAAAATACTTTTTTTTAGTAAAATTCTAGACCCATCATTTGTACTTAGCCCATGTAATAGAAGGCCCATGATCTGTACAGTGGGAGTCTGTCGATTACCATTTGCCCATGAGCTCCCCTCAAAAAAAAAAAAAAAAAAAAACAACAAACACAAAATCATTTGCCCATGAGCGGCCTGTGGATTTCTAGTAAATGGGCCATCACCCGAATCCATTTGAGTCCACCAGCTGCTGGACGACCATTCTTCTGTTTCCCAAGCCGTCCTGATGGGGAAGGCAACGATTCTGATTCTGAACTATCGAAGCCATTCTTCTGTTTCCCAAGCCGTCGCTGCCGCCTGCCAGCGGCGCAAAATTCTGTCCGTAGCTCGCCGGTGCCGCCGGCGTAGTTAGGACCACTACAGTGTGCTGCTTGCATCTGTCGACATGCTCTTAGTTACCATAGCCACGGCGGATGGCGCGTGCCCACCACCTGTTTGCGAGAATGTTTCCAACAAGTTTTTAAGGAGAGGGGCGGCCGAGGTGTTCGATGCAGAAAGCTGGTGTCGCTCTAGGACGACTTATTGGCGCTGACGCAGGAGAATCAGCGCATCAATTAGCTGACGGGAGGCAGCTGGCCCACCTCCTCTGCAAAGTTGACCACGAGCTAGCACAGATGCCGCATCGTATGGTAGGTTTGGCTTGCAGTCAAACTAAATCAGAGTATTTCGTTCATAATTACTCTCTCCAGCCTGGAATGATAAGTCGAGTTTTAAAAGCTTGAGCAGCAATTTGTCGATATGCAAGTTTAGGGCATAAAACTGCCATCAATAGATTTATGTTTTAAGTGTTTCTGAGATAATATTGTTTCTTTAGCATTTGTCAACATTTAATAGTTGAAATTAGGGGTTCAAATCTACTTTGTCTGCTTGTTCCTACTATTAAGTACACTTATTATATATGGACAGGAGGAGTAATTCTCTCTTTGCAGGAATGGATAATATCATTGTCATCAGTGCTGAAGTGTCAATGAGCGAGCCTAGTTTTTATGACACAGTCCAAGGTCCAAACGTCTCCACACATCTTTCCACCTAGTTTAAATCCTTGCTGTCGTCCCTACTGTGACCCTAAAGATGGCTTCAAATCCGTGACATTTTCAGCCAGACATTCAGTAATGGCAGTATTCAAATTCCAAGTGGTACTTATGATATGCTTTGTGTCCATGTTTCCAACTCAGCTTGCGGTGCCTTAAGGTTTTTAAGTCACTAGTGATGGCAATCCTTTTCAATGGAAGTAATTCAACTGACGACCGCATTGCAATGAAGGAACATTAGTGTCAACTTTCATATAAATCGGTGTTCGATGGGGACATTTAGCCATTTAGTTTTGATTTTTTTAACAGTAGACCTGACAATCTTAAGTCGTTGCATGTCTCTTTCTCGATAGGTGATAATATTTCTTATTGAGAAGAGCCTGCCATTCCATTTTGTGTTGAAGTAATAAGAATGGTATACATGTGAACAACACCTTACAGCGACAAGCCACTGAAGCACCAAAAATTATGCAAAGTTCTCTGCAGATCTGAGTTGCACTCCTTAAAACTTTTGGCAACCCAAGCCTTGCATGCTCTGATTTTTATGGACAAAAACATTTGGAGATTCCACAGCACACGTCATCTGATCAGATCCCAAGGTATCTAGTATTCTCAAAACCAGAATAATTTCATTTCCTTGTTGCTCTTTTCATGCTTATCAATTTCTTCCTTGGCATATGCTATTTTCTTTGGTGGATAAATTTACTTTCCTTCTGCCTCTTCTCAGGGGAACTCTATTTACAGGAGGCTGGCAATCAGTCTGTACAAGAACGACACATTTAATCTATTCTTCTCTGATGCCAGTGCTTCGGTATATTAACCCCTATCTTACACAGCTGACTTTCATGTATGTGTCATACCCTGTGTTTCGTCTCGTTCATGTTAATTTCCTGGTGATGTGAGAAACAAGAGGAACATAGGAATTTGATTGCAAAGAAACACCTCAAGAGCGTGAAGTCTAAAGGTTGTTTTCCCAGATCAGATGTCTATCACTATTAGCACCCACTAATTCATGCACACCATTTCTATGACACCAGAACATTGTCTGCACGAATCATACATAATAGAGAGTTAGCAACCAGAGAAATAAATAAATAATCAGGCATTCAGATGCATACACACTGTCTGTAGCAACCAATTACAATGGTTATAAGTTCTTAAGCAAAGATTATTGTAGCTGATTTATGCAAAAAAAAAATGTTAAGGTTGCAGCTCTTGGCAAATTTAATTTGCAGGGTACAAGCAAGGGTGACACTTAGATAAATACGGGTGGGATGGAAGTTGCCTTGGTATCAGCTGTATTGAAGATTGTGGGGACGAAGTTAGCTTCTCTTGCAATCAAAGAGTTCAGCTCTAAAGCAGGTGTAGCCAAAGATCTTCAGGAACTCCAGGATCTAGTTGAGGAGATCAACGATTGGTTGCATACAGTAGGTGATAAAGCAATTCAAAATGGCCGATCATCTAAATGGCTCAAAAAATTGAAAGAAGCTGCTTATGATGCTGAAGATTTAGTCCATGGCTTCCACATCCAGGCTGAAAAACAAGACATAAAAGTTACAGGTGGCAAGAATACCTTGGTCAAATACTTGTTAACAAAACCTAAATCAGCAGTGTCTGAATTTAATATAGCTCACAAGATCAAGGAAATAAAGAGCAGATTTGATGCAATTGTGAAAGGAAGGAGTGACTATAGCACAATAGCAAATAGCATGTCAATGGGTCATCCTGTTCAGCATTCAAGAAAGACAATTGGAGAGGTGCCATTCTATACCATTGTTGACGAGACATCAGTATTTGGGAGGGACCAAGAGAAGAATCAGATTACATCCGAGCTGATACAGACTAGTAGCCAACAAAGAATAAAGATAGTTTCAGTCATTGGGCTAGGTGGATCTGGTAAAACTACTCTCGCGAAACTAGTGTTCAATGATGGTAACATTATAAACCATTTTGATGTTCTATTGTGGGTTCATGTATCAAGAGAATTTGTTGTCGAAAAGCTCGTGGAAAAGTTGTTTGAAGCTATTGCTGGTGACAAGCCTGACCACTTCCCACCGCAGCATGTGAGCAGAACTATCTCAGACAAGTTGGCTGGAAAGAGGTTCCTAGCTGTCTTGGATGACGTTTGGACAGAGGATCGTGTTGATTGGGAGCGATTCATGGTACATTTAAAGATTGGTGCTCCTGGCAGTAGTATTTTGCTCACTACTCGTAGTAGAAAAGTTGCAGAAGCAGTGGACTCTAGTTATGCATATAACCTACCATTTTTGTCTAAGGAAGATAGCTGGAAAGTGTTTCAACAATGTTTTGGAATTGCCTTGAAAGCTCTAGATGCTGAATTCTTACAAGTCGGGATAGAGATTGTGAAAAAATGTGGTGGGGTGCCTCTTGCAATTAAAGTTATTGCAGGTGTTCTCTATGGAATCAAAGGAATTGAAGAATGGCAGTCCATAAGCAATAGTAATTTATTAGATGTTCAGGATGATGAAAGTAGAGTATTTGCATGCTTATGGTTGAGTTTTGTTCATTTACCAGATCATCTAAAGCCTTGTTTTGTACATTGCTCTATATTTCCAAGAGGCTATGCAATCAACAGGCTTCATTTGATTTCTCAATGGATAGCTCATGGCTTCATTCCGACAAACCAAACTCGACAGCCGGAAGATGTTGGAATTGGCTACTTTGATTCCCTTCTTAAAGTGGGGTTCCTTCAAGATCAGGATTGGGACCAACGTTGGTTCGATAGTGTTGAAGTAACATGCAAAATGCATGACCTGATTCATGATCTCAGTAGACAAATTCTAAAGGATGAATTTGTATCTGAGATAGAAACAGACGATCAATTAAGGACATGCAGATACCTATCTTTGGCTTCATGCACTGGGAAGCTTGACAACAAATTATGTGGCAAGGTCCGCACACTCTATGTTTCTGGCGGTGACCTCACATTCGACAAGACAATGAACAAGCAGTGTTGTGTCCGTACTGTTATATTGAAGTATATAGCTGCTGACTCATTGCCTCTGTTTGTTTCAAAGTTTGAATACCTGGCAAATCTTGAAATATCCAATGTTAACTGTGAGGCACTCCCAGAAGCTCTCTCACATTGCTGGAACTTGCAGGCCATTCATGTATTAAGATGCACAAGACTTGCAGTTGTACCTGAAACTATCGGTAAGCTTAAAAAGCTTAGAACTCTAGAACTGAATGGTGTTCGGAGTATGAAGGGTTTACCACAGTCTATTGGGGATTGTGATAATCTTTGTAGCTTATACCTAGAAGATTGTGTTGGAATCAAAGATATACCAAATTCCTTGGAAAAAATCAAAAATTTAAGGATCCTTAGTATTTCTAAATGCAGTACTTTGCAAAAACTTCCACCATCAGAATCATTTGGGAAACTTTGGAACATACAAACTATCAACTTAAAATGGTGTAGTAGTCTCTGAAACCTACCTCAGTGCATGGCTTCTTTGAGTCATCTAGTGTCTGTGGACCTTGGATATTGTTATGAGCTTGTTGAATTACCTGAAGGTATAGGGAATTTAAGTAACCTCAAAGTTTTGAATCTGAAAAGATGTGAAAAATTGCGTGGACTACCAGCTGGCTGTGGGCAACTAACTCGTTTACAGCAGTTGAGCTTGTTTGTTATTTTTTTTCGAAACCGTGCTTAGCACGTTTTTCATTAAGGGAAGAAAGAGTTTTACAAACCGGCCATCCAGCAGCGAGCTGCCACTGGTTAGACGGAAACACACATACAGATGTCACCGGCTTTAACGGTGGTGCTGAGAGATGTACTTTCTAAGGAAACTAATTTGCGACCGGAATGACAGAAGAGTGTGAGCTCTAAGCCGTGAAAAGTGGGGCGATGCTACGAAAGCCCGCCGGCAGCCAAGCGTCCGCCTCCTCGTTGACGCTCCTCAAGATCTCCTGCAGCGTCCTGCTTAGGTTGTCGAAGGTTCTCCTATTGCGCTCTTTCCACAGCACCCAAGAGACTAGAAGGACCGCGGAGTCGAAGCCCTTTTGGAACTGTGCTGGTATCCGTTCCCTCGACGCCAACCACCAGTCGGATAGGAGAGCATCCGAGGGCGGAACAAGGTCCCCTCGACCTGCCCGCAACAGCATACGGTACCAAACCTCCCTAGAGAGCACACAGCCGGCTAGCAAGTGGTCCGTTGTCTCAGCAGACTGGTCACAGAAAGCGCAGCTGTCGTGCTGTTGCAGGCCATGTCGTTTCCTGCGCTCCGCCGTCCACAGACGGCCCAGCAAGGCAAGCCAGAAGAAGAACTTCACCTTGGGCGGCACTGAAGCCTTTCAAAGCTCAGTGGCTCCTGCCAGCCGTGTCCTACCGATGAAGAAAGCCTGGTAGGCCGAGGCGCTGGAGTAGACGCCGCCTGGCGTCCAACGCCAAACCATGCGGTCCGGGGTGGACGGGTCCAGGAGCACAGACTCAGTGAGGTTCCAAACCTGTGCAAACTGCGTGACGTAGGTCACTGTCTGCGCGCCCCGCACATCTCGCGTCCAAGTCCTGTTTTGGAGGGCCTCCCGTACCGTGCGCTTGCGGCGGCGAACGCCGACGTGGCCAAAGAGCAGTGGCGCGGCCGTGCACAGCGGGCCACACGGTAGCCAGCAGTCCGTCCAGAAGCGGGTGGTCGCCCCGTCTCCGACCACAAAGTTAACCGAGGAGGAGAACATCTGCTGGACCGCCTTCTCCGTCTTCTGGGGCAAGGACGCCCAAGCCGAGTCAGGCCTGGCGCGTCGCAGCCACTCCCAGCGTAGGCGAAGCGCGAAACCTTGGATCCGAAGATCCGGAAGACCAAGGCCGCCGAGGTCCCTAGGCGCGCATGCCCGCGTCCAAGCCACCTTGCACTTGCCACCTGCCACGGACTCCCTTCCGGCCCAAAGGAAGCCCCGTCTGCGCTTGTCGATCTCGGCCACTGCCCAGGAGGAGAGCGAGCAGGAGATGGAGACGTGTACCGGGATGGCCGACAGCGTACTCTGCACAAGTGTCTTGCGGCCCGCCACATTGAGGAGATTGGCCTTCCAGGTCGGGATGCGTGCCGTCACTGCATCAATGAGAGGTTGCTCATCCTCGCGTTTCAACCTGGAGATGGACAGTGGAGCCCCAAGGTAGCGGCAGGGGAAAGGCTGCACTCTGCAAGGGAAGACCTGCAGCACTGTCGCGATCTCCTCCTCTGAGCAGCGGATTGGCGTGATGGAGCACTTGTGGATGTTGGTCTCCAGGCCCGATGCTCCCGCGAAGAGGTGGAGCAATTGGCGCATGCACTCAAGATCAGTTGCCACTGGGCTGAGGAAGACGACAAGGTCATCAGCGTAGATGGACGCTCGGCAGCGTGCAACCTGGAAGTGGCAGCAGCTGCCCCCGCCCGTCGGCCGCCGTGATGAGGGCGTTGAGGACCTCCATGACAATGACGAACAGCGATGGAGATAAGGGGTCTCCCTGGCTTGTTTGTTATTGGAGACAGTGCTAAGCACGCAAGGATCTCTGAGCTTGAAAAGCTTGATAAGTTAGATGGTGAACTGCAAATTAAAAACATTAGATATGTGAAAGATCCAGGTGACGTAGAAAAAGATTGTTTGAAGAAAAAGACTGGCATACAGAAATTGTCATTGGACTGGTATTCAAGATGGGAGGTTCAGCCTAATGATATGGAAGAAGAGTTAAATATGGAGAAGGAATTGCATTTGCTTGACAGTCTTGAACCACCATCAAAAATTGAGAAGCTGAGAATTCGTGGCTATCGGGGTTCGCAATTGCCACATTGGATGTCAAAGCAAAGTGATTCTTGTGGTCCAGCCGACGATACACATATAGTAATGCAGAGAAATCCATCTGAATTCTCCCATCTAACTAAACTAGTATTGGACAACTTACCAAACTTGGAATGTCTGGGGGAACTTGTGGAATTGCCACTGATAAAAATCCTTAAGCTCAGAAGAATGCCTAAGTTGGCAGAGCTGCTTACGACCACAACCAGTTTAGCAACAACTGGGGAGGAAGGAGTGGAAGTGCAATGTTGTTTCCATCACCTTTCCACTCTAGTAATAAGCGATTGCCCGAAATTGGTTGTGAAGCCGTACTTTCCGCTGTCCTTGCAGAGTTTAACAGTAGAAGGAAGCAATGAGCAGTTGGTTTCCTCAGGATGCTTCTTCCAGCCACATTATCGTCATGCAGCTCATGTTCATGGTGACGAGTCTTCATCTTCCTCCTGTGTTGTGGATGTGACGGGTACTCAGCTCAAGAGTTTGAACCTCTTTCAATTGATGAGATCATCATCTGGTTGGCAGGTGCTGCAGCATCTCACTGGGCTTCATACCCTACAAATACGCATGTGCACAGACCTTATGCATTTACCTGAGACCATAAACTGTGTCACCTGTCTCCATACACTGGGGATAACGCATTGTACTAATCTTCTTGTGCTGCCTGGCTGGCTTGTGGAACTGAAATCTCTACAGCGTCTCTGCTTACAGTCATGTAATGCCCTCGAGCAGCTGCCTGAACAAATAGGAGAACTCTGCTCACTCCAGGACCTTAGCATAATGTCTTTGCCTTCCCTGACTTGCCTTCCTGAGAGCATGCAGCGCCTCACCTCACTTCGAACTCTCAACTTGTGCGATTGTGATGCGCTGACCCAGCTTCCTCTCGAAACTAATTGTTTCTCCTTTTTTTTTTTCAGACTCTGAAGAGTTTATGCATATATGCATCAGCTTTGGAAAACAGCCGCTTGCAGAGCTAAAGAACTTCGACTCATTTGCCCATTCTCAGTCTTCGAGTTGATGGAACATGTCTTTCGCTTTGCATAGCTAACCAGACAGTATGATGGCAAATGCCACGACTGATGTGCTTCTGAAGAATGACAAAGCTGACAGTTGGGTGGCACGCGCTGGGAGCTCAAGGCAAAGCGCTTGCAAAGAGGAACTTACAGTTGTTGGAGCAGATCAGAGCTTAAAGGCTGAAGCCATGCTAGCAAGAAAACAATGAATGATCAAGGAGAATGTTCAGAGGGAATGGCTTTTCTTAATTGTATTGTTGTGTCAGAACTCTGAACCGGTTTTCAGTTTCTCTCTAAGTGCAGGTTTGCTGACTCTGCTTTTAGTTTCAATCCCCCGTCTGAGAGTGAGGCAGAGATGCTGTCTTTGAATCATGTTATTACTCGTATAGAAGCTTGATCCTTTTGAAAATATCGGTTTCTGCTTGCTCCAAACAAAGGTAGGGCTGGGATTATCGACCAGCTAATTGATTCTGCGTGTATGTAATGCACTTGTTCAGTTGATCTTAATTCTTGCTTTAGTTGTAATGCTAATAGGAATAGCTAGCTACAGTCACAGCATTCCCTATTTGAACATGCTGGTACTACTAATATTCCTTGTATGATTGTGTTTACCATGAACATCATCAGGATGAATGAAGTGTGTGTTTCTAGTACTGCTACTACACCTTTCTATGGATAACGCTGTGTAGCTTTGGATCACGGTCATGATCTGATGAAATCTGACAAGTGACAACCTGTACCAGATCTGAACTTTGAGCGTTGAGTTGAGTAGCCAGACATGAACAGAAGAAATGGCAGAAGATTCTTCGCTCTGAAGCCCTGGGTGCATTCTGGCATGTATTCTCATCAGCTCCGTAAAACAGGAAGAGAGAGAGAAGGCGCGGCTGCAGCCAGTTTCACCAGTTTCTGTCTGCTACCAACCACCTAACCACGTTTGCGTTGCATTCAGGTGGTCTTGTTGGCTTGTGTGTTTTTTTTTTAGCAGAACTATCCATCTTTATTCATTCGATGTATAGCTAGTACAAACACCCGCAGGTGGACTCAACAGCCATAGATGCCTACCATAGTCATCATGGATCGAACTACGTGCGATGTTATGAGCATCGACGTTGGACTCTCTACTTTCATGTATGATCTCTACACTAGAAAATAAAGCTTTGCGCTCTTGAATCTCTTCTACAATCTGGCCATAAGCTCCCTTGAATCCTCGAAAGATATTCTTCACCACGCTTTGGCTATCACATGCCAATCTGATACATTGTGCTTGAATATCCATTGCCAAAGACAGGCCTTCGCGACAGGCAATGGCCTCCATCATCGCCGGGTCTGTGATTCCTCTCACAACCAGTACTGACGCTCCCAGGAACAAACCGCTGTCATCTCTGGCAATGGCTGAAGTGGTGCTCTTCTTCGTGTTCTTTGATAATGCGGCGTCCACATTGATCTTCACTGTTCCAGCCGGGGGCGCGATCCACGGAGGGTTGCGTCTTGGTGCTGGACGAACAGGTGACATCCTTGGTTTTTCTTCTTCAAGGTCTTGGACAAACCTCTCAACAAAGAGGTGAGTTGACAGCGGGCTTTGGAACTCTTGCTCATGAATTGCCTTGCGTCGCGCATGCCATATCGCCCACAGTACTACTGCAACTCTTACCGAGTCTTTCGAGGATAGATTTTTGAAGATCACCGCAAGCCATGCCTTGGCGTCCTCCTCGTCAACCTGACTGATGGCATGTAAAATGTGGTCATGTTCAAGCGCCCATATACACCTTGCCACATTGCATTCAATTAGGGAATGTCTCCAAGAGTCGTCAGCTCCACAGAAGAAACAAGCACTAGTCGGTGCCATATTCCGATGTTGGAGTACCTCTCCCACCGGGATGGACATACGGGCCAAGCGCCAAAGGAAGTTGCTGATCTTAGATGGAACCTTGACTTGCCAAATCGCTTTCCACTCCTCCTCTTTAGCTCGCTGATCAGACCGGCCAGCGACACTTCGTCTTGCATCCTCAGCTTGTTCTCTCAGTTTCACCAACAAGAAATAAGCTGACCGAACTGAAAAGACACCTTTCTTATCCGGATGCCACGCCCAGAAGTCCGACTATGTTCTAGTCCAGATCGGTATATTCTCAATAATCTCCATATCAATGGGAGTAAAGAAACGGTTCAACTTCTCCAAGTCCCACACTGCTTCTGAATGATTTATCAATTCTGAAACAAGCTGCGGAGGGTCTGGTTCTGAAGTCCGAATAGGTCTGCGCAGATTTCCCTCAGGCAACCAGTTCACCATCCAAATGTTAGTTTGATCGCCAGTACCGATTCTTCTAATCAATCCCTCTCTGAGTACCTCACATTCATCAACAATGCATCTCCAAATTTTGGATGGTGATCGCCCCAACTCAGCCTCTAGGAACTCCCCAGTAGGAAAGTATGTCGCTTTGAGTATTCTGGCACTCAAAGAGTTTGGTTCCTGTAGGATTCGCCACGCCTGTTTGGCTAACTGTGCCAGATTGAACAATTCCATATCCCTGAAACCCATGCCTCCCGTGGACTTGTGTTTAACCATCGAATCCCATGCCACCAATGTCGTTTTCCTCTTGCCTTTTTTACTCCCCCGCCAGAATTGTCTCATCAGACTCGTTAGATGTTCACAAAGTCCCCTCGGTAGCCTGAAGCATGACATAGAGTATGTAGGTAGAGCTTGAGCCACTGACTTAATCAAAACTTCCTTCCCACCAGAAGATAAGCATTATGAAAGCCAGCCTTCTATCTTGCTCCACATTCTATCCTTCAAGTATTTGAAGGCGCCAAGTGTGGCTGTTCCGACATCTGTCGGCATGCCCAAATACTTGATGTTCAAAGTCTCATTATAAACCTCCAGCACTCCCTTGATTTCATCTCGGGTCTGCTGTCCCACTCCCTTTGCAAAATGAATCGATGATTTATCTATGTTTATCCGTTGTCCCGATGCATTGCAGTATGTGGTCAAAACATCGCTGATCACCATTGCATTCTCACTATTTGCTCTGAAAAACAGCAGGCTGTCATCCGCAAAGAGTAAGTGACTCACCATCGGAGCTGATGGAGCCACCTTGATTCCTTGGAGTACCGATGACTGACTTCTTGAATTCAATAGGCCCGAGAGGCCCTCTGCTGCTAGTAAGAACAAGTATGGGGAGATTGGATCACCTTGTCTCAACCCCCGCGTCGGTCTGAAACTGCTCAGCCTATCACCATTAAATAACATAGAAAAAGAAACTGAGGTGATAAGTCTCATTACCGAGTCCACCCAGCATTGGTGGAAACCAAGTCGGCTCATGATCGCCGACAAGAAACTCCACTCGACACGATCGTATGCCTTTTTCATATCCAGCTTCAGTGCACAACATCGCTGATCGGTCGGCCTCTTTTCTTCATGAAATGAAGACATTCATATGCAGTGAGTATATTGTCAGTTATTAGTCTTCCTGGAACAAAAGCTGATTGCTCTTCAAAAATAATCTCGGGAAGGATAGCTTTCAATCTATTAGCCACAACTTTGGATGCAATCTTGTATAAAACATTGCATAAACTTATAGGCCGGAATTGACCAATCTCCTCCGGGCTGGCTACCTTCGGGATCAACACGATCAAGGTCTCGTTGATGCTTGTTGCTTCCTCCTCGCCTCGCAAAACCCTCAACACCATATTGGTGACCTCCTTACCACAGAGCTCCCAATGTCTCTAGAAGAAATGTGCCGGGAATCCATCTGGTCCTGGTGCTTTGGTAGGGAACATCTGAAAGAGCGCGTGCTTCACTTCTCCTTCCTCATATGGCGCAACCAGGGTGTTGTTCATCTATGTATTGACCTTCCTTGGTACAGTTGACAGGACAAGATCCATGTCAGTAGTTCCCTCCGAAGTATAAAGCTCCTCATAAAACTGAGATACTATTTATTTCAGCTCGCTCTCCTCTTCTGTAAATTGGCCTGTCTCATTTTTGAGTCGAGTGATCTTGTTTCTACGCCTTCTGTTACTCGCTCTGAGGTGGAAGAACCGGGTATTTTTGTCCCCAGCTGTCAGCCACATCACCCGCGACCGCTGTCTCCACATGATCTCTTCCCTATGGTTCAGTTCTCTGATACGTTCGATCACCTTAATTTCTTCATAGGTCGGACCTGCCCGTTGGGAATCTCGCTGCATGCGATCTAGAGTATCATTTAGCTTCCTCAGTTCTGCTTTCATTTGCCCAAAAGTACTCCGATCCCATCTAACAAGATGGTTTGATACATTCTCAAGTTTTGACTTGAGATCATCCAAAGACCGTGCCTCTCCATCCTTCCTCCATGATTGTGCAAGAGTATCGTGAAATTCCGGATGAGTTTCCCACATCTGCTCATATGTGAAACGTCTGCTCTTCTGGTTGGGATTAGAAGTCTGACGCCATTCCAAAAGGATGGGCCCATGATCTGATGCTGCTGCAGACATATTTTTCAACTTTGCATTTGGGAACAGGCTACACCAATCAGCTGTAGCAAGCCCCCGGTCTAGGCGAACCCTGCAGAAAGTGCCACCAGCAACCCTCTTCTCAAAAGTCCAACTTCGACCCTCATAACCGAGGTCATTGAAACCACATACATCAACCATATCTCTGAAGCCTGCAATCTGAGCCCGACTACGCTCTAGCACTTCGACATGCTCGTGCTGATGCAAGACTTCATTAAAATCACCAACACATACCCATGGTAGTGGAGATGATGCCTTGATAAATTTGAGTAAATTCCAAGTTTTGTGCCGCTCAGTAACCTATGCCTCCCCATAAACACATGTGAGTCTCCAGAGATCTGTATCGCCCTCCTTCACAATAGCATCAATATGGTACTGTGAATAAGGTAAAATCTCAAGATTTATATTATTTTTCCAAAAAATTCCCAGGCCGCCACTTCGGCCTATACTGCTTACAGCAAAAGAGTTGTCAAAACCTAATGTTCCTTTCAATCACTCAACCCTCGCCTTATGTACTTGAGTCTCATGGACGCACAGCACAGAAGGGGCAACACGCCTCGCTAGGTCGCGAAGCTCTCAAACTGTCGCGGCGTTGCCGATTCCCCGACAGTTCCAACTTAAGCAACTCATTGGGCTGGGCGGAGCTCCTCCTCGGAGTCCGCCATTTCATTAGACGTAGCCTCAGTCTCCTCCGAAATCTTCACCCTCTTGCTCCCCCTTGGAGTCGTGCTCTCTTGACCAGAGGGCAAATCCGTGTGCTCATCTCCTAATGCCAGCTGCTTGCGTGCCGTCGAGTGATCCACAACCGCCACCACACCCACATTTTTTATTGGACTGGAGGCTGTGTCAGCAAGCTCTTCATCCTTGTTCTTGTCCTCCGTATCTTCAGAAGGACGCTTCTTGGACCCCGAGTTCACGCTCCCAGTCGGTTGCTTCTCCTTCCAGAACGGTGGGCGATCACCGCGACCACCAGCATGTCCCTAACCACCCCAAGGGGTGCGACTAAAGATGGCAACGGGGAATTCCCCGTTGGGGGTTGCTTCTCCATCCCTGTCCCCATGGGGCAAAAAAATCCCGTCCCCGTCCCCACGAATTATCACAGGGACATCTTTTCCCCCATCCCCGTCCCCGCTCGGGGAATTTATCCCCGTCGGAGTCCCCATCCCCGCATCGCGCCGCCCTTTGGAGCAAGTGGACGTTGTTGCCGCTGTCCTTGTGCAGCCGCATGCGGACACCGTCCATGATGAGCCTTCCATGCTGCCGTCCTCAGCTCCGAAGTCAGGGACTCATAGGGCTTGAGTTACGTGGAGGCCTGCGTCAGGATGAGGAGACCAAGCTACGGAGCGCGAGGGGAGTGGCGTGCTCCTAGCGGGCGATGAGGGAGGTGGCGATGCGGGCATCCAGCAGAATGCGTAGCAGAGCAGCGGCATCCAGCAGAATGCGTAGCGGAGCAGCGAACTAGCGAGTAGCAAGGGATGCGCAGCGGAGAAGACAGACTAGCGAAGAGCGAGCATGCGGCGGCGGCTCAACAGGTGGGAGTTGGGGATTTTTGGACCTAGGGTTCTGTAAGCGCGTATATATACTGGATGTTGTTGGGCTTTACATGGGCTTCAATTTCATATTCCAGAATTTGTACGCAAACTCCAGTCTCCAGCGTAGCAGCGGGGCGGGGACGCGGGGAGAAGGGAATCATCCCCGTCCCCGCCATCCCCGACGGGGAAAGGATCTCTACCAAATAAATCCCCATGGAGGATAATTTGGCTCCATCCCCGCCCCCTAATAGGGGGATTCCCCACGGGGAATCGAGGATCGGGTCCCCGTTGACATCTTTAGGTGCGACCACCGCGCCCACCGCGCCCAGTCCTGCCGACAGGCTCCTCCCGGGTTGCAGTCCGGTCATTGAAACGCAGCCGGGGGGTACCCGGATGCCAGGTATCTGCCTCCGCAGTCATCCATGATCCAAGTTGCAGCTCCTTTTCATCATATTCCCCTTCTCCACACTCCATGTGCACGTGGCCCATGAGACCACAATGAGCACAGAAACGAGGTAGCTTCTCGTACTTCACTTGAAGCAATATCTTGGTCTGGCCCTAAGGAGCCAGAGTGACAACTCTTGCTAGAGGTTTATCAGCTAGCAACTTGATCCGGACACGATGGAAATCCCCTGATCTTGATGCTATAGCTCTCATGTCAATCTCCTGCACCTCTCCCACCTTCGCAGCTAGTTGCCTAACAATGAATTCTGTCCGGAACAGATGGGGAATTTTATGGATCTGGATCCAACCAATAACCTTGGATGGGATCACCATCGGTATGGTAGTAGAGCCATCAAATTCTTCAAGCATCAGTGCGTATCCCCTGAAGATCTAGGGCCCTTCCTCCATAATTCTCTTCCAATCACCCAGGCAAGACGCATGTATGGTGAACAAATTCTTGTCAAGCGCCCTGAACTTCACCTCCTGGGCGGGATTCCAAGCCGCCATCATCGTCGAAATCAATGACGTGATACTGAATGCCTTAGACGTCAGCAGTTTACCCGCCGCCATCCACTTCACCGCTGGGAGATTTTCCTAATCTTCCTTCACCAGGACCACCACGTCCTTCTCCGCCTCACTCAGATTGAGCTTACTCAACAGTTCATCCACATCCACATCAACCTTCGACGCCCCCACCGAAGAACTCGACGCCATGGACAGAGTTACCGTCTTGTCGCAATCTCCTCACTGCTGCGTCCGCACTTCTCCACCCTCCTGCCAAGGCCGGGTAGCTGCGCTAGGAAGCCCCGTAGTCGGCCCGAGCAGTTGCATGGAGAAGAATCACGGAGCGCCGGCACAGTTTCCTCCCACTGCGGCGTGTCGCCTGGAGTCGCGAGAGCCCTAGGAAAACCTAGGTCCGATAGGAGATAAAGCAGTTGCCAATATCTTGTTGGCTTGTGTGTATGATCTGGGCCATACTGCCGACATTTTTAGCCCGGTCGGTCGCATATCCCGTCGGCCCGTGACGAGCTCGGGCCAGTATTATCAACTGTTGGTCCAATATGCTCAGAAAGACCTGGACCTGCAGGTCCTCTCAGAAAAAAAACTGGGCCCGAGGCCTGGTGTAGCCTTGTCAATCTGCAGCAACGAGCAATTTCCAAGGAGCAGTAATCGTAATCCCCGGACCCGGTCCAGTGTATAATACGTAGCTAGTTGTCCATTGTCTATTGATCGATCGGAGGAAGTAGCTTAACTAGTTGTACAATAACAAGAGGACACCAGGACTTTGGGAGACGTCGATCCTAATTTGGACAGCCTGCCTCGCATCGTCTTCTCTCGGGGAGGGAGACTCGAGGCCCCCCGCCGCCGCCCCAGCGCCTCAGTCCCGCGTCACCCTGGGATGTCGTCACCGCCCCTCGCCGGCGGCGGCGGCCCGCGGGGGGTGGGGGGGGCGCTCAACAAGGCCTCCCCTCCCGCGACGGGCTCCCCTCCCCCCTCCTCTTCCCCCTCATCTCCGACGGTCGCCGGCCAGCAGGAAGGCGGATCTGACCCCGCCAGGGCCGGATCCGGCCCTCCCGCGGCGGCCCCCGGCGGTGGGGCGACCGGCGGCGGCCTCCGGTGGTGGCGGTCGGGTGACCTCATCTCCACACGGCGCCCCCACGGCGGCGGCGGGCTGGCCGTGGATGGATCCAGCCCGGCGCGGCCGGATCCGTGTCCAGCCGGCCATTCCGGGGCAGTAGCGGCCCTAGGCGGGGTCCTAGGGTTCCGACCCTGGCCTACGGCGGCGGCGGCTCCTTGGTGGCGCGGGGGCCCTGCCGGAGGCCCCCCTCTCCTTCGCGACGCCGACGACCGGCGAGCCCGGGGCCGACAAAGATGGCGGGGGGTCGCGGCCGGCGCGTGGCCGGCCGGCCGGACCCCACCCTCCGTGCGTCCTCGACGCGGCATTGGTGGCCCACCCCCACCCCCTACACGACGCCGATGTCCGGCGGTCTGGGGGTGGGCTGAGCCGGGCATGCGCGTACCTCCCCTAGCCCGTGGTCGGGGTGACCTCGGCTAGGGTCGAGACGACCGCCGTGCCGCCGGCCGCGCTCGGGGTCTCCCCACTGCGGTCGGTGGAGCCCGAGCCTGCGGCGCGCTCTCGCTTTTCGCTCGTCGGCCCTGACCACCTCCCCTCGGCCCCAACGCCAGTCCTTCGGCGGGTTGAGGTGGCCAGGCCGGTGCCCTGGCCTGGAGGCGTGAGGCGCCTCGGCCAGGGAAGGCCCTGTCGCCTGTGCTCCTCCCTCCTCGCTCCAGCACCGCCAGGCCTTGGCTGGGAGGGGGCGGAGTGTGCTTGGCCTCTCTCGGTGCCACCTGCCTCCGGTGCGCCCCACGCCCGCTGCACCCCTAGCCTCGAGAGAGCTCGGCCGGGGACGTTGCAGCGGGGATGCCCCCATCCTCAACTCTGGTGCACCCAGGCAGTTCTTGGTGGCGGGACAGCCCTCGCGCGTGCCGTCCTTTCCTCCCCAGTCAGGTGACGATGGCAAGGTTGGAGGCTGAGGGAGGCCCGCCCCTACTATCCACTCCGATCTCTGCGGCTACCATAGGCCCTCTTGCCGGGGTGGCAAGACAGCGGCCGGCGAAGAACCTTTGCCGGCGCCCCTGCCCCACCACCGCCGCTCAGGCGAGCGGCGGGCAAGCGCGCGCGCCAACTACTTCTACGGGGCCCGCCTCCCCATCGGGCAGTGGGTCGATGGTCGGGCCGCCCCGATGCGTGCTCCTTCGGCTACACCACGGCGGTTCTTGTTCGGGCACCGGAGGCGGACAACACGAAGACATCCAACGGTGTTCTTGTGGCATCGACGATCCAGAGCAACGCGGGTGAAAACCTTGTCCTTAGGCCGGGCTTAGGACCGACGACGGTGGCTGTAACAGAACCGACCAACTAATATAATTACTGTTCACTAATCAAGCCACCAGGGCAACTTAAGTAGTAAACCACAATTATACCAGCCCGGTAGTCCGCGAAATCCCGAAAGATCTCGAACTTTCTCAGAGTCACACCCGGATCACAAAGTTCAGCAGTTCCCATTCACTTAAGTTACTTTTACAAACTTTATAAATACACCAATAGTTACAAATATAATATTTTACAACTCAAATTTTTTCAAATAAACAGCGGAAGAGAATTTTCTTTGCAAACACACTCACACTTATGTATTTAAATTATAGTGCCAGCTCAGGGTCGACTCCTTCAAAAGCATGTAGATGAGATATAAGAGTTGACTTGCCCGAAGTCTATTTCTCCCGTAGCGGGATATAAGTCCACCGTGTCACCACCGTGGTAATTCTTCAACCTACAACAAACAACATTGGGAATTGCACCCTGAGTACGTTGTACTCAGCAAGACTTACTCGACTAAAAGAAAATAAAGACTCTTTGGTGGATGCCAAGCTTTATAGTGGGTTAGCCGACTCCTTTGTTTGCCAAAAAGATGAGCTTATTAATAATCATTTAGTAACAAAAGGACTCTCTAGCTTATCCAATTAAGTTGGAACCTGCCATTACTACATTAGCACCTGCACTATTCAAATTTTTAAGGTAGAAGCAATCAACATTAAGTAACTGCATTGATTGAATAATCATTAAACCAATATGAGTGAACATAACCAACTCGCACAAGAGATATTATTGGCGACCATGCCGCTGTCTCGATCAAGTATTCACTGTCCAGGAATGATGGCGATTATAATCGATTGCTAACCAGCTGGCGGGGTATTCCTCACACAAACCACACGACTCCCGTCGGAGTCGATTAGATCACCATGATTGTAACATCCAGGATGTTAATCACGATTTAGCTCTGCACATCACCGGCATAATCATATCATTTGCAGGGCATCACAGATTTGACATGCATTTCACCTTGATGTTTGATTATGCCTGAACTGCATGTGTTATGATAAAGTAATACAAGTGTTTGATGATTGACCACTAAAATAATCTAGACATGATTAGGACACCAAATGAACCTATATTAACAACTTTGGTTAATCATGCTTCATTGTGTGTTGATCATGTTAGGCCTACAAAAGTGCTTGCTTTGACCGTTTCGAAAGAGTTAGATAGAAGCTTTGCATGGCGATGCGCCTTAAACCATTTCTGAGTAGAATTTTGTAAGGATCAAAAGTCCCAATACTCACTTTTCATGAAAATGAGTGCAAGATTTTCAAAACGGCAGTAAAACGACTGATTTGGGGGCTGTTTTTTCCATTTTGGGGAATTTTAGAGGTATTTTAATTTGGAATTTTATATCTCCAAATCTAGGAGGAATATGACCAAACTCCTTTTAGATCAAGTGATCTACTCATCAAGAGGAATAATTTTCATATAGAAAGTTTATTCTAATTCGGCTTATTTTAGGAGATAGAGCATAAACAATTTTGTATGCCGTGTATTGAAAATATGATTTCCGTAACGGTTGGTCAATGGCCGTCACGAAAATGGCGAGGACAAAAATATCGTCCCCGACCATCTCTGCTCGCCCGCGCCGCGTGGCGCTCGGCGTCTGCCACCACCGGCCACCTCGCCCTCTTGATGGACGAGCGCCAGGACACCCTTCACTCCTCCCCCATCGCTCTCTCTCTTTCGCCTCACTCCTGTGTAATCTTGGAATGCTTGTAATCTTGGGAAATGCATAGTAATTCATAGGTTGCTCAGAAAAATGTGATTCTTGTTTTGCTAGTCTAGTATTGTCATGCTTTGTCTATGATAATTTTATCATGCATGCCTCCTGTGTAAGTTTATGAAGTTGTAGTTCAAGTGGCCTCATTGCTTGTTTCTTAAGATAATTCATAAATGATATATAGAGGCCTAGTTTGAAGTTGATACTTTTTGTAGGCTTATTATATGCCAGTAGGTAGCTCGTACATGATTGATTTTATGGTTTGATCAAGTTGGTAATACAAAGTATTTTTAGGTCCTCCAATTGGTGCTTTGCCATGCTATTTTTGTGTAGGGACAAAGAGGATCATCCAAATGGGGTGAAATTTGGATGATGGGCTTTTATTGCCATGTGTATCCTACTGTAATTTGTATAGGATGTGTCTAGCTATGGGTTGCTGTTCAACCCATAGGTGGTTAAATTGGAGTCGATTCCAATATGCCATACCTAACCTAATGATGGTTTGGTTTTCTCGAGAAACATGTCTTCATATGATAGCTAGCTGATTAGTGTATTGGTCTACTGTCAAAATTTAGTGGTCTTTGGGTCAATAATCTAGGAGTTATAGCTGCTGCAATATGGTTGGCAGAATTGTTCCAATGCTATTTTGTCAGGACCCAGTCCTGATATTCTCTGTTTTAGGCCTAGTTAACTTGGTAATTAGGCTCTGATGTCTTGAGATGTTTTATGGGCAATTTTATAAGTTTTCCAGATTGTCCCCTTTTGTGTCCATAGGATTTATAAATCTACAGACATGAATTATTTACTAGACTGCCAGTTGTAGGTATAAATGCTAGTGAAGCGTGAGTGTTGTTTGTATGTAGGGATTAATACTAATGGCTTACATGGATCATGCTATGTATGATTGATTGTTAATTAGTGTGTATCATGATGGGTGGGTTAGGATGATTATGTTTAGGTTTAAGTCTTTGGCTTTACTGGTTCATTTGCTAGTGATAGGTGTAGAATGATTAGACAAGCTGCTTATTCATGAGCATCTATCATCCTTGATCATACATACACTGACAATCACATATTCATACATATGCACGTGCATCATTCCAGGATCGCATGTAGAACATTCGTCGTGGAGTCGAGGATCTAGAAGGACAAGTCATGAACGGAGATCTGCACGAGAAGTGATCCAGCACCAGGAACCCGACATGGAGTAGTCGAGTACCTGGGGCTCTAACCACGATCTTCTAAATAAGGAAAGCCCCGAAGCAACTCTCTTAAGTTTGCAAATGATTTACTTTGTGTCCTTTTATTCCTTATGATGCATTAAGTTTATAGGCGTTGCTTGAAACCCGTAGTTGCACCAGGACTATCTTGATACCAGAAATATCCTACTTTTATGTATAGGATCGACTACATGCTTAGGCCTGCTACTTAAACGGTAGAAGCCGAGTGATCGACTATCACTCGCGAGGTAGGTGTTATTACCCCCTTTGGATTGAGATTGGTGAAATGTTGGATTTGAACATAATCATGTGACCATGATAAATCACCTCTAATATACTATGGCACACGAGTGTCCTGGGATCATTTTGAACAATGCCTCACAGATAGCTGGGATGGCCGGAGTGCCTACCATGAAGCCTAGAATCTACTTGGGCCGGGTTTCAACTTCCAGGTATCCATGCTGGCGATGGTTGGGGAGTAACAAGGGCCCGTTGTAAGTCCACTACCGGGAGGTGCGTTCCATGTCTATGAGTTCACGAGTGTTCCATGTCTATGAGTTCACTCAGCCTCGGCATCGGGAGTTTCCTTGGTCATGGTGGTGAGTTGTTGATCCCGCGTCCCGAGTAGATCAAGGTGACTAAGGCTGCTCTTGCTAAGCATGCCTGGTTTGTGTGAGGAATACCCGCCAGCTGGTTTGCAATCGATTATAATCGCAATCATTCCTGGATAGTGAATAACTTGACTGAGCAGTTATGGTGCCGCAAATACGATTTGAAATGCGAGTTGGTTATGTTCACTCATGATGGTTTAATGATTACTCAATCAATGTGGTTATGATATAATATTGATTGCTTCTACCTTAAAATGATGAAGTAGTTGCAGGTGCTAATGTAGTAATGGCAGGATCCAACTTAATTGGATAAGCTAGAGAGTCCTTTTGTCTCTAAATATTAATAAGCTCATCTTTTTGGCAAACAAAGGAGTCGGCTAACCCACTATAAAGCTTGGCATCCACCAAAGAGTCTTTATTTTCTTTTAGTCGGGTAAGTCTTGCTGAGTACAATGTACTCAGGGTGCAATTCCCAATGTTATTGTAGGTTTTGGAGACTACTACCGTGGTGACACGGTGGACCTATATCCCACTAGGGAGGACTAGACTTCGGGTAAAGTCAACTCTTATATCTCTTCTACCTGCTATTGATGGAGTCGACCCTGAGCTGGCACTGTATTTAAAAGTATAGGTGTGAGGGTGTATTATAAAAAGAGTTTTCTTCCGCTGTTATTTCTATTTTGGGTTGTAATAATCCTCTGTCCAAAATGTAAATAAAACAGGTGAATGGGAACTGCTGAACTGTGGATTCAGGTTTGTTGTAGAGTGGTTTGAAATCCTTCGTGATTTCACGGACTACCGGGCTGGTTTGGTTACTAAGTTCTAATTAAGTTGCCACGTCAGCTTGATTAGCACTTCATAATTAAATTAGTTGGTCAGTTCCGCTACAGCGGTATCGCCCATGGTTCAAGACCTACCGTTCACTTGGGTGTTTCAAAACAAAAGAATTTGGTTTCACAAAACTATTTGCCAACTTATAGTTATATAGGTGTTTGAAAACTATGTGTTCAAACTAAAGTGTGCCAGTGGTCGTGTCCTATATGCCCAGTTAAGGACTACTAGGTGGCTATCTAACAGGCTAACTATGGGTATTGCATCATATTTTCTTTTGTTGTGCTCATACACGACGGATATGTATGGGGGCCATTCACTTGAATGGTTGTGTTTGGTTTCATATTCCTCTACGCCCAAGGTAAGTGTGAGTTGTGAGAGCATGATCGGATACACTGCCGATCTAGGGGACTGCTTATATGGCACCGGATTATTTACATGTTTCACACATGTTTATATAAAAGTGTCCCATGTGTGGGATGCCGTCTTCTAACGATGATTGGTTAGCATGCACCTACATGCAGGGATATCGAGGATATGCCTGTGTGGAGGAGGGTGTTGAATAGGAGTTGTTTGTATTCGAAGTTTTGACCTTATTCTTAAGGTGCTGAATTTTTACGTCGCTTGCATTCATATGGGATTTTGGGCTGAAATGGAATCTTCTGCAGGTACACTAACCACGCAAGTTCGTGTAGCTCGACTAGTTCCCGCTATTTGAGAGCCGTCTAGATGTCGTATGTATGCCATCGCTTAAAACGCTAGAATCTATCGTTTTCTAGGTTGGTGAGGACGTTGGAACGTACATGCATGTCATATGATCATCTCATGGGGTGATGGGAAAGACACTATTTCTCTCCTTATAAATGAATACTTCTCTTTTCAATAAAAATCGACCAATACAACCTTCGTCTCATGAAGAGTGTATTCCGGTTCTACAAATGGCACGAATGAAGCATATCAAATCCAAGTCAACCAAGGCACACACATGGCAACAACAACTTGTCACCCGTAAGCCACGTGGTGCCAAGAAGTTCTGAAGGAAGTTGGCATGCCGTCTCTTTTATGGCAAGTTCTGCACCAGTGGGTTGCACCACGGGTAAGGAGCCTTGCTATCAGTGAAGCAAGGACTTGGAAAGTCAACGTCCGAGTTTACTCTCTGTCGAAACTTTGATTTCTGCCAAGAGCGGAGGTGCGTCTCATTGGTGTGACCGCCGCTGTATCGCTCGAGACAGGAACCCTCAGGAAGTTGCAAATATAGTTGCATGCGAGGCCCTGAGGGATTTGCGTCAGAGACGACCGGATGAGTTTGCTCATGCCGCTGCAGGTGTGCTTCCTAAGTGCGACCCACATCATGCCGTGTGGCGCCAAATTAGTGAGACTACACTTGTTGGTGGTACGGATGAGACTGAGATTAGCAACGATCTTGCTAGCAGCGCAATGTTCACCATGGTGAAGAACTACCCTTGTTTAGAGAGTGCTTGGAGTTTCTTAATCATGAGTCCGTTTATGTCACCACCAAGCAACCGTAAGCGAAAAAGGTACGCGAAGAGAATGAATTGAGGGTAACTATATTGCTTGCACAAATGACATTTTCCAAGGGGCATGCTAGGCAACGAAAGAGTGTTGCCTTGCCTGAAGCCTTTATAGTGCAAAATCAGTTTTGGATCTGCCTGCCCTGCTTGGTCAGAGGCAATAGGCCATGGGACCATCGTGCAACAACAAGAATGCAGCCTGAACGAAGAATATCACCTGAGTAAATGGGAATGTACTGGTGACCAAGAATGCTGCTCTCAATGCAGAAATCCAATGGGTTTATAACCAACATCCCCACAATCCTCCCAAAACTGCTAATCTGGAAGGTACTCAAGCTGTGCTCAATGTCGACAAGGTTGATGCTGGAAATACTGCGAGCACGGAAGACATGGACCATACTTAAGTAGAGTAGTATTAAGGCTAAGCCTCCCGTGGGTATAGTACTTCCTGGTTTGACATAGGTAACGATGTGTGATCTAGATAGATTAGTCCACTGTTAATGTACTAATCGGAACTTGTGGTCATGACAAGCTGAGTTAGTGTAGAGTACCCATCTCAAGTAGTAGATTAGAACAAGTATGTTGGTCCGCTAGCGTTTTGGGTTTGAAAATTTCAACATCGTTTTAATGTTAACTCAATCTTGTTCTTGCGAAAATTCGATTCATACCTTCCCGACCGATGATGACACGTCGATGTTGATTTCTCACTGTCACGTGTCTAGGCCAATCTTTTTTTAGGCAAGTATAGTTGATAACTATCCTTTGCAAGCAGCCGCTGATAACACTCGCAACTTGTGTTGTGCTTGTTATGGCGACATCCTGGCTATTTCTGAGTTCTAGACTTCTTCGTTGTCCCTGACCTCGTCATGTGTGCATCGCTCAGTCGCACAAGGATATTTAATTATACCTCTCGAACCCAATCTATGGATTACCCTCTCGTCCACCAATTAGTAGCGTTGTCCCGATCAAAGTTGTTATAGTGCCACGATGTAAACTAGAACCACCTTGATAACCGGCCAGAACATGGTTGGATTTCTAGCAAAAGCGTTGGTATTATGATTCTTGATCGTGACCACTATTCCAGTTTTGTCAAAACAATGTTCCTGTTGTGAAACCTTCCCTGGGGATAGTCATTTAAATCCTACCCTGCCATTGCAAGCCCCAGCACCTCAAAAAGTGTTATCCGAAGCTTGCTAATAGTGTCTACTAGCAGGATTTTTCATTGCCGATTCGACAATGGATTGTTCCTCGCAAGTTCTTCATGACGCTAGAGCCTAAGTATGTATAGTACACGCTCGTCCGGATATTGTTAGTACATTTCGGATGAGACAATCCTCGAGAACACGATTGTGTTAATGGGAGTCCGTTAATCTCACGCCCATTCAGTGCAATCGTTTTGTCACTCCTTCGGCAATAGGATGAGTTTCGCTAGCCATCCTGCGAATATAATTGTATAATACGCCTACCCCTTGGGGGTGTGTTATCAGAGTGCGCAGAGGAAAGGTGGTATAGAATGTCAACCGCTGCTATGGTTATTTCGCATATCTCCTCGCAAGGGTTATTGGGTAGACGATATGAGAGCTTCTCCTAGTTTGATTCGAATAAAGATCATGACATTGTTGGTAACCTAACTTTGTGTGGGAATATGTCAACCATAATTCCCACTAGTCAATGTGTGCAGACTGACTTCAGTTTTGGGGAGAATTACCCTGACCACGCTAAATCGTCCTGGTAAGCATTGCACCGGGAAAGATAGTACGTTAGGTATGAGACGTACCTGAGTATGCGATATGTTGAACATATCCAGTTTCCCTTCCTTACTATCCTATAACCATGCGAGTATCCTTGTTTACGTCGCTATGGGCTTGCACGTAATGTATGTTCGTACAATAATCCGTCCTATTGTGTGAAATTGCATCTTGATGGGAAAAATCGGTAGTGGTGTCATGACTAATAACTGGTGGTGCCGTGACGACACCGAGAGCACCCTGTGGTGGCCGACACATGGTAGTGCTACTCAGCACACGCTGGTATCACAGTTGTTGATCTCGACCCATTATGGGGGTTACCACGACATGCCATTTCACGCGAACCTACCTTGAGTTTCAATCTATCCTTCAACTTCACCTCGATAAGGTTTCCCTTCTCATTGAGCAAGGGAAGATAGCTCCAACAGGATGGATCCATAACCTTAACCTGATAGACTACGTGGGATGGTAAACTCGGGGACTCAATCGGGAGTTTCTCTGAAAAATTGCACTATCTCGCGTAGAACGCGCATCTCTCTCTCTGTGGTATTTGTAGAGATATACCATGTTTGTGTTGGATGAGTTCAGATGAACCTTGCGCTAATAGAGGCCTTGACTTCTTTAGTGTCTATTGTCACTTCTTATACCTCACGGGTAATGCCTATATAGGCGTTAATTGCGACCATTGTGAAGCTCTTAATGCTGAAAGGCAACCTATCGGTGAGGTTATGAGAGGTTACTCTCCAACCCGAACGTAGACCATTAACTAACCACATGTTTGCAATCGACTCGCGTATTTTGAAAGTGGCCATAGTAGAGTAATCTATCGAATAGATGATAACACAAAACTAGCTTTTCTACCCTCCGAGTCGAGGTTAGCTATCAGGTAGATGCTAAGTATCGTAGTAGGTCCGTTGTTCATCAACATGGAATGATAACTTTTGGTGATCTTTCATAAGATGAACAACCACGCGTCCAAGCTGAGAGTGTTGAGGGCGAAGTACGAGAAATATTGGTTGAGCACTAGCTGGTGACAGCTGTCCCATTGCTCATATTGGAATCACTTTTGCCAACACAAGCATTGGAGTAGTTGGAGCAGTCAGCGTAAGATTAGTTGGATACAAGATTTTGCCCGCTCAGCAAAAAAATGAATCTCTACTCCATGGTACCCCTTATCATGAAGTTGGAATTCTTTTAAGGGGGTTAGGCCATCTAATGTCCTATAAGGTACTCTTACCTTATGGGAATCAATGGAGGAGATTCATCGGACAAAGCCTTTATTGAGCCAGTCTCGAGAGATAGTTGACATATGCCATGTTTTAGGCATCCATCTTGTGGTGTTCAATTATTAATACGTCCATCTGCTAGGAGCTAATGTGTTTTGCTGATAAGACAAAGTCTCTACGCGAATTTGGATGCTTATGGTATTAGTGGATTTGCACCTGAATGAGGATCAGGTAGTCAGCACGCCCGAATCCGTCATGCATTGGGAATGTAAGGCATGAGTGAATTGATATGACCTTGGGTTCATAAATATGAGCCTTACGTGTCGTCCAAGCATTGTCGGAACATAAAGTTTTGGTTCAATACTAGTACCTTGAATAAGGCTTGGCGCGAGTATGGTTGGGGAAGTACTTGTGGTATATCCAAAGTAGTGGATCCCTAACCCGAGAGCACGTGTCCTATGTAAGAAAGGGATACCTGTAGATGCTTGCTACTGGATCCACTTTGCTTGACGGACCTGCTTATAGAAAGGAAAAGTTTGGCGGTTTCCTGCCAAGATAAGGAGTCCTTACCTAAGAACTTTGACTTCTACATGGGAAGCTTTGGATACCCTTGACCTGGGAATTTTGCTTTCTACATGTAGGAGTTAAATATTCTTGATCAAAATGAATCATATTGGCACTTTAATAGCCAATGTTCCTATGAAGGGCTGTGCCAATATTGAATTAGTATGGACAAGATCCTATGTTGCCACCTCAGAAGAGAGTCACATGGTTTTCGTTTTGCGGAATCTACGCTCTACTTCATAGTGGTAAACACTATGGATTTTTAAAGCACCTTTTGATGTATTTGATGATGCGAATAGCAGATTCCCTCTCAAGTAACCCTCAACCCTTTCCAGTTGGGTAGTTGATTGGTCATGTTGTATGATGACCTACCCTATTGGTATATAGTCTTGGGTTCTATGTGCATGCTTATCAGACTATTCCTTGTCATCTTCATACTTAAGATTGACATAGTAATGGTAGCATCATCATAGTAGAGGGCATGTCGGTTACAACTTATGCTTGATGATACTCGCTAGGGGATAAGTATGGATTACCGATGAGTCAGAGCTAAGGAATAGATTACTTTATTCATTTGGCAATCCTTGCCAATGAAACTCTGTATCAACCATTTGCACCAAATGTTCGGTATTTTGCAAGGTGTGGATCAGTTGGTGTAGTAATTTGGATTCCATCGAGGTTGCCTATGTTTGGTATGCCTCTTGAGCGGAATGTGACCATGTCGGGTCTCCAATGTCATAACCAGAATAAACAGGCTTATCTTGAATGAAACATTATCATGTTTCGAGAACACGACATCAGAGCCGGCAGGTTATACTCGGAGATGCATCGGATCCTAGGTATTGAGGATTATGCAACTTGGAATTGAGTCACTTGGCGGAGACTAGTAATGAGAAGTTTCTGGATAAACGTGATGGCAGTGGTAAAGCATGAAGGTTCGTAGGTGAGGTATCGTTTTTCAAAAACTAATCTACTTCCACCAAATCTCAGGATGAGATTTTTTTAAGGGGGTTAGGCTGTAACATCCAGGATGTTAATCACGATTTAGCTCTGCACATCACCGGCATAATCATATCATTTGCAGTGCATCACAGACTTGACATGCATTTCACCTTGATGTTTGATTATGCCTGAACTGCATGTGTTATGATAAAGTAATACAAGTGTTTGATGATTGACCACTAAAATAATCTAGACATGATTAGGACACCAAATGAACCTAGGGTTATATTAACAACTTTGGTTAATCATGCTTCATTGTGTGTTGATCATGTTAGGCCTACAAAAGTGCTTGCTTTGACCATTTCAAAAGAGTTAGATAGAAGCTTTGCATGGCGATGCGCCTTAAACCTTTTCTGAGTAGAATTTTGTAAGGATCAAAAGTCCCAATACTCACTTTTCATGAAAATGAGTGCAAGATTTCCAAAACGGCAGAAAACGACTGATTTGGGGGCTGTTTTTCCATTTTGGGGAATTTTAGAGGTATTTTCATTTGGAATTTTATATCTCCAAATCTAGGAGGAATCTGACCAAACACCTTTTAGATCAAGTGATCTACTCATCAAGAGGAATAACTTTCATATAGAAAGTTTATTCTAATTCGGCTTAATTTAGGAGATAGAGCATAAACAAGTTTGTATGCCGTGTATTGAAAATATGATTTCCGTAACGGTTGGTCAATGGCCGTCACGAAAATGGCGAGGACGAAAATATCGTCCCCGACCATCTCTGCTCGCCCGCGCCGCGTGGTGCTTAGTGTCTGCCACCACCGGCCACCTCGCCCTCTTGATGGACGAGCGCCAGGACACCCTTCACTTCTCCCCCATCACTCTCTCTCTCGCCTCACTCCTCTTGCTCTCTCCCTCTCGGTTTCCTTCTCCCGAGCTCGCAGAGCGACATCGCCATGGCCGCCGCCACGGCGAGTTCGGCCATCGCTACCACGCCATGCCCTGCTCGCTTGCATCGCCACCAGCTCCGCCTGCCTCGCCTTCCCTCTTTCTCCCGCACACTCCCTCTTCCCACCATAGCAACTGCGCCGCCCGCCGCTTCCCGGCCAAAGTTGCCGTCACCGGTCATCTTCTTGAAGCCGCCGCAGTACCTCACCGTTCTCCTCCCTGAGTGCGTCGCGGTGACCGCCGTCCTTTCCCCTACCCTCGTCGCCACTCTGTATCTCGCGCCGACGAGTGACGCGGTTCCGCCGGCAAATATTGCCGCGGCCGCCAAGGCCGGGGAATCCGCGCCGCTGCAGCGCCCACATCACCAAGCACCAGCGCTTGCAGCCGAGCACTGCGCCGTCTTCTCCATCCCGCGTCGGGCCTGATGCGCCCCTTCCCTTGCCTCGGTCGGCGCTCTGAGTAGCCACCGCCGGAGCTCTGCCTCCGAGCGCCGCCGGCGCACGTGGCGGGAGGGCCACGGGCTACCTCCCGTCGCTCCGAGGGAAGCCCTGGATGCGCAAGGATTCCCTGGTGCTCCGCCGCCATTTGGGGGTCACCGTGGAGCCGCCAGTCGGCCGGCGCGGCGAAGCCGGCGGCCGTCCCCTGTTCCCTCGAAGCGAGGGCTTCGTGTTCAGAATTAGGTGAAGCCCAGGGTCCTTCCTGCAAAGTTGCCAGACTCAGTGATTTACAGATCTGGGCCTGGTTAATTAGCGAAAACAGCAGGGGCTTATCTGAAAAGTGTCTGTCCTATTCGGATAAAGAAAATAGATTTCCAGAAAATAGGTTTAACCTTGCAAAATTCATAGATGGAGCTAGGAGTGTCCAATTTGAGTGATTCAAGTTGCAATATTTTTCTTATGAGATGCTCTGTGCATAGAAATTATGAAATGCCATGTTTGAGATACTTTTATATTGAGTTTAGATTTAATTCTTGAAATGCTTGTAATCTTGGGAAATGCATAGTAATTCATAGGTTGCTCAGAAAAATGTGATTCTTGTTTTGTTAGCCTAGTATTGTCAAGCTTTGTCTATGATAATTATATCATGCATGCCTCCTATGTAAGTTTATGAAGTTGTAGTTCAAGTGGCCTCATTGCTTGTTTCTTAAGATAATTCATAAATGATATATAGAGGCCTAGTTTGAAGTTGATACTTTTTGTAGGCTTATTATATGCCAGTAGGTAGCTCTGTACATGATTGATTTTATGGTTTGATCAAGTTGGTAATACAAAGTATTTTTAGGTCCTCCAATTGGTGCTGCCATGCTATTTTTGTGTAGGACAGTAGGATCATCCAAATGGGGTGAAATTTGGATGATGGGCTTTTATTGCCACGTGTATCCTACTGTAATTTGTATAGGATGTGTCTAGCTATGGGTTGCTGTTCAACCCATAGGTGGTTAAATTGGAGTCGATTCCAATATGCCATACCTAACCTAATGATGGTTTGGTTTTCTGAGAAACATGTCTTCATATGATAGCTAGCTGATTAGTGTATTGGTCTACTGTCAAAATTTAGTGGTCTTTGGGTCAATAATCTAGGAGTTATAGCTGTTGCAATATGGTTGGCAGAATTGTTCCAATGCTGTTTTGTCGGGACCAGGCCCCGATATTCTCTGTTTTAGGCCTAGTTAACTTGGTAATTAGGCTCGATGTCTTGAGATGTTTTATGGGCAATTTTATAAGTTTTTCAGATTGTCCCCTTTTGTGTCCATAGGATTTATAAATCTGCAGACATGAATTATTTACTAGACTGCCAGTTGTAGGTATAAATGCTAGTGAAGCATGAATGAGTGTTATTTGTATGTAGGGCTTAATACTAATGGCTTACATGGATCATGCTATGTATGATTGATTGTTAATTAGTGTGTATCATGATGGGTGGGTTAGGATGATTATGTTTAGGTTTAAGTCTTTGGCTTTACTGGTTCATTTGCTAGTGATAGGTGTAGAATGATTAGACAAGCTGCTTATTCATGAGCATCTATCATCCTTGATCATACATACACCGACAATCACGTATTCATACATATGCACGTGCATCGTTCCAAGATCGCGTGTACAACATTCGTCGTGGAGTCGAGGATCCAGAAGGACAAGTCGTGAACGGAGATTCGCACGAAAAGCGATCCAGCACCAGGAACCCGACATGGAGTAGTCGAGTACCTGGGGCTCTAACCACGATCTTCTAAATAAGGCAAGCCCCGGAGCATCCCTCCTAAGTTTGCAAATGATTTACTTTGCGTTCTTTTATTCCTTATGATGCATTAAGTTTATAGGCGTTGCTTGAAACCCGTAGTTGCACCAGGACTATCTTGCCACCAGAAATATCCTACTTTTATGTATAGGATCGACTACATGCTTAGGCCTGCTACTTAAATGGTAGAAGTCGAGTGATCGACTATCACTCACGAGGTAGGTGTTACTACCCTCTTTGTATTGAGATTGGTGAAATGTTGGATTTGAAAATAACCATGTGGCCATGATAAATCACCTCTAATATACTATGGCACACGAGCGTCCTCGGATTATTTTGAACAATGCCTCACAGATAGCTGGGATGGCCGGAGTGCCTACCGCGAAGCCTAGAATCTACTTGGGCCGGGTTTCAACTTCCAGGTATCCATGCTGGCGATGGTTGGGGAGTAACAAGGGCCCGTTGTAAGTCCACTACCGGGAGGTGCGTTCCATGTCTATGAGTTCGCGAGTGTTCCATGTCTATGAGTTCACTTAGCCTCGGCATCGGGAGTTTCCTTGGTCATGGTGGTGAGTTGTTGATCCCGCGTCCCGAGTAGATCAAGGTGACTAAGGCTGCTCTTGCTAAGCATGCCTGGTTTGTGTGAGGAATATCCGCCAGCTGGTTTGCAATCGATTGTAATCGCCATCATTCCTGGATAGTGAATAACTTGACTGAGCAGTTACGGTGCCACAAATACGATTTGAAATGCGAGTTGGTTATGTTCACTCGTGATGGTTTAATGATTACTCAATCAATGCGGTTATGATATAATGTGGATTGCTTCTACCTTAAAATGATGAAGTAGTTGCAGGTGCTAATGTAGTAATGACAGGATCCAACTTAATTGGATAAGCTAGAGAGTCCTTTTGTCACTAAATGGTATTAATAAGCTCATCTTTTCGGCAAACAAAGGAGTCGGCTAACCCACTATAAAGCCTGGCATCCACCAAAGAGTCTTTATTTTCTTTTAGTTGGGTAAGTCTTGCTGAGTACAATGTACTCAGGGTGCAATTCCCAATATTGTTGTATGTTTTGGAGACTACTACCGTGGTGACACGGTGGACCTATATCCCACTAGGGAGGACTAGACTTCGGGTAAAGTCAACTCTTATATCTCTTCTACCTGCTGTTGATGGAGTCGACCCTGAGCTGGCACTGTATTTAAAAGTATAGGCGTGAGGGTGTATTATAAAAAGAGTTTTCTTCCGCTGTTATTTCTGTTTTGGGTTGTAATAATCCAGTGCAAAATGTAAATAAAACAGGTGAATGGGAACGCTGAACCGTGGATTCAGGTTTGTTGTAGAGTGGTTTGAAATCCTTCGTGGTTTCACAGACTACCGGGCTGGTTTGGTTACTAAGTTCTAATTAAGTTGCCACGTCAGCTTGATTAGCGCTTCGTAATTAAATTAGTTGGTCGGTTCCGCTACAATGATCTACTCGGGAAAAGACGCGGGATCAACAACTCATCACCATGACCAAGGAAACTCCGGCAGCCAACAGGTAAGCGTGCCCATCAAATGACAACGCCCCATCTTAAGGACTCACTCTCCGGCACCTTGTTTACCCCACCCCCATCGCCAGCATGGATACCTGGAAGTTGAAACCCGGCCCAAGTAGATTCTTGGCTTCGCGGATAGGCCCCACACGCCCTTTCCAGCTATCTGTGAGGCGGCATTCAACTTGATCGAGGACGTACAAAGCCTTATTTCTTTAAGAGGTGATTTAGAAGACCACATGGTTATGTTCATATCTAACATATCATAGTCCTCAATCCAAAAGGGGTAGTAACCACCTATCATCGCGGAAGATGGTTGATCATCCGGCTTCTACCAATTAATAGAGCAGGCCTAAGCATGTAGTCGATCCTGTACGTAAAAGTAGGATATTTCTGGTGGCAAGGTAATCCTGATGCAACTAGGATTCCAAGCAACGCCTATAACTTAACGCATCATAAAGAATAAAAGGATGCAAGGTAAAAACATTTGCAAACCGTAGGAGGGATGCTTCGGGGCTTGCCTTAGTTAGAAGATCAGGTTGGAGATCCAAGTACTCGACTACTCCACGTCGGTTCCTGGTTCTTGATCACTCCGCGTGCGGATCTCCGTTCGCGACATGTCCTTCTGGATCCTTGACTTCACGATGAATGTTCTACACGCAACCCTGGAATGATGCATGTGTGAGCGCGTGTTTACCATTGTATGCATGATCATGAATGATCAAGGATGATAGATGTTCATAAGCGAATAACCTATTTAATCTACTTCACTTATCACTAGCAAACAAGCCAGTAAAGCCAAAGACCTATACTTAGTCACAATCATCATAACTCAATCATCAAGACACACACTAAGTAACTATCAATCCTACATAGTCTAATCACTATGAGTTACCATCGTTATGCTCTACGCATAACATCACACATTCACGCATTGCTACCAATTGTCGACCTACAACTGGCAGTCCAGTAATAAAATCATAACTGGAGTTCTATAAACCCTATCAACATGAATGAGGACAATCTGGAAATCTTAACAAATTCTCCATAAATCATCTCAAGATACCAAGACATGATTCCTAACTTAACTGGTCCTAAAACAGATAACACCAAAACTGCTTCTGACCAAACAGCAATTCAACAGCCTTCCTAACCAAGTTGCAAGAGCCATAGCTCCTAAACTAATCATCCAATGATCACCAAATTTGAACAGTAGTTAGCTAGCCTAATTACAAACCAATCATGTATTGACAAGTTTCCCAGCAAACCAATGTTTAATTGGGTTAAGCATGACATCATGCAACCAACCCCAACTTTGACCGACTATGGGTTGAACAGCAAGCCATAGCTACATACATCCTAAAATCCTATAAACATTACAGTAGATAACACATGGCAATGCCAGTGTATCATCCAAATTTCATCCCAATTGGATGATCCTACCGGTCTATACAAAAATGACATGGCAGCACCAAACCAAAGACCTATAAATATTTTGTACTACCAACTTGATTATACCATGAATTCAACCATACACAGAGCTACATTAGCGCATATAAGTAGCCCATAAAAAGTATGAACCTCAGATTCAACCTACACAATTGATTTATGAATTATTCTAAGAATTGCCCCTAAGTCACACTTGAACTACAACTCCATAATTCTACACAGCAAGCATGCATGATATATTTATCATGGACAGGGCATCACCTAAGAAGATTAACAAAGCAAGAACCACATTTTTCAGATCATCCTATGAATTACTATGCATTTCCTAAAATTAAAAACATTTCACCAATTAAATCTAAACTCAATATAAAAGCACAGCAAACATGGCATCTCATATTTTCTAAGCATAACTCATCCAATAAGAAAAATACTGCAAGTTGAATCACCCTCATTGGACCAATATTCATCGAGTTATGAATTTCTAAATGTTTAAAAGAATTTATGAAAATCCTTTTCTTTATCCCGAATAGGACAAGGACATTTCGATTAGGCCCCTGAGCTTTTCTTGAATTGCGCAAGGGCGGATCTTGTAGTTCCTTGTGTCTGGCGCCTTTGCGGATTAGCCCCTCACCTCCTTCTAATTCTCCCCCGAGGTCCCTGTGGTTGGGGAGAGCAGAGGAGGCACGGGAGCTCGCCAGCGCTCGCCGTCCTCGGCTAGCAGAGGCTCGCCCGCGGCCGCGGTGGGGTATCGAGGCGGCAGGACATCGCCGCGCACCCGCAGATGGCCTTGGGCCCCCATGCGGTGGCCTGAGGTGGCGGGGCCACGCAAACCGCGGCTCGCCGGCGGCGGCGCTCCGGGCGAACAGGGGCGGAGGCCCCGGCGGCGCAATTAGAGGAGGCTGCGGCCCCCGCGAGGACGACGCGAAGGCGGCCACGGCTGGGAACGAGGAGGCACCGGTGGGACGGACGCGGTGACGACCTCAAGCGCGGACGTCGGCGGCGGAAACCGGCCGGCGCGGCTTGTCCTCGTTTGGCGGCGAAGCTGGCGCGGTGCTGCGCGAGGAGGAAGGAAGGCAGAGACGGTGGTTAGCGCGGCGGTTGGTGCGGCGGAGTGAGCAGCAGCCGCGGCGCTCCTAGGCGGCCATGGCGGAATCGCCCGCGGCGGCGTCGCGGCGCGGCAGAAGAGGAACGAGGGAGAGAGAGAGCAGGGAGTGGAGTGAATGGGCGCTGTCCCCCTCTGGCGTGGTCGGCAGCTCGAGCAGAGGGGCGAGGCGCGTGGTGGCGCGGTCGGGCGGTCGAGGACGCGTGGACGCGGCGGTGTTGCGCATGCGAGCGACCACGTCGACATTTCGTCGAACACGTGGCGTGCGTCTGGGTGGGTTCGGTGGAAGGCCGATATGGGCCACTTACGGGCCAAATTAGGTCATGGGCCCAAAAGGAGAATTGAAGCCCGCGCGTCACTCATCATTTTTTGTTTAGACACTTTCCTCATTTGAGCAGCGGATTAGGAGATAATCAGTTGCCATGGCAATGTCAACACTCTAACGACGAATGACCTAGGCTCGGGTTTTCTTGGAATTGGGTGACCAAACTCGACCAAATTGATCCCAACTTTTGGCATGTTGTGCCCCAATGGGTTAGTTATATTTTTCCTATTTGGGCCAACTAAAGTTGTTTCACGGAAATCGGAGAACGCGGCATGCCAATCTACCGACGTCGTTAAACCTAGCGACTTCGTCACTCGTTTTGAGCACCTTCTAGGCATTTTCATGAAAAAGTCAAAACATAAAGTTTTCTCGAAATACTCTTCTCTTCGAACTTTATTAAAGGTCCGACTCGAGATAAGCAACATAGCTACTATTTCTAGTTCAAGCCAACAATCACACTTATAGACTACACCAAGCAGAGTGCAGACAAACATCAAGCAATCATGTCAAGATAATGATTAGATACTAATGATATGATTATGCTAATAATTTGCGGAGTTAATGAATGATTAATATCCAGCAGTGGCGATCCTCGTCATCTCCTTCTTGACGGCGTCATCTCGGCGGAGCTTCTCAATTGCCGCTGTCGGAGCATGGGAAACGAAAGATCCCCTGGGCGTGGTTCCAACGGAGTTGGCGTCCGTGGGCGTCATCTCCTTCCTGAAGGCCCCGTTGGCGCCCGCGGTGCTCCTCGGACACCAAGTCCTACCCCTGCCTGGCCATGTCGGTGTGTAGTTTGAAGTGGTGGGGGCGTGACTTTTTCTTGTGTTTCACGTGTGTTGTGTGGGTTTCTACCGGGGGTGGCGGAGCTTGTTGCAAACTTGTATCCACCCCGGTATTGTCTCTTTGTACTGCATTTGCATTTGCATTTGCATTCTTCTTCTTAATGAAAAAGATGTACAAATCTTTTATGTATTTGAGAAAATATGAGGACACCAGGCCACCAGTACTGTAGATGGCGATGCATCGCAGCCTAGCCGCCGCCCCGTTCAGTGGCTCAGTGGTCAGTACAGATGCATGCAGCGATCGAGGCAGCCAGCATATTAAGACAATACATGGCGCGTCGGCTCCTCGAAGAGGAGCCGCGGCCACGTCACCCGAAATTCGCGGCCGTCGGATCTTCAAACGTGTGTTCGTGATCGTTTGAAGCGAATTCTACTAGAAGCAGCTTTTGCTGCTCTTTCATGCCTAGCTTCCTCTCTGTTCTCCTCGTCGTAATCCGGCTTCTCCTTAGAAGCTGAAGCTGACCTAACAAATATATATACCAGCTTCTAATTCCCCTTCTCGTTCCTTCCAGCAAAAAAAAAAAAAAACTGCCTCCCGTCTCCATCCCCTCCCCGTGCTCCCGTAAGAAAAAAAGAGAGAAAGGCCGCGAGTGACCAGGGCCGGCGCGGCGGTGGCGGCCAGCGGTGCGGCCGGCCCGCCAGGGGCGGCGGTCGCGGCAGCCCGGCCGGCGGGCGCGGCGCGGCCGGCGGCCCGGCGGCCGCCGCGGCGGCGGTGGCGGCGGCGGCGGGGCGGCGGCGGGCCGCGGTTGCGCTCCCGCGGCGTGACGAGGCGGCGGCGGCGCGCCGGCGCCGGTGCAGGTGGCTCCCTCCCTTCTCCCTTCTCCCTCTCTCTCCGTCTCCATGTCTTCTCACCACCAAATCGTCGCAGGTCACCATGTGCCCTAGGGTTAGGGTTAGGGTACGGCGGCGGCGGCGCCCACGGCTCCTGCCCTCACCCTCCTCTCCCGGTCCTCGCAGCACGGCGTGCCGGTCGGTTCAGTGGCGCCGGTTCACCCCGCAAGGTGCTGCATGACGGCGCTCCTGGACCCTCGGCTACCGCCATCGCTGTCGCCGGCACCGCTGCTGCGCGGACGTGCGTCGCTGGTGGGCCGCCGGCGTGGCGCACCACAGGAGCACCAGTGGGGCGACATATCGGACGCGGCTTGGCACTTCCAGTGGTATTTCTAATCCTATTTCTAATTTATTGCAGGGATGTTTCTAATTCTATTCCTAATTTGTATTTCTATAAATACGTTGCAGGGATGTTCCTAATTCTATTCCTAATTTGTATTTCTATATTGCAAGGAAGTAGCTGCTGCTCTAATGCCACATGAAAAAAAAAAGGTCAGTGCTATGTTCATTTTCCTATATTTGATTCTTACTCATGCCTCTATTTTCATGGATGTGGCAAGCATTTTTAGTGAGGTCAATTCCTTTGTTTAGATAAACAACATGTGTCGATTGTTTGGTTTGTGTGTTGCTAACGTAACAACTTTCTTTACTCCTATTGACTTTGTGTTTGTTGTACATTTGCTGAAAGATAAGAAAAGTTCTGTGTACATCGTCCATAATGATTTGCTCTGGGTTTAACCATTTCATAGGTCATTCCCTATTGCTCTCAAAACTGTTTAACAGAAATGATGCATGATGCAGCTCCACCAAATTCAGCCTTTGGCAAGTAGAAGGTGGTCTCTCAGGTGTTTAGAATTGGTCAAACAATCACCGCCTTAGTTTGGATAAGGTGTTGCCACTGTAAAAACTTAAAAAAGGGTTTGTCAGATGCAGTGTTTCCTTGCTTAGCCCAATACTATCAGATTTCATTTGCGATGGCTAATTGTACCCACCAAAAGTAGACATATAGAGAGGTCCAGATTCTTAGTGTATCTATATCCTCGTGAGTACCTCTCATTGCTTTATGTGCTGCCTACAGGTGTAGTTGTCTTAGGTTCAGCAAAGTTATCAAATTACACTGCCGATGGCAAAATGTCTACAATATCATCATGTAAACTTGTGGCTTTCAGTTTTATCTATCAAATTGTTTGCTGAAGGGAAGTAACCTGACTTGGCACTTTAACATCAGGACCACATCTTCTTTCTTAAAGAAGTCGTCTTCATCTTATTTGCAAAATGGAGTTCCAGTGGCACCCTTCTCATCATTTAGACCTGAATATGTTGTTGAAAACTAACCTAATTTATGTGATTCTACAAGGTGTTGTGTGCTTTGCAAAATGGAGTTCCAGTAGGACCAACTATGATGCAAGATTTATACTGTTGCAAAATGGAAGAACTAATGTGGGGTTCATAGCTTGCTGAAAGCCGACAAGGAACAACAATAATTATATTCAGGTAACACTCAGCATGGTCATTGTAATTTTTTTGGCCAGTGGATGGGTTTAGCTTGATTTCTCATGTCCAGATATATAGCGATGCTCCTTTTAGGTGGTTGATCTCATGGTGGGAACTTCATGCCCAAACAATTTTAAAACCACCAACTTCAGTGTCCTTTAGGCTGTTACTAGAGCTAATGTGAAACTTCATTGCTCAGATATGGTAATCGAGCAAGCAACAATACATATTAACCGGCTAGAATGCATAGTCATTTGAGTGCACCACCTTTGATCTTTATAATAATGTCTATTGAAAAGCCTTACCATTATTATTTTCATATGTTGCAGGCCATCAATAGAAGGACTAAACAGTTGCAGTCACCTATTTGGAGATGCCACTCTCATTGACAAGGTACAATTATTCAGATGTACAAATTTGTGCCTTTCTAATGTATCCATTATTATTGACTACTCAAATTCTCACAGGACGGCTCCACCCATTATACGTAGTGCATGCTCACAAAAAAAAAGACTTGGTTAGTGTTGTGCTACTGCTTTGTTGCCCTTATCGTATACCTTTTTCATTTTCCATATGCTGGATACAGTGATTCAGTTCATCTTATCCTCAGATATGATGTATGCCAGTTATTTTTTGTTTGGTCTACACTCAAGGGTGTACAGTGAGCACCTCCCTAAAGGACATGATCTCTCTCTTGACAATGCCAAAGGGGGAGCCTCTCCTTATGCTTATGTTTTTTTAATCTCTAAATTGATAGGTCCATGGCTTAGAGTCAACTGAATCAAGGATCTTAGCTGTCAATACGAGACAAGCAACTGGTTTGAAATCAATGGCTGCTGTTGGTATGGTCTCCCTTGTCCCAATGCCCTCTATTATTATATTCGCATTGTCACCGCTTTAACTTGATTAACAAAAGGGATTAGTCTGACACATTCAATTGTTTTGCGTGTTGACTTAAGTTGCAGTTTTTAAAAAATGTGATGTGAATATAGCTATAGTTCAGTAAAACAATTAAATATCTTAGCTTAGTTTGAGTAATAGGTGTTCCGGTCCTGGACTGAATTTGAGTAGCAGATGTAGAGGATTCTATGAATTGGATTGGATGAAGTCTTTGAGATCGGAAATATGAGGCATTTCTATAAATGTGCCTTGCCATGGTTACAAGATATTTTTTTATCGATGCTTCTGAATCCAGTTATCACAAAATATATGTTTTGCGTCTCATCTGAGGCAGCACAATAGATCATCCAAACCAGAGGTTCATAACATGCTTTCATAGGCTCAGTTCATGCTAGAAGTCTGCATATTGTACTCCATACAGTGACCAACAACTGCAATCAGTTTCTGTCAATGGAGCTATATATTGGTGAAATAAATTATTATTGTAATCATGTCAAGCCTTTTGAACTATGCACCATGGGTTTTTATCTTTTTTTATAAACATCTTCTGTGATATTACTTCCTCCAATTATTTCAATAACTATCCTGTTGGGCATTACCAGAAACCTGTCATTGTTTCGTCAGCATTTTAGTGCACCGCAACTGTCATTATTGCAAAATTATGCATATAGGATACCAAAAGATGAGATGACTTTGGCTATAAACTTGTGCTTATATTGGATCAGGGGCATTAAGCTAATAGGTCAGATCTTTACAAATTAATATTGCATTGCTATATTTGCATCCCTCTGCATTTTTGTTCAAGTAGCATGCTTTCTTCAGTATATACTTTATTAGTTGCATTCCTAACAGCCCGCGATGACGCAGTTGACATTGAAGAGGAATTTTCAGCTATCCTCTCTGACTTACGCAAACAAGAAATACCTGAACTAATTGATCAAATCCACAACCTGTTCATCACAACTGCAAGATACTGCACTTCTATCTTCATTTTGCATGCAAGATTCCAACGGCACAAGGTACACAACTATGCAAATTTTCATCTAAAATACCACAATGAATTGTCTCTACAAATTCATCTTTTCACACATATACATAATACAGATGGAATACATGTTGACAACACTTGACGAGGAAACTCCTGAACTGGGAGGCAGACGCTGGACTTGGACTACTGCTCCTCTTAACCATCATGACTCTTGACCTCCACAGCAACGAAAAAGAAACATCTTCATCAGCCTCATCTTTACTGCGGCTTCTATAGTGACTGATTGTCACTGAATGTCTTCATGTAATAGATTGATGGCTAGGCTTTTGTCAGAAGCAACTTTTTTACAAACTCAATGTTGCCACATGTGTGGAACAGTGCTCCTAGCACTATTTTAGCGGACATTAATTCTAATAGTATGTATGGAACCCTACTCTTAGAGTTGTTTTAGCGGACAATGATACTAATGCCACTATATCAATGTTTGCAAAATTGCCTGAGCAATGAGCACATGTCATGACAATACACTAATATCCATGTTTATAGTCCATTACTCTCCCTGCCTAATTAGTTAAACAACTTACCCCACACGGGCACCACGGGCGCGCGAAAGCGCGCGCCCTGACACTAGTAGAGCATATAGAGACTGGCGGCACTGAGCTGTCCGTTTTCATGAATAGGATCGTCTAGTTGGTGCGTGCATCTTGCAGACAAAGGTCCATTTTTTAAGAGCCCACAAAATAATACAATTATAGAAATCGAGCCCATTAAACTAGCTCGAGTGTAAATCTAATTTATAATAAAACTTGTATTAGTATGCATTCATGTCTCCAAATAAATTTATTATGAAATACAATAATAAATTCTATAAATAATCTAATGGTACTTATTTTGTAGCATAAGTGTTAGTAATTTTTCATATAATTTCACTCAAAGTTTAAAGTGTCAGATGTGAGAATTGCAGGAGACATAGAATTTTTAGTAGAGTGGCTAATCAATAGAGTAGGTCTAATCTTTTTATATATATGAGATGTGAGATATATAATTATAGATCGAATGAAGTTGAATGTTGAGGGAACTGACAAGGCCACCGAGTCATCCTAGGTCCGCCAGTGGCTCCTAGAAGCTATGGGATTGTAGGCTGGGCCTCATAGAGGAGGCAAGAGAAGTGAGCATGTGGTGGTGGGGGCGACAGGCCTAACAACCCTAATCCAGGAGTTATTTTTTTTTATTAAACGGGTCAAATAGAACCCTCATCAAATAGAGCTTCTTAAAACACGATCTCACGAGTCGTGGACGCTAAATAAAGCTTAAAGTACTAGCTTCTTCTAGCGCGCGCCCTCTCTCTCTCTCTCTCTACTCCACTAGTAAAGTAGTGCAATATCAAACGAAGTTTAGTGTGATATGGTTAGAGTAGCAAAGCACCGGTGGTGGATGGGGTTGGCTAGTGGTAGACAGAGGAGCTGATGAAAGAAGACGCTATGTGATGTTTGATCCCTAATCAATGGCCATATTTGATCGTAGAAAATAACCAAAAAAGAAGGGGGAAACACTTTCTCTGAAGCATATATTCAATTCACAAATTTCTGTAGTAGTATCATTAATTTTCGTAAAGCACTCTTTAAAAACCCGTAAAAGCATAAAACCACCTCTTGCGAACGGAAGAGTAAACGTGGTTAAAATAGTGATTTTACAGTAGCGAGTATCGACACATTCATCTCTAAATGTAAATGAATCTGTAAACCGACGAAGAGCACCAGCGCTCTCGTCACTCTCATTTAATTTATCCTCCTTCTGATCACACTTTGGGCTCTAGTGTATACCTGCATCGATCTTCCAGGGTTCTACCTGTACGATGTTGTGTCCCCTACCACGAGGATATGGAGCAGCATGAGATGATGTGAGCAGCGAGACAAGCTGTCGGGCTCTCCGATAACAACCACGCGCGCGCTGAGCTGACCGTGACTGGTTCAGTGGTCGCAGTCGCTGCCGCCGTCGTCGTACCTGGATGTGCTGGCCGGCTGCCAGCTGACTGCCTGACTGGCCCATCGAGCCATGAGCCATCGCATCGACCCCCTTGGCGCTACCGGCCCCTGACTGACTTGTTTGCTCTCGATCTCGCTGCATGTATGCCGTGCATGTATCGATCGTCGTCCCTGACCATGACCACGCAAGAATAATGGCGCCGAGGCATCCGTTCTGCCGGCTGTCGGCCGCTGGAGTGAGCCGATCACCATATCGTCTCCCCCGGGGCCCGGCCCCGGCACGGCACGGGCGCCCGTCCAACCATGGAGCGCGCATCCGCCACGCCACGCCACGACGCACGTCGCGTCGACGTCGTCGTCGCCACCCTGCGGCGGCCGGCGGCACCGATGCCGATGCACGCTGGCGTTGCGCGGCGGCGTTCGCTCGCTACGTACCGATCTCGGTCTGCCAATGCCCGGCGCGCGCACTGGCGTCGTCGTCCGCTAGCTGACTAGCTGTACAGGCTACACACAACTGCCTTGCCTGTGCCTGTGGCCTGCCACGCGCAGCTCGTCGGCCCCTACCGGCCGGCCTGCAGCGTGCTCGATCGCTCAGGCTCAGGCGCGACGTGCGGGGCCTTAGTATTGGCGGTTTCCGCTTGGAACTGCGCCGCGGACCTCATGGGCGTCGCACCGGCCATCTCTTCCTTTACATATCACTGTGGATTGTGCAAGTGCTGTGCAACTGTGGGGTTTGCATTGGCCAAGATTCATCAAGCATGTGCTAAACTGGTTGCAATGTAACAGGGATCAGGGAAAGGGTTGCATTGGATCCTCCTTCCTGAAAAAAGAGCAGAACAAGAAGCACTGGCATGGCCCAGCCACAACTCAATGAGTGTGAGTGGCACTGAAAAACTGCAGCAGTCAGTCAGCAGAAACTGATCAAGAAACCTTGTAGGATGTTGTCACATACACAGGCAGGCACGGCCACAACTTGATGCAATCTGATTCCATTCCTCAGGAACAAGAGGGGTTACACAAGTAAGTACACAGGTTTTGTTACAAACCAATGTAACCCTTGCAAGTGCAGAGTGAAACACCACTCTCACAGCCACTTGCACAAGTGAAAAAGGGAAACAGCTCTCTCTCCTCTCTCTGATCTCTCTATAAACAATGGCAAAACCCTCTAACTTCTCAGTGTTTTGCATCTTCTCTGCAGCAGCAGCATCTCACCATATGCAATGCAACATTGCATCAGCAATGGTTTATCAAACAGTGCAACTTTGAAGTAAAGTTCACTGTGAAATGTGCCCTGTTTGGGCACAGGCATTGGGCTTATTAACCTAAGCTCTTCTCTCCATAGGAGAGCTTAGCCCTCTGCTTTGTTCATCTCTTCCACCTCACACAAACCAAACCAATCCAATCTGACAACAGCCAATGCCAACCCATGGCAATGGCTCAAAGAACCTAAAAAATCTCTTATTTTTTGCAAACATATAAGTTAAAAAAAGAAAATAAAAGGGAAGATCAAAATCGTGTCCTCGGTGGTGCTAGCTTTCTCAACGGATGCTGCCCGTCAGCTCCAGCCGCCTGATCCGCTTATTCCTCGCCGCTGCCACCGCCGGGGCAATGGCGGCCGCGACAGTGTCCATGACATCATCATCAACAAGAACAGAATGATATGTACTAGTGGCAATCTCTTTGGAGCCTGAACATGGCAATGATCTCTTGCTACCTCTCCTGCTCATGTTCCCAACCATCATGCTGTAGCAGGCATGTACATGCTCCTGATCAGAGAAACAAACACATCTACTTTATTAAACAGAGAAATGGTGAAGTGAAGTGAAGCTCATCTAATCCAAGGTTCATTCAGACAGAACACTCATATGGTCAAAATGGTACACAAGTACTACAAGATGGATATGGTGACTCACCTTCTCAATAAGACAAGATGGAGAAAGGTAGCTCATCTTGGAACCAAGTGCTTCTTTGGTCAGCAGAGGTCCATAGGTTGCAGCCAAGATTGCAGCTGCAGCCACAGTGGACGGCCTGTGATCAAGCACGCTACCAGCTGCACGACACCGAGCAGACCAGTCAGCCAGAGTAATGCACGCAAGACACATCACTAGATGCCAGAAAATAAAAAGAGAAAAAAGATTCGATCTTGATGTGTAAGTATGAACCTTCAGCCGTGGCAAAGATGAAACCGATGGCCTTGAGGGCGACGTGGCCGCCGGCGCCGGCGCCGCCGTGCGGGTGGACGCGGGAGACGAAGCAGGGGAGGAAGTCCAAGGGCGTGACGGCGCCCATGCGCCAGCCGAGCGTGGACAGCACCAGCAGCTCCATCCGGCGGATGGACGCCGAGTCGAAGTCGTAGCCGCCGGCGTGGAACTCCGACAGCGCCGGCACCTGGTACTCCTCCATCTTGGCCGCCACGGACACGCACGCCACCGACAGCAGCTGCGCCGCCCACGGCATCGCCTCCCTCTGCAGCCAGCCACACCAATGCAATGCTCGGCGTCAGGCATTCATTCATTCGCGCGTTGGTCCCCAAAAGCAGAGGCCTTTGTTTTTTTAAAAAAAGCTTTTTTTGTTAAACTGCGGCGCGGATAGATAGATTACATTGACGCGTCGCCGGAGGAGAAACCTGTCGAAGTAGGCGATGGCGAGGTACGCCGTCCGGTGGCCGAAGCCGAAGCACCCGCGGGTCTGCAATGGGCGAACGAACGATGCAATCAGATGCCATGCCAGCCAACCTGATGGAGCTAGCGCTAAAAGCTAATCGATCGGGACTCACTTCAAGAATCCACTTGACGGCGGCGAGGCGAGCTTGCCGGAACCACTCCTCGGAGGCGAGGGAGGGGCAGTCGGCGGCCGAGTCGGAGGAGGAGGAGGAGCAGAGCTGGCCTCCTTGAACACCAGCTGCTCCAGGTACTCCTCTTCCTCCTCGTCACCGGCATTGTAGAGCGGGAAGAACTCGCCGTCGTCTACGACGCCGTCGCCGAGGTCGGTGCAGTCTTCCTCGCACGTCAGCGAGAACGTGCACTCCGACCAGTCGTCCACCGCCGCCGCCGCCTCCACCGGCATCATCTCGTCACCAGTGACCAGTCACCACGCTTATAGTCTACTAGTTACTTCGAGGCCGAATGTTTGCGTCCTACCGGGTGGGTGTCTGTCCACCCCCGTACAAGTGCCGTTGAATGTGTTTGGAGATTGCTGCGAAATATTCTCATTACTTCCCGTGCTTTGGTTTAAGGAGCACAGATAGCAGGTGAACGGCATTTGAAAAAGCTGCAGCGTTGCGGTGGGTCACTGTGGCTACAGTATTCATATTAATTGCTGCACCAGCCCCAGGCATAGAAGTAGCAGCAAAATGTACGTTCTATAGTCTCTCTTTTTTCCTGTTTCAAATTGACGTTTCCTTTTAGGCCTTGTTTAGATTGGGGCAAAGTTCCAAGTTTTTTCACTCTCTCTCCATCACATCAATTTTTAGCATTTGAAAGCATTAAATATAGGTAAAAAAGATAACTAATTACACAGTTTGGTTGTACATCACGAGACGAATCTTTTGGCTAGTTGGTCCACGATTGGACAAAAATTTTCAAATAAGACAAAATAGCTACTATTCATCAAGTTCATATCTTTTGCAATCTAAACAAGGCCTTAGCACATCTTATGTAAGCCTGAGTTATTTATGATTAACGTCTTAGCGATGACTTTGATTAGGGTTCATCGTTCGTTATGATTAGGGCCGCAGTGTGGGTTGTGATTAGTGTCGTAGTGTGGACTTTGATTATTTTTTTAAAAGCAAACTGGATTTTAATTAAGGTTGCATTGTTGATTGTAATTAGGGTCGCAACCTGTGTTGTGATCAGGAGTCACAGTGTGGGTTGTAATTAGGGTCGTAGTGTGGATTTTGATTAATTTTTGAATTAAGTTGGATTTCAATTAGGGTGGTATTAGTATTGCAAGCGTTGACTGAAATTTGTTGCGTTGACTGAGATTAGGGTTCGAGATGTTCCCCTGAGTATTAGAACCGTTGGGTGGTATTAGTATTACAAGCACTGACTGAGATTTGTTGTGTTGACTGAGATTAGGGTTTGATGCGTCCCTTAAGTATCAGAAGCGTTGGGTGGTATTAGTATTAGAAGCGTTTACTGAGATTAGTTATGTTGACTGAGATTAGGGTTCGAGGCGTCCGCTGAGTATCATAAGCGTTGGGTGGTATTAGTATTAGAAGCGTTGACTGAGATTTGTTGCGTTGATTGAGATTAGAGTTTGAGGCATCCCTTGAGTATTAGAAGCGATGGACGGTATTAGTGTTATAAGCGTTGACTGAGATTAGTTGTGGGTGGTATTAGTATTAGAAGCGTTGACTGAGATTTATTGCGTTGATTGAGATTAGGTTCGATGCGTCCCTCAAGTATCAGAAGCGTTGGGTGGTATTAGTATTACAAGCGTTTATTGAGATTAGTTAGGTTGACTGAGATTAGGGTTCGAGGCATCCCCTGATTATCTGAAGTGTTGGGTGGTATTAGTATTAGAAGCGTTGACTAAGATTTGTTACGTTGACTGAGATTAGGGTTCGAGGCGTCCCCTGAGTATCAGAAGCGTTGGGTGGTATTAGTATTGCAAGCGTTGGCTGAGATTTGTTGCGTTGACTGAGATTAGGGTTTGCGGCGTTCCCCTAAGTATCAGAACCGTTGGGCGGTATTAGTGTTAGAAGCGTGTACTGAGATTAGTTATGTTGATTGAGATTATGGTTCTAGGTGCCCCCTGAGTATCAGAAGCATTGTGTGGTATTAGTATTAGAAGCGTGTTTAGGGTTTAGAGTTTCGGGTTTAGAGTTTAGGGTTTAGATTTTAGAAAGGTGCGTTTAGATCGCATTTTATGGTGCTGAAATATTGTTATTTTATTTTTATCAGAATATAATCAATATTGGTCTTGTTTTATAGATTTAATTATAAGCATAATCATAGTTCAATCGGATTTTAAATTTGATATCTGGTTTAACAAATATGATTATTTGAATATCTGTAATTGTAGTTGGATGAAGTAAAGGCTCATGCAATAAATGAATTCACTGTAGTGTCCTGGATGCATCAGGCCATGCAAGACTGTAGCGCATGCGCCCAGTAGCTGCCGTACCTCCCTTTTTGATAAAGTTGTCAGTGCTGTTACCGGATTAGTGTCAAGGCCTTGTTTAGTTCTTTCAAATTAGGGATTGCCAATTTGGCATTTGTACTGTAGCGCACTGTAGCATTTCGTTTGTATTTGTAAAATATTGTCCAAATATTGACTAATTAGTCTTAAAAGATTCGTCTCACAAAATACAATTAAACTGTGTAATTAGTTTTTAATTTCATCTAAATTTAATACTCCATGCACGTGCCGACATTTTGATGTGATGGGGAATCTTTTACTGTGCCAAATTGGGAACCACCAATTTGGTGGAACTAAACAAGTCCTAAAGAGTAAAGCTGTTCAGCTCATTATCTAGCGCGAATCTTCAAATTATTTCAACGGCGGATAAGAGAGGTGGACGCCCTCCCGGTAGGACCAAATTCGCGTCGTTACTTCGAGCAAAAGGCAAGAAGCCAAGAACCATGCGCGAGGGGTGCGAGCTCTGGAATATATGATGCTATGGTGGTCGGCGGTGAGGTGACGGCGGTGGAGGCGGACTAGCAGCCGTGGAGGAGGCCGGAGTGGAGGACAGAGTGAGATGGCAACCGAAGCCGGAGCCCCCTATTTAACTGACTCTACTCCTCCGATCCGATTTAATTGTCATCCGCCTCATGCATGCATGAAGACCAAGAGAGACACTGAACGCAGAGTGCAGCAACGAGTGGCGTATCTAGCAGTAGGGCAGCCTAGGCAGCTGCCCTAGTCATGGAGTAGCGCTTTGCTCGCATCCGCCTCATGCATGATGAAGACCAAGAGAGACACTGAACGCAGAGTGCAGCAACGAGTGGCGGATCTAGCAGTAGGGCAGCCTAGGCAAAGATGAGAATAGGAGAGAGTGCAGCAGCGAGTGGCGGATCTAGCAGTAGCAGCAGTAGGGCTAGTCATGGAGTAGCGCTTTGCTCGCATCCGCCTCTTGCTCACGCACGTAGTCTCCCGTCGCGACGCACGTAGTCTCCCGTCTAGTCTCCCGTCGCGACGCACGTAGTCTCCCGTCGCGAGAGTTCCGCCTCTTGCTCACGCACGTAGTCTCCCGTCGCGACGCACGTAGTCTCCCGTCGCGAGAGTTGACAGTCGCGGCCTGACACAATCTTGCCCTAGTCAGGGCAGGTACATTGGCGCTGTCTCATAACTTGTCTCATATAGTGCCACATAATTTAAGATGATTCAATAGACTATATATACAATGGTTGTTGTTTTAGGTTGTCTCATAGCAACTCGTAATTCCTTAATTTGGGGAGAGAGTAAAAATAAAATTGTGAGGTGCATGACAACAACAACTCATACAATGGTAAAATAGTTGTCTCATACTCCTAAATTTTAGCTCATGAGGTGGTTGTTTCGCGAAACAACTACCTCATTCTCTCTCACCTCTCTCTTTCCTCCACATCATCAAAAATCTTACATGGCAATGCATGAGACGACTTATAAGACCACTTACGTATAGCAATGTACCTGCCCTCGTAGCCCAATCCTGGGTCCGCCACACAAGGGCGCCCGGTCCCTGCGCTCTGTCCTCCTCCGAGCCCGGCCGTGTCCCGTTCCCGTAGCACCAACTACAGTACACGTCCTACGTGCATGCCCCGCCAATAGAATAGCGTAGTACTCCACGTCGTAGATGAAATTTTAATGCTGGTGACTGCGATTTAGCTCGGAAATATAAAGTCACGAAATCAGTGGGAAATGAATGAATGCTTCAAATTTGGCAAGGAGCTTACAAAAAATCAAGAAAAAAATCAGGGGCGCTTTAGCCACACTCCTTGAAATACATTTAAATGGGTACGCAACTATGTCAACATCCCATTTCTCATCGTCTAGTGATGGCCATAAAACCATCCCTAAAAAATTATTGTAGTAAAGCTTCACTTGGACTTGTGACAAAATTTGATTACCCTAGCGAGATTGGGAGTGGCCAGAGGTGGTGTGTAGATGACTAGCTAGGCTAGGGCTGGCATGGCAACACAATTGGTCAGGGTGGTGGGCGAGATATCGGTGTCATCCAACAAGGTCCTTGACCTCTATGGCTTTGTTGAGCATAGGATTTGGGCTAGAGTATTAATGCACTTTGCTTAATGGCGCCGAGTATAGATAACCAAATAGGGTGAACATCATGGGTGGCAGGGGCATAACCCATTTAATCACTCTCTGATACAATAATTGCTATAGGACCCATTACAATATGACCCGAAGCCTTCAACCTGTAGTGGCAGCGCGCATAAGCCCAACCCACATAATGACATGCTCGTTAAGGTCTAATCCCATAAAACCCTAGGTACAAAACAACCTAGCCCTAAAGTTACCACTCCCTCTCTCCTATTCTCATCACCACTAGCCTCACCTCTCCGCCACTCTGTCCCTCTATTCCCCACTTTCCCTCTAGTATGTGGACCGTACCGCCGCTCCCTCCCTTAGGTTTCACAGCTTCTTGTTTCGCCTCTTAGCCTTCCATCTACTAGCTAGGCACCGGTAACTACTCTCTCAACGGCTGCTCATTTGGCTATCTATCTATTATTATAGGTGAGCTCGGTGCCGATTTTTTGGGAAGATAGAAGAATGGGACCGAGGGACATGAATTGCTGAATAAACGATAAAGGAAACGGGAGTTAATTACCTTGTGTAGAGTGTGAGTGCAGCTCCAATTATTAGCTTTGGACTTGTTTGCAACAACTCACATATTTGAGGGACTCTTTAGCAAAATGGCAAGGTAGCCCAAAGGAGCAGCAGCCCTCCTTCTCCTGTACGTGAACTCATTTGCTTCTTCCTGTCTTGAGAGAACAGAGAGAGATAGCGAGAGTTAGGGTTAGGGAGATTGAGAGAGAGAGGGCTTTGATCCACCAAATCCACCACTAAAAGAGAGAGATTCGTGGGTGTGGCAGAACCTCCTAAATAATATGGCCCACACGCATTTATCATTGTCTTAACGAGACTTCGATAGCAATGCATGTGTGCCATAAGACTTAAAAAGGATACGTCGGGTAGATTCCCGAAACTTCCACGATTCTCCAAGCGGATCAATCATTATAAAGAGACATTGCGGTATTACAACGAGTTTATTCAAATAATATACATCAGAGTAAAATAGCGGAAGGATTACAATAACATAGGTTTACAAAGCATTTGTTTCAAAACTTTCAAACTAAAGGTTTAATTATTACAAACCATAACAGTAGTGGAGTAGCGGTAGATAGATTAATTTTACAACCAGTCGATAAGCTCTGCCCAAGAGCCAAACACTCTACTCGTCGTCACTCTCCGCAACGACTGTCATACAACAGGATGCGTACAAACCTGCTCCTGATGCTCACCTCGCAACAAGGGTTCAACAAACCCGAGTACAAAAGTACTCAACAAGACTGACCCGACGAAAAAGAGGGGTGAAGACTAAGAAATGCAGGTCAGAGGGACAAGGTAAGGCTTGCAAGAATCAAGATTTTTGCAGAAAAGTTTTTATAAAAACCAAGTTGTAGCTTAACAGCTCTCTTGCCTTAGCTCAAGCTGAACAATCAACCTCAATTAAAACATAATCTTTAATTAAGTAGATACTACGATGATGAACACCGATCGAGTCTCCTTCTCCGAGAAGCACGGCGATTCGAATCCATTTATACCCAGTTTGGACCGTTGACGGTCGTTAAGTGCCAATTTTTACCGTCAACTAAACATGAGAAAGGACTAAAATATGTTCACCAACTAGATATAGGGGTTATGCGACAGAATTCCACGAGTTTTGGTGAATGTCCGTTTTTGCGGGTGTCGGCTGAAAATACCCAAGGAAGGCCCACATGTCAGGTTTACATAGAGATAATCGGGAACCGGTGAAAATTCTTTAATCTGGAAGGTTCGAGAAGGCTCTGGACCAAATGGGAGCCCGAACGGGCTCGGTGGAGAGTCGGCCGACTCCCACCCTTGGGCGGCCGACTGGCCATCTCAACCAATCAGCGTCAGCCTCGCGGATCCCTGTTCCACCGCCTTTGAGGATGAATAATAATCGTCCGTTTAGGTCGGTTTGAACCGAGGGCTGTGGTGCATCCTAGAGGGCTATATAAGCAGGGCCCCTGGCCCCTGGAGAGGGCATCCCTTAAACCCTAATTCATTATCTCCCAGCGGGATCAGAGTTGTAGAGGCGTCCCTTGAATGGATGACTTCTCTTCTCTAGAGAATTAAAGCTAGACACTCCAATGTAGTAGATTAGATCTAGATGAGAGTTAGGGAGAGCGGAGCTATGCTCCGGTTCTGGAGAAGTCTTCAGAGATTTGGTATGTCTTTGTATCTACTCTTGTAAGACTTATGCTTCAATATATTTATCTTCTCTATCTACTTTATGCCTTTCATATGTATGCTTAGTATAGTTGTTACATTCTAGCATGGGATCTTCGCTCATTTTTGATAATGATCTTGATGTCTGCTAGTTTAGTGTACCACTAGCTTTAGTAGGATTACCCCTTGTTCTGTTATGTGTGGAATAGACAGGACAAAAGAAGCCGTTTTGACCTTCTGGCAAGTTTCCACAAGAAAAGAAGAGACATTGAAGAGCCCAGGGTCCCTCAACATTCAACATTCATCAACATTGGAACCCTGCCACCTCACAAGTTTACGTATACATATATATTTTCTAACCATGTGTAGATTGGAGAAAAGGTCATCGTCACAAGAATTTCAAATCACCTCACAAGTGACGAACATAGACAAAGACCGCGCACAAATTTCATCATGTGAGTCATGGTAAGTATGATCAAGAAAAGGTGAGAAGTCTTGCTCATGGACTTCAAAATTTTGAGTAGTTATCTTTTCAATTCTTGCATCCCACCGCATGTTTACTTTTAAGATATTCATGCATCCACTCCACTTTTTGTTGTTTGCTCATACAATGCATGTTTAGTTTCTTTCATGCATTCATGTCGCCTTTGTATCTAAAATCCTCACCATGATCATGCTCTTTCATCTCTCGTTTGAGTAACTCTCTATAATGCTTTCATGCTACCTTTGTTTGCTATAGTATGTTTTGGTTTGGAAGTACTAGCTATACTTTTAGAGGCTTTTAAATTAAGCGTGGTGCTTAGGTTAAATGTCTTCCTTAATTAAATTAGACATGGAGTCTAGTTTGGTTATTGAACTAAAATGTGCTTTAGTAGATATTGGTTATTTTGTTGGACTAACCCCTGCAGAAAACTCTCAAATCCAATTTGGGTAAGTCAAGAGATGAACACAATTCAGAGATGAAGCAAGGCATATGATGAATTCCAACAACTTCATACGAAAGACACAATTCATCCATCGTTCAAGGAAGAATTGAAAGAGCTTATGATCTCGCCTATTCGTGGATCGGCATCACTACGCGAATTTGCCACTTCGTAATGGAACAAAGAGAAAGACAAGAGTACCACAAGAAGCATCAACATCTTGAACTCACTCAAAGAAGTGGATTAAGGCGACAAGCTATGAGCAACTCCGAAGACACCATCTTGCATGTCGGCAGCAAGGACAAGGATGGAATGGCATGCATCCTTGTGTCAACCAATCATCATCAAGGGTTGACTATCGCCCAAGCCCAAGAAGACCATGAACAACTACAAGATGATGTCCCTAAGCCATTGGAGATGAAGTATGCATACAAATAATAATGAAGCCTCTTCTTGATCATCAAGACAGATGGCATGTCGTTAACTGCAACTCTTCGCCATGCTGCTAGAAACCATCAAGGAAGAACTCGAGTCTACATCTCCAATGAACATTAATTCGTCAACCAAGACTCAGCAAATCAAGAATGGTTGACGAAAGAAGAACATGCAACTGTTGTACGCTCATCCTGGATTGGACAGTACAATCAAAAGCAGAATGCAAAAGAGAGATCCTTGCTCAATGGACCTATAATCAACAGAGGGAAACACTACAGAGGGACTCCTTTCCCAATGCAAGTTAGCCGTCCGGACTCAAATTAATTACTAACAAAGTGATTCCAACAATAAAAGCCATTCTCATCTTTTTCATTCTTGACATTTTGAAAACTTAACTAAATAAGCGGGGATAAGCAATTCTATGCATTTTCTTAAACAGGTAATGAGGAATACGGAAATAAGACGGGTAATGCATTTGGTGGGTTTTCACTCAACTCCTATCCTCTAATGCAACAACTCATAGCCGAAAGATAAAAACTTTATAAAACGAAGGTAAGGGTTAATGCATCGGGGCTTGCCTTGGTATTCGGGGTAGACGCTTTGGGCTTACGGATTAACACCGGCTCCGGGGGTCCGCTCTTCCTTGATCTCGTTTGGTAACGTTAACTCTCCGTTAACGAAAACTACTCGATAACATAATATGATTTAACATGATGAAATAATTAAATATGATGCTTGAAGAATGTATAAATCAATCAATAAATTGAGTACAACTTTCCTTCACGAAAACGTCGCAACTAACGAAACTAACTAATTAAATAAATAAGCGAAATAAATAATAAAACAAAATTTGTCAAAACAATCCCAAAAATTAAACTAAAACTCCTTAGACCCTAAGAAGGCTACAAAATAATTTTCATGATTTTTAGAATAATAAATAAATAACTAAAATTCAAGGAAGACTCATTTTCCAATTAAAAGGGCTAATTTTTGAACATAGCAAAACTACTCAAAATAAATATTTAAAATTTTCCTAAGCGAGAGAATACCCCAAAGAGCTTTCACAAAAAATTTCAGAATTTTTGGAGCTATAAATTTTTTCTATAATTTTTGAAAGATCGGACAAAATCATTTTAAAAGAAAAAGAAAAGCTTTTATAAAAAGGAAAAAGGCTATGGGCCGAATCGACCCGGCGCGGCCAAGATGCGTGGACAGTCGGCCCAATCCGGTCTGCCCGAGCTGGCGCTGGCGGTTTTGCAAATAGGGCCTTGAGTTTTTCTAAAATTGCAATCAAGCCCTCGCCACTATTCTCTGTGTCAGGGTTTTATGCACCAAGCCCCCTGAGTTTTGTCAAATTCTCCGGAGCTGGTCCCCGCGTCTGAGAACAGTACTCCGGCGATCCAGCCGATCGGAACTCGCCGGCGGCGGAATCCCGGGCGGTGCTAAGGGGCTCTAGGGGGTCGGCGCAACGCGGCGCACACGCTAGTGACCCTAGCTTGGTGGCGGATGCGGCGGAGCAGGTCTCTCTACGGCGGCGGCGGAACGGTTCGGCGGCGGCCCGACTACAGAGCTCACCGGGGCTACTATGGCCTATCTAACGGCACCAACACGATCTAGGACACGTCGCGACTCCGGTGCGCATGCTAGAAACGACTCGGAGGAGGCGAAGCAAGGTGCTCACCGAGCGCGGAACGACGGAGATGGAGGCAGGGCGTGCTCCGGCTGGCAAGGTCGGTGTCACGATCGATACTGTGCGCCAAACACCAAACCAAGGGAAGCATTAGACGCAGGAGATGATGGTGATCACTCGAACAGGATACTCAGAATAAGTCAAGTCGGGTTCAAGTTCAATTCCCTCAACATCAACAACCTTATCGGTTACAAGAAAACATTTCTTGAGTTGTGATACATGGAACACATTGTGCACAGCTGACAATTGTTCAGGTAATTGTAAACGGTATGCCAATTTTCGACATTGACCCATAATCTGAAACGGCCCAATATATCGAGGTGCTAACTTGCCTTTGACTCCAAATCGAGTAACTCCCTTCATCGTGACACTTTTAGATAGACATAATCTCCTTTATTGAACCACAATGGTCGACGCCTTTTATCTCGCATAACTTTTCCTCGACGTGACCGTGCCACTTTGATATTCTCGTTGTATCGCTTCACCTTCTCTTCTCGTTTCTTTGACAAGATCCACCCCAAAGAATCTTCTTTCCCAGGTTCGACCAATTCAATGGAGTTCTACATCTGCGGTCATACAATGCTTCAAATGGTGCCATCTTGATACTTTCCCGATAACCGTTATTGTACGAGAACTCGCTAAAGACAAACATTCATCCCATTTCTCGGAAAATTAAGAACACAAGCTCTCAATATATCTTCAAGTATTTGATTCACTCTTTCGATCGACCCCCCGTCTCGAGGATGATAAGCGATGCTTGTGCAAAAGATCGGTACCAATTGACTCGTGTAATTGTTTCCAAAAATTATTCACAACCGGGTACCTACATCAGACACTATAGTCTTAGGTACACCATGGAGTTTTACAATATGCTCAAAATACAATTTAGCATAACGTCATCGTTGGATATATTTCTTGCACCGTAATGAAGTGTGCAGATTTGGTAAGTCGGTCCACTATGACCCAGCATTGAATCAAAACCTCTAGTCGTCCGGGTAGACCCACTATAAAAACCATACTAATATCCTCCCATTTCCAAGCCTGGAATAGGTAATGGTTGGAGTTCTCCGCTTGTTTTCCAAAGGTGCACGGCTTTGACTTTCTCGACAAGTATCACACCGAGCCACATATCTAGCAATTTCTATCTTCATCTTGGTCCACCAAAATTTTTGCTTCAGATCATGATACATCTTATTACTTCCTGGATGAATAGACAATTTTGAGAGGTGTGCTTCATCAAGGATCTTTTGACGTAGTGCAGGAACTTTTGGTATGACCAACCGATCATTATACCATAACATATCTGCTTCATTAATGGTGAAACAAGAGACTTTTTCTTTCCGAACTTTCTTTTTGAGATGCTTAATTCCCTTATCACTTTTCTGAGCTGCAATAATTTGATCTTGGAGTGTTGACTCAACAGTAATATTAGACAAACTTCCTTGTTGCACCATTTCTATACCCAATCTTTCTATTTCATAACATAAAGAAATGTCCAGAGGTTTCACTGTCAAACAATTGCAATGACTCTTTCGACTGAGTGCATCAGCAACCACATTTGCTTTACCAGGATGATAATGCAATTCCAAATCATAATCATTGATCAATTCTAACCATCTTCTCTGTCTCATATTCAGTTCATCTTGAGTAAAAATATATTTCAAACTCTTGTGATCTGTGTAAATATAACATTTATTACCCAATAGATAATGACGCCATATTTTCAAAGCATGAACAACGGCTAATTCCAAATCATGTGTTGGATAATTCTCTTCATGTTTCTTCAACTTGTCGAGAAGCATAAGCAATAACTCTCCCTTCTTGCATCAAAGCACACATCCAATACCAAGTACCGAAGCATCACAATAAACATCAAATGATTTCTCAATATTTGGTGTGCTAAGACTGGAGCAGTGGTCATTAACCTTTTCAAAGTTTGAAAAGCCTCTTCATACTCTGGTGACCAAACAAACTTAACATCATTCTTCAACAACTCAGTGATAGGTTTTGATATCTTGGAAAAATCAGGGATGAAACGACGGTAGTACCCGCAATTCCCAGAAAACTACGGACTTTGTGTACTGTCATTGGTGGTTCCCAATCAAGTATATCCTGAACCTTGCTAGGGTGAATAGCAACACCTTTTTCTGATAAAACATGTCCCAGAAATTTCACTTCTTTCAGCCAAAAGTGACACTTACTGAACTTGGCATACAGTTGATGATCTCTCAGACGTTGCAAAACAATTCTAAGATGTTCAGCATGCTCTTCTTCATTTTTAGAATATACCAAGATGTCATCAATAAATACCACTACAAATCTGTCAAGCTCAGGCATGAAGACAGAATTCATAAGATAGGAGAAATGAGCTGGTGCATTTGTGAGTCCAAAAGACATGACCAAATACTCATATAACCCATAACGAGTGGTAAAGGCTGTCTTTGGAATATCTTCTGGGCGTATCTTGATTTGATGATACCCAGATCGGAGATCAATCTTAGAGAACACCTTTGCTTCCGCCAATTGATCAAACAGAAGATCAATGCGAGGTAGAGGATACTTGTTTTTGATAGTCACCTCATTCAAAGGACGGTAATCAACACACAATCTCAGAGTTTGGTCTTTCTTTTTCACAAATATTGCAGGACTTCCCCAAGATGACTTGCGTGCTCGATAAAGCCTTTGTCAAGCAATTCTTGCAATTGCTTCTTGAGTTCTGCTAATTCGGTGGTGCCATTCTATAAGCTCTTCTAGAAATTGGAGCAGTACCAGGTTGCAACTCAATCACAAACTCTATATCCCGGTCAGGAGGTAACCCAGGCAAATCATCTGGAAACACATCTGGAAATTCCCTAACAACCGGTATATCCTTAATTTCCTTTACTGAAGTAGCACAAACCCTTTCAACTTTCCTTTTGAGAGAAGATAGTTGAATCAGAAGCTGAGAACTGCTATTAGGTAAGTTTACTTTCACTTGTCCTATTCAAGCACATCTATTTGATAAACCAACCACACTTTTTGACATACTTTATTGAACTAAACAAGGCGATGTTACGAAGCTTAACACACGTATAATACATTATTTTTGGTACACAGTCTACTCATAGACTTAGCAACCCAACTCACACTAGGGTTTCTGAGAAAACAAAAAAAACTACTATATTACACAACTGTCTCACAATTCCCAACTCACATCTCACTGTCACTTGGAATCATTGGTTCATACTCATCCTCACTGTCACTCATAGGAACCACCTGATCCTCTTCCACTTGATCATTCTCAGGCCCCTCCTCAAACACTTCTTCCCAAATCTCCTCTTTTGACTCTTCCTCTACTATCTCTGGATCTTCCTTTGGCTCATATGCCTCTTCAAAGTACCCTTCAGTTTCATCACCATAATCCCATTCCACTGCATTTTCATCATCTTCTTCACCCCTCTCATCCTCCATGGACATTTCAGCTACAAAATTTTCTCCGTCATCATCATACCTGAAACCCAATACTTCATCCTCATCTTCGAAGCATAACAAATTTGAAACTTCTTCTTCCTTCTCACCATTGGTACCTTCTCCTGACACATGGCTCGCTGCAGGTGTCAGTTGAGCAAGTTGATCTTCTAACTCTTGAATACGGGCTTCTAACACCTCTTCCCTTCCCCATGACTCATTCCTATCGGCCATTACATGACGTATATGGCTCTTCATGTTGAATGTGAACGGCATCCTTAGATCTTTGAATATTGGATTCAGCCATTTCCCAAGCAAGTCGGGTGTGCGGTATCTTGCCAATAGCCCACACACTTGGTTCCACAATCACGACACCGGTGGAATCTCTTGAGGCTAGGCGATGGCGAGGCACACCCTTAGGTCCCGTCATCTTGCGGGAAGTACACTTGTTTCGAGCCATCCTAAAGCGAGATAGGAGATAAGATAAGAGCAAATGGATTGAGATCAGAAGGTTAGCATGAATAGGATTGATACTACTTAACCCAAACCACTTTAAGAAGGAAGGCAATCTAGACAAGTTAATTAACATGATGCATGAATCGAACTTACGATCTAAGCATAAAAGATTTTTAAAGAAACACATGTGTAGAGGTAACTTTTATAACATAGGGCAATATTATGCTACTCCATTACCATACTTTTACAATAAGAATAAAGGTCGATTGAAAGAATCATAGATAAGGAATAAGCAATTTGGACCCAAAATAGTCAACTTAGGTTTTGAATTGATCCAAAACCTTTTGAAGTTTTCGCAATGAATACTACAATAACTCTTTAAATAATGATCCGGCTCGATACCATGTGGGCGGAACCTCCTAAATAATATGGCCCACACGCATTTATCATTGTCTTAACGGACTTCGATAGCAATGCATGTGTGCCATAAGACTTAAAAAGGATCTATCGGGTAGATTCCCAAAACTTTCACGATTCTCCAAGCGGGATCAATCATTATAAAGAGACATTGCAGTATTACAACAGTTTATTCAAATAATATACATCAGAGTAAAATAGCGGAAGGATTACAATAACATAGGTTTACAAAGCATTTGTTTCAAAACTTTCAAACCAAAGGTTTAATTATTACAAACCATAACAGTAGTGGAGTAGCGGTAGATAGATTAATTTTACAACCAGTCGACAAGCTCTGCCCAAGAGCCAAACACTCTACTCGTCGTCACTCTCCGCAACGATCTTGTCATACAACGGGATGCGATACAAACCCGCTCCCGATGCTCACTCGCAACAAGGGTTCAACAAACCCCGAGTACAAAAGTACTCAACAAGGCCGACCCGATGAAAAAGAGGGGTGAAGACTAAGAAATGCAGTCGAGGGACAAGGTAAGGCTTGCAAGAATCAAGATTTTTGCGAGAAAAGCTTTTATAAAAACCAAGTTGTAGCTTAACGGCTCTCTTGCCTTAGCTCAAGCCGAACAATCAACCTCAATTAAAACATAATCTTTAATTAAGTAGATACTACGATGATGAACACCGATCGAGTCTCCTTCTCCGAGAAGCACGGCGATTCGAATCCATTTATACCCGGCGGGGACCTAGATCACCGATATACAGGAGACTCTAACTCCGCGCATACCGAGATCACATGATATACCGGGACAACAACCACAGCCATATATCAACCACAACACTCCGTGTGTGGATTTTCTAGGGTCTCGATATCACCAATTCACCAACGAACGGTCCTTAGGGCATCAACAGACGGAAACACTACAGAGGGACTCCTTTCCCAATGCAAGTTAGCCGTCCGGACTCAAATTAATTACTAACAAAGTGATTCCAACAATAAAAGCCATTCTCATCTTTTTCATTCTTGACATTTTGAAAACTTAACTAAATAAGCAGGGATAAGCAATTCTACGCATTTTCTTAAACAGGTAATGAGGAATACGGAAATAAGACAGGTAATGCATTTGGTGGGTTTTCACTCAACTCCTATCCTCTAATGCAACAACTCATAGCTGAAAGATAAAAACTTTATAAAACCAAGGTAAGGGTTAATGCATCCGGGGCTTGCCTTGGTATTCGGGGTAGACGCTTTGGGCTTCTGGATTAACACCTGGCTCCGGGGTCTGCTCTTCCTTGATCTCTGTTTGGCAACGTTAACTCTCCGTTAACGAAAACTACTCGATAACATAATATGATTTAACATGATGAAATAATTAAATATGATGCTTGAAGAATGTATAAATCAATCAATAAATTGAGTACAACTTTCCTTCACGAAAACGTCGTAACTAACGAAACTAACTAATTAAATAAATAAGCGAAATAAATAATAAAACAAAATTTGTCAAAACAATCCCAAAAATTAAACTAAAACTCCTCGAGACCCTAAGAAGGCTACAAAATAATTTTCATGATTTTTGGAATAATAAATAAATAACTAAAATTCAAGGAAGACTCATTTTCCAATTAAAAGGGCTAATTTTTGAACATAGCAAAACTACTCAAAATAAATATTTAAAATTTCCCTAAGTAGAGAATACCCCAAAGAGTTTTCACAAAAATTTTTAGAATTTTTGGAGCTATAAATATTTTTCTATAATTTTTGAAAGATCAGCACAAAATCTGTTTTAAAAAAGCCGGCGCGGCGGTTTTGCAAATAGGGCCTTGAGTTTTTCTAAAATTGCAATCAAGCCCTCGCCACTATTCTCTCGTGTCGGGGTTTTATGCACCAAGCCCCGAGTTTTGTCAAATTCTCCGAGCTGGTCCCCGTGTCTGAGAACAGTACTCCGGCGATCCAGCCGATCGGAACTCGCCGGCGGCGGAATCCCGGGCGGTGCTAAGGGGCTCTACGGGGTCGGCGCAACGCGCCGCACACGCTAGTGACCCTAGCTTGGTGGCGGATGCGGCGGAGCAGGTCTCTCTACGGCGGCGGTGGAACGGTTCGGCGGTGGCCCGACTACAGAGCTCACCGGGGCTACTATGGCCTATCTAACGGCACCAACACGATCTAGGACACGTCGCGACTCCGGTGCGCATGCTAGAAACGACTCGGAGGAGGCGAAGCAAGGTGCTCACCGAGCGCGGAACGACGGAGATGGAGGTAGGGCGAGCTCCGGCTGGCAAGGTCGGTGTCACGATCGATACTGTGCGCCAAACACCAAACCAAGGGAAGCATTAGACGCAGGAGATGATGGCGATCACGCACGCAAGACGAATTTGAAAAATGACCCACGACGGCGGCGTACGACGACGGCGAACCCTCGGCGGCTCCGGACACCGGCCGCGAGGAAGATAACGACGTGGAGGCGCTGCGGACGTCAAGAACTTGCGCTGCTTGGCTCAAATGAATCGCAAGGGCAAGGCGAAGTTGATGGCAAAGCAAGACGACGAGAGGTGAGGTAATGACGGTGAATTTTGGCGGCGACAGCGAGGTCGGCGGCGATGGCGAGCGGCGGTCCGAGGGAAAAGAAGAAGGGAAACGGCAACGGTCGACCTCTTTTAAAGCAGGAAGGCGAGGGAGGAGAGGGCGACACGCGAGCGGCGATGCTTCTGGCGTGAGCGCGCTGGCGGACGGCGGCGACATGGCGGGATGGGCGCCGGCGGCCACCGCGACGGGAGGAACAGGGAGGGAAGAAAGGTCGAGTGACGTCAGCGATTACTGTAGCAGGCTGATTTTTTTAGAACTTTGCAATTTTCTTCAAAAATAAAATGGAATCATCAAAAACTCCAAAAACAAACCCCCACCGATTTTTCATGCTCTCCAACTTTCTCAAAAGGAGCATTTTCAAAATCTAAACAGAAAATTAAATTTTGAATCAAATTTGAAAAGGGGACAAAAACCCTAGAATCTAATTTTTGCAATTACTTTTGATTTTTCAACTAAACTTGAAAATCTCCAAAACTAAGAAATACTCCACTTTTGAAACTGAACATTTTCCCAAAAACAACATTTCATGATTTTGCATAGTTTTTGAAATCTAGCTTTAAAACCAAAAGGGGACAATTGTCGGAAAATGGTATTTTCAAAATATTTTGAATTACTTTTTGGAAACTTGAAAAACTTTGAACAACAAACTTGTTGCTCTCATCAAGATGCTCAATAAAGCTTTTTGGACCAACCCCTAATTCTTCACGGATTTTGAATTACAGAGAAAGGGATAAAACAGGGTTTTCGGCAAATCACATTTTTACAAAGAGCACATTCAACCTATGAATTTAAATTTGTTTTAGTTGATGCACATCAAGGTGAACCTAATCATGGATGCTTTACGATGCATTATGATGACATGGTATGTTTTAGTTAATTAAACACCAGAGGTGTTACAGTGGGGGATTTGGAGCCTCCCCTCATTTGTTGGCTCCCACCTCGTGTATTGCTTCATCATATAGTGGATTCGTCTCGTCGTCACCCGTGGTTTTCCCCGCAAGGGGTTTCTACGTAAATCTAGGTGTCTCCTCTTGATTTGGTATTCTCTTTGCCATATGTGTTGATTAAGTCATCATCTTGCTTGCTGTTGCTTTGGATGTGAAGTGGTTGCTTGTCTAGGCATGCTGGCACGTAATGCATATATATGTTCTTTGATATATTGTATGGAGATGATGGGGATTGCTGTCTAGTGAACTAATTGATGCAAGTATGTTGTTGTTGAATATTGGGACAACCTGTTGTTGAGTCGGATTGATTTTAGGGGCTGTTTCAGTTTGTGCACACAAGGTGTTTGATGATATGCTTGTGGGATATTAGTTTGCTAAACTTGATTATTCCGCTGCCCCCAAGCTGTCACAAGTGGTATCAGCTCTGTTAAGTATCAAAGGCATAATTTATTCTGTTTCAGCATGTCAAAACTACATTAGAAGTGAGCGAATTTGATGGTAGTGGTGACTTTTGGTTATGGCAAGTGAAAATACAATCTGTCCTAGTTGATAAAGAATTGGATACTGCTTTAGAGGAGGTTGATCTAGATTTGGCTAGTACAACTAAAGATGAGATGAAAAATATTGATAAGAAAGCATTAGCAAGACTTCGTTTGGCTCTTGGCGATAATGTCTTTGAGGCAAGTTTGTGAGGAGAAGACTGCTATAAGTCTCTAGAAGAAATTGGAAGCTCTCTATTTGGACAAATCACTCTCTAAGTCGTTTCTACCTCATGATGCGCTTGTTTAGGATGCGTATGCAAGAAGGCACTCCTATCAAGCAATATATTGAAGAGTTCAATAAAGCGGTGCTTGACTATCGAATGTTGCCAAGTCTATGGATACGAGATCATATTGCAATATTGTTTCGTGTTCACTCCCATTCTTATGATAGCATCGAGAGATCGATCCTTTATGGTATCGATTCTATCTCCATGGATGATATCACTTCTATCCTTTTGTCTAAGGATTTGCTCAGGAAGTCACGCATGGAGGGTGGTCGGAATGAGGGTCTTGTTGTCAACCGTGGGAGGTCCGGGGAGCGTGGTCATAGTGATGGTGATGCTTCCGGGCGGTGGTAAGAGGAAATCTAAGGGTCGTTCAAAGTCTGTTCGGGTAATAAAATTCGGTCTACGAGATATTGCAAGGATTATGGCCATATAAAATGGGATTGTCCCAAGTTGAAGAAAAAGAGGGACAAGCAAGATGATGGCAAAAATGGTGAAAATTCTTCAGCAGCTAATGTTGTAGTTGCAGATGGTGATTCAGTTGAGTCTGGTGAGTTACTTATTGTTAGTGCTGATTCTTCTTCAGTTGGGCATTGTGCTTCTAGTGCTTCTGCGATTGTGATATGAGTTTCAAGACCTTGGTTGGATTCTTGATTCGATTGTTCTTACCATATGTGTCCGCACGAGAGAGTGGTTTGCCACTTATGAACCATTGAATGGTGGTTCAGTTTCTATGGGCAATGACACAAAGTGCAAAGTTGTTGGTATTGGCACAATCAGATTCAGGATGTTTGATGGTATTATTCGTACACTCACAGATGTTCACCATGTGGTTGGGCTAAAGAAGAATTTGATCTCATTTAAGGCACTTGATCGGAAGGGCTACAAGTTTGTGACTCATAGCTATCAGATCAAGGTGTTCAGGGGTTCCTTGTGTGTGATGAAGGCTCTTACTACTCCAGACACAGATGACTTGTATTTCTTACAAGGCAGTTTGCTTACTGGGTCAGCTTCAGTTGCTTCTAGTTCCCAGGTTGATGATGACACTATGACTAAATTGTGGCATATGAGATTGGGGCACATGTCAGAGCGTGGTATGGCAGAGTTGAGTCGGCGTGGTCTGTTGGGTAGTCGAAAGACAGGTAGTTTGCAGTTCTGTGAGCATTGTGTGTTTGGGAAGCAAACTCGTTTGAAATTCAGCAGGTCAGTCCACACAACAAAGGCCATCCTTGATTATGTGCACACTGATTTGTGGGGTGAAGCACCGGTGACATCTATTGGAGGTGGAAAAAATTTGCTAACCTTTGTTGATGATTTCAGCAGGAAGGTTTGGGTCTACATCTTAAAGTCCAAAGATGAGACATTTGCTCGTTTTCGTCAATGGAAAGCCATGGTGGAAACACAAACAGAAAGAAAGGTCAAATATCTGAGATCAGACAATGGCACTGAGTTCCGCTCGAGAGAGTTTGAGAAATATTGTCGGGACGCCGGCATAATTCGACATCACACCACAGTTGGCACTCCACAGCAGAATGGAGTAGCGGAACGTATGAATAGGACACTATTGGAGAGGACTCGTTGTATGCTCTCTCATGCCGGGTTGCCACAGAGTCTTTGGGCAGAAATGGTTACCACAGCATGCTATTTGGTTAATCACTCGCCATCGACAGCTATTGATTGCAAGACACCAGAGGAGGTATGGTCTGGCAAGCCACCTCATTATGATCATTTGAGGGTATTTGGTTGTCCGGCGTATGCTCACATTCGCCAGAACAAGTTAGAACCTTGGGCATTGAAGTGTGTCTTCCTTGGTTATGAGGATGGAGTTAAGGGGTATCGTTTGTGGTGTAAAGAACAAAAGCCCCCTAAGGTGATCGTCAGTAGAGATGTGACCTTTGATGAGATGGCGATCGTTACTCCAGCTTGTCGTCAGTTGGGAGAGGCTTCCACTTCTGGTGGAGCTTCTTCAGGTAGTGATTCAGAGGCAGAGCAGATAGCAGACAGGGTAACATTTGAGGTGGAGACTCCAGTGACCGAGTCTACTACAGTTGACAGTCAGCAACAACAGCAGCCATTGTTGTCAGAATCTGCAAATGGTGTTCAGGATGACACAGATGAGGCAGATCATGAGTCAGATGCAGCTGATAGTCAGTTGGAGGATACAGTTTCAGGTGGAGCTTCAGAGGCTCCAGTCTCTCCAGCAGCACATCGTCCTCAGAGACAAAGGAAACCACCACAGCGCTATGGAGAGTGGGTCACACCAGTAGAGAGCGGCAGAGGTTCAGCTGCTTTCGCTTTAACAGTTGCAGAGGATATTAATCATGATGAGCCTAGCACTTACAAAGAGGCTATCAGTCACCCTCAGGCAGCTAGTTGGGTCCAGGCTATGACAGAAGAAATGGAATCATTGCATAAGAATAAAACTTGGGACTTGGTGTTGCCGCCCAAAGGGCGCAAAATTATTGGTTGTAAATGGGTGTTTAAGCTCAAAGATGCTTCTCTTGATGTTGCTCTAAGGTACAAAGCTAGATTGGTAGCGAAGGGCTTCAGTCAGAAAGAGGGAATTGATTACCATGAGGTATTTTCTCCAGTTGTGAAGCATACTTCTATTCGAGCATTGCTAGCTTTGGTTGCTCTATTTGATTTGGAATTAGAGCAAATGGATGTGAAGACAGCTTTTCTTCATGGTGAACTTGATGAGAAGATCTATATGTCACAACCAGAAGGCTATGTGGTTGAAGGCAAAGAAAACCACGTTTGTTTGCTAAAGAAGTCATTATATGGCTTGAAACAGTCTCCAAGGCAATGGTACTATCATTTTGATTCTTATGTTACTAGCCATGGTTTTGAAAGAAGTTCATATGATGCTTGTGTGTTTCAGCAGATACTTGCAGATGGTTCAAGGGTGTACATGTTGCTTTATGTTGATGACATCCTTATTGCAGGAAAGAGCAAGTCTGCTATTGCTGAAACAAAGGCCATGCTCAAAAGTGAGTTTGAGATGAAGGATTTAGGTGCAGCCAAGAGATTGTTGGGTATGGATATTCGTCGTGACAGGTCAAAAGGCAAACTATGGCTCTCTCAAAGTGAGTATATTGAGAAGGTTTTGCATCAGTTTCACATGTCACAAGCGAAGCCTGTTTCTACCCCATTGGCAGCACATTTCAAGTTGTCTGCTTCATCAGGGCCATTGGATGCAGAGGAGGAAAGGTACATGTCTAGAGTTCCTTATGCTTGTGCTGTTGGCAGTTTGATGTATGCTATGGTTTGCACACGTCCTGATATTGCACATGCAATTAGTGTTGTGAGTCGTTTTATGTCAAAGCCAGGCAAAGAACATTGGAAGGCAGTACAGTGGATCCTCAGGTATCTTTGTGGCACAAGCAAATATGGTTTGATGTTTGATCAAAGGGCAATAAGTCCAGGGCAAGTTATTGGTTATGCTGATTCTCTGGGACAAGTTATTGGTTATTCTGATTCTGATTTTGCTGGTGATCTTGATGAGAGGCGCTCCCTCACTGGTTATGTGTTTCAGCTTTGTGGGTCTTGTGTTAACTGGAAAGCAACCATGCAGCATACAGTTGCTTTGTCAACCACAGAAGCTGAGTTTATGTCTTTGATAGAGGCAGTGAAGGAGGCTATTTGGTTGCATGGTTTTCTTGGTGATTTGGGCATTGAGCAAGTTGATCGTATTGTCTTTTGTGATAATCAAAGTGCGATTCACCTTGCAAAAGATGAAAAGTTTCATGAGAGAACCAAGCATATTGATGTGCGCAACTTCTTTATCCGACATCATGTGAAGAAGAAGGATTTGTATGTTGAGAAAATTGGCACAAAAGACAATCCAGCTGATATGTTAACCAAGGTGATCCCGAAGGCCAAGTTTGAGCATTGCTTGAACTTGGTTGGTATTCGTTCTTGCCCGAGCTAGCTCCAGGTGGAGCTTTGCTGGCGGTGAGTTTGTTACTTGGTGATTTGTCCACTAAAGGTGAAGCATTTGAAGATTGGGCATTTGGCATCAAGAAGCTTGATGTATTTGGTTTATGACTCAATTGTCGCTGAGGTGGAGAATTGTGAGTGCAGCTCCAATTATTAGCTTTGGACTTGTTTGCAACAACTCACATATTTGAGGGACTCTTTAGCAAAATGGCAAGGCAGCCCAAAGGAGCAGCAGCCCTCCTTCTCCTGTACGTGAACTCATTTGCTTCTTCCTGTCTTGAGAGAACAGAGAGAGATAGAGAGAGTTAGGGTTAGGGAGATTGAGAGAGAGAGGGCTTTGATCCACCAAATCCACCACTAAAAGAGAGAGATTCATGGGGGATTTGGAGCCTCCCCTCATTTGTTAGCTCCCACCTCGTGTATTGTTTCATCATATAGTGGATTCGTCTCGCCGTCGCCCGTGGTTTTCCCCGCAAGGGGTTTCCACGTAAATCTTGGTGTCTCCTCTTGATTTGGTATTCTCTTTGCCATATGTGTTGATTAAGTCACCATCTTGCTTGCTGTTGCTTTGGATGTGAAGTGGTTGCTTGTCTGGGCATGTTGGCACGCAATGAATATATATGTTCTTTGATATATTGTATGGAGATGATGGGGATTGCTGTCCAGTGAACTAATTGATGCAAGTATATTGTTGTTGAATATTGGGACAACCTGTTGTTGAGTCGGATTGATTTTAGGGGCTATTTCAGTTTGTGCACACAAGGTGTTTGATGATATGCTCGTGGGATATTAGTTTGCTAAACTTGATTATTCCGCTGCCCTCGAGCTGTCACATAGAGAGAACATATTGTGCATTTGTGCCTGTCTAGCTTGTGGTACCGGTGGCATGGCTTGTCTCTTATAGACGAGTTTATTTAGCTTGCGGGGAAGAAGCCAAGCCAAAACCCGGCAAAGGATTTATTCAACGGAATCCTGGTGTTCGGGCCTCGGGCCTCGGGGCATGCATGGATGCGTCGCTCTCGAGCTTCAAGCAGGACAGCAGGCGCAGGCCTCCTTCCTCTCGCTCGGCCCGGCCGGCCTACCAGCTGATGGCTACGGCTATGAGCTAGCGAGACGCAGCAGATGAGATCGATGCATCAGACCAGGAAACAGTATGTTGTGTGAAGAGCCTTCTCTTCCCTTGCATTTGTCCATGTGCATTAGTATTGTTGATGCGATGCAATGCAAGAAGCAACAATCTGGAATTCGCCCCATCCATCCTCTGCTTCCTCTGCAACAGAAAGCTACGTAACCTTTGTGGCTAGCCGCCAGCACCCCTGCTGCTCTCGTCCTAGTCCCTACTACCGAGCTGGCGCCCCTGTCCGAGCAGTCCCTCTCTGCTCTGTTTCTGCTCCGCTCCGCTCCGCTCGACAAGCCCTGTGCGCGGCATACTGCCACCGCCGCCGTGGCCGGCGTGCGCTGCGCTATATAAGCAGCCAGCACGTAGCAGCACGGGGCACAACCACACAGCTCTACTCACAGTGTCACGCCGGCAGGGCAGCCAAGGCAAGCATCATCGCCCGACCTGCAGCTTTGTTATCCACCATGGAGGCGCCTCTGCACCAGTTCCCCGTTCCCTCGCCGCCGCTGCAGCTGCCAATGCCGTTGCCGCAGGATGCGTTGCTGCAGCAAACGGTGGCGGCGCGCGCGCTGATGCTGGCCGCCGGCGCCGGAAACAAGCAGGCGCCGCCGTTGGCTGCGGCCACGGCGTCGGGGCGGGAGCAGTGCCCGCGGTGCGCGTCGCGGGACACCAAGTTCTGCTACTACAACAACTACAACACGGCGCAGCCGCGGCACTTCTGCCGCGCGTGCCGCCGCTACTGGACGCTCGGAGGGTCCCTCCGCAACGTACCCATCGGCGGGTCCACGCGCAAGCGCCCGCGCCCCGCGCGACCCACCCGCGCCATGGCCGCCGTCGTCGCCGCCGCCATGGCCGTCTCGGACGCCGGCAGCAACCCGTTCGCGTTCGCTGCCTCCCCAGCAACGCTGCTTCACGGCGACGCGGGAGGCGGCGCTCGCCTCCTCGTCAGCTCGCTGCTGCTGGGCTCGGGGTCGGCGTCGGCGTCGCCGCTGCTCGCGCTCGGCGCGGCGCCGCTTCTGGAAGGCCGGCTCGGCTTCGACCCCGGCCTCGGGGACACAGGGCTACCTGGCGACTTGGGTCACCACCAGACGCTGCCGCTGGGCGCCGGGCCGCTTCCGTGGCCCGCAGCGACAGCAACGATCTTGGAGGGCGACCACGCAGAGACGACGACGTGGAAAGCGGCTAGCAGCCTGTTCCCCTTCCCGCCAGCCGGCGCGCTGTGGCAGGAGCTCGCCGCGGCGGGGCCGGGGGTGGAGGCCGGCGGGCTGCACCACGGCGGCGCCCCGCACATGCTCCTGTGACACTCTCGCACGCACAAGAGGAGAGGACGCGTACGTGACGATGTAGTACTACTATTCAGTATAAATGTATGCATGTTGCTGGGTACATAGTGGCACCTGCGTCGTCCCTTGTGTTAGCCCTTTTTTCACGTATTTATGGAGCCCGTCAAGACTGATCATCAAGATATGGGATCGATCAAAGATACTACTCTACTGTTTGTTATGTACTGGCTCTAGTTACCGAGATTAAAAAATCTCCAGTACTCTACCATTAATTTGTAACATTAGTATACTCAACTCTATTATTCTAGTGTTTGTTATATGCTCAACTCTAGTACTCTAGTGTTTGTTCAACTTATTCGCTGTTTGAACTTATCAATCTGGCTTATGAATTATGTTACAATGTTTTTTCTTTTACAATAAATTAACATCAGCTGACTCCATATAAATCATTCGCCAAATAGGGTAAGCAATTCTAGTGACATGCAACTTTTCTTTTTATATAAGTGGACACGAGGATCGCTCATGTAGATATATTGATTGGTGGCTCAATTAACTCTGGTACATATAGAAGTTTAATACTGTTATTCTTTTTCTACTTTTACACAGGTACCTCTCTTTTTCTTTCACAGTATTGTTACCCCTTCAACAATTTTTTGGATATAAACATTTTATGAGAAGTGGGTTTTGGAGAAATGTCATCCTACAACGGGGCTTCGTCAGGTTTTTATTATGAAGTGTGATATAACCGCCATGAATTTTGGAGTCTTTTATTCCCCTTCTCTCCCTGCCTTATCTCTTTTTCTTTCACCGGCTCCATTCACGGACAGCCACAAGAAGAACTGATCTAAGCGTGTTCAATGTCCTTCTCCGTAGCCGAGCTCCCCACCTCAAAGTTGATTTTTTTATGTTAGGAAGGGCCAACAATGTTAAATTTTTAAAAATGTATTTGAATTTATTTTTTTCGGTGGAAGCTTCACATTCACAGGGGGCACGTGCCCCTGCCTGCCCCCTTGTCTCCGCCCCTGATCTTCACCATCGGCGCTGCAGCCAAACCCACGGGGCTTGCCGAGCCATCATTGATGCTATTTAGCCGCAACTTGTAGTCAATGAAAAAAAATTGTTGTCGGCGACAGGGACTCATGTATAACACCTGAGCACAAGCCCGTTGAATCGAGGCAGGGTAGAATTAAGTAAGCAATATATGCTCCTGGACTTATACAGACAACGGTAAAATTAATGTTATTAACAGCATGTAAACTTTGCCATATATGCTTCTTGTGGACTATAATACTGTACGACGGGTAAACCTTTTTTTCAGTGTCCATCGAGCCCCCCTAATTTCGACCAGACAGGATATAACAATAATTTAGGCCTTGTTTATATTGCAAAAAATTTTAACCCGAAGAATAGTACCACTTTTGTCTTATTTGAGTCATTTGACAAATATTGTCCAATCGTGGACCAACTAGGCTCAAAAGATTCATCTCGTGATTTCTAACTAAATTGTGCAATTAGTTATTTTTTATCTACATTTAGTGCTCAATGCAAGTGGCTAAAAATTAATGTGATGGAGAGAGAGTGAAAAAACTTGAAATTTGGATGGTATCTAAACAAGGCCTTAACAAACATGGTAAACGCTGTCAATCAATTTAAACAAACATTTCTCATTTGTCTCCGAGCTGACCCTTCAAATTCGAACCCTCCTCGCGGGGCACTGCCCACCCCGTGATCCCATCTGCGCCGTCCACCGCCTCCAGGCACAAGATCTCCGCCGCCCGTTTCAAATGCCTCCGCCTCGATTCAAATCCCGTCGGCCCCTGCCAGCGGGCCCCACTCGGGCCCCGTCTCGACCAACGGGCAAAGGAACCGAATAATACACTGCGCCGTTCGCCACTGTTCGTCAGTGTGTTCCCTTCTTCACGCTGCAGACGGGGTGAGGGAGGGTGAGGAGGGGAGGTTCTAGAACCTTCTAGAAGGGGCGACTCCTTGCCAGGGGGCAGCTCCGAGCTCCCATTGCTCTACCTGCGCTGTCGCTCACCCAAGCGGTTCGATTCGAGCGCGGCGCGATCTGAATTTTTTCTCCACCCACGCCAAAATTTGAAAATCTCCTGCTCCTCTGACGCGGATCTCCACCTCCTGCTCCTTCAGCTTCCAGGCGGCCGCGGCGGCAGCCGACAGAGAGCGCCATTCGCCGCCTCGCCTTCCTCCTGGTCACCGCCTCCGCCTCACCCTGCTGCGCCGCCCCGCTCATGTGTGCCTACCCCGCCTCGTCCTCCCCGCATTTGGCAACAGCTTGCTCCGATTGTGTTTCGGGCGGGTGGACTTGCCTTTTTTTTCTTACCAATTATTATCACTGCTCTTGGTGGCAACTCTTATAAGTTTGGTTGGCGCTGCTGCAAGCAGAATGGTGAGGGATCACACCGCCGCCGCGCTCCGCCGAACTCCGGCGAAGGCTTCCGCCTTGGAAGCCGACGAGAACGACGCCCCAGACGTGGCGGCCGTCGCCGCCGCTGCCACGGACCCCGGCCGCCCGCCGCTGCTGGCCATCCAACCGCCGGCGTCGGGGCTGAAGCGGAAGCCGCCGTAGTCGCCGGCGCTGACGCCCTCGTCCAAGCTCCCGTTCCAGACCACCGAGAAGGCCGCGGCCGCGGGGCGGAGCCGGTTCGGCAGGGTCCCGCCGCCCCGCGCCGATGAGGCGGGGCCGGGGTGGGGACGGCGACGGCGACCCCGCACGGCGGCGGCGGCGGCGGGCCCGGGGGCAGGGTTTGGCGGCCTGGGGTTCAGCGTGGCGGGGAGGGGGACGCCGATGTCGCTTGGCCCGCCCACGGTGGTGAATTCCGTGGAGGTGCCTTATTTCGAGCACCGAGAGGACCCCTCCTTCTGGATGGACAACAATGTGTAGGTGAACTACACATCTCTTGCTGCTATCTTGGGGAATTGATGATTTTTCGTGAAGTCTGTTTTTGATGCGTGTGTATTGGTCCCAGATTACACAATTGATGGAACAATAGAGACTGACCATTTTATAATCACAGAATGGTGATGCATCCAATGGAGAAACTAGCACTTGTGCTGATTTGGTTATGGTTGCATACTTGTGTAGAGTAGTTGATGTTCCTTGTTTACTGATTGTGTTGTGGGTATCCTAAAGATGAACTGGCTTAGTTTTATTTACCTCTCGTTTCTCTTTCATCTTTGAATTTTGAACACGTCCATATGTTGGAGAGTCAACTTCAGCAAACACTCTTAACTTGTGGTTCATTTTCCAGGTTGTCATCCGTGTGCGCCCGCTAAATAGTAACGAGAAGAACCTGCACAGTTATTACCGATGCTTGTAACAAGAAAGTGCGCAGACTATCACTTGGATTGGGCAGCCCGAAACTCGTTTTACATTTGACCATGTTGCTTGTGAAGCAGTGGTTCAGGTATGCAGGAGTCCATTTTGACTTGTGATTGGGTAATAGATCTTGGTTTGTTGTTAACTACTGAGTTTCCTTTTCCAGGAGGTGCTCTTTAGAATTGCTGGTTTACCAATGGTTGAGAACTGTATGGCTGGATATAACAGCTGTGTGTTTGCTTATGGACAGGTCTCTACCAATTTATTTGTGATTTTTTGTTGCCCAAGGAATGCTTTCCCTCCTTTGATGTTTAGTTGTTTGTAGACTGGAAGCGGAAAAACATATACAATGCTTGGTGAAATAAGCGATCTGGAAGTGAGACCTAGTCCAGACCGAGGGATGACACCACGCATATTTGAGTTCTTATTTGCCAGAATTAAAGAGGTAATATTATGAAGTCGTTTTTTTTTCTCTCTTTGGTAGTTTCAAACATATAGAACTATTACAGGTTAGATGAGCATGTATCCCATGTACGGATGTACCACTTTTCACTGTACCTTGTTTTTATAATACATATGAAAAGGCGATGTGGGGAACTCCTGCAGCTTTGCCTAAAGAAAAGTATCGTATGTGCTATAATCATTGCTTTGTTATGTGAAACTGAAATTGATAGGAAGAAGAGAGCAGGAGAGATGAGAAGCTCAAATACAGTTGCAAGTGTTCTTTCCTGGAGATATATAATGAACAAATTACAGATCTTCTTGATCTTTCTGCCACAAATCTCCCAGTAAGCTTTCGTGTTGTCGCTTCAAGTTGACATGACCTTTCAACATGACACCATGATATGTACTAACTTTTTTTATGTGCAGCTCCGAGAAGATACAAGGAAGGGAGTGTACGTCGAAAATTTGACTGAATTCGAAGTTGGCTGTGTCAGTGACATAATAAAAGTCCTGCTGCAGGTAAGTATGTTTGCCTTTTGATATTTTTCTTGTGAATATCTAGTAAACTGATCATATTCAAAATATTGCGATTGGTCAAAACCTGCTTCAGGGTTCTGCAAACAGAAGAGTGGCTGCTACAAATATGAACCATGAGAGTAGCCGCTCCCACAGTGTTTTCACCTGTATCATTGAGAGTAGGTGCGAGAAGGACACAGCATCTAACTTACGGTTTGCAAGACTAAATCTTGTTGATCTTGCTGGGTCTGAAAGGTAGGAGACTATTCTGTCAATTGTGTTGCAGTATATTGTGCTCAGTTCAATCATGGTTCTTGATAATCCTCTTGAAACAGGCAGAGGACATCTGGAGCAGAAGGTGAGCGGCTGAAGAAAGCTGCTAATATTAATAAATCATTATCAAAACTTGGGTTTGTACTTGCCACTCAAACTTTTAGATGAATAATATTCTATATTTTTGTTCAAGTGTTATTATGTATTTGCACTGCAGTCTTGTGATAATGAGTTTAGTTGATCTAGCGCATGGCAAACAAAGACACATTCCATATAGGGACTCAAAATTGACATTTCTTCTCCAAGTAACAATCTTGACACATCATGTTAAGTTTCAATATGTCTGAATTCCTGAATTCCCTTGATCTCTGAGGTTATTTTATTTCATTTATGATACGCAGGATTCACTTGGAGGCAACTCGAAAACTATGATCATTGCAAATGTCAGCCCTTCAGTATGGTAATGATTCTTATGTTGGTATAATTACAAATGTATGTGAACTTGTTAAATATTGTGATATCTCATTTTTGTGTGCTCATACAGTTATGCTAGTGAAACACTCAGTACCCTGAAGTTTGCTCAGCGTGCAAAGCTCATTCAGAACAATGTTAGTATATGCCATTTTTGAATGTTTATCTTCTAAAACATATTAGGTTACTAACCACAAGCAATTCAAATTTAAGGCGGTTGTTAATGAAGACGCTTCAGAAGATGTGTTAGCTTTGCAACATCAGATACGTCTCCTAAAGGTGATGCATGGAGAATTTTAGATCTACCTTTTGTTCCATATGTCATGGTCCTGACCTAAAAGAATGTCCTTCTATCAGGAGCTTGCTGTCCTCAAGCCTCAACATGTCACTAGATCTTTATCTGTTGATGTTTGTGAAGGTGATATTGATGATGGTAGTGAAAACATCAGTGTGGATGATAAGAATGGTAATAATGCCCACAACAGACACTTTTTGGAAGATATACGATTTTCAAATAAGCAGGTAAGCTGTGTTCACTTGATATTTGTCCATTGGATTTCATGACTTAGTTTTACATGCTGATTGATTGTCCAAGAATGCAGATAATGCAATCTCAAATGGCTAAACTTCTTCAAGAAAATGAAAATGTGAAAGAATTTCATTTGGAGAGTCAAATAAGAATTGAAGATCTAAGTAATGAGGTCCTTAGATTGAATTCACAAATACTTGAAAAAGAAAGATTCTATGAAGCTAAATTGAAAGAGCTGAATACAAAGATCCAAGAACAGGATGCATCATTTATTTCGTTGAATGAAGAAAAAGAGGTAATGATTGAAAGGCCATCATGCTCTCTCCATATAAGTATTTGTTTCTCAAAAGCTTTTTGTTTTGTTTGCAAAACAAAAGGCTTTGTGGTTTGATGAATAATAATATCTTCCCTCTCAGTTAGTGTAGTAATTTATCATATTTACCCTTTTTTTCTTCCTTGCAAAAGTACCTCTCTCTCTCTCTCCGGTAAAGGAATCCTTCTGTGCTGTATACTGTATGGTTGCCATGTAGAATGTGATAATGTGCAACAAGTAACAGTTAAAAGTAGAATGACTTGTGATGCTTTATGAAATTTATAGTAAAATAGATCCTTTGGGGTTTGCCACATTGTCAACGGAAGTGTTAAAAGTGTTAGTTGATCTCCTCCTGACTCGGTCCAACGACCGAGTCAGGGCCTTTGATCACCCCTGATCGGGGGAGCCCAGTCAATAACTTGGCTAGCGGGCCCCCGTCGCACAGCGCCTATAAAGAGGAGGTGGGGGCCAGGTCTCAGATTACGAGATTCACCTGCAGCCGCCGCCCCACCATAGAAACCCTTGCCGATCGAGGGAGGCGCTGCCAGCGGCGGGAAAACCCACCAGCGCCACCTCTACCTCGACGTCACGGCGTCCGGCGGGACGCCAGTGCCTCGCATTCTCACTGGTATGACCTCCACTCTCTCTCTCTCTCTCTCTCTCTCTCTCTCTCTCTCTCTCTCTCTCTCTCTGTTCCTCCCCTCTTCTGTCTCTCTGTTGTGTGCACCGACATGGTGCACCATGAAGTTCATGCTACTCTGTTTATCCCATTTAAGAAGATGTTCTCCACTGATCTATACCCTAGAATCGATCCACGAATACTAACAATGGTATCAAAGCCTGGTCAATCTCTAGTGTGTGGATCCAGTCGGGGATAGAAAGAAATAGAACAGAAAGAAGAAAGAGATGACCGGTTCAATTCGAATCCGGAAGAACCCTAACCCTAATCGGCCGATGTCGCATCGGGCCATGAGGGGAAGAACAGATCAAAGAAAAGAATGAAAAGAGCGAACGAATTTTTGATTCGAAAGAAAACCCCATTTACCGAAACCCTAACCCTAAAGAATAGAGAAGAAGGGATAGAGGGGCAGGGAATCTACCTGGACCTCTTTTCCACCATGCCACCGTACGGCAAGAAGAAGCCGCCGGCTCACCGGCGTTCCAGCCGCCGCACGGGGAGACCGCCGTAATGCGGGCAGAACGGGCCTCGCCGCCGCACGACGCGGCATCGGCACGCGGGCTCGGGGAGCCGACGCGAGGCCACTCGACGGAGGCGTGTTCACCCAACGGGGAGCGCGCGCTCCGGCGAAGGGGCCCGCGGCGGCGCCGTCACCTCCTCCGGTTGTTGTGAGCGGCCTCCTCTCGTTCGTCCTTGGGTGAGTGGAGAAGGATAGAAAAGGGGGAGGCGGAGGGAAAAAGGAAAAGGAAGGCTGGGCTGGACAAGCTCCGGCGCCGCCGTGTCATCACCGGAGCTGGACGGCCACCGTGACCGGCGCCACCATCGCCGACGGCAGCTTCCACTGCGAGCTGCGCTCGCGAAGAACGAAGAAGGGGGCGGAGAGAATGACCTAGGGTTTCAGGGAGAGACTGTGGAGTCCGGTTTTGTTCCTCCGAGGATGAAGGGCAGCCGTGCGATCAAGTCGAACGGCCAGAATCAATCGGACCAATTTTGGCCCAGGCGGGAAGGCGAATTCCCAGCCCAGGCCCAGGTTACGGCCTGGGACGCGGGGAGCCATGCGGCCATGCGCTCCGAGTGGGCCTCGGGCCGCCGTTTTCGACCGCTGGGCCGCATAAGTGGCCCGACCAGCCTGCGAATTCAAGAATCAAAAAAATGAAAGGGGCCTCGATGGGCCGTAGTGAAGCAAGCAGGCCGCGGCCCTTTCCTTCTGGCTGGGCGCAGCAGCACAGTGGCGCAATGGGCTTCGGGCCAGAATAAACAGTGAACTTTTAGAAATTGTTTTATTCCTTTTCAGAAGCAACCTTTTGAAGAATTTTTATGTAGTTTGACCTCTATTCAATTTTGAACCAACGAGATAAATTGTTTAGAGAGTAGATGTTTTCAGATTATTATAATATTGTTATTATTATGACCAACGTTGATTAATAACAATATTATAATATTTTTTAAGAGATTATTATGTCTTCATTTATAAGAGCGCTTGATTACTCGGCAAATTATGACATTGTTATTTTTCGACCAACGTTGATGATAACAATATTATAAGTCATTCGTGAGCTCGTATTTAAGCTCAATTCTCAGATAAATTTTTCGTCAGAGTAATCAATTTTCAGAGAATAGATATAGATCAAGAAATGCTCCTAAAGAAGAGAAAAACAGTATTTTATGTTTCCGCTGCAATGATGATGGTTATCTTCTAATTAAATTCGAACCAATGGGAGAATTTAATTTTGAAGAGTAGAATAAGTTTTCAGATAATTAAGTTTTATACCTTAATTTCATTTCTGCCCAACGGTGATGTGGAATTATGGTAGAAGATTGATGTTTTATTCTATTTCTGCCCAACGGTGATATAGAATAGAACTCAAAGTTTTCAAAGATTAATAAGTATTATTGATGACTATTGTTCAATTCCTTTCAGATAAAAGATCTTCCTGCTTTCGTTCCGAGGGCAGTAAGATAAAGAACTGGGTACTTATACTCAGAAAGATGATAAAGAAAGGCCATCGCATGAGAGACCGTGTTCTCCTTAAAGAATGGCTTAAAAGAAAAAGAGTTCAGAGATATTGATTCAAAGGAAAACAGATGGAGCAATCAGAGGCACAGATTGTGTCAAAGTATATATATAAGAGTTCATTTTATGAAATATCTTTGATGTACTACCTATATAAAAGAGTTCAATTTTAGTTTCAGTCATTATGATAAGAGGTTGTAAGTCATATGCATGTTTAATTTGACCAACGTCGGATTAAGCATGTGTGTGTTAAAGAATACTCAGAATTATTTCAGAATTTGATGATCTAGCTGATGAGAGCCAACTCTGGCAATTTTATGTTCCTGATGAGGAAATTATTCCGCATGGCAGGAGAAAGTTGTAAAGATCTATGTGCCTTTACTCATTGAGTTTAAGGACAAAAGAATGTTAAATCTGAACCTCAGAAAAGAATGACATGCAAGTGTGGCTTGCAAAACAGATGATAGAAAAAGAATGACTATATTGTGTTCATATAGTGAGTGAGAATAGTATACTCCCAACAGATTTAAGAAATAATCTTGTTTGCATGACATAGTCATGTGGATAAAGTAAGTGATAGAAGTTTTCTCGTTTATAAGAATCTTAGAACAGTTTCGAAATTGTGGTGGAAAAGTTCTTACCACATTTCGAGGGGGAGAGTATGTAAGATCAAGACAACCAGAGAAAGATACTCAGATAGAAGAGATGCTCAGTTAGAAAGACAATTAAAGAAATACAATTCCTCATGTATATTAAGAGCAAAAGTGATCTATAAAACAAGAATGTGATCCGTGAGGGAGTACAACGGTCGCAATATCGATACCCTAAGTACAGAAATAGCTAAATTCCTGGATCTTTTATAGTTCCGATAGGAAGATAGCGCAGTCAACCAGACTTCATGATTGAATTTTTTCAGAGATATAGAGACAGTGCTTAAAGCACCGTAAGATAAGCTATAACAGAACAAACCCAAAATAAGAAAGTCACAAATACACTAATTTAGATGATGGAGAAATCTGGGGAGCATATTTAGTCTTCTCAGAAGATAAAGAATCTGGGGGAGCACATTTAGTTCTCCTTGGAAGATGAAAGAATCCAGATGAGCAAGTTTTGTTCTCCCATGGTGACAATAAAAGAGCATAAGGAACCTGTCCTTCAGGATCCTATAAAGACCGTTGTCACTCATGAGGAAGATCAATAATAAGCTCGACCCATATGAAAGACATGTCAATAACTAAGGCCCTAAAGGTCTCAAAGTATTGGCATGTTAAAGTGTATGATAGTAAAGAAACTCAGATAGCTGATGATCCCACACCATTTCAAAAGCCATATGAGGCATATTACTCATCTAAATGACATGAGTAAAGATAGATAAAACAGAATCAGAAAGAATTTCTAATGGAGCCAAAACAGTAGGCTGTAATGAGTCTACAAGATTAATGTGACTCCAAAGGAAATATAGAAAGATATCAACAGAAAAGATGGTGTTTTCGGATTCGGGATAAATTCCTAAAGGAGCCAAAACAGTAGGCTATAATGGGTCTACAAGACAAATGTGACTCCAGAGGGATTATAGAAAGTTATAAAGCGTCACTTGTGGTGACAGAATTTACTCAATGAGAGTTAACAGATTATAAAGAGATTGCCAGAGTCAGTCAGAAACATGACGGCCTTAATGGCACATTGATTTAGAGTTGTATCAGAAAGAAGTGACATCCTTCAAAGAGGATTTGTATGGAAAACATTCACATGGCTAAACTCAAAGTTTTGTCACGGAAAGAATAGATTGTAAGAGATGTCACCTAAAGAAGTCCATTCATGGATTACAAAGCAAGTCTCTGGATAGTAGAATTTAAAGTTAAAAAATCAGTTAGAAGAGTTTGGGTTTTCGGAAAGACAAACGAGCACGGTTGTGTTTGTGCAAAGATTAAGAGTAGGAAATTTGTTTCCTAATCCTTCATGTGGATGACACTTAGCTTGCTAGCAATCATATTAATCCACTGTTAGAAAAGAAGAGGTTCTTATCCTCTAGTTTTAGTAAGAATAATCTTGGTGAACGAAAGAAATTCACCGAGATATAAGAAAAGGGGTATTAGAGCTAAAGCAAAGGCATGCACAGAGAATTCTTAAAGATACAAAGCATGCGTGCAAGTAAACATATGCCTGTTCTTATGGTCAAGGGTAATAGTAAATATAGTTTGTTGCTTCAGCTGTTGGAAGCTTGAAGAGTGCACAAGTAAAGAATATTACCTTGACACAGTTCATGTATCCGGGATAATTTTGGCAGTTTTTCACTCCAGATATAGATCACTGGATTGGAGTTCAAAAATGTCTTGCAATTTTGCAAAGTATAGTAAGCCTCATGCAGAATAAGAAAAGTAAGTACTCTCAAATGGTTGCGGGTACAATGTTAAGTTTTGGCGAGATGTGTAGTAAATCCACAACAGTTACTAACACTCGCACTTGGAGCTCTGTTGTGGAAAAGCTCCAAGAAAACAGTTGATGCATCATTTTGAGATGCAGAGCTATGTTATAGCAAGATAACAGTAAGATATCACTGGTAATACAGAGCTATGTTATAGCAAGTTGTGAGGCTATAGGACAGGCGAAATGGTTAAGAGAATTAATACCCGGAATTGATAATGGTTAATAACAGCAATAACCATTCAACAGATTTCACTCCTATGACAACGAGTCAATTGTGCCGCCAAACACTTTGATATCAGTTAAATGTTGTAAAGGAGATAGTCCGGAATCATGTTGACAGTAATAAACAGATAAAGTGACAAGCAAATGCTTGCGGATCCGTTTTCCAAAGGCTTACCACCCAGTGCGTTCGAAGAACACACAGTCGACATGGGTTTTATGGTATAGCCTATGATTTCCAGACAACAAAATGGCCCAAAGAATAAAAGAAATTTATTTCAGATCAGAGAAGTGTATTTGTAGTTGTTAAGTCTATCGGCCATAGACCGTGATGATGAAGCAGCTCTGTGCACTAATCTGTGATGAGATGAATAAGGAGATAAAAGATTAAGACAAAGAGTACAGAAAAGAGCAGATGAGATCAAGGGGGAGAATGTTAGTTGATCTCCTCCTGACTCGGTCCAACGACCGAGTCAGGGCCTTTGATCACCCCTGATCGGGGGAGCCCAGTCAATAACCTGGCTGGCGGGCCCCCGTCGCACAGCGCCTATAAAGAGGAGGTGGGGGCCAGGTCTCAGGTTACGAGGTTCACCTGCAGCCGCCACCCCACCACATAAACCCTTGCCGATCGAGGGAGGCGCTGCCAGCGGCGGGAAGACCCACCAGCGCCACCTCTACCTCGACGTCACGGCGTCCGGCGGGACGCCAGTGCCTCGCAATCTCACTGGTATGACCTCCTCTCTCTCTCTCTCTCTCTCTCTCTCTCTCTCTCTCTCTCTCTATGTTCCTCCCCTCTTGTCTCTCTGTTGCGTGCACCGACATGGTGCACCATGAAGTTCATGCTACTCTGTTTATCCCATTTAAGAAGATGTTCTCCACTGATCTATACCCTAGAATCGATCCACGAATACTAACAAAAAGAACTCAAGGGTGCATTTTTTTTGAAAATACAAGGGTGCATATGTCATACTGTTGTGACCTGTGTATGATGAAATTTTGGCATGTCGCGATACTATATGATTGCTTATTATAAGAAAAGGAAATTCCATCCATAATATATGTTTACCGAAAATAAGGGCTATAATAAAAAGATATGTCATCCGGCAAATGAGTTAATTAATAAAATGGGGTTAATCAAAGTGGGCTCATCAGCTCGATCGTGAGTGGCCCATTGTCCCATCATATGTAATTTGCCAAGAGCCCTGCTTACCACCGGCCATCAGTGGCCACTAATCTCAATCATGGGCCTTAAGAGGTGCTTGGTGCATGCATGGCCCATGCAGATGTGAAACACGTACATGCTTGTTAGCTTCCTGCCTGAAAGCCAGCAAACTTGTGTACACGCACATCTCTCCGGCTAACTCAGATTCGTATACGTGTACGTATACGTGTACAAATACACCACCGTGGCAGCACATCTTGGGCCGATTACCCGAGAAGTTCTAGAAGGCCCCAATCATTATACATGAGCCACGAAATACCACGGTGAAAATGACGGTGCCACCGCCTAATATGATAAAGCTTCTAGAATAATCATGTATACACGCTATACACACGGTCGTATACATTTGGACCCAGCAGTCAGTTAGCAAGGCTAACAAACTCCACGTGCTTCTCTGGATGATTGACGAAGCGATAAGCATCGCGCTAGTAATACGGCGAATTTGAAATCTGAAAGACGGTGCCTGACGCCTGGCTCCCTTGCCGCTCAGAGGGCCTGACCAATTCAAAATTTGAATACTACGTCGTCCGCGCGTTTCGGCCGCACGACGCGCTCGTTGCTAACTGACCAGCGGCGGCGCAGCCTGGGCACCGCTTTAAGCTCCTGCTACCCTAGCCCTCGCCTATATAAGCAGGTCACTTCTTCGTCATCGAGGACACACATTCCATCTCCATACCACTGCCGCAGGGCTGCGCATACCACACGCCGCCGCTCTGCTCCACTTTCACAACGCCGTCAGGCTGCACGCGCACATCGCCGGCAAGCGCGGCAGCGACGTCGTCGTCGACCTCCTCGCCATCAACCTCGTCACCAAGCAGTTCGTCGTTTCCGGCGAGTTTCGTCTACATCGTCTCCGTCAAGCCGAACATCTACGTACAGAACGACTATACCGTCGGCGCTCAACACCTGCGTCCTCATGGCTGCTCACTTCGAGGGTGAGATTCTTTATATGTTTTGATTATCTTATCTTATTTCTGGCTGTGGCATATATAGATCTTGCATTCACGGCCAGCCATGGAGCCCCGACGACGCCGGGACAACGACGGCGCCGACGACCACCTCAACGGCGGCAGTCATATGCCACGGAGGAGGTGGATCTCATGCCAGTGGCGACGATGGCGCCTTGCACGTCCACGGCGGCCCGACGACGACGGCGTCCGTACGGTGGCTCGGCAACACGAAACAACATGACGGCCCGACGATGATGGCGTACATGCGGCGGTTCAGAACAATCAGCAACGACCTGTGGCGGCTCGACGATGGCGACGGCCCGGCGTACACAGCTTCAGCAAATAATCTGGCCGGAACAGCGAACACGGCCACCGTGGCGGCGGAGTGGTGTAGCCCGACGAGCCGCACATCTACATCTCCAACTCCGGCAAGAGACGCAAGCAACAGCAACAGCCCGATGCAGCACACGGTTATGCCATTTGCACTTCTACGAGATCAACAGCAGCGAGCCTGATAACAGCCGGAAAGGGCAGGCATGGTCACCGCGGCGGCAGAGCAGTGTGGCCCGACGATGGCCCACTTTCTGTAAACATTCAGCATCAGTCCAGAAGGACCGTGTACATGAGCTTGTGTAATATAGGTGTAGTATATACGGCAAAGAAGCAAGTACAAGATTACTATGTGAAATATGTGTGCAAATGCGTCGGCAGATTGATGGGCTCTAGTAGCAGCCCAACGTGTACAAGTACAATGTATATGGCAAGAAAGCAAATAGAGAAGCAAGCAAGTAGAAGTCTACAGTGCCATGCAAGCCTCTAGTGCACAATATACATACGCAAGTCCCAAAGATAGCTAGCTTTATGCTATTACTCGGCGAACAGATTAGGGCCAATGTTGATCTCCCGGCCCATGTGACTCACGGGCTACGGCAAGCCCGAAACCCGATTACATCATCCGCAAATAATTTTAAGTTATGACAACGCGCTTGAGTTTACGCGCAAACATAAACTGGCGAGCTTGTCACGCCAATGATCTCAAGTCACCAGCACATGGAGAAATCTCCTTAGTGTTTCATGAGCACAAGTCTCACGTTAATCACCAATCACCTTTCTGCACCATCAAGGCCGGTGATCCATACGAAGTCATTTTCTTCCCCAGACCGACGAGGCTGGGACGTTTCTTTGTTCGCGACCGGCTTGGCCGAACATTTGACTTCATTATGGGATCCGCACGACGAGGCCGGATACCTTTGCTAGAGGCCGACGAGGCTCTAGCACTTCACCATTTCATTTATTTGTGCTTATGCATATACTAGGGAGACAACTCTTGTTTATTCAGAGACGACAATGATGACCATCAGCATAGCTTAATCGGAGGTGTTCCACGGCCCAACGCCGTGGATGTAATTAACCGGGAGGCCTCCCGAGGCCCGGGGAACCGAAGCCACACAATCCTCGATTGTCGATGGAACCCCGCAAGTATATATATTAATGTGGGAAATTATACTTTGTAATTCTCTTATGAATAATAAAGTGATATTTCCCTGAATTTTGTCCCTTATGTGTTTTATTGCACATTTACTTTATTTGTATACGGATGTATACCTGACACGCCTGCGCAATATTAGTACTAAGTCGTAGTACGATCCACGAAACGCAGAGAGATCCGCCTTAGTGATTTTTCTGGCGAAACAACCTGAATTGCATACTTTCAATTGTTATCTCATGCTGATTATGGATATTTATGCACTATATGCGTGTTGGCCCTACCAGACACATTGCTTGCTCATGGAGATAATAAGTATAAAACAGTTATAGGTCTGTGTTTGATGATGAAGGATTGTTTTATCTTTCCTTAAGTTAGTCGATCTGGATTCCTCACTGCCTCTGTGATCATATCCACACATCATACTTTTTTCAGGCACTTGAAATCGAGGTTTCTGAGGCAAAACTTGTTGTAGCCCGAAAATCTTTTGAGTCTGCAACTCTTGTAGCCAGGTTTGAAGAAGCGCAAGCAACAATAAGTGATGCAGGCTCTACGATCAAGGCACTGGTTGAAGCGAACGAAAAGGCAAAACTCGAAGCAGAAAAGTATCAAGAGAGGGAAACTTTGTTTATTGCTGAAAGGGAAGGCATGTTAAGTGAAATTAATAGTCCGAAGAGGCTGCTGGATATGAAAGAACAAAGTTACAAGCTTATGGAATAGAAATTTCAGTCAGGCTTGCTTGAAGCAAATGAACTAGCTCTTGAGCTGGAAGATGGCATTAGACTTCTGCAGAATTTGTTACTACAGAAGCTTGAGTTTGTTTCTTCTGATGTTGAGTGGATGAAGGAAAGGATCCAGCAGTTTGCAGAGTTGACCAGAAAATGGTTAGAGGAGAATTGGCTCGAGATAATTGGCAAAGATTGTACTATTTCTGTGTTGCACCTCTGTCACATGGGCATTCTTTTGGGGAGAATCACTGAGTTGAATGCAGAAAATGGTTTCCTTCAGCGCGGGCTCTGTGAGTCTAATTCTTTGATATCTAAACTGCGAGAGCGCAACGACAAAGCCAAGAATGAACTAGAAATGTGCAGTTTTCTCAAAGGGAAGTTATTGCTTGAAATCAACCATAGTTTCAGTCGTATTGCAAAGAAGGAACAAGAAGCAACTGAGTTGAACTCAAGATTAGATTCTTTTGAGAACAAGATTCTGCATTTGCAAGCACAAGAAGAAGCAATGGCGGCACGGTCAAATTCCATGCACAGAGAGCTTTCCATTTTGATTGGAGACATTGATGCTACAAATAGGAGTGCCTTGGAAGCTAAATCCAAAGAAAAAGAAGAACTGCGCCACCAACTGGATGAAGCCTCACTTCTCAGTGAAATGTTGAAGGATAAAATGCATGTGGAGTTGAATCTGCTTCAAACAGATAACTACATGGCTTTAAATAATATTCAAGGCTGCAATGAATTTGAGATGTGCAATTCACTTGCAGATTATCGAAGTGATTTGGTGATGACCAGTATTATGGCAAAGGATATGGAGTCTACTGTTTTGGCTTGGGAACTTAAGCAACACAAACTACAGCTGCATGACCAAAGAGTTATGTTTACTGATATCCTTGAAGAATTGATGGCAGAAGCAACTTTATGGAAAGTGGACCAGCATTTGGAGAATATTGCGATCTGCACTTTACAAGAGGAGAACAATGAGGCAAGGGTTGCTTGGAGATCCTGAAGCAAAATGGTGAAGAATCTATGAAAATTCTGCATGCCATGAACAAGGAAAACACAAGACTTAAATATTCAATTGCGTCCTTAGAATCTGGGATCACATCCTTCCAAACAAATTTGGATGCAAAAAACAAAGCTTTGATGGAGTTGGAATGCTCTCATGCAACCATATGTAGGGAGCTGGAATTGAAAACTGATGCCATGAATCACATAAGTACTAGAGAAAATTATTTCAGTTCTGAAAATGCAAAGTTGAAGCAAGAAATTCGAAATATTTTGGGCAAGGGTCAACCCATGGTTGAATTAATATCTAACATCGAAGCTGATAAGTTATTTGTCACCATTGAAGGCCGCTTGCAACTGGTTACTGATCATGTGCACAATTACATCTCTGAGTAAATTAACATGGTGAGCAAGTTATCCAATGAGTTAGACATCATTGAAGTATCAGCTCAGGAATTAAGCACCCAGAATTCTCTTCTCGAATCTGAATTAATCAGGAAAGAGGAATTAACAAAGGACTTATCATTTGATCTTAGCCTGTTACAAGAGTCTGCATCTGTTGCAAAAGATCAAGCAGCTGAGATTACAGAATTGAGAAAAGTAACAAAATCTTTGGAACAAGAGCTTGCATGCAAGTCGCTTGAACTTGATGATGCTGTTTCTGATAGGCAACAATTAGAAGCAAGAATCTTGAAGTGTAATGAAACTGTTGCTGCCCTAGAGGAGGAACTGGGAAAGAAGTTTGATGAATTAAACATGGTTTCTATGGAGAATGCTGAACTAAAATCACAGCTCCAGTATATTGAAGAGATTAGTTTGTTGGCCCTGGAACCCAAGGCACAGGTGAGCAGTACCTCCTCTCCTTCCCTCCTCTCCTCCCCTGCTCCAAGGAAGAAGATGAGCTGTGAAAGAAGTTTGAAGAATTTTACATAGTTTCTATGGAGAATGCTAAACTGAAATCACAGCGCCAGGATATTGATGATTCTATTTGCGCTATGGAGGAGTTAGCTGATAAATGTGAAGTCATTGGTAGACTTGAAGAAAAGTTGATTGAACTAAGAACTTCAATTAATGGAAAGAATGCCTGTCTTCAGAGCTTGCAAAGTGATCACTCCAAACTCTCAGATGAAAAGTCATTATGTGGTTTTGAGTTTTTCTTGAAAGGAAAGGTGGAGATGGCTCGGGCACTTGCACAAGAAAGTGAAGCAGTTGCTACAGAATCTCAGCAGGTGCTCAGATCTTATGTGATTGAGTCACTCTTTAGTTTCAGCCTCATTTTCCACTAACCTTTTGCGTACTCCGTTGGTGGTTGGTGGAGAATCCTCCCCCAGAAGGCCATAACTATTTTGTAAGATGAAACTATGAACATCTTTGTATTAGATTGCCTTAGTGTATGAGGTGAAGATATGGCCGTGAAGATATGGCCAATTGTGGGGTGGTGCTGTGGATGGAGCACACCCTTCTTTTGTAAATATGCTGGGATTAGGTGAAGTGTAAGCTAAGATGTGAGTATGCGTGCTTCAAATGCTATGCAGCTCAATTATATCCTTATATAAGTGTTATTTTTCATTTTTAGTTTTTATATATATTGCTACTATATGTATCGTTCATATGCATGTGTGGCCGTGACATGTACATATGTTCCGTGCACATGGTTCAAAAATGAATCAGGACAATTACGGTTTACGTGAGAAAAAAAAGTGGAAAATATAATACTCTGTCGCCACAATCCCAACTCTTGTTTCAGACTTAAAAAATTTACACCAGCAAACCAAACGTGAGGGAGGTAAGTACACCAATTCATAGATGCAGGATTGCAGGGTCACCAGCTCGGCCTCGGGGAGGCAACAGCGCTAGCTGGCGGCGGGGCCACCGACTGGGCAACCGGCGACTTGGCTCACCACCACCAGCAGCTGGCGCTTCCGTGGCCCGCAGAAACGACGACGATCTACCGATAATAGAAGATGGTGCTGCAACTTAAACATGTACAATTTCTTGCACGACAGATTTGAAGTCTCCTCTGCGTATCACGGTCACCCAGGAACCGGTCATGGACCGGTGGCTATGGCAGCGCAAGCGGATCCCGAAGGAGCTGCGCAAGGGGTTCAACTCGCTCTTCTTCCTCATCGGTTGGTCACTGTGGAAGGAACGAAACTCCAGGACCTTCGACGGGAAAGTTACACCACCGCCGCAGCTACTCGCCTCCATCAGGGAAGAGGCCTCTGCTTGGTGTATGGCTGGGAACAAGCACCTCAGGAAGCTTCTTGGTTCTCGTTTGCTGTAACTTGGGTCCTCACGGCTGTGCTCGCTACTTTGTTTCTCTCGGCTGTGCCCGCTAGTTTGTTTCCTCTTTCCTCTTGTTAGTTTCGTTTTTCGTTTTTCGTTGTTGTGTTCTGTTGGTCTGGGGATTGGTAACTTTCGTTACCACACCCGTCGTGTACTTGTTCAAACTCCTGTCTTCTTAATGCAATGCATGCCTTGGCATGTTCTAGAAAAAAAAAGTCTCCTTTGCGTGGTGTGGCTCTGTGCGAACCTGCTTCAGTTTCAGTGTTTGAAATCGTGTTTGTATATATATGTCGGATGATCTTTTCATAAATCGTGAGTACCACTACCAGTATGACAGTCTCTAGTCACAGTTACAGTATTTTTCTGTGTTGATTGACCATGCTTATGCAGTGTCAAGTGAGAGCAGCCAAGGCCGGCCCGCTGCCCTGCTTTCTCTCCATCTTCAGTTCTGCTGGCGCTGGCTCTACCTGACGCTGCCGGAGGTCGACGGGACAGTCCTGGGGTCGGCTTCAAGGCCACCTGGATACCTGATCCATTGGCCTTCCTGAGCGGGCGATTCGTGGCCGATGCACGAGAGGGCTGCTGGTGTGGATCTAGGACCATCTTTTACCTTGGTGACAGACTGACGGCACCATTGACTTGTACTTGTACTTATGTAAATTTGCAGTCAATCATTGGTTTATGAACTCGTGAATGTACACTGTCTCTGCTCCTAACTTTTTTAGCTCGAAAGATCGATGAACTCACTCAAAGTTTTTTTTAGTTTTTGTTTTTTTGGAACATGATGAACTCACTCAAAGATGAAACTGGTTTCTGCATTCTTCGTTATGTCCCAAACAGGCCTTAAATATATGTACCGTGCCATTTATCACTTGGGCCCTTTTTTTTATTCTTCATGGGCTAGGCCAGCTCGATAAATGTTGTTAAGAAACTGCCTGAGTAGGCCGAACAGAGTTAGTGGGCCAGACTCCACTGGACTGAGACGATCCTCCTCCTCGTCACGTTGGAGCGGACGGCGGAGGCCGGAGGCCGGCCATCTCCAGCAGCCCTTCCTGGCTTCCTCTTCGCCAGCGATGGTGGACAAAGACTCCCTCTTCGCCAGAGATGGTGGACTGCGACAGCAACAGTCGCGCTGATGCACACAAGGCCGACTGCTCCTGTCAGTCAAGCAAAGGTGAGCGTGCGGATGAGCGCTCATTTCTGTTTCTTCTATTCTGTCGCGCGTGCGTCCTTAAGACGGTCTTGATTACAGCCGGAGTGGTGTGTGCGAAACTGCGAATACGACATAGGGGAACAGGCACGCCCGGCGAGTCTAGTGCCATGGCATGGAATGGAACGAACACGCTCGATCGTGCCCACAGCCTTTTCGTGGAAATGTCCTCAAGCAGAGGCAGTCTTAGGGATGAATGGCCAACGTGTTCGACGTTGACCTGCAGGCACTGCTGGTGGCTCAGTGGTGCTATTGCCGGAGAACGGCGCCTGTATTTTCAGCTCTCGTCCCTCCCCTTTGGAAATTCCTTGCTGCTTACTTCTGGCTTAACAAGAATCTGCACCAACCGAGCACATGGGGACGTTTCGTCGTTTCCTCATTTCTTTTCTTCACTAGGGTGAAAATGACAAGGGTGCTTGAGATTGAATTCTTCAATTTGTTTTAAATTAACACGATATACCTAATATCTTTGACTTGCATTTCTTATTGGCTGGGACATCTCACCCTCTTGTTTTGTCTTTTTAGTTGGCCTGACTCTTCTTAATCATTGTCCGTCCCTTCCTGGAATTCTCGTTGAGGATAATATATACCTGTTTGAGACAAGCCTATCATTTCAGCATGGGTTCAAGGCTTCATCAAGCGAAAACATATAGGTGTCAACGACTCGCGTTACAACTACTGAAGCACCAAATTTTCAGTATGCGCCTAAAAAGTTCCTTTAGCCCAAACCCTGCACACTCAGTTTTCCATTGAGAAGATGTCTGGAGATTGCAGGCCACACAGCTGCTGATGAGATTTCGAGGTATCTACCGCCTTTTAGACCAGATTTATCCTCTTCATTTGGTTTTTGCTCAGGTTATACTCGTCTTTTCCATCTCTGGTATCAACCATTTCCTTCAACAAGTAAATTTACATTCATTTTGCCTCTGGACTCTGCGTTCTGAAGATCCAGTCGGTAAACCATAGATTTTTATCCTTCTATTGTAGAGGCTTTTGTATGTTAGTTTCTCTATTTTTAGAAAGTACATTTTCATGTAAATGTCACAGCTTTCCTTTCCTCTCACATGCATATTGCTTCCTGTTGATGTTAGAAACAAGAAGAACTGAGGAGATTGCTTGGAAAGAAGCACTTCAGGAGCCCAAAAGTTTGTCCGGTCTATTTTTGTGCCTCTTCTAAGTGGGACTGTTCGTGTACTGAAGGTTGAACGCACGACCTGTAGAAGGACATAGCTTCTTTTTCTTCATTCTTCCTGTCAGAGGCTTTGGTATATTCCTAACCTTTAAATAGCTCATTTGCATGTATATAGCATATCCTGTTTTTCCTCGATTTCATGCACGTTGCTCACTGGTCATGTTTGAAACAAGAAGTATATAAGAGTTGTTTGCAGAGAAATACTTCAGCGATCAAAAAAGAAGCCCAATTTTTCCCAGGTCAGATGCTGTGAATACTACCTCCCACCAATCTTGCACATCCATATCCATGCCATGATATTGTTGTCGGCATGAATAATACATGATGGCAAGTTAGCATCAACAGGATAATTAAATAAATAATCCATGAGAACACCGTGTTTCTTACTATTACTAATTCGAGACTTCCTTTGGCGCCTCCACACTAAAGCTTATGAGCCTCCACGCTAGAAAAAGACATAAATCTTAGAAAGTCTTGCAAAAGAATAGAAACATCCAGCCATGAGCCATCTATTCGATAGCCGTTGAATCTATATGTATTCTATCTAAAAGTTTATCCACCTCTGTCACACCGAAAAATACTCTAAAGTAACCACCTAAGTTTGGAACACCTCCCTTGGATTTACTACAACTGTTCCAGAAAGAGTGCAAAATTTAGATATGGTCTAAGTCAAACTATTCAAGTTTACTAAGTTTATAGAAAATGGTATCAATGATTCCAAACAAGTGTAGTAGGAAAATATATTCCATTCCCAAATAGGTATACTAGGAAAATATATTTTGTGATGAATCTAATGATACTTATTTGATATCATAATTTTTTTAAACAATTGTCAAACTGAAGATGGTTTAACTTAGTACTGTAGCTAGAATTGCATTTTTTCCTGGTGTAGCAAGTTTAGTTCCACCCACATTATATTCCTCCATAGAACAACCAAGGAGGGTTCAGTTCTGTATTGGAACTCTTGATATGGAAAGCATTCTTGAAGCTCAAATATTATATTTAAGCTAGTTGAATTAATGTCTAGTCCTTGAATCCTAGGATTCGAATCTACAGAGTTGTTTTGACTGGAGGCCCACTTTGGATCCTTGCATTGGTGAAGCCCAATTTTTTCTCTTCAAACTGACTCATTTTGTCATACTAATATATTGGTTATACTTTATTTCCTACTATTTTACAATGTCAATTGCTCTTGATTGTAACTGGAAATTGACCTCTTAATTCTACTAGAAAATAACCTGTTTGATAATTATCCAATATTTTATACAGTCATCAAACTTCTTAGCAATTGAGGACTATTTTGCAAAATTTGGAATCTCTGCAAGTTATGTATCCTTAGAGCCCCCTTACACTATGCAGACTATTTAAGATGTTTCATGGGTGCAAGTACTGTATCAATTTGTTTCCTTTGATTTACTGGTCTGTAATTTAACACCAACTCTTTCCTGCATTATGTGCCTTTCAGGTCATAATCATCAACATCTCTTCTGCATCAGATGTTATCAAGATTTCTATAGTCAGTATTTTTACTACAGTCTACAGGAATAGCATGGATCTGCCCGAAAATGGGCTGCGAGGATACATTGAGGATAATGGCAAACCAATGTGGACCGCACATAACAATCACAACATAAGGTATTTCAAAGAAGAAGAAATAAGTATAATCACTAACAACTATGACACTCCCCTTGGGAAAGGGGCATTCGGAGAAGTTTATAAAGGGGTTCTTGATGATAACAGTTTAGTTGCTGTAAAGAGGTATATCCATAATGTAAAGGAGAACTTTGCCAAAGAAGTGATTGTCCATTGCCAAATTAATCACCGGAATGTGGTTAGACTCATTGGTTGTTGTATCGGTGAAGATGCACTAATGATGGTGACTGAATATATCTCTAGAGGAAACCTCAGTGACATTCTTCACTGCAGTGAAATTTCAATATCTTTGGAAACACGATTGGATATTGCTATAGGATGTGCAGAAGCATTAAGCTATATGCATTCGCAAATGTATGGGCATGTCATCCATGGAGACATTAAGCCTGCCAACATACTTCTCGATGACAACCTCAATGCAAAAGTATCAGACTTTGGGATATCAAAGTTACTTTCAACTGATAATACCTTATACACCTCACATGTAATAGGGAGTATAGGGTATATGGATCCTTTGTTTGCTCGAAGCGGGCGTCTCACCTCAAAGAGTGATGTTTATAGTTTTGGAGTTGTTCTCTTGGAACTGATTACTAGAAGAAAGGCTGTCGATGCTGGTAAAATTAACGTTATTCTTATTGAAAACTTTACTCAAGCTCTAGCAAAACAAAAGAAGATAAGGAAATTTTATGATGTAAAAGTTGCAGATGAGAACAATTTGAGGATTCTTGATGGAATTGGGAAGCTAGCAGCAAAATGCTTAGCATTGGACCTAGAGAAACGTCCAAAAATGAAAGATGTTGTAGAAAGCCTTCGGATGTTTAGAAAATCTCAATATCAGGCACAAGAAAAAATACTTTTGTTTGGCTGGGTACGAAGAAGAAAACGACCACCCCAAAATGTGCATAATGTCACAGTGGTGAGAGAAGGGGAGCGAAGACTTCAGAGCTTTGGTTCATCGCAAGGGATAGAATTAAAAGAGCTGTTGGATGCATCTGCTGAGATTCTTGGGAAAGGCAAATATGCAACGACATACAAGGCTACATTTCATGATGGTACCACTTTAACTGTAAAGAGACTGATGACATATTTGTCAGATGTGCCAGAGGCAGTGTTCAAGGAACGAATAGCAGCAATAGGAACAATCGAGCATGAGCTTTTAGTCCCACTACGTCAATACTACTACCACAAGGATGAGAGGCTACTGGTGTATGATTATTTTCCCAATGGTAGCCTAGCTTTAAATCTTCATGGTAATTTACTGTTCATGAGTTGGATTTCCACAAAAAATAGGCTTATTTTTTGATAACTATGCAGTAAGTCATGTTAAGATTCATAATAAAAATCACCAAGAAAATAAATTTATAATGAATTTGCTTTGAGTAGAAGGTTCTATTGCAAGATATTCTAGATGTAGCTTGTGTTATGCCACGACTTTAGTTGAAGACTATGCTTTATCCACACAGGATTAATTTTGCAGGAAAAAATGTGGCACGATTGTACTTCAAGATTATGCTTTGTTCACACTCGAATACCTTTTTTCCAGGAAAAATTGTGGCGCCAGTAGGCTGGAAGACTCGGTCAGCCATTGCACTCTCTGTAGCTCGTGCTGTTACCTTCATCCACTCAACCAATGCTGCAGCTGCGTCCCATGGGAACCTCAACTCCTCCAACATTCTTCTTACAGAGAGCTATGAGGCACGTGTTTCAGAACACGGCCTCGAAACTCTTGTCAGTGCCCCAACACTAGTTATCGACAACAACATTGCACAAAAGGACGATGTGTACAGCTTTGGTGTCATACTGCTTGAGATGCTCACAGGCAAGTCACCAATCCTCAAGCCAAATTTGCCCGAGTGCGTTTTAGCACTGATCCGAGAGCAGTGGACATTGGAAGCATTCGATGAGAAGCTCCTTAGAGAAAACAGAGAAAACGAGGAGGAGCTGATTGAGTTTCTCCGACTTGCAATTCATTGCTGTGACAAGAACCCCACATTGAGACCAGCAATGTCAGAAGTTGCTCAGCTGATTGAGGGAATACAATAAGTTTCCTCAGCTGGGAATAGGCAGCTTACGGGGAGCAATGCAGGGCGACAGGAGCAAACTTTCAGCCATGGAACATGAAGAAACAACTTGTATTGTGAGCATGCACTACCGTACAAGCATTTCTTCGTCTCCTGAAAATGATATTCACGTTCCATCGCTTGGGTTGTTTCCGATACCATTTGAAATCCGGAGCTAGTCTATTTTTGCCAACTTTTTATGTAATGCACTCTGTCCTGAGGAGGAAGGCAACGATTATGAAGTATGAACTATTGAAGCCATTCTGTTTATGATCATATCGTCTTGTCACTACTTAGATTTGAACTACTTGGTAACTACTTAGATTTGAACTTATCTGTTTGTGATCTATTTGTTTCGTTACTCTTGTTTTGAATCAGATCCCTTGAAATTCGTTTAGTTTCAGTTTTGTGGACATGAAGATTTTGTGTTTAGTTTGAGATACTGTAATAGACATGAACATTTTGCCATGTGCGAGGTGTGGCTCCGTGTAGACCTGTTTCAGTTTCAGTGTTTGAAATCTTTTCTGATGATTAGTTGCATAAATCGTATGCACTACCACTACCAGTATGACAGTTTCTATATAGTCACAGTTACAGTATTGTAGTGTCCATAAGCGAGCAGAAGTTTTCCATGAATTTAGCCATCTAGTTGTACTGCTGTAGTTGGTGCAAGGCAGCTGCATAAACCCCAAGGCAAACAATGTTTGGTGTTAGGACTTAGGAGCGATTTGAAGTTTCATGCGTGAGCCACGGCATGGCGCGGGGCGTTTGAAGTCATGCTGGCGCATGAGTTTGATGCTTATGGTTTTTTTAGAGCACGCCTAAGCGTGTATTTTATTAAGAAGAAAGGAGTTTTGCAAGTATAACAAAAGAGGGGACGGTAACCCGTGATTACCGAAGCCCTCCCGACACCAACTCACACGAGGTTGTGATTACAAAAGAAAGATTTTGCAACTAGACGGCATACGGACTGAAGACTAAACGAAGTCATCCGCCAACCCAGTGATGTCCAGATCCATGGCTCCTAGGTCGAGGAATCCATGGCTGATGCTTATGGTTGCTCCTTAAAAGAGGTAGAGCTCTGGCTTTTGAGCTCCTCAACAGAGTGCATGCATGAATGATGAATCCAGTTGACAGTGGAGAAGACACAGACGCGATGCCAAATTGCCAATTGCAGATGAATCATAGGTTTATGAACCCGTGAATGTACACTGCCACGTTGGTAATCAGACTCTAACGTGATAAGGACATGTTTAGGGAGACTGCCTTTTGCTATTCCTATCTTTTTCAGCTCCGTTTCTAACTTCACTAGTTTTTTTTTTTTTTTTGAAACAATACGGCAGATTTTATTCACTCAAGATAGAAATATCGTTTACAATGCAATAAAAAATAAAACTAGGGGGCTCATCGTCCCAAAGACAATTTTGCTTCGTCTGCATAGCTCTACTGGCAAGCAAGTGAGCAGCTTCATTCGCCTCCCGTGCTCGATACTTATTTCCTGAAACCCATTCCACACCTGATTGCACTCATCATATATGGGCGCCGCTGAGTTTGCCGTAAACCCGCCATCACTCATAATCTGAACCACTTCACTAGTTAAATAGGACAGCTGACAGCTCGATGAACTCTGCTCCAGACTTGAGACGAAAAGATCAAGCTGGGTTCAACTTCAGCATTCTTCGTTCAGTCCCAATCAGGCTTAATATATGTACCGTGCTTTCAGGTGGGCTGGGCCGTTGATCATTTTATCACTTGTCAGTTCTTATTAATGGGCTGGGCCTCTCGATCGACGTTGTTAACTTCAGAAACTGCCCGAGTAGGCCCGATAGAGTTAGTGGGCCAGATTCCACAGGACTCAGACGCACCAGTAGAGCCTCCTCACGTTGGAGCGGTCAGCGGAGGCCGGACCGCCGGAGGCCAGCCGTCCCTCCTGGCTCCAGCACCAGCACCAGCACCTCTTCCTCTTCGCAAAGCCATGGTGGACACTGGACAGGGACAGCAACAGTCGCTGGCTCGGCGCGCATTGCATCAAGATTCAAGCAAAGGTGAGCGAGCGGTTGAGCGCTTTCTGTTTCTTCTATCCCGCGATCCTTGAGGCGGTGTGTGCGAGTGCGACATAGGGGCGAACGCGCTCGTGCCCACAGCCTGTTCGTGCAAATGTCCTCAAGCAGAAGCATTCTTAGGGATGAACGGTTCAATGGTGCTACTGCTGTAGAACGGCGCCTGTATTTTCAACTCTCCTCACTCCCCTTTGGAAAATCTTTGCTGCTTAACAATAATCTGCACCAACCAAGCACATGCGGACGTTTGCTCATTTCTGTTTCCACATGAGTGATTGTGATTGAGTTCTTTAATTTGTTTTAATCACTATACCTTCTGGCTGAGATTCCTTATTTGATTTGCATTTCTTATTAGCTGGGACATTTCACCCTCTTATTGTCTTTTTAGTTGACCTGACTCTTATAAGCCATTGCCTGTTCCTTCCTCGAATTCTCGTTGAGGATAGTATATACCTGTTTGATCCTATCATTTCAGCGGGTTCAAGTGAGAACATGTAGTGTCGATGCCAACAATATGTTACAACCACTGAAGCACCAAAGTTTCAGCATGCGCCTATAAAGTTTCTTTAGCACAAACCCTGCAAAGTCAGTTTTTCATTGAGAAGATGTCTGGAGATTGCAGGGTACACAGCTGCTGATGAGATTTCGAGGTATCTACCGCCTCTTAGACCAGATTATCCTCTTCATTTGCTTTTTGCTCAGGTCGTGCTCATCTGTTTTTTTATCTGGTATCAACCATTTGCTTCAGCAAGTAAATTTATATTCGTTTTGCGTCTTGACTCTGTGTTCTGAAGATCCAATCAGTAAAAATAGATTTTTATCCTTCTGTTGTAGAGGTTTTGGTATGTGTTTTTTTTTTTGAAAGATCCTGTAAATCCGGCTTTGATTGATAATAAGAAGAAGTGTAGCAATATTTTACATGTGCGAGCTGTGCATCCCCAACCCAGCCTAAGTTGTTTGGGCCAAAACCCTGAGCTCACTACCTGCTAAAGTTATTAACTACCGAAGAAAATTTTAGCTGCTCACATCCTGCTAATGACCACTGCTGCGCCATTTCTATGATTTCCTTAATCACCATCTGCCTGGTCGCCCGTCTATCTCTAAACACCACATCATTGCGTCGATTCCACAGCGTCCACAGAGTTAGAGTTACCAGAACGTGCGTCTTCTTGTCGACGTTGCCCAGTGCCTGTGTGATCCATCCTTCCATATTGGTTTCTTCACTCCAATGACTCGGTTCCAGGCTTTCGCAAGAGCTCCATGAGGATACCAGCTGCCAGATTGATCGCGAGAAGGGGCACTCGAAGAAGAGGTGTTGAGTTGTCTCCGGGCTTCTTTCACACAGGGCACAGAAATAGTTGTTCTCTCATCCTCTTTCCTAAAGGGGAGCGGCAGTCCAGAGCCTGTTCTGGAGAAGCAACCAGAGGAAGAACTTGCATTTTGCAGGTGCCCATACTCCACTAGACACGTTGGAGCAGACAGCGGAGTCCGGAGGCCGGCCGTCTCCAGCAGCACTTCCTGGCTTCCTCTTCGCCAGCGATGGTGGACAAAGACTCCCTCCTGGCCAGCAAGGCAGCAACTCTTCCTCTTCGCCAGAGATGGTGAACAGGGACAGCAACAGTCGCGCGTTGCATCAAGATTCAAGGCCGACTGCTCCTGTCAGTCAAGCAAAGGTGAGCCAGCGGCTGAGCACTTCCTGTTTCTTCTATTCTGTTATGTCGCTGCGTCCTCGAGACGGTCTTAATTACCGCCGGAGCGGTGTGTGCGAAACTGCGAATACGACATAGGGGAGCAGGCACGCCCGTGCGAGTCTAGTGCCATGGCATGGAATGGAACGAAACGAACACGCTCGATCGTGCCCACAGCCTGTTCGTGGAAATGTCCTCAAGCACAAGCAGTCCTAGTCTTAGGGATGAACGGCCAACATGTTCGACGCTGACGTGTAGGTGCTGCTGCTGCTGGAGAACCACGCCTGTGTTTTCTTTCAGCTCTCGTCACCCCCTTTGAAAATTCCTTGGTGCTTTACTTCTAGCTTAACAAGAATTTGCACCAACCGTCAACCGAGAGCACGTGCCCACATTTCCTCACTCGGATGAATCGAAAATGACGACAATATATTCTTCAGTTTGTTTTAAACACAATATATTCTTGAATTTCTTATTGACTAGGATGGGACATCTCACCCTCTTGTTTTGTCTTCTTAGTTGACCTGACTCTTCTAAGCCATTGCCCGTCCCTTCCCCAAATTCTCGTTAAGGATAATATATACATGTTTGAGACAAGCATATACCATTTCAGCACGGGTTCAAGCGAGAACATATAGATGTCAACAACGCGTTACAACCTCTGAAGCACCAATTTTTCAGAATGCACCTAAAAAGTTTCATTAGCCCAAACCGTGCAAACTCAGTTTTCCTTTGAGAAGACCAGGGTACAGCTGTTGATGAGATTTCGAGGTATCTACCGCCTTTTAGACCAGGTTTATCCTCTTCATTTGGTTTTTGTTCAGGCCCTGCTCGTCTATTCCTTCTCTGGCATCGACCATTTCCTTCAGCAAGTAAATTAACATTCGTTTTGCCTCTTCTCAAGGAGGTCTCTGTGTTCTGAAGATCCACTAAGTCCAAATAGATTTTTTCCTTCTGCTGTAGAGGCTTTGGTATGTTAGTTTCTCTATATCGTTAGAAAGTACATATTCATGTAACTGTCACAGCATTCCTTTAGTCTCACATGCATATTGCTCCTTGTTGATGTTTGAAACAAGAAGGGTAAAGGAGTTTGCTTGGAAAGAAGCACTTTAGGAGCCCAAAAGTTTGTTCGGTCTATTTTTCTGCCTCTTCTAAGTGGGACTATATATATGTGCTGAAGGTTGAGCGCATGACCAGTAGAAGGACATAGCTTCTTTTTCTTCATTCTTCTCTGTCAGAGGCTTTGGTATATTCCTAACCTTTAAATAGCTTATTTGCATGTATACATCATATGCTCATGTTTAGAAACAAGAAGTATACAAGAGCTTTCTTGCGAAGAAATACTTCAGGATCACAAAAGAATCCCTATTTTTCCCAGGTCCAATCCATGCCATCAGATTGTTGTTGGCATGAATCATACATGATAGCAAGTTAGCGTCAACAGGGCAAAAGCTCATGAGGCACACAGAAAAAGAGATAAATCTTAGAAGTTCTTGGAAAAGAATAGAAATATTCAGCCATGAGCCATCTATTCGATAGCCATTGAATCTATTATGTATTTTATCTTAAAATTTATCCACCTCTGTTACTATGCAAAATAGTCTAAAGTACCTCCCCTTAAATTAGGAACACCTTCCTTTCATTTACTACTCATGTCCCAAAAAGAATGTAAATTCTAGATATGGCCTAAGTCGAACTATTCACGTTTTACTAAGCTTATAGGAACAGTATCAACAGTTATGATTCCAAATAGGTATGAAATACGCGCATAAGCGTGCTCTCAAAAAAAATGATTCCAAATAGGTATACTAGGAATATATATTCCACGATGAATCTAATGATACTTATTTGATGTCATTTTCCTTTTTTGTGTGTAAAAAGTTGGTGAAACTGAAGATGTTTTTTTAAAGAAAGAAACTAAACATGGTTTTACTTAGCACTGTAGATAGAATCATATTTTTTTCTGGGGCAAAGAGAGTAGAGCTACATTATATTCCTCCATAGAACAATCAAGGAGACTTCAGTTTTGTATTAGAACTCTTGATACGGAAAGCATTACTAAAGCTGAAATATTGCATTTAAGCTAGTTGAATTAGTATCTAGTCCTTGAATCCTAGGATTCAACTCTACAGAGTTGTTTTGACTTGAGGCCCACTTTGAATCTTTGCATTGATGAAGCACAATTTTTTTCTCTTCAAACTGACTCATTCTGTCATACTAATATATTGGTTATGCTTTATTTCCTACCAGTTTACAATGTCAATTTCTCTTGGTTGTAATTGGAAATTGACCTCTTAATTCTATGAGTAAATTGCATCGGTAGTACAGAAACTATACGCGTGGGTGCAAATTACCCCAATAATTATTAATTTGCTCTATGTGAGACAAGAACTTGTCATCATGGTGCGTATACGGTCCAAAATACAATCCCTTAGCCTGCACGGCAATTTAATCTATACGGCTCGTCCGGCTCGCTGGTACACGACTCATACATGGCTCATGCATAGCAGCTTGCAGCTCGGTCATACGCGGCTCGAGCGACGGGGACGAGCTCGTAGACGTCATCATCAGAGTGCTCGTGTGCTGCTGGTCTGCCTTTTCGTCCCTACGAACTGTATGGAAGGCAAAACACAATGATTCTCCTTTATAGTATATCTTTGAGGGAATTGTATGAACGACGTGGTTTAGATGCAAATAACAGAAGAGAACTGATCGTATCGAGGTGGAGCAGCGCCAGGTTCTTGGCAACAAGGATCCATTAATTGCTCGGTTCCGTCGTGCCATCGAGCAAGCCGTGTATAGCAGGGTCGACGTGCTCCTCGTTTTGAGGCGGAGATCATGGGCTTATGATATGTGCATCTGATCTGCTATATGCACGCGTCTATCCTAAGTGAGGTGTGCAGAAGTCGTGAGCCGTGTACGTGAGTTGAGACCTACTATCACGAGCTATGCACCTGTGAGAGCCGCGGACGAGCCATATACGTGACAATGCAAGCTGCACGAGCCGTGTGTGCACGCAAAGCCGCACAAGTTGTATACTAATACAAGTCCAAACGTAGCCGAAAACTGCCGAGCACGCTGAGGGATTGAATTTTGGATCGTATACGCACCGATATGACAAGTTCTTGTTTCAAATAGAGCAGATTCAAAGTTACTGGGGTAATTTGCACCCACATGTATAGTTCTTGTACTTCCCATGCAATTTACTCTAATTCTATTAGAAAATAAATTGTTTGATGATTTTTTTTTCGCGAGCAGGCATATATGCCTGTATTTCATTAAGAGGAATGGAATGGTCATAAGACCTACAACAAAGGCTTAGGTTGATGGTGGCGAGAAGCCATCAGCAACCCAAACAACAAACTGTTTGATGATTAGCCAATATTTTATTCAGTTGATAAACTTCTTGGCAATTGAGGACTATTTTGCAAAATTGAAATCCCTGCAGTTTATGTATCCTTAGAGTCCCCTAAAAAAATACACATGAGAAGATTATTTAAGATGTTTCATGGGTCTGAGTACTGTATCAGTTTGTTTTCTTTGAAGTACTGGTCTGTAATTTAACACCAACTCTTTCCTGCATTATGTACCTTCAGGTGATAATTATCAACATCTCTTCTGTATCAGATATTATCAAGATTTCTATAGTAGTCGGTATTTTTACTACTGGAATAACATGGATCTGCTTGAAAATAAGCTACGAGTATACATTGAGGATAATGGCAAACCTATGTGGACAGCACATAACAATCACAACATAAGGTATTTCAAAGAAGAAGAGATAAGAATGATGACGAACAACTATGACACTCTCCTTGGGAAAGGGGGATTTGGAGAAGTTTATAAAGGGGTTCTTGATGATAACAGTTCAGTTGCTGTAAAGAGGTACATCCATAATGTAAAGGAGAACTTTGCCAAAGAAGTGATTGTCCATTGCCAAATCAATCACCGGAATGTAGTTAGACTCATTGGTTGTTGTATAGGTGAAAATGCACTAATGATGGTGACTGAAAATATCTCTAGAGGAAACCTCAGTGATATTCTTCACTGCAGTGAAATTCCCATATCTTTGGAATCACGGTTGGGTATTGCTATAGGGTGTGCAGAAGCATTAAGCTATATGCATTCACAAATGTATGGACAAGTCATCCATGGAGACATTAAGCCGGCCAACATACTTCTCGATGAAAACCTCAATGCAAAAATATCGGACTTTGGAATATCAAAGTTACTTTCAACGGATAATACCTTATACACTATACATGTAGTGGGGAGTATAGGGTATATGGATCCTTTGTTTGCACGGAGCGGACTCCTCACCTCAAAGAGTGATGTTTATAGTTTTGGAGTTGTTCTCTTAGAACTGATTACTAGAAGAAAGGCTGTCGATGATGGTAAAATTAGCCTCACTGAAAACTTTACTCAAGCTCTAGCAAAACGAAAGAAGATACGGGAACTTTATGATGTAAAAATTGCAGATGAGAACAATTTGAGGATTCTTGATGGAATTGGGAAACTAGCAGCAAAATGCTTAGCATTGGACCTAGAAAAACGTCCAGAAATGAAAGAAGTTGCAGAAAGCCTTCGGATGTTTAGAAAAGCTCAATATGAATCACAAGAAAAGGTACTTTTGTTTGACTGGATAGGGAGAAGCAAACGACCACCCCAAAGTATGGTCCCTACTGACAAAGCAGAGGCACAAGCTCTGAAAGTCAGAGAAGGGAGTACAAGACTTTACAGCTTTGGTTCATCGCAAGGGATAGAATTAGGAAAGCTCATGGTAGGATCTGTCGAGATTCTTGGGAAAGGCAAGTATGGAACAACATTCAAGACTGTACTGCCAGATGATTCCACGTTAATTGTAAAGAGACTGGAGACTCTAGACGTGCCAGAGGCAGTGTTCAAGGAACGAGTAGTAGCAATAGGAACAATTGAGCATGAGCTTGTAGTCCCACTACGTCAATACTACTACAGCAAGGAATACTACTACAGAAAGGATGAGAAGCTACTGGTGTATGATTATTTTCCCAATGGCAGCCTAGCCTCAAATCTTCATGGTAATGTACTGTTCATGTGTTGGATCCACACAGATGACAGATAGGCTTTAATTTCAACAACTAAGTCATGCCAAGATTCATAATAAAAATCATCAAGAAATTTTGCATCTATTATATAATGAATTTGTTTTCAGCAAAAAACTCTGTTGCAAAATATTCTCTGTGTAGTTTATGTTATGCCACGATTGTACTTCAAGATTATGCTTTGTTCACACTCGAATACCTTTTTTCCAGGAAAAATTGTGGCGCCAGTAGGCTGGAAGACTCGGTCAGCCATTGCACTCTCTGTAGCTCGTGCTGTTACCTTCATCCACTCAACCAATGCTGCAGCCTCCCATGGCAACCTCAACTCCTCCAACATTCTGCTCACAGGGAACTACGAGGGACGTGTCGCAGAACACGGCCTCAAAACTCTTTTCAGTGCCCCAACATTTGTTACTGACAACAACATTGCACAAAAGGATGATGTGTACAGCTTTGGTGTCATACTGCTTGAGATGCTCACAGGCAAGTCACCAATCGTCACAGAGGAACCAGATTTGGTCGAATGGGTTTTATCAATCCCCCGAGATCACTGGGTAGTGCAAGCATTCGATAAGAAGGTCCTTAAAAAAAATACTGTAGAGGAGCTGGTTCAGTTTCTCAAACTTGCAATTCATTGCTGTGACAAAAACCCTACATTGAGACCAACAATGTCAGAAGTTGCTCAACAGATTGAGGGAATACAACGTTTCTACAGCTGGAAATAGACATCTTACGGGGAGCCATGCAGGGCGAGAAGAACAAACTTTCAGCCAAGGAACATGAGGAAACAAATTGTATTGTGAGCATGCTCTGTTGTACAAGCATTTCTCATTGTCTGAAAAAAGAAATTCACGTTCAATAACTTGGGTTGTTTCCTATACTATTTGAAATCCGGACCTTTATTTTATCATCTCTTTATTTGTCATAGCACACATGCTGTATTGAGGATGCTATTTTGCTGCAATTACCGTCTGCTGTTAAATTGGTGCATTTTGGCTGCCTTCTGAACGTTGTTAGAGAATGTAACTCAATGTATTCCAAAGCCCCAGAGAGGAAATATTATGTAAAAACTGGAGAGAGCACCCCCATAATGTAGGTAAATACACATACATATATTTACTCTAACAAAAGTAAGCAGTCTTCTTTAGAGAAACTACAGCTGTCAGCACTACACTCTGCATACCACTTAACCTTCAGAGGTTCATTGTAAATTGGCATACCTTTTAGGCCATCAAAATTCTGATATCGGTTCTTGCGTCGTGAATATTTTGCCTCTATATCACAGTAACTGTAGATGAATTATTGGCTTGGAAATATTCAGTGGTGAGATATCTGCAAAATTCCCTAGGCACAAGAAAGAAACCCTGGGATTTTATCTGGCATTGCATGCAACTACGGATCAAAATACTCCCACTGTACTAGAGTAGAAGGCGTAGCTGTTTCTTTGGTCCGTTTAATACGGTGCCTTCTGGCGTTGTATGGAAAAAAGGAGTACTCCCTCCGTTTCAAAATAACTTAACTTTTTGACTTTTACACTTCTTGTTTGACCATCTGTCTTATTTGAATTTTTATGTAAATAATATTTATTTTGTTATAACTTGCTCTAACATTAGAGATATTTTAATAATGATTTGTTTATTTGATTATTTACACAAAAAATTTGAATAAGACAAGCAGTCAAATAAGAAGTATAAAAGTTAAAATGTTGAGTTATTTTGGAACGGAGGGAGTACGTAGGGAACATAGCAATTTGCGTTGCACGCTAAAAGTTCGATATAGCGACCGTAGCAAATCATAGCGCCAATATTATACGAGCAATTGGCCTAGCGGCTGTTTAAATCACTTGGCCCATGAGCTGAAGTCTGTCGTTTTACCACTTAGCCCATGAGCGGCCCGTGGATTGCTGGTAAATGGGCCATGATCCGAATCAATTTTAGCCCATGAGCGGCCCGTTTAGGGAAGGCAACGATTCTGATTCTGAACTATGGAAGCTTGTTGTTCTTTGTTTCCCAGCCGTCGCTGCCGCCTGCCGGCGAAGCAAAAACTCTGCCCGAAGCTCGCCGCCGCGCCGGTGCCGCCAGCATAGTTAGGACCGCTACAGTGAGGTGCTTGTAGTTGTCTCCATGCGACGTGGCGGTCACCCACACCACGGCGAGGTGGCGGTCACCCACACCACGGCGTGTGCCCACTTCCTGTTTGCGAGAATGTCTCCAACAAGTTTTTGAGAGGGGCGGCCGAGGTGTTCGATGCAGAGCTGGTGTGTCTCTAGGACTTCTTGGCGCGGATGCAGGAGAACCAGGCGCATTGATTTGCTTGTGGGCGGCAGCTAGTCCACCTCCCCCTCCGCAGGGTTGGGCACGAGCACGCACAGATGCTGCAGGGTATGTTGCGTTGCAGTCAAACCAAATCAGAGTATGTCGTTCAGCTTACTCCCTCAGCTAGGGAGCTAGCGGGCTTATCTGCGAACTTGCAATCAGAGAAAAAGTCATTTCCCCCCCAAAGTTTAACCAACAATTAGTTTGCTCCCATTTTTAGCCAAATGTCCCCTACTACGAAACAGCCACGTGGTGATACCCTCCCAAAAGATTTCACAAAATTGCCACCCTCTCAACACCTTAGTGCCATATCACCCAGCTTTTGGGATAAATCTGGGTGATTTAGTACTTACTTTAGCCTAAAAGCTGGGTGACATGACACTAAAGTGATGGGAGGGTGGCAATTTTGTGAAGCTTTTTTTTTGGATGCTATCAAATGGGCTATATCTATTTTGTAGCAAATGTCTCCACAACTTTTCACCTAGTTTAAATCCTTGCTATTGTCCCTATCGGCTATCGCGCATACCCCAAAGATGGCTTCAAAACTGTGTCATTTTCAGCTCATGGCAGTATTCAAATTCCAAGTGGTACTTATATTATGCTTTGAGTATGTGTTTCCATTTCAGCTTGTGGTACCTTGAAGGTTTTTAAGTCACTAGTGGTGGCAATCCTTTTCAATGCAAGTAATCCAACTAGCAAACAGCATTGCAATGAAGGAACATTGGTGTCATCTTTCTTTTTGTATAGACCTATGTTCGATGAAGACATTTGGCCGTCCAGTTTTGGCATTTTTAACAGTAGAGCTGGCAATCTTAAGTGCATATGTCTTTGCCGATAGGTGATAATATTTCTTATTGACAGCAACAAGCCACTGAAGCACCAAAAATTACAAAAAGCTCTCTGTAGACCTTCCTGAGTTGCATTCTGTTAGTGGCGCCACTGAACCAGAACGCGAGCCGGAACGCGAGTCCGCAGTCACCACCGGCCGTGGCGCGCCCAGGACCAGCTCACGCGCCAAGCGTGCCAATGTGCGCACGGCGGGACCAGAGTGGGAGTGACAGGCTGGCAAGGTCCAGGAGTCGTGCGCTTCGCGTGGAGTCTCATTTAAATACCGAGAGCTCGAGAGAGACAGGCATCAACTTGTAAAACAATTCATAGTTATTAATCATATATCATAGTTCATCCTGTTCTTGAGCGTGGCGTGCGCGTTCTTCTTCCTCCCGATCCCCAATTCCTTTGCTATTCCTATCCCCAATTCCAATTCCCTGTATCGAGATGTTAACAAGTGGTAATCAGCTCCTCTAGATCGCGCCAATCGCCTTCGATTCACGCCGCAAGGACACCGGTTGAGTTCTTCTCGCGACGAACAGTGAGCTGCTGGACGTCGTTGAGTCCTCGTAATTCCGATCACGCGGTAGAATTGTTGCGCGAGTCGATCTGGATCGCGATCCAAACCATCCACCACCACCACCACCACCACCGCTTCCGCCAAAACCCGAAATCCACCACATCTACCGCCGCCGCCACGCCGCCGCCGCCATGAATCCCGACATGAAGCTTCTACTGGAGGAGATCCAGAAGCTGTCGGACAAGACCGATCGCCAGTTCACAGGGGCGCGCGACGCCACCAGCACCCAAATCGCCAGCGTCAACACCAACCTCGACCGCCGCTTCTCCGACATGGACAACGCCATCGAGTCCCGGTTCGAAGAGGCGGAACGCACCACCGAGCAGAAGATCATCGAGTCCGAGCTGCGCCAGGACGGGCGTGCACCGTGGCCAAGGCCGCGGAGGATCTCGTCGCATGGCGCAACACCCAGGAGGGCCTCGTCGCCGACCTTCGTCTTCGCGTCGGCAAGTTGGACAAATTCTGGAACCGCTCCGTCTTCGACCCCAACGCGCCGCCGCTGGAGCCGCCGATCTTCTCCACGGCGCCGCTCAAGTCGGAGCAAGCACCTCAGGTGGAGCAGCACGCCGCGACTTCATCTGCGGGCTATATGGCTGCTCGGCCCAACGGGCACCGCGTCGAACAAGTTCACCGGGTGAATGAGCACGGGGTGGTTACCTCTGTTGTTCATTCCCCGGTCACGGGTATGAACACCACCACACATGCTCAATTTCAGTTTCGGCTGGGGGTCATACTTGCTAGTCCATCGTACGATAAACCACGATTCACATGCTATTGCGTCGGGTTGGGATAGTCCACATCGTCGGCCACCGATACAACCTACGCCGTTGTGTATGATGACATCGGCACCAAGGTCACAAGCCCCCTGATCCTACTCCACATGGTACTACACAAGACCTCATGTACCATCGCAATCGCCACCTCGATTATCATCATAACCCCACCGGCCGCCTGCCCAAACTGAATTTTCCCACATTTGATGGCACGATCTCAAATATTGGATCACTTGTGCTGAAGATTATTTTTCCTTGTATCTTTGTTGAGTCATCGGTTTGGATTCAATGTGCTCGGATGCAGTTCATTGGTCCAGCAAAGGGTTGGGTGCAGTCGATCACCGAGTCTCTTCGTTCCATGACTTGGTCGAATTCTCGTCAAGCTCGCATGTTCGCTTTTGAGAGATCAGCACCAATTCCTCATCCGTCGATAAACCGTGCTCGCCAAACATCTACTGTCCAGGAATATATAGATAGGTTCTCCACCCTAGTTGATCACCTGAATGCATATGAAACACCTTCCAACCACCTATCCTATATCACCAAATTTACTGATGGACTCAATTATGACATTCGGGCTGTGTTACTTGTTCAACGCCCAAGCACTCTTGATGCTGCGTATACTATTGCGCTTCTGCAGGAAGAGGCCCTTGAGCCTATCAAGAAGAGGGAGGCTCGACCATGGCAACAGCGTGGACCTCCTCATGCTGACCACAACCACCAGCGCCCTGATAAGCCGGGTGCAGGCATTCCTAACAAAGCTGGTGCAGCCAAGCCCTTCGACAGGAAGCTGGCTGATCTGAAAGCATATCGCCGTGCTCGGGGTCTTTGTGACCACTGTGGAGAGAAGTGGAGCCGTGACCATAAGTGTGCTCCACAGGTGGGCATTCATGTGTTGGAAGAGGTATACAACATATTTTCTTCGATGACACTATTCCGAGATATCGAACCGAGGAGGCGAGATCACTCGACCGAAGAAAATTTGTCTTGTCTCTCGGCCGATGCTCCTTATCCATCGGTGATCAAAACCTTGCAATTTCAAGGTACCTTCTCGTGGCCAATCAGTGCACATCTTGCTGGACTCGGGCAAGACACTTGTCTTTCATCAACTCTGCATTAGTAGACACTTTGCAAGTTCACACCTACCCCTGTGAAGCTCTGAAAGTCAGGGTTGCAAATGGAGAATTTATGCAATGTTCTTCTCTGATACCTGATGCTCAGTTATACATCAATAAGGTTGAATTTCATCAGAACCTCAAGTTGCTTCCTCTGTCATCATATGACATCATATTGGGCATGGACTGGCTTTCTCAGTTCAGTCCCATGAAGGTGGATTGGAATGCTCATTGGCTTTCTATTCCATACAAAGGCAAGATGGTCTTCTTGCAGGGCATCCATGATACCCCTGCAACATTGCCGATAAATTGTTAGTGCAGATTTGTCAAGCGAGATGTTGAGTCCGAAGTGCCTCCTTTACCCGGTGATATTCGAGGCCATCATTGATCGGTTTCGATGTCTTATCTCGCTCCTACAAGTTTGCCTCCACCAAGGAAATGTGATCATGAAATTCCTTTGGTACAGGGAGCACAACCAATCTCTGCCAGACCTTACAGGTATCCTCCTGCTTTAAAAGATGAGATTGAAGCCCAAGTTGAATCCATGTTACAACAAGGTTTGATACAACACAGTTCTTCTCCTTATAACTCACCTGTCCTGTTGGTGAAGAAAAAAGATGGTTCCTGGCGTTTTTGTGTTGACTACAGATATCTGAACAATCTGACAGTCAAGTCCTCTTTTCCTATACCAATTTTTGATCAGCTTATGGATGAGCTAGCTGGGGCTAAGTACTTTACCACATTGGATTTACTAGCTGGGTACCATCAGATCAGAATGAAGCATGGTGAAGAACCAAAAACAGCATTCTCCACCCATAGGGGTCACTATGAGTTCAAAGTCATGGCTTTTGGTCTCTCTGGGGCTCCTGCTACTTTCCAAGGGGCCATGAATGAAACTCGAAAACTCTGCGAGAAAGTGTGCTATTGTGTTTTTTGATGATATTCTCATATATAGCAAGACTTATGAAGAACACTTGATCCATATCAAGCGGGTTTTGGATACGTTAGCCGAGAGATCAATGGCATCTCAAGTTGTCCAAATGCAAGTTTGCACAAACACAAATATCTTATCTCGGGCATATCATCAGTGGGGATGGCCTAGCTACTGACCCTAGTAAAATCGAAGCTGTGGTCAATTGGCCTAGACCAACTTCTGTGAAAGAGCTTAGAAGCTTCCTGGGATTCACAGGGTTTTATAGAAGATTTGTGCAGCATTATGCTATTGTGGCCAAACCTTTAACTGCTCTGCTCAAGAAGCATTCTCTCTTTGTCTGGCATTCTGATCATGATGAGGCTTTCCAAACTCTGAAACAGGCATTATGTCAGGCTCCTATTTTAGCACTACCTGACTTCTCTAAGCCCTTCTGCATTGAAACTGATGCCTCAAAGAATGGAGTAGGAGCAGTGCTGCTTCAAGGGGGGCGTCCTCTGGCTTTCCTCGTGAGCATTGGGTCCCAAAAATCGGGGTTTATCTCGCCTATGAGAAGGAATATATGGCCATCTTGATTGCGGTTGAGCAATGGCGTAGCTACTTATAGCTCGGTGAATTTGTGATTTACACGACCAAAAAAGTCTCACACACTTGTCGATCAACGACCGCATACGACCGGCAACGAAGGTTTTCACCAAATTGCTAGGCCTTCGTTATCGTATCATCTACAAGCCTGGTGTGGACAACCGAGTAGCTGATGCACTGTCTCGACGGGGCCAAGGTGACACACTGTCTGCATTTTCAGCACCTGTTCCTATCTGGATCGACAACATCGTGACAAGCTACAGTAAAGATTCCAAGTGTCAAGAGTTACTGACAAAACTGGCAGTGGATGCTGACAGTGTGCCTCATTTCAAATTCACTCAAGGCCTACTACGATACAAACAACGCATCTGGGTGGGCGATGACAGTAAGCTCAAGCATAATCTGATGTCTGCTTTTCATGACTCTCCAGTCGGTGGGCATTCAGGCATACCTGTAACTTATCAGCGACTCAAACGCCTCTTTGCTTGGCAAGGACTTAAGGCTGACGTTCACCAATTCGTCAAATCCTGTGCTACCTGCCAGCAAGCCAAACCCGATAGAGCTCGGTATCCCGGATTGCTTCAGCCAATGCCAACTCCTAGCATGGCTTGGGAGAGTATTTCAATGGATTTCGTCGAAGGCCTTCCGAGCTCTGAAACTTATAACTGCATCTTGGTGATTGTTGACAGATTTTCAAAGTACAGTCACTTCATTCCATTGCGGCACCCATATTCTGCTCAGACAGTGGCTAAGGCTTTCACAAAGAACATCTATCGCCTTCATGGGATGCCTGCCTCCATAGTTTCTGACAGGGATAAAATCTTCACCAGCCAGTTTTGGCAAGAACTATTCAGACTGTCCAAAGTGGATCTGAAGATGTCTTCGGCCTATCACCCACAGACGGATGGCCAAACTGAGCGCGTTAATCAGTGCCTCGAGACTTTCCTTCGGTGCTTCATCAGCGCTACCCCATCAAAATGGCATGAATGGTTATACCTTGCCGAGTTCTGGTACAATACATCTACACACTCCTCATTGGGCCATTCTCCATTCTTTGTGCTCTACGGACATCATCCACGGCACTTTGGGATCAATCCTTCAGATGCTATTCGCTCTACTTCATTGGATTCCTGGCTTCAGGACCGGTCTGTGATCCATGAGCTTATCCAGCAGCACTTAGCTCGTGCGAAGAAACGAATGAAGACACAAGCAGATAAGCATCGTTCTGAACGGGAGTTTGTCGTGGGCGACTGGGTTTATCTTAAGCTGCAACCCTACGTCCAAGCTTACGGCTCCACGTTCCAATCGAAGCTTGCTTTCAGATTCTTTGGCCCATTTCAAATCATTGCAAGAGTGGGAGCTGTTGCTTATCGCCTTCAACTTCCAGAATCTTCAAGCATTCATCCAGTTTTTCACGTCTCTCAACTCAAGGTGGCAATTCCTGCTTCTGCAACCACTGCGCCACTTCCCCACCAACTTGAAGGTTTTCAGATTCCCCTCAAGATCCTTCAGCGTCGCGTGGCGACAACAGCTCATGCCGTGGTGCCGCAGGGCCTCGTTCAGTGGTCTAATATGCACAAGTCACTCGCCACTTGGGAAGATCTGGAGGAGCTCAAACAGCGTTTTCCACGCGCACCCGCCTGGGGACAAGCGGGCTCCGATCAAGGGGGGAGTGTTAGTGGCGCCACTGAACCAGAACGCGAGCCGGAACGCGAATCCGCAGTCACCACCGGCCGTGGCGCGCCCAGGACCAGCTCACGCGCCAAGCGTGCCAATGTGCGCATGGCGGGACCAGAGTGGGAGTGACAGGCTGGCAAGGTCCAGGAGTCGTGCGCTTCGCGTGGAGTCTCATTTAAATACCGAGAGCTCGAGAGAGACAGGCATCAACTTGTAAAACAATTCATAGTTATTAATCATATATCATAGTTCATCCTGTTCTTGAGCGTGGCGTGCGCGTTCTTCTTCCTCCCGATCCCCAATTCCTTTGCTATTCCTATCCCCAATTCCAATTCTCTGTATCGAGATGTTAACACATTCCTTGAAAATTTCGGCAAGCCAAGCCTCGCATGCTCCGATCTGCATGGACAAAAACATTTGGAGATTGCACAGCACACATCATTCGATCAGATCCCAAGGTATCTAGTATCCCCAAAACCAGAATAATTTCATTTCCGTGTTGCTCTTTTCATACTTATCAATTTCTTCCTTGTCATCTGCTATTTTCTTTGGTGGATAAATTTGATTTCCTTCTGCCTCTTCTCAGGGGAACTATATTTACATGAGGGTGACAATCAGTCTATTACAAGAATGACACAGTTAATCTATTCTTCTTTGATACCAGCGCTTTGGTATATTAACCACCCATCTTAAATAGCTCACTTTCATGTATGTGTCATACCCTGTGTTTCCTCTCATTCATGTTAGTTTCCTGGTGACCTTAGAAATAAGAAGAATATAAGAGTTTACTTGCAAAGGAACACCTCAAGAGTGCAGAATCTAGAGGGTGCTTCCCAGGTCAGATGTCTATCACTATTACAACAATTCATGCACATCATTTCTAGATTCCTCATTTCTATGAGAAAAAATAATCGCAGGTGCTCTCGTGGGCAACTGGTTACTGAAGCTTTCAGTCTAGAGACCTAGGTTCAAGCCTTGCATCCTCTTAATTAAAAAGCGGGGTTGCAGTCTGCTCCTCCCATCGAGTTTTTTTTTATGAGAAAAAAATAGTCAGGCATTCAGGTGTGTACTTACTGTGTGTAGCATTGTATCTCATTTATGCAATTTTTTCTTAGGGTCACAGCCTTGGAAAATTAATCTGCAGGTTACAAGCAAAGGAGACACTTCGAAAAATACAGGCAGGATGGAAGTTGCCTTAGTATCGGCTGTACTGAAGATTGTAGGGATGAAGTTAGCTCCTTTATCAATCAAAGAGTTCAGCTCTAAAGCAGGTGTGGCCAAAGATCTTCAGGAACTCCAGGATCTAGTTGAGGAAATCAACAATTGGTTGCAAACAGTAGGTGATAAATCAATAAGGAATGGTCGATCATCTAAATGGCTAAAAAAATTAAAAGAAGCTGCTTATGATGCTGAAGATTTAGTCCATGAGTTCCACATCGAGGCTGAAAAAGAAGACATGAAAAGTACTGGTGGCAAGAATACCTTGGTCAAATACTTGTGGACAAAACCTAAATCAGCTGTGACCGACTTCAAGATAGCTCACAAGATCAGGGCAGTAAAGAACAGATTTGATGCAATTGTGAAAGGAAGGTGTGACTATAGCACAATAGCAAATAGCATGCCAGCAGATCATCCTGTTCAGCACACAAGAAAGACAATTGGAGAGGTGCCATTGTACACTATTATGGATGAGACATCAATATTTGGCAGGGACCAAGAGAAGAATCAGATAACATCTGAGCTGATAGAGACTAACAACCAACAAAGAATAAAGATAGTTTCAGTCATTGGGCTAGGTGGCTCTGGTAAAACTACTCTCGCGAAACTAGTGTTTAATGATGATAACTTGAGAAACCATTTTGAACTTCTATTGTGGGTTCATGTGTCTAGAGAATTTGTTGTCGAAAAGCTTGTGGAAAAGTTGTTTGAAGCTATTGCTGGTGGCAAGCCTGACCACTTCCCACTGCAGCATGTGAGCAGAACTATCTCAAACAAGTTGGCTGGAAAGAGGTTCCTAGCTGTCCTGGATGACGTTTGGACAGAGGATCGTGTTGATTGGGAGCGATTCATGGTACATTTAAAGATTGGTGCACCTGGCAGTAGTATTTTGCTCACTACTCGTAGTAAAAAAGTTGCAGAAGCGGTAGATTCTACTTATGCATACAACCTACCATTCTTGTCTAAGGAAGATAGCTGGAAAGTATTTCAGCAATGTTTTGGAATTTCCATGCAAGCTCTAGACACTGATTTCCTACAAGTCGGGATGGAGATTGTGAACAAATGTGGTGGGGTGCCTCTTGCAATTAAAGTTATTGCAGGTGTCCTTCATGGGATGAAAGGAATTGAAGAATGGCAGTCCATAAGCAATAGTGATAACTTATTAGATGTTCAGGATGATGAAAGTAGAGTATTTGCATGCTTATGGTTGAGTTTTGTTCATTTGCCAGATCATCTAAAGCCTTGTTTTTTACATTGCTCTATATTTCCAAGAGGCTATGTAATCAACAGGCGTCATTTGATTTCTCAATGGATAGCTCATGGCTTCATTCCGACAAACCAAGCTCAACAGCCGGAAGATGTTGGAATTGGCTACTTTGATTCCCTTCTTAAAGTGGGGTTCCTGCAAGATGAGGATCGAGACCAAGGTTGGTCCGCAAGTGGTGAAGTAACATGCAAAATTCATGACCTGATTCATGATCTCGCTAGACATATTCTACATGATGAATTTGTGTCTGAGATAGAAACAAACAATCAAATGAGGAGATGCAGATACCTGTCTTTGACTTCATGCACTGGGAAGCTTGACAACAATTTATGTGGCAAGGTCCGCACACTCTATGTTTCTGGCCGTGACCTCACATTCGGCAATACAATGAACAGGCAGTGTTGTGTCCGTACTATTATATTGAATTATATAGCCGCTGACTCATTGCCTCTGTTTGTTTCAAAGTTTGAATACCTGGGATATCTTGAAATATCCAATGTTAACTGTGAGGCACTCCCAGAAGCTCTCTCGCATTGTTGGAACTTGCAGGCCATTCATGTATTAAACTGCACAAGACTTGCAGTTGTACCTGAAACTATCGGTAAGCTTAAGAAGCTTAGAACTCTAGAACTGAATAATGTTTGGAGTATGAAGAGTTTACCACAGTCTATTGGCAATTGTGATAATCTTCGAAGCTTATACCTAGAAGTTAATGGTGAAATCAAAGATATACCAAATTCCTTGGAAAAAGTGGAAAATTTAAGGATCCTTAGTATTGTGAGATGCCATAATTTGCAGAACCTGCTGCCATCAGAATCGTTTGGGAAGCTTTGGAACTTACAAACACTCACCTTAAAATATTGCTATAGGCTCCAAAACCTACCTCAGTGCATCACTTCTTTGAGTCATCTAGAATCTGTGGACCTTGGATATTGTTATGATCTTGTTGAATTGCCTGAAGGTATAGGCAATTTAAGAAACCTTAAAGTTTTGAATCTGAAGAAATGCAAAAAATTGTGTGGACTACCAGCTGGCTGTGGGCAACTAACTCGTTTGCAGCAGTTGAGCTTGTTTGTTATTGGAGACAGTGCTAAGCACGCAAGGATCTCTGAGCTTGAAAAGTTTGATAAGTTAGATGGTGAACTGCGAATTAAAAACATTAGATATGTGAAAGATCCAGGTGACGTAGAAAAAGATTGTTTGAAGAAAAAGACTGGCATACAGAAATTGTCGTTGGACTGGTATTCAAGATGGGAGGTTCAGCTTAATGATATGGAAGAAGAGTTAAATATGGAGAAGGAATTGCATTTGCTTGACAGTCTTGAACCACCATCAAAAATTGAGAAACTGAGAATTCGTGGCTATAGGTCACAATTGCCACGTTGGATTACAAAGCAAAGTGATTCTTGTGGTCCACCTAAATTCTCCCATCTAACTAAACTAGTATTGGACAGCTTAAACTTGGAGCATCTGAGGGAACTTATGGAATTGCCACTGATAAAGATCCTTAAGCTCAGAAGAATGCTTAGGTTGGTAGAGCTGCTTACGACCACAACCGATTTAGCAACTGGAGAGGAAGGAGTGGAAGTGCAATGTCGTTTCCCTCAACTATCCACTCTAGTAATAAGCGACTGCCCGGAATTGGTTGTGAAGCCATACTTTCCGCTGTCTTTGCAGAGTTTAACACTAGAAGGAATCAATGGGCAATTGGTGTCTTCAGGATTCCCTCCACGTCACTGTCATGCAGCTCATGCTCATGGTGATGAGTCTTCATCGGATGCGATGGGTACTCAGCTCAAGGAACTAAATCTCCATGAATTGATGGGATCATCATCTGATTGGGTGGTGCTGCAGCACCTCACTGGGCTTCATACCCTGAACATATACATGTGCAGATACCTTACGCATTTAACTGAGAGCATGCACTGTATCACCAACCTCCGTAGATTGGGGATACAAATGTGTGATAAACTTTGTGTGCTGCCTGACTGGCTTGTGGAACTGAAATCTCTACAGACTCTGATCTTAGAGTATCTGAATGCCCTCCAACAGCTGCCTGAACAAATAGGAGGACTGAAATCTCTACAGTATCTGATCTTACGGTCATGTAATGACCTCCAACAGCTGCCTGAACAAATAGAACTCTGCTCACTCCAGGACCTCAACATAATTTCTTTGCCTTACCTGACTTGCCTTCCTGAGAGCATGCAGCGCCTCACCTCACTTCGATATCTCAACTTTTGTGATTGTGGCATTTACCAGCTTCCAGAGTGGCTAGGCGAACTCTCTGCACTTCAAAAACTCATGCTCCAAAGCTGCTGTGGCCATACATCCTTGCCCCGCTCTATACAACGCCTTACTGCTCTCGAGGAATTACTTATAACCGACAACCCTGAGCTGCTTAGGCGTTGCAGGGAAGGTGTGGGGGAGGATTGGCACCTTGTCTCACATATTCGAAATATAAGGTTACGTGACTAGGGGCTTCAGATTAGCGCATCATGTTCTAAGGCAGACAATGGCTAGGTGAGATATTTCTGTTTCTCTCTGGCATGTATGTACACGTTCGTTTTTGAACAGCTAAGATATCAGTAATTGATTATATGCTGCCTTCTTTTTTCTTGTGAATAATCGTATTACATGTCCTGTGTCGCTGTTATATCACCACTATTTTCTATATTGGTTCACAAATCACAAGACCTACACTTTTCCTTTTCTTCTCATGCCTATTTGTTCTCAGCTCTGTATACATATATATGCATTTTTGCATAGCATACTTGATAGAAATGTGGCATAGTCCCAAAAGGCTTGATACTATTAATGTTTGTTCCACTGCTTCCCTGTGAGTCCTCTCGAAACTAATTGTCTCTTTTTCTTTTTCTTTTCAGGATCTCCAGTGTCCATACTATTAATGTTTGTTGCACTGCTTCCCTGAATATATTTATGGGTGCGTTTGCCCGCCCTACCGGAGGTGAAAAAAAAATCCCCTCATCCGCCCCATTGCCAATGCACAGGTCTGTGGTCAGCCCACCGTATTGATGGGGGAAGGTTAAATCCTCTCAAAACTAATTGTTTCCTTGTGTATTGATGGGGTTTTTTTCAGACTCTGCACCCCCGTGGGTGGTTACGGTGGCATATATGCATCAACTTTGGAAAACAGCTGGTTGAAGAGCTAAAGAACTTGGACGTATATGTGCACTCTCAGTCTTCAGAGTTGATGGAAACATGTCGTTCGCCCTTGTGGAGCTAACCAGACAATACGATGGAAGAGGCCACAACTGATCGATGTGCTTCTGAAGAATGACAAGGCTGTCAGTTGGTTGGCACACACGGGGAGGAAAATTACAGTTGTTGTAGCAGATCGGGGCTGAAGGCTGAAGCCATGCTAGCAAGAAGACAGTGATCAAGGAGAAGATTCAGAGAAGGGATGTCTTCCCTTTCTTAATTGTATTGTTGTGTCTGAACTCTGAGCCGGTTTCAGTTTCTCTGCAAGTGCAGAGTCCGTTTTCAGTTTCAGTGTCCTGTGTGAGAATGAGGCAGAGCTGCTGTCTTTGGATCATGTTATTACTCGTATAGAAGCTTGATCCTTTTGTAAATGCCGATTTCTGTTTGCTCCACACAAATGTAGAGTAAAGCTGGGACTATCGAACAGCTAATGGATTCGGCGTGTATGCAATGGATTCCCAATTTGAAGTTTGAACATGGCTGGCCTACAGCTAGAGGCTTGTACGATTGTGTTTACCATTGCACGGAACCAGGGACAGAGTTTGCAGAAGCAGCCAGACATGCACAGGAGAGATGCTGGGTGCATTCTGGTACTGGCTGTGCACCCTAGACGGTACCAGTACGGCAGTGCGCAGTCTCAGCTCCCCCCGTTGAACAGGCAGGGAGAGAAGGCGAGGCTGCAGCCCGAATTCCACTTCCGCGGTCGTTCGCGCGATTCAGCCGCGGGCGAACGAGAGACCAGCCTCCGCCCAGACTCGTTACTTCGTACTCCTTTCCTTTTATGGATAATACGGAGCGATACTTTTTTCCTTTTTTGAATCGAGCAGTTGATGGCACACATCCACCGTATAAACCGAGTATTTGGTCTGTGGCACGCATGCACCGCATAAACATTCTTTTTTTCTCTCCTTTGTTTTTCTTTCTACCATTTTTCTTTTACTTTTCTCCACTAGTTAAATCTCATGACCAAATTTGTGATAAAAAGTTTATGATGATAAATTTATTCTGCAAATATAATATACATTTGTACACCATATTTTTTATATTTTCTGCTAATATGTTATAATTTTAATTTGCACATATAAGTTATGCAAAAGTATAACTTATACTTCTAACTTTACATCTAAGCTATTAATCGGGATATATCTAAGTTATAGAATTAAGTTATATATAAAAGTTTTGTGTATAATTTTGGTAGTCTTCTATTAAATTATGATAATAAGTTTGTTCCATGATATATTATGCATAAAAATTATGCGCATAACTTTTATACGTTTACATATATAATTGTGTTAATAACTTAGTCCGTTCCTTTTTGTTTAATAACTTTTCGTCATAAGTTATGCTTCATAACTTATAAATTATAAGTTATTGTTATAAATTATGTGTTATAAGTTACTATATATAAATTGTTAAAAAAATTCTTCAAACACGCACAAGTGGGGTCTAGTTTTGTTCCCCTCTTCACGTAGAATACACCGGTGCAGACGAAATTAAAAATAGATACATATTTAAAAAATTATAGCATTTTAAAATAAATATTTCACTTTTTTAAACCGACGTCACGACTCACGAGCCTGTAGCATTTCACGTGTATGTGTGTACGCGCCATGCTAATGGCCATCCAAATATAGAAAATAGCGGGAATGAATTATTTACCAGAAAAGGAAAGAGCGTAGTTGGTCTGATCGTTCGCTCGATTCTGATCTAGTGAACGTTCGCCGATTAGCATTGCCCGGCTGCAGCTGGTTTAGCCAGTTTCTGTCTGCTGCCACCTAACCACGTTTGCGTTGCATTCAGCTTGCTGGTCTTGTTGCCTTGTTGTGTGTGATCTGGGCCAAACTGCCAAACATTTTGGGCCCAGTTGATCGTGTATCCCGTCGGCCGGTAACGAGCTCGGGCTGGTAAACTCAGTTATTGGGCCGACATATTTGTAATGGGCCACAACCTAACCGTGGTCCATGTTTAGAAAGAACTGGGCCCGGAGGTCCTCTCTCTGAAAGAAAAACTAGGCCCAGAGGCCTGGTGCAGCGTCTCAATCTGCAACTATTGCGAAGGAGCAGTAGTAATCCTGGTCCAGTGTACATGGTACAAGAATGGACCAACCACAGCCAAGGCTAGACTAAACTTTATTTTCAGAACACAAGCAGCTAAAAGATGTAGGAGTATTTTGGAACAGATTGGCGTACGGAGTACTATTACGAAAGTAGTATTTTTTAGATTAGATATTGATCGATCTGAGGAAGTAGCTTAACTGGCTATAAACACAATAACATGTGGCATTAATGTGGGTCGTCTCTATCCATCCAACAAGTGCACCAGCACTGTAGATGGCGAATTGGCGATGCATCGCAGCCTAGCAGCCGCGCGGTTCAGTTGCTCAGTGCAGATGCATGCAAGGATCGAGGCAGCCAGCAGATAGTGACTGGGGTCACTGAGCTGTCCGTTTCCAGGAATAGGACCGTCAGTTGGTGCGTGCATCATGCACATCAGCTCTATTTTTTAAGAGCCCACAAAATAATCCAATTATAGAAATCGAGCCTTAAACTAGCTCGAGTTTAATCAAATTTAAGATAAAAAATTAGCATGCACGCATGTCTCCAAATAAATTTATTATGAAAAGATATTCTGTAAATAATCTAATGATACTTATTTTGAAGCATAAGTATTAGTAATTTTTCATATAATTTCACTCAAAGTTTAAAGTGTTTCATTTCTCGAAATGTGAGAATGGCATTCTTCTGTGGATGAAGATAGAGCAAGAGATATAGATTTTTAGGAGAGTGGGTAATTAGTAGAGTAGGTCTAATTTTTTATATATATGAGATATGGGATATATAATAATAAGATCTAATGAAGTCGAAACGTTGAGAGAACTGGCAAGGTCACCGAGTCATGCTAGGTCCGCCAGTGGCTCCTAGGAGCTCTGGGATTGTAGGTTGGCCTCGTAGAGGAGGCGAGAGAAGTGAGGTGGCACCTAGAAGAACGGCGATTATATTATGTTAGGTAAGCATGTGGTGGTGGGGGCGACATGCCTAACAACCCTAATCCAGGAGTTTTTTTTTTTTAGGGTTGAATAGAACACTCATCAAATAGAGATTCTTAAAACCCGATCTCATGAGTCGTGGACGCTAAATAAAGCTCTAAAGTACTAGCTTCTTCTAGCTCCCTATGTCTTTCTACTCCACTAGTAAAGTTGTGCAATATCAAACGAAGTTTAGTGTGAGACGGGAGACTCCAGACAAGGTATACGACGGTCACTCGTTGGTTAATTAGCCGACAACGTGTAGACCGAAGAACAAAGGAGGACTAGTGATATTGGATTTAGAGCGTTTTTCTAGAGCACTACGCCTCAGATGGTTGTGGTTCAAATGGAGGCACAAAGAACGAGCATGGACTACGCTACTACTCCCCTGTGATGATTGAGATAGGGATTTGTTTGCGGCATCAACAGTGGTCACGATAGGTGATGGAAAGACGACCAAATTTTGGACTTCAGCATGGTTGGATGGTTTGACACCGAAGGCAATGGAACCGTTACTATATCAAAAATCCAAAAGGAAGAAAATAAATGTGTTCAAGGCCTTGAACGACAATAAATGGGTGGCACACATCATTCCAATTCAATCACCAGAGGAGTTAAACCAAAATATCGGGCTATAGGAAAGAGTTACCAACATAAGTCTAAATTCTGGCAGTGAGGACAACATACGTTGGCGTTGGACACATGATGGGGAATTCTCCACCAAAAGTGCTTATCAAATACAGTTTCATGGTTCCTTTTCAAAGCTCAGGGTAGCAAAAGCTGAACAGAAGTGTCGTTTTTTCGCGTAGACACTCTTACATAATAAGATCCTTACCGCCAACAATCTAGCGAAGAGGAATTGGCCCAATGATCCAGCGTGCAAACTTTGTGGTTTGGAACCAGAAACCCCAATGCATCTTTGCAAGGATTGTCTTTACACAAAACAAGTTTGGGGTGACACCAAGAGATACCTGCAGCTGTCTGTGCTGGATACGGTTGATATGGCAGGCTCAATTCACAAGGTTTGGCGCAGATGCAGGGCCAAGTTCGAAAAAGAACAGAAAAGACGTTTTGATGGGATCATAATTTATTTTTGATGGAACATTTGAAAAGAGCATAATAGAAGAACTTTTCATCAGAAACAGCTACATCCAAATCAAGTAGCGATCATTTGCAAAGATGAGATCCAGCAATACCACCAAGCCTTTGGAGTGCAAGGACACAGGGAGTCCTAGCTGTTTTTCTCCTCCTGCTACCTGTTGTTCTCTAGCAGTTGTAGTTGATAGTAGCGTTGTACAGAGTAGGAGTAGCGGTAGTTCTCGTTTTTCTCTCTCAGGTAGGTTGGTGAGCTTGGTAGTAGTTGTGGTCGTTTTGTACCGTGGGGCTTCCCGCTCTTTTTTCTTTTTATTCATCTAATATAAAATCACGGCAAAGCTTTTGCCGCTATTTTTTTTTAAAAAAAAGAAATGGGGTAAGAGGAGCAAAGCACCGGTGGTGGATGGGGGTTTGGCTAGCGTGGTAGACAGAGGAGCTGATGAAAGAAGAGGCTATGTGAGACGTTTACAGTCTCTGAAGCATATTTAATCGTAGAAAATAACCCAAAAAAGGGAAGGAGGGGGGGGGGGGGGGGGGGGACACTTTCTCTGAAGCATATATTCAATTCACAAATTTCTGAAGTAGTATCATTAATTTTCGTAAAGCACTCTTTCAAAAATATCGTAAAAGCATAAAACCACCTCTTGCGAACGGAAGAGTAAACGTGGTTAAAATAGTGATTTTACAGTAGCGAGTATCGGCACATTCATCTCTAAATGTAAATGAATCTGTAAACCGACGAAGAGCACCAGCGCTCTCGTCACTTTCATTTTATCCTTCTGATCACACTTTGGGCTCTAGTGTATACCTGCATCGATCTTCCACGGTTCTACCTGTACGATGTTGTGTCCCACTACCACGAGGATATGGAGCAGCCAGCAGCATGATGATGTGAGCAGCCAGACAAGCGGTCGGGCTCTCCGACGATTGTGCAGGTGAACAACCATCTGGCGCGCGCTGAACTGACCGTGACTGGTACAGTGGTCGCCGTCGTCGTACCTGGATGTGCTGGCCGGCCGCCAGCTGACTGGCCCATCGAGCCATGAGCCATCGCATCGACCCCCTTGGCCACACGCGTCGTAACGTACCGGCCCCTGACTGACTTGTTGCTCTCGATCTCACTGCATGTATGCCGTGCATGTACCGATCGCCCCGGCTGTCGTCGACTCGTCCCTGACCATGACCACGCAATGCGCCGACGCATCCGTTCTGCCGGCTGCCGGCCGCTGGACCACCCGATCGCCATCGTCCCACGGGCGCCCGTCCAACCGAGGAGCGCGCATCCGCCACGCCATGACGCACCCGCCGTCGACGTCGCCACCCCGTCCGGGCGGCGCCGATGCCGATGCACGCTGGCGTTGCGCGGCGTTCGCTCGCGCTACGTACCGATCGGTCTGCCAATGCCCGGCGCACGCACTGGCGTCGTCGTCGTCCGCTAGCTAGCTGTACAGGCTACCGCTGCCTTGCCCTGTGCCTGTGGCCTGCCATGCGCAGCTCGTCGGCCCCGACCGGCCGGCCAGCAGCGTGCTCGATCGCTCAGGCTCAGGCGCTCAGTTCTCGCATGCAAGCAATACGGCCGCGGGCGTACGGCGTGCGGGGCCTTAGTATTGGCGGTTTTCGCTTGGAACTGCGCCGCGGACCTGGATATGTGCGTTGCTCCCCCGGTCCCTGCGCTCTGCGTCCTCCTCCGAGCCCCGGCCGTGTCCCATTCCCGTAGCACCAACTACCTACGTCCTACGTGCATGCCCCGCCAATAGAATAGCGTACTCCAGTCGTAGATGAAATTTTAGTGCTGGTGACTGCGAATTAGCTCGGAAATATAATGTCACGAAATCAGTGGGAAATGAATGATTTGCAAGAAACTCACAAAGAAATCGAAAAAAAAAAATCAGGGCGCTTTAGCCACACTCCTTGAAGTACATTTAAATGGGTACGCCACTATGTCAACATCCCATTTCTCATCGTCTAGTGATGGCCATAAAACCATCCCTAAATATTTGTTGTAGTAAAGCTTCACTTAGACTTGTGACAAAATTTGATTACCCTAGCGAGATTGGGAGTGGCCAGAGGTGGTGTAGATGACTAGCTAAGCTAAGGCTAGCGTGGCAACACAATGGGTGGTGGGCGAGATATCAGTGTCATCCAACAAGGTCCTTGACCTCTATGGCTTTGTTGAGCATAGGATTTGGGCTAGAGTATTAATGCACTTTGCTAATGGCGCGAGTATAGATAACCAAATAGGGTGAACATCATGGGTGGCAGGGGCATAACCCATTTAAGCACTGTCTGATACAATAATTGTTATAGGACCCATTACGATATGACCCGAAGCCTTCAACCTGTAGTGGCAGCGATGTTTCAAAAAAAAAACCTGTAGTGGCAGCGCGCATAAGCCCAACCCACATAATGACATGCCCGTTAAGGTCTAATCCCATAAAACCCTAGGTACAAAACAACCTAGCCCTAAAGTTACCGCTCCCTCTCTCATATTCTCATCACCACTGGCCTCGCCTCTCTGCCACTCTGTCCCTCTATTCCCCGCTTTGCCTCTAGTATGTGGACCATACCGCCGCTCCCTCCCTTAGGCTTCACAGCTTCTTGTTTCACCTCTTAGCCTTCCATCTACTAGCTAGGCACCGATAACTACTCTCTCAACGACTTACCATCTCCTCCATTGTCTTGTCAAGTCTCTCATCCTCTGTATGCAATGGTGAGGATGGCAAGGACCAGCTCATGCACCCAAAGACAGCGAGCAGTAGCCAGTGGGTGGGTTAACTGACAACCTAAATGCTAAGCAAACAACAATCTATTGTTTACCATTTAGCGTTTAGGATCACACAAGTGCCTAGGCCCTCCATCGGCGGCAACAAGCACAACCTTTCATGTTATTTACGACCAAATGGGTCCATACCAGGCCAAGCTAGGTCAGGCTGCTCATTTGGCTATCTATCTATTATTATAGGTGCGAATTGGCATGTAGTCCAATGGTAGGACGGTCTAGTGGGACGCTACCTACCAGAGTTCAAATCCTGGTGCTCGCACCTTTTCCTGTGATTTTCCCAAGGATTTACCGACGTTATGCATTAAGTGGTAAGCGACGTAGATCTGTCGGGTGCTCAGTCCTTCAAAGGTGGGTAGGATTTATGTACGTGTGTTCATAGGGGTGAGTGTGCGTGCGTATTGTGAGCGTCTGCGTTGTACTGTGTAATTAAAAAAAATATATTATTATAGGTGAGCTCGGTGCCGATTTTTTGGAAAGATAGAAGAATGGGAGCGAGGGACATGAATTGCTGAATAAACGATAAAGGAAACGGGAGTTAATTACCTTGTGTAGAGAGAACATATTGTGCATTTGTGCTTGGCTAGCTTGTGGTACCGGTGGCATGGCTTGTCTCTTATAGACGAGTTTATTTACCTTGCGGGGAAGAAGCCAAGCCAAAACCCGGCAAAGAATTTATTCAAAGGAATCCTGGGGTTCGGGCATTGGGCGCCTCGGGGCATGCATGGATGCGTCGCTCTCGATCTTGAAGCAGGACCTCAGCAGGCGCAGGCCTCCTCTCGCTCGGCCAGGGCCGGCCCTCCAGAGCTGATGGTGAATTGATGCATGGCTACAAGGCATTAGCTAGCTGGCTAGCTAGATGCAGCAGCCAGCAGATGAGACTGAACCCGCCCACCCACGGGCTGCAGCAGGTGCAGGGCGAGATCGATGCATGAGACCAGGAAATAGTAGTTGTGTGAAGAGTCCTCTCTTTCCTTGCATTTGTCCACGTCGATGCCATGCAAGAAGCAAGAATCAGGAATTCGCTTCATCCATCCTCTGCTTCCTCTGCAACAGAAAGCTACGTAACCTTCGTGGCTAGCCGCCAGCACCCCTGCTCTCGTCCTAGTCCCTACTACAGAGCTGGCGCCCCGGTCCGAGCCGAGCAGTCCCTCTCTGCTCTGTTTCTACTCTGCTCCGCTCCGCTCGACAAGCACTGTGCGCCGCACTACTGCCGCCGCCGCCGTGGCCGGCGTGCGCGCGCTATATAAGCAGCTGGCACGTAGCAGGAGCAGCACAGCCACTCAGCTCTACTCACAGTGTCACACCGGAGGCGACCGCGCGCGCAGCTGCAGCTCTGTACCATGGAGGCGCCACTGCACCAGTTCCCCTTTCCGCCACCACCGCCGACGTCGCTGCCGCAGGACGCGTTCCTGCAGCAGGCTGTGGCGGCGCGCGCGCTGATGATGTCCGCCGGGGCCGGAAACAAGGCGCCGCCGTCGTCGGCTGCCGCAGCCGCCGCCGCGGGGCGGGAGCAATGCCCGCGGTGCGCGTCGCGGGACACCAAGTTCTGCTACTACAACAACTACAACACGGCGCAGCCGCGGCACTTCTGCCGCGCGTGCCGCCGCTACTGGACGCTCGGCGGGTCTCTCCGCAACGTACCCATCGGCGGGTCCACGCGCAAGCGCCCGCGCCCCGCGCGGCCTAGCCGCGCCATGGCCGCCGCCGTCGCCGCCATGGCCACGGCCACGCCTTCAACAACGGCCGCCTCGGCCAGCAGCAGCCCGTTCGCCTCCCCAGCACCGTTGCACGGCGGCCTCCTCCTCAGCTCGCTGCTGCTGGGTTCGGCGTCGTCGTCGCCGCTGCTCGCGCTCGGCGCAGCGCCGCTGCTGGAAGGCCGGCTCGGCTTCGACCTCGGCCTCGGGGACGAAGGGCTAGCTGGCAACTTGGGTCACCACCAGACGCTACCTCTAGGCGCCGGGCCGCTTCCGTGGCCCGCAGCGACAGCAACGATCTTGGAGGGCGACCGCGCGGAGACGACGACGTGGAAAGCCGCTAGTAGCGTGTTCCCCTTACCGCCGGCCGTCGCTCTGTGGCAGGAGCTCGCCGCGGCGGGGGCGGGGCTGGAGGCCGGCGGGCTGCACCACGGCGGTGCCCTGCCCGCACCTGCTCCTGTGAGGCTGTGACACGCTCGCACGCACAAGAGGAGAGGACGCGTACGTGACGATGTAGTACTACTATTCAGTATAAATGTATGCATGTTGCTGGGTACATAGTGGCACCTGCGTCGTCTCTTGTGTTAGCTCATTTTTCACGTATCTATGGAGCCCGTCAAGACTGATCATCAAGATATGGGATCGATCAAAGATACTCAACTCTAGTACTCTACTGTTTGTTATGTACTCGGCTCTACCGCTCTAGTTACCTAGATTAAAAAATCTCCAGTACTCTACCATTAATTTGTAACATTAGTATACTCAACTCTATTATTCTAGTGTTTGTTATATGCTCAACACTAGTACTCTAGTGTTTGTTCACCTTGTTCGCTGTTTGAACTTATCAATCTGGCTTATGAATTATGTTGCAATGTTTTTTCTTTTACAATAAATTAACATCATCTGACTCCATATAAATCATTCGCCAAATAGGGTAAGCAATTCTAGTGACATGCAACTTTTCCTTTTATATAAGTGGACACGAGGATCGCTCATGTAGATATATTGATTGGTGGCTCTCAATTAACTCTGGTACATATAGAAGTTTAATACTGTTATTCTTTTTCTACTTTCACACAGGTACCTCTCTTTTTCTTTCACAGTATTGTCACCCCTTCAACAATTTTTTTGGATATAAACCTTTTATGAGAAGTGGGTTTTGGAGAAATGTCATCCTACAACGGGGCTTCGTCAGGTTTTTATTATGAAGTGTGACATAACCGCCATGAATTTGGAGTCTTTTATTCCCCTTCTCTCCCTGCCTTATCTCTTTTTCTTTCACCGGCTCCATTCACGGACAACCACAAGAAGAACTGATCTAAGCGTGTTCAATGTCCTTCTCCGTAGCCGAGCTCCCCACCTCAAAGTTGATTTTTTTATGTTAGGAAGGGCCAACAATGTTAAATTTTTAAAAATGTATTTGAATTTAATTTTTTTGGTGGAAACTTCACATTCACAGGGGGCACGTGCCCCTGCCTGCCCCCTTGTCTCCGCCCCTGATCTTCACCATCGACGCTGCAGCCAAACCCATGGGGCTTGCCGAGCCATCATTGATGCTATTGAGCCGCAACTTGTAGTCGATGAAAAAAATTGTTGTCGGCGACAGGGACTCATGTATAACACCTGAGCACAAGCCCGTTGAATCGAGGCAGGGTAGAATTAAGTAAGCAATATATGCTCCTGGACTTATACAGACAACGATAAAATTAATGTTATTAACAGCATGTAAACTTTGCCATATATGCTTCTTGTGGACTATAATACAGTACGACGGGTAAACCTTTTTTTCACTGTCCATCGAGCCCCCCTAATTTCGACCAGACAGGATATAACAATAATTTAGGCCTTGTTTATATTGCAAAAAATTTTAACCCGAAGAATAGTACCACTTTTGTCTTATTTGAGTCATTTGACAAATATTGTCCAATCATGGACCAACTAGCTCAAAAGATTCATCTCGTGATTTCTAACTAAATTGTACAATTAGTTATTTTTTCCTACATTTAGTCTTCAACGCATCTGACGGCTAAAAATTAATGTGATAGAGAGAGAGTGAAAAAACTTAAAATTTGGATGGTATCTAAATAAGGCCTTAACAAACATGGTAAACGTTGTCAATCAATTTAAACAAACATTTCCCATTTGTCTCCGAGCCACTTGCCCTCCAAATTCGAACCACCCTCGCGGGGCACTGCCCACCGCGTGATCCCATCTCCTCCGTCCACCGCCTCCAGACACAAGATCCCCGCCGTCCGTTCCGAACGCCTCCGCCTCGATTCAAATCCCGTCGGTCGGCCCCTCCCAGCGGGCCCCACCCGGCCCCTTGTCTCGACCAACGGGCAAAGCCACCGAATAATACACTTCCCCGTTCCCCACTGTTCGTCAGTGTGTTCCTTCTTCACGCAGCACACGGGGTGAGGGAGAGGAGGGAAGGGGAGGTTCTAGAACCTTCTAGAAGGGGCCACTCCTTGCCAAGGGGCAGCTCCGAGCTCCCATTGCTCTAGGGGCGCCTTCTGCGGCGCCGTCGCTCCGCCCTTCTTCCCGTTCCTCCAGTCCACACCCAAGTGGTTCGAATCGAGTGCGGCGCGATCTGAATTTTCTCTCCACCCACCCGAAATTTGAAAATCGCCTGCTCCTCCGACGCGGATCTCCTGCTCCGTCAGCTTCCAGCAGGCGGCCGCGGCGGCAGCCGACGGAGAGCACCATTCGCCGCCTCGCCATCCTCCTCGTCACCGCCTCGGCCTCCTCCGCCCCGCTCAGGTGCGTTCGCCGCCTCGTCCTCCCCGCATTCGGCAACAGCTTGCTCCGATTGTGCTTCGGGCGGGCGGATTTCGTTTCCTTACCAATTACTGTCGCCCCTCGTGGTGTCAACTCTCATCTCACTACAAGTTTGGTGCTGCCGCAGCAGAATGGTGAGGGACCACGCCGCCGCCGCGCTGCGCCGAACTCCGGCGAAGGCTGCTTCCGCCTCGGAAGCCGGCAGCAGCAACGACGAGAACGACGCCCCAGACGTGGCGGCCGTCGCGGTCACTGCCACGGACCCCGGCCGCCCTCCGCTCCTGGCCATCCAGCCGCCGGCGTCGGGGCTGAAGCGGAAGCCGCCGGAGTCGCCGGCGCCGACGCCCTCGTCCAAGCTTCCGTTCCGGACGCCCGAGAAGGCCGCGGCCGCCGCGGGGCGGAGCCGGTTCGGCTGGGTCCCGCCACCCCGCGCCGAGGAGGCCCCGCCGCCGCGGGCCGCGACGGCGACCCCGCACAGCGCGATGGCCACGCCCCGTGCGCATCGCGGCAAGGCGGCGGCGTCCGAGGGCGGGTCCACGCACAGCACGCCCACCAAGAGCGTCGCGAGGCCGGCGCACGGCGTTGGGGTGAGCGGGTCGAGGCCGCCCGTGAGCGGCGGCGGCGGGCCCAGGGGGGCGGGGTTTGGCGGCCTGGGGTTCAGCGTGGCGGGGAGGGGGACGCCGATGTCGCTTGGCCCGCCCACCGTGGTGAATTCCGCCGAGGTGCCTTGTTTCGAGCTCCGAGAGGACCCTTCCTTCTGGATGGACAACAATGTGCAGGTGAATTACACGTCTCTTGCTGCTATCTTGGGGAATTCATGGTTTTTCGTGAAGTCTGTTTTTATGCTTGTGTGTATATTGGTTCTCAAATTACACATTTGATGGAACATAGAGACTGCCCATTTTGGTATATGACTTATAATACACAGAATGGTGATGCATCAATTGGACAGACACTAGCACTTGCGCTGGTTTGGTTATGGTTGTGTACTTGTGTAGAGTAGTATAAATGTTCCCTGATTACCGAGTGCATTGTGGGTATTCTAAAGATGAATTGGCTTAGTTTTATTTACCTCTCATTTTCTTTGATCTTTGAATTTTAGACACGTCCATATGTTGGAGAGTCAACTTCAGCAAACACTCTTAACTTGTGGTTCATTTTCCAGGTTGTCATCCGTGTGCGCCCACTAAATAATAATGAGAAGAACCAGCACAGTTATTATAGATGCTTGAAACAAGAAAGTGCACAGAGTATCACTTGGATTGGGCAGCCCGAAACTCGTTTTACATTTGACCATGTTGCTTGTGAAGCAGTGGATCAGGTCTGCTAGAATCCAGTTTGACTTGTGATTGGGTTATAGTTCTTGGTCTGTGGTTAACTGCTGAGTTTGCTTTTCCAGGAGGTGCTCTTTAGAGTTGCTGGTTTACCAATGGTTGAGAACTGTATGGCTGGATACAACAGCTGTGTGTTTGCTTACGGACAGGTATCTACCAAGTTTATTTTTGATTTACTCGTTGCCAAAGGAATGCTTTCCCTCCTTTGAATTTTTAGTTGCCTGCAGACCGGAAGCGGAAAAACATATACAATGCTTGGTGAAATAAGCGATCTGGAAGTGAGGCCTAGTCCAGACCGAGGGATGACACCACGCATATTTGAGTTCTTATTTGCCAGAATTAAAGCGGTAATATTATGAAGTCTTTTATTTCTCTTTGGTAGTTTTTCAAATATACATAACTATTACGGATTAGATGAGCATGTATCCCATATTCCCATGTACATATGTACCACTTGTACCTTATTTTTATAATATATATGAAAAGGCATTGTGGGGAACTCCTGCAGTTTTGTCTAAAGGAAAGTATCTTATGTGCTATAATCATTGCTTTGTTATGTGAAACTGAAATTGATAGGAAGAAGAGAGCAGGAGAGATGAGAAGCTCAAATACAGTTGCAAGTGTTCTTTCCTGGAGATATATAATGAACAAATTACGGATCTTCTTGATCCTTCTGCCACAAATCTCCCAGTAAGCTTTCGTGTTGTCGCTTCAAGTTGACATGACCTTTCAACGTGACACCACGATATGTACTAACTTTTTTATGTGCAGCTCCGAGAAGATACAAGGAAGGGAGTGTACGTCGAAAATTTGACTGAATTCGAAGTTGACTGTGTCACTGACATAATAAAACTCCTGATGCAGGTAAGTATGTTTGATTTTTGATCTTTTTCTTGTGAATATCTGGTAAACTGATCATATTCAAAATATTGCTCTTGGTCAAAACTTACTTCAGGGTTCTGCAAACAGAAGAGTGGCAGCTACAAATATGAACCGTGAGAGTAGCCGCTCTCACAGTGTTTTCACCTGTATCATTGAGAGTAGGTGGGAGAAGGATTCAGCATCTAACTTACGATTTGCAAGACTAAATCTTGTTGATCTTGCTGGGTCTGAAAGGTAGGAGACTATTTTGTCAATTGTGTCGTAGTATATTGTGCTCAGTTCAATCATGGTTCTTGATAATCCACTTGAAACAGACAGAGGACATCTGGAGCAGAAGGTGAGCGGCTGAAGGAAGCTGTTAATATTAACAAATCATTATCAACACTTGGGTTTGTACTCGCCACTAAAACTTTTAGATGAATAATATTCTATATTTTTGTTCAATCGTTGAGCCATAAGTGTTATTATAAATTTTGCATTGCAGCCTTGTGATAATGAGTTTAGTTGATCTAGCGCATGGCAAACAAAGACACATTCCATATAGGGACTCAAGATTGACATTTCTTCTCCAAGTAACAATCTTAACACATCATGTTAAGTTTCGATATATTTGAATTCCCGAATTCCCTTGATCTCTGAAATTATTTTATTTCATTTATGACATGCAGGATTCACTTGGAGGGAACTCGAAAACTATGATCATTGCAAATGTCAGCCCTTCAGTATGGTAATGATTCTTATGTCTGGTATAGTTACAAATGTATGTGAACTTGTTAAATATTGTGATATCTCCTTTTTGTGTGTTCATACAGTTCTGCTAATGAAACACTCAGTACCCTGAAGTTTGCTCAGCGTGCAAGGCTCATTCAGAACAATGTTAGTATATGCCATTTCAGTATGTTTATCTTCTAAAACATCTTAGGTACTAACCACAAGCAATTCAAATTTTAAGGCGGTTGTTAATGAAGACGCTTCAGGAGATGTGTTAGCTTTGCAACATCAGATACGTCTCCTACAGGTGACATATGGAGAATGTTAGATCTACCTGTTGTTCCATATGTCATGATCCTGAACTAAAAATGTCCTTCTATCAGGAGGAGCTTGCTGTCCTCAAGCGTCAACATGTCACTAGATCTTTATCCTTCTCTGCTGATGTTTGTGAAGGTGATATTGATGATGGTAGTGAAAACATGAGCGTGGATGATAAGCAGGTAAGCTGTGTTCATTATATTTGTCCATTGGATCTCATGAATTAGTTTTACATGTTGATTGATTGTCCGAGTTGAACATGTATTTTGAGCTTCGTGAGGTTTTTAATACTATTGAGCATAAACAAGCAAACACATCTCTAGTTACATGGTCTTGTTATTTTTACTTTACATCGCCATAACTTGATCAAAGTAGACATCTATTTGCTTATATATACATAAATTTGTTGCAGTTGAGGTCATTGAAAGAAGCACTAGCCGGAGCATTGCGGAGAGAATCAACTGCAGAAAATACTATAAGGGACCTTGAACTTGAAATTGAGCAGTTGAATGAATTGGTAATTTCTGGTGACAACAAATTACTTTTTGCAATACCAACTGGTAAAATGATCGTCTAAGGTGACATAATTATATATTTTTGGATGTGTCCAAAGGTTAAACAAAGAGAGGATGACACAAGATCGGCTAAGATGATGCTTAAGTTTCGAGATGAGAAGATTCATAGAATGGATGCTCTTGTGAACAACAAATTGCCAGCAGAATCATATCTACTGCAAGAAAACAAAAGCTTGTCACAAGAAGTTGAACTTCTTAGGGCAAGAATTGATAAAAATCCAGAAGTAACTCGTTTTGCACTAGAGAATATTCGTCTCTCAAGCCAACTGAAGATGTATGCAGTATGCACATATAATTATATTACATTTTAAGCACATGATTCTGCTTTGTATGCAGACACATAAATGTTGTACTGGAGTAAATATTTTGGTGTATTTGTAGGTCCCAGCACTTCTCTGATGAAGGGGAGAGGGAGCTTCTATTGAATGAAATTTCTGAGCTTCGAAATCAGGTCTTTATTAAACCTTATTTTGTAATTCTAGCAGGTGCAATCTACTGTTTATTTTACTCAACTTTCCTTGCCCTGACAGGTTTCACAAATACTTGAAGAGAGGATAGAAACTGAGCAACAAAATATCTTTTCAGACAAAACCAAGGTTAAGTTCGTATTTAATTCGCAGTGCACATTTATTCTCCCTACAAGTTTACTCAAAGTTTTTTTTTTTTTCTTTTTGGACAATTTCAGGACAGCCAACAGCATTGCACTGGTCTAGCTCCAGAAAGTGATGCTGAAATTTTGCATATTCAGGTATCCTTTTGCCCTCTAGAGGGGCACTGAATTGTTTCTTTCTAGTTGCATTGACTAAAAGTCTACTGCTCCATGCGATGTATTAACACATTTCTTTTTTAAATCTCTGTTGTTATGTCCAGTTGAAAAGGACCAGAGAAGAACTAGAAACATGTAGACGTGACTTGCAAATTTCCTTAGAATCAAACAGAGCACTCACAAGGTAATTGTATATTAGCAAAAAAATAAGTTCTTGGTTGGAATTTCTGTTATTGAAGCAAGTGAATTACTTCACAGGGAAATAGCTGATCTTGTGGCCGAGAGAACAGCCTGTGCAGAAGTTGAGGAAAAATCAGCTGGTTTAGGTGATAAACTGCAAGAAGCAAATATACATATCCTCCAATCATGTAAGCATTGTGAGGCCATGGAAAGGGAATTGAATGAGTCAAGATCTGTTATTGAAGTTCTTGAATCTGAACAGATTGTGTTGATAAATGAAATAGATGAACTTAAGCAGAAGAGATGTGTCGAAATCTCAAGTTTGAACAATGAACTTGACCTCGACCATAGACAGGATTACTTGACCAAAGAGGAGCCCAGAGCAAGGTTTCTTAAGTGTTATGATAAAGAAGATTCACCATTGCAGAGAAAGATTAAAAGAATGCAAGCTTCTCTTGAGAAGGCACGGAAATTAAATACAAGGTACCAAATAGATCAGGCATCACACTGTTTTGCTGAGAAAGAAATGGATGAAGTTCGTAGGCAGGTGGAGACTGAAACAGCTAAGGTGATTGAATATTTAGAACAAGATCTGGTATCACTCCAACAACAACTAAATAAAAGCAACAAAGATGAGTTGTTAGCTAAACAAAGAATAAATGAACTTCAGCTAGAAATAAAGCAGTTGAATGATGAGTTACTTGAGGTGTTTAAAGAGAACGGAATACTTTCTTCTGTGATCAAGGAAAAAGAAAAGGAAATTGAACTATTGACCAATGACTGGAACAGATTAGCTGGTGACATTGGAAGCTGTCTTGTGGATGGAAATACAGCTTTAGATGAAGCTTCTGATGAGGCTGCTTTTATTTCCAAATCTTTATCTCAAAGAAAATGGATCAAGAAACAAGTTCAGAAGATGTGTAGTGGTATATCTGAAAGAGATGAGCTACTTGAAGAGCTTCAGAACAGGTTGAAAGAGGCAGATAACATAAGACATGACTTAGACTTGAAGTTAAGGTTCTTAAGAGGAGCAATGCAGGCTGTAAATGAAGAGCATCAGCAGGAAAAATGTGATCAAGAAAGAGAAATATATCTTCTAAGATCACAAATATCTGAACAAGGACTTGTGCACAATCACCAATTAAAAGAAATTCACAGAATACACCTTTTGTTGGATGAATCAATTGAGACATTTGTGCAGAAGGAGGTTTTGGAACAGAACTATGTTTCTTTACAAAAGGCAATGGGAGAAGAGATTCATCGGCTGGAGTCACAATTGGACCAGTCAAAGGTACATTTTGCTCATTTATTGAGTCAGACTCAGGACAAGGAACAGTCTATTGGGAAGCTGAAGAATGAAGAGTTCAATGTTTTGTTAAGACTGAAGTCAGAAGTTCTGAAGGCAAATGGTATTGCACGTGAGCTTCAAATTGGATTCAATACATTGCAGTCAAGCCTTTCTATGAGCCCTGAAGAGATCACCTGTCAAAATTCAGAGGACCGGGTAAGCTAATGCTCTTGTTATTTGGTAATCAAGGTGAACAATACAATCCACTGTTATATGTCAGTAAGTTCCTCACATTGATCAATTTATGTCAATTTAAGACTGGCAGTCTTTAATCATTCAGGGTCTGACCACATTTTAATCCATGTTGTAGGTCGACCTTAGGATCAACGAAGTGTCCCAACCTGTGGAGCGGCAAAATGTTGAGGTTCTTTGCCAACTTAGCAAGGAAATGGAGCTTGCAGTTCTAGGAATGGAGATAATGCAGTCTCAAATGGCTAAACTTCTTCAAGAAAAAGAAAATGTCAAAGAGTTTAATCTGGAGAGTCAAAAAAGAATTAAAGATCTTAGTAGTGAGGTCCTTAGATTGAATTCACAAATAATTGAAAAAGAAAGATCCTATGAAGCTAAACTGAAAGAGCTGAGTACAAAGATCCAAGAACAGGATGCATCATTTATTTCGTGGAATGAAGAAAAAGAGGTAATGATTGAAAGGCCATCATGCTCTCTCCATAGAAGTATTTCATTTCTAAAAAGCTTTGTGGTTTGATGAATAACAATATCTTCCCTTCCAGTTAGTTTAGTAATTTATCATATTTAACCTTTTATTCTTTCTTACAAAAGTACCTCTCTCTCTCTCTCTTGCTTTTTCTCCAGTAAAATAATTCTTCTGTGCTGTACACTGTATGTTTGGCATATTGAATGTGATAATATGCAACAAGTAATAACAGTTAAAAGTAGAATGATTTATGATGTTTTATGAAATTTTTAGTAAAATAGATCCTTTGTGGTTTGCCACATTGGTTTAAAACATCATCAATCACCCATGTTTTGTTAACAGAAGTGTTAAAGAACTCAAGGGTACATATGCCATACAATTGTGACCTGAATTGCAAACTTTCAATTGTTATCTGATGTTGCTTATGGATATTTTTGCCCTACAATGTGTGTTGGCCCTACCAGACACATTGTTTGCTTATGGAGATAAGTATGTAACAGTTATAGGTCTGCGTTTGATGATGAAGGCTTGTTTTATCTTTCCTTGAGTTAGTCGATCTGGATTTCTCGCTGCCTCTGTGATCATATGCACACATCATACTTTTTTCAGGCGCTTGAAATCGAGGTTTCTGAGGCAAAACTTGTTGTGGCCCAGAAATCTTTTGAGTCTGCAACTCTTATAGCCAAGTTTGAAGAAGCACAAGCAACTATAAGTGATGCAGACTCTACGGTCAAGGCACTGGTTGAAGTGAACAACAAGGCAAAACTCGAAACAGAAAAGTATGAAGAGAGGGAAACTTTGTTTATTGCTGAAAGGGAAGGCATGTTAAGTGAAATTAATAGTCTGAAGAGGCTGCTGGATATGAAAGAACAAAGTTACAAGCTTATGGAAAAGAAATTTCAGTCAGGATTGCTTGAAGCAAATGAGCTAGCTCTTGAGCTGGAAGATGGCATTAAACTTCTGCAGAATTTGTTACTACAGAAGCTTGAGTTTGTTTCTTCTGATGTTGAGTGGATGAAGGAAAGGGCCCAGCAGTTTGCAGAGTTGAGCAGAAAATGGTTAGAGGAGAATTGGCTGGAGATAATTGGCAAAGATTGTGCAATTTCTGTGTTGCACCTCTGTCACATGGGGATTCTTTTGGAGAGAATCACTGGGTTGAATGCAGAAAATGGTTTCCTTCAGCGCGGGCTGTGTGAGTCTAATTCTTTGATATCTAAACTGCGGGAGCACAACGACAAAGCCAAGAATGAACTAGAAATGTGCAGTGTTCTCAAAGGGAAGTTATTGCTTGACATCAACCATAGTTTCAGTCGTATTGCAAAGAAGGAACAAGAAGCAACCGAGTTGAACTCAAGATTAGATTCTTTTGAGAACAAGATTCTGCATTTGCAAGCACAAGAAGAAGCAATGGTGGCACGGTCAAATTCCATGCACAGTGAGCTTTCCATTTTGATTGAAGAGATTGATGCTACAAATAGGAGTGCCTTGGAAGCTGAATCCAAAGAAAAAGAAGAACTGCGCCGTCAACTGGATGAAGCTTCACTTCTCAGTGAAATGCTGAAGGATAAAATGCTTGTAGAGTTGAATCTGCTTCAAACAGATAACTACACACCTTTAAATAATATTCAAGACTGCAACGAATTTGAGTTGTGCAATTCACTTGCAGATTATCGAAGTGATTTGGTGATGACCAGTATTATGGCAAAGGATATTGAGTCTACTGTTTTGGCTTGGGAACTGAAGCAATACAAACTACAGCTGCAAGAACAAAGAGTTATGTTTACTGATGTCCTTGAAGAATTGATGGCAGAAGCAACTTTATGGAAAGTAGACCAGCATTTGGAGAGTATTGCGATCTGCACCTTACATGAGGAGAACAATGAGGCAAGGGTGGATTTGGAGAACCTGAAGCAAAATGGTGAAGAATCTATGAAAATTCTGCATGCCATCAACGAGGAAAACACAACACTTAAATGTTCAATTGCCTCCTTAGAATCTAGCATCACATCCTTCCAAACAAATTTGGATGCAAAAAACAAAGCTTTGATGGAGTTGGAATGCTCTCATGCAGCCATATGTAGGGAGCTGGAACTGAAAACTGATGCCATGAATCGCATAAGTACTAGAGAAAATTATTTCAGTTCTGAAAATGCATCGTTGAAGCAGGAAATTCGAAATATTTTGTGCAAGGATCAGCGCTTGGTTGAATTAATGGCTAACATTGAAGCTGATAAGTTATTTGTCACCATTGAAGGCCGCTTGCAACTGGTTACTGATCATGTGCACAATTACATTTCTGAGCAAATTAACATGGTGAGCAAGTTATCCAATGAGTTAGACATCATTGAAGTATCAGCTCAGGAATTAAGCACCCAGAATTCTCTTCTCAAATCTGAATTAATCAGGAAAGAGGAATTAACAAAGGGCTTATCATTTGATCTTAGCCTGTTACAAGAGTCTGCATCTGTCGCAAAAGATCAAGAAGCTGAGATTACAGAATTGAGAAAAGTAACAAAATCTTTGGAACAAGAGCTTGCATGTAAGTCGCTTGAACTTGATGATGCTGTTTCTGATAGGCAACAATTAGAAGCAAGAATCTTGAAGTGTAATGAAACTGTTGCTGCCCTAGAGGAGGAACTGGGAAAGAAGTTTGATGAATTAAACATGGTTTCTATGGAGAATGCTGAACTAAAATCACAGCTCCAGTATATTGAAGAGATTAGTTGCACTATGGAGGAGTTAGCTGATAAACGTGAAGTCATTGGAAGACTTGAAGAAAACTTGATTGAACTGAGGACTTCAATTGATGAAAGGGATGCCTGTCTTCAGAGCTTGCAAAATGATTTCTCCAAACTCTCAGATGAAAAGGCATCATGTGACACTGAGTTGCTTATCTTGAAAGAAAAGCTGGAGATGGCTCAGGCACTTGCAGAAGAAAGTGAAGCAATTGCTACAGAATCTCGGCAGGTGCTAAGAACTTATTTAATTATTCTTAAATTGACGTGTATTCATTGAAATGGTTATTCTGGTTTCTGTGAATATAATTGTCCAAATTCCATTGAAAATTGCAGATAGCTGAGGAACATAAGGCATATGCTGAAGGGAAGGATGAAGAAGTAAAGGTATTGGAGAAGTCAATTGAGGAACTTGAGAATACTGTATGTACTTTGGAAAGCCAAGTAAGTTGTGCTGCTTCGTTTATTTAAGTGCTGGTTAACCATTCAATTTTCTTTGTCATCATTTTGAAAGTCTATTCTTTCTCAACACTGATTCTGTCTATTTTTTTTCCCAAGGTGTACATGGTAAAGGAAGAAGCAGAGCGGCAAAGAATGCAGCGAGAAGAACTAGAAGTGGAGCTGCAGAAAGTTAGGCAACAAATGCTAGCTGTTCCACCCTCTGGGAAAGCAAGGAGATATATGGAAGATGGAATGGTTGATTTAGCTGACTCATCCAGGTTTGCATTGTTATCATTTCTGTTACAAGCTGCATATATTTACAGTTCTAAGAGAAATTGTTACCACTCAACCTGACTCTCTTGCAGGCACCCAACAGATATGCATAATGAGCTTCTTTGTGCTCAGGAGACTATTCGAATACTTGAAAAGGAGGTTTCTAAGAAGGAATCAGAGGTAATCAAAGATTCATTAATTGCTTACCAGCTCACTTGCAAGGTTTTATTAGTCATTCATGCATCCGTTTTACTGCTGTAAAGTGTAGTCCTTGTTGTAGATTTCAGGATTTTTTTTTTCTCTTTATAGATTGCTCAGTGCAAGGAACATATCTCAGAGATAAACATTCATGCTGAGGCAGCGGCACAAGAATACAAGCGCAAGGTAAGCACTTTTTGTTTCTGTTTATTTTGAAGAAGTCAACTTATTAGTAATCAGAATAAAACTAATGAAAGATGATCTGGTTAGTTGATGGAGCTGGAAGTCATGGCACAGCAGGTTAAGACAGACAATTCCTCAGCCCATGCTTGCTCTGGGAGACTAGAGAAGGTTAACTCAAAACCTCGGGGTTCAGGTTCTCCATTTAAATGTATCGGCATTGGGTTTGTACAGCAAATGAATTCTGAGAAAGATGAAGAGCTTACTGCTGCAAAGCAACGTATTGTGGAACTCGAGGGCATTGCAGCTAGTAGACAAAGGGAGGTGAGGTTATTCTTAGCTTTCACTTCTTTTTTTTTTTCTACTTTTTATTATTTTGCCAACCTATATTTGTTATTTTGTTTGAAGATATTCATGTTGAACGCGAAATTAGCAACAACAGAGAGCATGACGCACGATGTGATTCGTGACATGCTTGGGGTTAAAATGAACATGACAACTTGGGCGGTAGGTATATGGATTTGTGTACCTCATTCATCACAAAATATTTTGAGTTATGCATCTAAGCCAATTATGTTGCAGGCTCTAGCTGACAACCAACAAAAGCTGGAGACAAAAGAGTCAATTACTTCTCAAGCTCAGGAAAGTAAAGAGGTAAGTTCTGCATAATGGTTTTTGTCAACTAATCTTCCTTAGTGTTTAGTTTAACATATATGTTCAGCAGTCCAATGAGCTGATGAAGTTGAAGCAGCAGCTTGATGAACTGATTGAAGAGAGACAGAGGTTAGATCCTTCACCATCTGTGACCTCTTAGCTTCTCAATATTAGGTCATATTGACGACATGTTGATTTTATGGTACAGTTGGCTTGACGAAATAAACCAGAAACAATCAGAACTTGGAACTGCCCGCCTTACTATAGAGAAACTACGACAACGAGAACACTTTATGGTAGCTGAAATAGAGTTGTTAAAGGTACATCTATCACTTTTCTACTGCAAAAAGGCCATTCTTATTCCTCTCTCCTTATGGTATATTTTATTTTTTAATTACTGTTGGTTGGTAATTTGTAGGCTGAGAATTCGAACTACAAAACTATCAAACTTAATCTTGAAGCTGATGTGAAGAACCTTACCAGACAACAGAATCTTCAGCTTCGAATAAATCACCATGTCAAAACAAAGGTAATGATTATTTTGGGTACTTACTTTGGCTTTTGTGAACATTGGTGTTTCCCTTTGTGATCATCTTATGCATCTTCACACCACTGAACAGGAAGAGAATAGCCTGCTTAAAAGGCAGAATGAAGAGCTAAGTTCAAAGCTGAAACAGCTGGGGGGCATCCTAACCCGTACAAAGGAAGAGCTTGCCCGCTACCGGGTTTCAGATGGAAAAGATCCACACGAACAGATAGAAGAGGAAGAGCTTCTGAGGAAGAAATTAGATGTGTGTCTGCTTTCTTTTTATTTGTCAAATAGTTATGCTGAAAAGGTGTGAAGACTAAGGGCACTGACAAACAGTCTGATTGTGAACAGGAGAGCGAACAAGATCGGAGTCAACTGGCAGAAAATCTATCAAATTTATGCTCCAGTATTCTGAAGGTACACATGAATATCTTACTAGGAACTTTAGAAGTAATGCTATGATGCACTTGATACAGGTTATGGAGATTACAAGGCCAGACATTAACCTTGCTGTTGTACAGGTTGCTGGAGTTACGAACTCTGAATCTGGCGCTAGTCTTTTGAAAGCATTGGAAAGCTTAAATCAGCTCCAGTGCTGTATTGCTTCTTTGGAAGGTGAAGTTGAGGATCTAAGTTTAAAGGTAATGATGAGAGTAGTTCATTTTTAATTGTGCTCATTGAATCTTCATATTTTTGGGGTAATGATGTGGTAATTCATTTCTGAATTGAACTGGAGTACTTTGGTCCTTAAAAGAACACAGCAACTCCTTTTCTCTTTGCCTTGTTTATGTGCACTTGATATAAACACACAGGCACAGCCATATGCGTATTCACTTTGAAGTCTGAAGCCAATCTCATCTCATATGTTATATCTATGTTTTCACGAGACTGATTCCTTTACAATTGCAATGTGTGCAGTGCAAGCTATTGCGTGAAAAAGCCCGCCTATCCGAGCTCCGGAGCAACTCATCGTCTTTGAGCGCAGGGGCAAAGGACAGTTTTACATCACCCAGCCCGGACACATCACCAAGCATTTCATCATTCCGATGACAGAGGACTGATACGTCACCCAAACCAGTGTACATACATGATACATAGCACATTCTGTATAACACATTTTATGTAACTAGTTAGCCGTCAGCTAACAGCAACGTGCAGGTCTCATGCTTCTCCTAGTACAGTCGAACTGCTTAGGGAGGATTAGGATTTAGGACCCATTTCGGTCCAACAATCTCTTTTGCTGAATTTATATCTGCTGTACCATCTGTACAATACACTGTATATATACTCGATGTTGTTGAATAGAATGTCTGTATGTCTTTCTTTTGTCTAATGCAAAGGATGCTGTAGAAATTGGAATGCAGATTCTAGCCATGCAAAAATAGTGCCATGTTTATGCGAACTTTTCCATCCACCCTAGATTCTAGTTAGACTCTGTTTGGGTGCACTCCTATCTATCTCAATCTATATGCATTGGGATAAAGAATTAATAAATTTATTTATTCTATCTATCTCAATCTATATGTATTGAGATAGAGAATTAATAAATTTATTATTTATTTATTATAAATCACTTCAACACATATGAAATTGGTGTGAATATGAGTGTATCCAAGTAAGCTTATAGAGCTAAGTGCCAATTTTGTAGCTGTTGTCAGTGATGTGGCCATGCCCAAATTGCTACGCCACACAAACGGCAAAGTCAAAGCTCGGATGCATGAATAGCACTATAGCAGCACCGCTATCTCCCTGTATCCGGCTGCATGAGTCGGCCCTTTACCGGCCGCCGCATGACACGAGCCGCCTAGCGTCGCGGGCCCGACCCCCCCGACCCCACATGTCATCCGACCAACCGACCCCCACGCGCGCGCGGCGTCGTCGCCGTCCGGCTCCGACCAGTTGGCAACTTGGCACGAACCGCGCCGCCCTGGGCCCCACTCCACGCCGCGTGGGACCCGCCAGACACGCTTACCAGCAAAGGCTTCCGATTCCCTCCCCCGTCACCCGTGGGCCCGCACAGCCTGCGCGGCCCCGCGTGTCGGCGGCGGCTATAGCCGACACGGGCCGGCGCGGCCCGCGGGCCGGCCCAGATGATAAAACCAATAAGAGCAGCGGGGCGGGGCGGGGGGCAGTGCAGAGCATGCTCTTCCTCCACTGCCAGCAGCCCCCGTCCGCGTCGGCGCCGCCTTTCCGTCGTCCCCGCGTCAGCGCCGCGGCGGCTCCACTGAGCGTGCGCGTCACCGGCGGGAGGCGAGGGAAGGCGGTGGTGGCGATGGCGGCCGCTGATGAGCGCCTGGCGGGGATCGCCGCGTCCATCCGCGTCATCCCCGACTTCCCCAAGCCAGGTGGGTTGGTTGGTTCGCCCCCTCTCTTCCTCCTGCTGGATCGCTCGCGTGGGTGGGTGGACGGGTTGCTGGATGGATGAGTGCGGGGTCGATTCGATCCGTCGGCGTATTCGGGGATTCCGGGGTTCGAGTCAACTACACTGCATTAAACGCGCGTCAGTACTGCTCATATTGTACTACTGAAAGTCCGAATTTGTATAGGAGTGACGGTAGTAGTGTAGTACTGTTATTTTTATTTAATAACTGAAGAATTACTGATAAACTCGCGTCACTGCGTACGTTTCTAGCAAGATTTTAGGAGTAGAGCAGCACTTTTCGAATGCTGCTCTACTCACACTTCGATTCTTGCACACTGGGGGCACTAGTACAGACATCTCTCATGCCCTGTTACAAACAAGTGCTGTAGCACCTTTGAGTCTTTGATTTGACACGGCAGTAGGACACGTTCTTTCGTTACCACCGCCCGGTCTTGCAGAGCAACAATCTGGATTTCTGTGTGTGGGAATAACTTCGGTGCCTCTGTTGTAGGGATCATGTTCCAGGACATCACGACGTTGCTGCTCGACCCCAAGGCGTTCCGTGACACCATCGACCTCTTTGTGGAGCGGTACAAGGACAAAGGGATCACCGTAGTTGCTGGTAATGTATATACGCATTCATTCCTTTCTGGACACTGACTATACGAGTTTTCAGTCGAAAACTTTGGAATTGTAGAAGCAGTGAAATGGGTAGCCTTCTATGTTCTGTGGTTCTCATTTAATTGTATTTGGTACCATGTTAAAACAGGTGTTGAAGCTAGAGGGTTCATTTTCGGTCCTCCTATCGCTTTAGCCATCGGTGCGAAATTTGTGCCTTTGAGAAAGCCAAAGAAGTTGCCAGGTCTGCATATCTGTCACTAACTTTTTTAGCTCTGCTGTTGTTGTTGTACTGTTACTTCTGAGCTCTTGATGAATGAAATAGCTAACACTCTTTCATCAATCTACTAGGCGAGGTGATCTCCGAAGAGTATTCTTTGGAGTACGGAACTGACAAGATAGAAATGCATGTTGGAGCTGTTCAGGCCAACGACCAGGCTCTTGTAGTCGATGATCTTATTGCCACTGGTGGAACACTCTGTGCAGCTGTCAAACTTATTGGTGAGCTCATCTTGTGTTGTATATTTTTACATAAACATTTTAAATCTGAAGCTGCATTATTATAAATTCATGGTTAGTAAACATTGCACTGAACCTTTTTTTTTTTTTTTTTGAAATTGTGATCTGAGATTTAAAAAGTCTTTAGTGTTAATACTTGGATACTCTGGAACTAGAAGCTTCAAATTGTTGTTACAGGGAAGGACCTTCTCTGAAGCTGCACAGGCCAGCCTCCTCCCCCTTCTCTCTAATCCGCAAAAGCCGTTGAAGGATACGCTTAGTGTCAGTACTTAAATCTTAATATTCACTAACACAACCATCTTATTTTAAGTCCTGCCCCACCTCATTTCTTTGGCAAGCTCTGCCACTCCGCCCACCCCTAATCCCCAAAAGCTCTTGAAGGATATGCTTCATGTCACTACTTAAATCTTAATTATACACAAACACAACCATCTTTGTTTTAGTCCTGCCCCACCTCATTTCTTTGGCAACCTCTGCTGCAGTATATGCCTTTCAAGGAAGTGTACTTTCTGGCATTCTAAGTATCATTTGACATCACTTCCCTGTGATTTGTTGTATGATAATTTATTTACTTTATCTGTATCCCTTTTCCTTTTCAGAACGTGTTGGAGCAAAGGTTGTTGAGTGTGCTTGTGTCATTGAATTGCCAGAACTGAAGGTATATTCCACTTTGATACATCAATACAAATATTATGAACATATCATTGTGTTTATTAGGAGTTTCATTTGGAACCAAATAGACCCAGACAACTTATATTTTGTAATTTTTCAGTGAGTACTGAGTAGTAAAGGGTAAAAACAGCTAATTTAATTTTCAAGTACGATCAAGGGCACTACCATCATAGCCGCAGGAATTCTGCACTGTAAACAATCATTCTAATCTACTAGGAAAAACCTAACACTACTTATCATGAGAATTATGCTGTGTACTATTCTAACTACAACATGTATTCAGGGCCGAGACAAGCTTGGCGACAGGCCAGTTTTTGTCCTTGTGGAAGCAGACGCTTGAGCAGAACTTGGGACTTCTCAGGGAGTTAGAGTTGGCGTAGTTGGTGCTCCCTCTCTGGAAACAACAAAGTCCCCATGTTACCATGTTGGCTATTTTCTGGCCGACGCGTAATAAAGTTTTATTCCAAAATTGTGATACCTTGAATGATTTGTCAATGTAGACATGCTGGTCCTTGTAAAATGTGGCTTATGTTTTGTCAAAACAGTGCTAATTTTCACATCAATTAAGGATAATCCTGACTGGAGCTTGTTGTTTGTTCTAGTAATGTTACTTTCTTGCTTTGTCAGTGCAACTATTGATGAAATAAAGTTGCAACACAATAACTGAATGATGGCTGATGTATGGAGATGGGCATTTGAAATGATTTTGGGAGATCATGCTGGTGGTGGCAAGCTAAGGGCGCTGGTGGTCTTGGGCTCTAAATCAGTATTTTCCCTGATGGATGAACGCTATTTACCCAGATTATATTTCTTTTTATGCAGTTTGATGCACATACTTGGTATGCTTTTTGCAATTTCCTTTATCTCAACTCGCATTTAACATGGTCTCTTGACTCTCGATTAGACAAGTTAGTAGCTTTAACTTTTGGAACTCCTCAGAGGCTCAGACAGAATTGAACACATGAAGTCAATTAGTTGCATATCTGAGAAGGATTGTGAATCTTGACTAACTATATTTACTTCAAGAAATTTGTTCTAGGCACTGCATATGTTTTCACAGCAGTGAAATATTTGGCCAGCTTTTGTTGTCCTACCTATGCATCATTGCTACAACTATAGTGTTCTGCGGTATCTCTGTATTATGGTGTTCCTGGTGGACTCTGCTAATCGCTTTGTGACCTGAAATATGTCTAATTAGTTTGTATTGCTTTATTAAAAGTGTCATTATTTCCATACGTAAACCTAGAGTACTGCATTAACTAGATTATACCTTTTATAGAACTATGTTATCTGCCTACCAACTTTTAGTTTGTAAATTAATTGTTGTTGCTTTCTTCTGAGCATTGTGGTTAATGATGCTTTTGCATGAGTCATATGACATGAATATTGTTATGGATTCAGGAAATGTTTCCTCAATCATGAATTATCTTTATGTTTGACTATGAACTCTATTTGTATGCTCTTTGACTTCTAGTTTGTTCCATTATCTTTTGATAGTCAATCTGTTTACTTTGACTTCTTTGCCGTGGATTAGCTGATGGTGCTCATTCAAAGTAGTTTTTTTTTGTGTATTATGATCAGTGGGGTTGAGTGTGGTCTGTTTGTTTTAATAGTTTGGTCATTGATATTTCTTTGTTTTCAGTTCTGAATGCCTATCCATCGCTGTGGAATCTCTCTTTATGTTCCCTTTTTCATGTGTGTTTCTGCTTGCATGCAAAATGGTGTCGTTTTGATGAAACCATGCAGAAATTCTCACTTTTTACTCTCTGAGCATCATTGACTCCATCAGTTAAAATATAGAGGAATCTTTTGGGGATAACTTCTTTTATGTCATTTTAATTAGAAGACCAGCTGAACCTATAGGTGTATGGTGGACTTTTAACTGCATGGTTCTATTCTTTCATGTAGTTGACTTCACTTGGCTGTGTGACTAGTTATACACGTGGTTTACATGTGAGGTGCATTTTTCTTGCCCCTGCAATTTGCATCTGTTATTTCTCTAAATTAGGAAGGCGAATACAAAAGAAAAGCACATAGTTCCAACACAATGCTTACACACATCGTTGTTTACAAAATATAAGACATGACGATGTTAGTGATACATTCTTGCCTTTATCTACAAAAAAGTGACACATCTTGCCCAAATTATCAATGCATGCTTTCTTTTTTCTCCCTGAAGTTACATAGTTAAGTCACAGGAAAAGTCTGTGTGTTACTACTTTAGTTTATGAAAACTTGTTACTACTTTAGTTTATTCTGTAGAGCTATTACTGGTTACCTTCACATGATTTTTGTTCAGTGCCATTGTTTTTTCTGTTAACTTTAGTAGATGCAAAGCATTATAGGACTTGGCTTCTGAGTGTGACAACATATTAGCGATTGTATAAGCCAATAGGTACAATCAAAGCTAAAAACAATTCCACATTAATGTTGTCAATGAATGTGACATAAATCTTAGTTCGCTTAGTAATAATGTGTGATGAGAAAAAACAAAAAATATATATATTGAAGTAGAAATAATGTGTGATGAGAAAAACAAAAGTTTGGAATATAATAAATATAGTTATTAGCAAACGTACTCATCATAAGCACAACAGAGAAAGCTATTGGCTGGCATAATTTATTGGTGCCAGTTTGTGTGATTAGTTTACAGGCTATGAACAGAATATCTTTTAGGATCTCCAAAAGGAGTGAAGCCACAAGCAATTTGGCCTTCCCATGCCTTTTGAAGTTGAACTTTGCGAAGTCAGAAAATAAACTTAAGTGCTTACTAGGCAATGATCATATATTATGTTCTTCATTTTTATGCTATTATTGATATGTTGTTGGTTGTTTAGGTATTTTATATTGCATACCCGTGCAGTTTGTGACATAACATTGGAGGCATTGCTTCTTTCGTACAGCTAAAGGGTAAGAATCTGGCCATAAACAAACTTCTTGTTCCCTTGGAATCATTTTCCTTCCCAGCATCTTAGCTGTTGCTGTTTGACAAGGAGAGGCAAGAAGTCCCTTTTGAGGACATGCCAGAAGTACAGTTGATTTGTACACCATGGTGGATCTGAGTCATGTGCAGCTCTTAATTGCTAGATGGATGCAGATCACTTGTTGCTGATGAGGATATCAGCAGCGCATCTCCAGCATATTCAGATTTGTAGGGCACTGCGGAAACCTGATACCTTATGTGGAAACCTGCATTGTGGCCTCTTTTTTCTGAACGCAATTGTTGCCTCCATTTTGATGATGCACATGCTCTTCGATTCACAAAATGTGCCATAATCTGAATTTAAAATCTGATTGAGTTTTCTGAAGGCCTTTGGTAATCTTGCTGCAGCTGGTGCCCTGTTTGACCTTTACAAAGGTGGCATTTTGTACAGCATCTTTGCATTTGTTCAGTGTTTTCCCCTGTATACTGATGTTGTCTAAATTACATTGATAACTGCATGGAATGCGACTCTAGCTAGGCACAGGCTTATCTCCTTGTATGTCTAGTTCAGAAAATTTTCACTGGATTGGCCCTAGCCTTATCTGGATTCTTTTTTTCCCCTTTGCAAAGAGAAAATGATTGAGGCTTCGTGAGTTCCGCAGAAGGACGTCGGTACATTACACATTGAAGAATGTATCATCATTCCTCTATATCAGCAGAGAGGAGTTAGCATATCTCCTTCAGTTTCTAAATAATGTTCAGATTCCCTCCACCATGTTCGTGCAAGCCTCTCTTTGCATATCCTGTTTTCTTTATTCCAATCTCTCCAAAACCAGCACCACTCTTTTATTCTATTCTATATCTTTTGACGTAAACCCTGTCCCTATACAGACATCATAGACTTCCTGTCACAGCCCTTGATGAGCCAATGATTAGTGAAGTGTCCCTAATCATTGAACCTCCTTCACAGCAGACAGGCCACGCGGCACCGTAATCTTGGATAAGTCACTGTCTTCTACCAGCTAGCAGTTGAAGTTTTCTGATCTTGTAATTAACCTTTGCACCGCCAGACACACCTTACCTTGGTTGATTCGGGTCGTTAACTTATGGCCATAAACTACTTCATCCCAACCGTGGACCGCCATTTGTTTAATCACAGTCACATTTTTTAAATTTGAAGATTATGCTCCTGCCTCCAGCAACATTTCTGAATTCTGGTTCCTGAACAGTATAAAAGCACCTGCACATTGTGCAGTAGTCTTCATCGAGCTAACATCTCAGACACCACCAACACACTACACACAACCACCTCTGACCTCTAGGCCCTCATTGCACATCACAATGGAGGCTGGAGGGTTGATCACCGAGGTCGGTTGGGCCGAGTTCGACTTCCTGTCACACGGCGAGGAGTCGTCGGAGGTGATGGCGCAGCTGCTTGGTGCCTTCCCCTCCCATGGGGAGGAAGGTCAGCTTGAGCTGCTGCATTGGCCTGATCAATGTTCCAATGCGTACAGTGACAGTATCCCACCTGCATGTGAGGGCTACTATTTTTTGGGTAGCTCAGATGAGGCCCTTGGGAGCAGCTCCTGCACTGCAGCAGATGGCCTGGGCTCAGTGCAGGAGGAGCATGGTGCAGCTGAGTACCTGAATGTGACTGCAAACCATTCCTTCAACTGTTATGGGAATGGTGATCCGAGCTGTGAGGATCTGGATGATCCGGTGAGCATCAGTATACTCGGCTCAGTAAACGCTGCTGCCAACAAGAGAAAGAGGAAGCACATGTTGGAAGAACATGATGGCCAAACCCAAACAAGAGTAAGTCTTGGTGATCAGCTTCCTTTTGACCACCGATGTTCTTCATATCATATCATTGGTAGCTAAGTGTTCAGATTTCTAATGTGAATGCTGGTTGTTTGGAATCGTGTAAATGCAGGGCCGGAAATGCACACGGAATGTCGGTGAAGCTAAGCGAGCCAAGAAGGCCAAGAACAGTGGAGACGAAGACTCCAGCATGGCCATCCCAAACGGAAGCCCGACCAGCTGCTGCACCTCTGACAGCGATTCGAATGCCTCTCTGGAGTCTGCAGACGCTGATGCTCGTCGTCCGAAAGGCAAAGGTCGGGCAGGCCGTGGCGTGACGACTGAACCCCAGAGCATCTATGCAAGGGTACTTACTCCATATATCATCCTCCTGTTCTGTTGATGAAATTAAATGAAATGATGATGTATTATTGATAACTCTTATCTGTAACTGAACCTGACATGAACTGTTGCTGCTGTTTTGTTTGGATTTGCAGAAGAGGAGGGAAAGGATCAACGAGAGGCTGAAGATCCTGCAGGGCCTGGTGCCCAACGGGACTAAGGTGGACATCAGCACCATGCTTGAGGAGGCAGTCCAATACGTCAAGTTCCTGCAGCTTCAGATCAGGGTGAGCAGGATCTCTGCGCAGAATCTGAATTCTATCTCATCTGATCAGTGCCGCGTAGTCAACTCATCTCGCTAACAGCTCGTTGTTGTTATGATCCTGCAGCTCCTGAGCTCTGATGACACGTGGATGTATGCGCCCATCGCCTACAACGGGATGAACATCGGGATCGACCTCAACATGATGGACAGATGATCCTTCGGTCGCAGCATTCGTCTTCGATCGAGGAGTCTCTTACCTGACTGAGACTGACACTCTATCAATGTGCTTGCTTGTTGCAATCAGTCTGCAAGATTTTTTACACAGCGCGGTTCGTCAGCAGTCGCTGAGGGATCGATCATACTGGATAGATAAACAACAAGTCGTAGCACGCCCAGTTGCCTGCTGTGACACTTACATCAAGAACCTTTTATTTTTAGTCCCACCAAAATTGGATGGGACGTTTTCTTTTCTTTTCTTTTCTTTTGAGAAGAAGAAAAGACACCTTTTGACAAGGCCTTGAGACTTGTACAAGTTTGAAATTGTTCTCTTTTTTTGAGGGAGCGGAGAAACACTTATGATTGAAGCTTTGCTCAACCTCTCCTCCTTGTGATTCTTTTTTATTTTCGATCCAATTTATCATAGGCCTTGAGCCCATGAATCATCATGATGGTACACGGGCCAGGACCAGGCGAATTAAGTATCATACCATCACGGGCTTATTTGGAAACTTATTTGGGCCATCTCAGCTCCAGATGAGCCCAAAGCGAAGACAACAAGCGTTTTGCATACGCACACGTGAACGAGAAAGGAAATCCCATTGCGACACTAACATCGAGCCGTTTTTTATTTTATTTTAGTCCCAAAATTGGGCAGGACGTTTTCTTTCCTTTCCACAAGAAAAGAAACCTTTTGACAAGACCATGAGACATGTACAAGTTTGAAATTGTTCTCTTTGGAGCAATGATGAAGTTTTTTTTTGTTTAGCAAAACTGTTGAAGGTGCCATGTCATACCGTTGGAACTCTTGGAAAAAACCAGGGTACTAAGCTTGCCGGTCCCATAGTAGTCGTTGTGCACGTGTTTTCTTTATAAATGATTGATAAAGTTAAAAGTCAAAAAATATCATTAAGCATTGAAAATTTCTAAAAATTGTGTACATACATTAGGATACGACAAATCGAAATAAATATTTAGAGATCAAGAAAATATCTCTAGATGCTTCAAAAAAATATATTCAGCTTTAGTAAGATGGAAAAATAACTAAAAACATTGGTTTTAGAGTTCAAGTGAAATCAGACTACGGCAATAGTTTTGAGAGGTATAATAGACTTCATCCACGATGACATGGTACTTAGTTTCTAGGAGAAAAGTCTATTATACATTTATACCCCACTAAGCTCTAACTGTAGTATGATTTTCCTTCTTAAACTCAAAATCAGACATCTTATCCCTTAAACTCTTGAGATTGTTCAAATTACCCCAATGCTCTAGTTTGGAGTGGTTTTGTGTTTTTTTAGTTAAAAAATTTGACAAATACTTCATAAGGTCAAAAAAAAAAAAAAAAAAAAAAAAAAAAAAAACTCATGCTTTAAAACTAGGAAATCCAAATGAAATATTTAAAGCTAATGAAATTATCACTAAATTCTTCAAAAATATTTAGCTATAGAAAAATATATAAATATCTAGGAGATATAGAAAATTCCCAAAACATTTTAGCTGGTGTATAAACGTGTTCTAAAGTTTTTGCACGTCAAAAAATATGAGACTAAACTAACATGAGTGCAACATACACTTGTTGACACCGAAAAGTGATCCGGCGCCTAACACACCACACGTGGGCCTTGGACGCCCTCGAGGTAGCCTTCGCAACCTGCAACGCGGTGCCTTCGACACGTGACCGGCAAAAACCGATCTAGAGATCGGTAAGCCGATGTAGAGGTCGAAGTTGACCGAAAAAGCTCCCGAACTCGCTCCCGGAAGGATCCGTCAGGGATGAGCACGTGGAGGATCTTCTAGGACCAGCGGATAGCGCCTAGAAAGCCAACGGAGATCACGAAGATAGCCGCCGGACAACAACTAGAGGGGTTGAGGAGAGAATTAGGGCAAAGGAGATAGTTTTGGTGTTGTTGGTTGATTCGATTGATAGATGTGATCAATCGGCCGTGATCCCCTCATATATATAGGGGGTGGTCTTATCCCAATAGGAAACAAGCCAAAAACTCATTGCTCACATTTTCCAAGCCAAAACTTGCCAAAAACCGACTTGTAACCGAGTCGGTTTCTGCCCGACATGGCGTCGGACGCGTCCGACGTGCTGGGCGCGCGTCCGACGCCCCGAGTCCATCGCCCCGCGCGCGTATAGGAGTTTTTGTTCCGCGTCCATCGTGTCTTCCCCGCGTCCGTCGCCCTGGCTCGATCGCGTCCGGCACAGTGACTCGCGAAGCCAGCTCGCGACGCGTCCGTCGGACGCGTCCGACGCTCAACCCGAGCGTCCGACGCGCTGCGTCTGCTGGCCATCCTCCACGCTGAAGCCTCTGGACCGCGTCCAACGGGCGTCGGACGCGTCCGGCGTCCTCGTGCGGCGCGTCCGGCGCCCGTTGGACGTCGGTTTTTGCCGCCTTTTCGTTCATTGACATGTTGACCTTCACCTTAGACATTTTTGAGCGTCAACACATGCCCCCTGTTTTCAGGTGAATTAAGCAACGAACCTGAAAATAATCCTTCACCTGGAACCAACTAGCAATGATACCCATCACATCGGCTAGCCGGTGACTAAGGGCGATGTATACATCTTCCAATTTTTGTTCTAAGGGCGATACATGTATCAGCCATTATTTGGAAGAGCACTAGGCTTCTTGCCAAACACTTGGGAAGTATTTTTTGAGATACCTCCCGTTAATTGCTTTGTCGAGACGTTCCTTCTTCATTGTCTCTAGCACATAAGAATTTCCAGGCACTATCTTGATCACTCTTAAAGGACCCTCCCAATTAGGAGACCATTTGCCAAATTCGTTGCTCTTTGATCCAATAGGTAGTATGGTTTTCCACACTAAATCTCCCACTTGGAACGATTTGCTCTGCACTTTCTTGTTATAAGCCCTTGCAACACGCAGCTTGTCTTTATCAATCTCCCTAAGAGCTTGCAACCTCTTGTCGGTCACTTCATCTATGTTGTCCATCATGAGATCATGGTACATTGTTGGAGATAAATCATTTTATTTAGCAAATCTGAATGCACCCAAGTTCACTTCAATAGGCAACATAGCTTCTTGACCATAAAATAATTTAAAGGGAGAAGTATTTGTAGCACCATGCTTTGATATGCGATACGCCCACAAAGCTTCTGACAAGACTTGATGCCACTTCCTTGGAGTCTCTTCAATCTTCTTCTTGATGAGCTTGATCAAGGTCTTGTTACTAGCTTCAGCTTGGCCATTAGCTTGAACATAGTATGGAGATGAATGAACAACTTTAATCTTGTATGATTCGGCAAAAGCCCTCACCTCTTTAACCATAAAGGATGTACCTTGATCCGTATGTAATGTTTGAGGTATGCCAAATCTATGGATTATATGTTCTCTAATAAACTCAATCACCTCCGTATGTGTCATGTTCTTCAATGGGACCGCCTCACACCATTTGGTGAAATAATCTGTAGCAACCAAGACAAACCTGTGTCCCTTTGAAGATAAGGGGTATATTTGGCCAATGAAATCAAGCCCCCAACCTCTGAATGGCCACGGTGTTGTGATAGAATGGAGCTCTGAAGCGGGCGCCATTTGAATATTTCCGAACCGTTGGCACTCTTCACATCCTTTGTAATAACAAAAGCAATCGGCTATCATAGTAGGCCAATAAAAACCAGCCCTCCTCAATAACCACTTCATCTTAGGAGCCGATTGATGTGTACCACAAACTCCTTCATGGACTTCTCCCATAGCCACTCTTGCTTGATCAGTTCCTAAACACTTTAGCAACAAACCATCGGCTGTCTTTCTATAAAGTTCATCATCTTGCATTATAAACTTGAATGCAAACCGCCGGATAGTCTTGTCAACTTTAGTGGTAGGATCCTGCAAATATTTCATTATGGGAGCTCTCCAATCCTCTAAATCGGCATTAGAATCATTACTTGAACTAGGCCGATTTGAGACATCATCAATAGCACATGTTTCTAAAGAATTGGTTGATCCGATCATATTGAACGATTGAACCAATTCACTCGTTCCTGCACAACAAAAATTTATATCTTCATGCATCGGCTTTGTTTGTATATGAAAGTTTCGCTTACTAACATCAAAGCCGGATGCTTGTTGAGCTAGCATATTAGCCTTGTAGTTCTCATGTCTAGGAATATGCCGAATCTTAAATTCAGCAAGTTTAGAAATATAACCAAGACAAGTATCAAGACAAGAACGTAGTGATTGTTGACGCTCCTTATTGCATGCTTTTTACCGCCAAGTTACAAATAAAATGTTTACCAAAACTTAGATAGGGCTTACGACTAACTGATTCCACGAGTTTTGGTGTCTCACTTGTTTTGCAGGGCTTATATGAAAATACACTAAAAGTATGACATGGCTCAAACAAAATAGAGGAGTTAGGAAGAGGGGCCCAGCTGCCAAATAGTTTGGTCCAAACCACCGACATGGGAGTGGCCTAGCCCAAGCACCAAATCAGGGTCAAGTTCATTTTTGGACTGCACGGACACGTCCTAGTAAAACGGACGCCCCGGATGCATACGAACTCGGAATTGGACAAAATACCCACCGTTTCGAAGCTAAGAAAAAGGCCCACAAGAATCTGGAAAAAGTTGGGGCCAAGGGGCCCACCCGCGCGAGGCGCGGGCGCGCCAGTCCTGGTGCCAAACAGGCCCATCTTTTGCCAGGTGGCCCATGCCAACAGCCCAAGGCCAATGACGGTGGTGGTTCCCGTATGGAAGGTGTGAAACCGCCCTATAGAGGTCGGTTTTGGCCTTTCCATGTGGGGATGGAACATTTCCAAAGAGCCCCCTCTTCTCCACCTATAAAAGGAGGCTCTCTCCCCCCTCATTGAACACACACCACAAGGAAGAGCTCCACCTCCAAAGATCCAAGATGTAGTAGTAGTAGTGCTAGCCTAGTTGGGAGTGAGGGAGAGAGTTTAAGTTCTGGAAGAGTCCTCAGAGGTTCGGTCAACCTTGTATCGGTCCTCTGTAAGACTCAAGTGTTTTCTTATATATCTTCTTAACATTACTGAATTATTCATTTGTTTATCTTGTCATGCCTCAGTTCTTTAGCTAAGCTTGGTTAGTGTAGTGTTTATACCTTGGCATAGGTTCTCTGGTCGACCGATTACTCTAGTTATAGATCATGACTAGAGTACGTAACCGCTAGCGCAGGCACGGTGTCTGGGTTAGCGAGTTACCGGAGAATGCGCCCAACCCCACGGATAGTTGTGGTAGCCCCGGGGGTGACAGCTCCGACCAGGCCTTTGTATTCCATCACGTTCGGGCTGGTGTTTCATAGAGCTTTGGCTGCCTGACCCCGGTTACCCCTTCCCAGTCTTTTCGAGAACCGGAAAGGAACAGCTGCTCCGAAGTGTATTGGTGTAACCGCTATGTTGACCTCCGCTTAGTTATCCCTTTGGTATAGACTAGAATAGAACCACAGTAATGGAGAAGAAAATAGGAATCTTGGCCTCTCCTGTGGACCTCTCAGCTTAGCTAGTCTGCTCTGCTATCTTTCTAGGGTTCTCCTGTGTGTGTCATTTATCTAAAAACCCGATCATATCTTTTACCCCCTCATTAGCTTAGTTGGTATATTAGTTAGCAGATGTATGACGGTTAATTATCAACTTCTTTACCCTTTGCTTCCCTAAGGATAAATACGATACCCTAGAATACTCTTGGGTGAAAGCTACAACGGTATCCGTGCGCTTGCGGATTTCACTGTTTGCGTAACTTATACCAGTTGGGTTTCTGGTGCCGTTACCTGGGATGGACTTAAAACCTCCATGCTTGGTAGCGACGCTAAGAAATGCCAACAAGCTTTCTGGCGCCGTTGCCGGGGAAGCAATAGGCGTAAAGGTTTTGATCTTTATCTTGATATCTGCTAACCTAGTTGCCACTAGCTTTTGTGGGTATTTTTTTTAAAAAAAAATCATGAGCCTAGGGTGCCCGCTCTTTCATGAAAAATCATACTTCCACCCTGTCATCTCATAGATAGGCATATGTTGTGTACACACTAACTCTATGCAGATGGAGAGAAAGTCGCCGTCCAGATATCACAATCCCATCACAGGTGACGGAACGACTACATTGCATCACTCACAATTCAATCACAAATTGTGAGTGATGAAACGATCAAGGTTTGAGAGAACCAACCAAAAACATTTTATACCTTCCAAATTTATTTTCACCACTGCATGTTTGATTAATTCATCATATTTCTAGTGCTTTCTTTGGGTAGCTCCTAGTCTTTGAGCTGTATTCGGGTGCCATGCCTAGTCTAGGTTGATGACAATTTCTATTGTTATCCTCCTATTCGATGCTCCTAGTCTAGCCTCGTAGTAGACGGATGTTAAACGGGACCATCCCGACTTCATATCTTGGTTCGCTAATTGGTGTGATGATATCGTTAAATGGTCCGCGCTACGGGAAAAAGCTAAAGCCTAGATTTGCATGCATTTCACTTGTTTAATTTCCTTTCAAAACCATGGCATGTTTGTTTTGATCACATTCATTCACCTTGCTTGTATTTGCCTTGCATAAAAAAAAGTGGTTCTATAATTCATCATTTAGTGTTAGTACATCTGTTTGAATCAATCTCATGTGTATCATTTTCATGCTACCTTTCTGTACTCTAGTATGCTTTGGTTTGGGAGTGTTGGTCAGTCATGACGATCATACTTCCATAGGCTTTTTAAATTAAGCTGGTGCTTAGGTTAATTTGCCTACCTAAAGCAAGTTGGACATGGAGTCTAGCTTGATTTTTGAATCGAAAATTACTAGTATAGAATTTGGTTGTATGCCTGGACTAACCCCTGTAGCAATTTCTCAAATCAACAAGGGTAAGTCTTTGAGATAAATTCAAAATGGAGGTAATCAAAATTTTACTTGGTGAACTTTGAATGAAACATTGGTCAAAAGAAAAAAATGAATCTCAAAACCGCCAAGCCAAAACCACATGAAGATCTTGATGGCATGGCGAAAACAAGAAGTCAAGCATCCTCATCGATCTCCACGATGAGATGATGCAAATTCAAGAACAAATGTTAATGGAGAACTCCTTGCTCAACAGACTTAAAATGGTGAGCCCTTGCCGAAGGTAAATCGGTATTTATCTCATATTTGATTTCCAAACATCTTTTGATTTCAAAATCTGCATGTTTACCTTTCCACCAAAATATTCTTTGCATAAAAACTAAAAACAATTTTACCTTCAAAGTGCATAATAAAATTGTTTTCAACTTATTTTCAAAATTTATAAAAAACCTTTTGATAATAAAATAATTTTTTTTGCTTATCATGTTTTAGAAAAAATAACCTCTCCCTATCTCCCATAGCAATAAAAAAATCTTGGTGCTAGACAAAGTTCTCTTTGGGTATTCTTTTCCACTAACAATTCCAGGAACGGAGGATGAACGATATCTAGAAACATGGGCACTGGAACACATTGCAAGGAGATGCATCAACAATCACACTTGGTTTTTATTGTCAAATGATATAAAAAATCCAAGTGTGGGGGACCCGACTCATCCACGGGCATGCTGGTTTGCACTCCTTTTCTTCACCCATGTTTTGCTCCTATAAGTTTGATTTTCGTTTAAAAATGCCTCACTTGTTAAATCAAGCTTAAAAAGAATAAAATCTTGCGGCACTATGAGCTTGACTTTTTAAAGTTTGGCCGGTATAAATATTATTCCTAGTTCATACACTTGCTACTTGTGGATACTTTTTTACTAGGAAAACATGTTAACTAGGTTGTTGTGAGGTGAGATATGGTATGACTAAAGTAATCCTTTCTTTTCTGTGCGAGCTCTTGGAGATTTTTGTTTTGATAAAGCACAAAACTCATAGCAATGCTTCTCCTCAATGGTTGAAATTCCTACCAAGGCCATATGACATGTTATACTTTGCAAAACCCTAGTCATATGCTACTTGTTTGATCATTGAGTCAGGTCAGATTGTTGTGACCGATGTTAGATTATGGTCATGCACCCACGATCGAGATTCACTTGCACCCACCAAATAATTGCCGACTCTTACACTAAGAGTTGCACACAACATGCACCCCTGTCGCCAAAATGCCAATTCTCACACTGAGAATTACACACCATTCCACCAAATAAAAATGCCAACCCTTACCCTGAGGGTTGCGCATCCCCTTATTGCCAAAAGTACTCCACGTATTCCATCATGACATCTCTCCGTTTCATCATTTACCAGACATAAAGTTATGGGCTATGTTCCTAGAAAAAAAGAAATATTTTTTTGCCAAGGGACATAAGAGGACAAGGGTCCCATCATTTAGACAGACGGGAAATCTTAGATCCCCATTTCAAAAAAAAAATAAAGAAAAAAAAGAAAGAAGAAAAAAAAAGAGAAAAAGAAAAAAAAAAAAAAAAAAAAAAAGAGAAAGAAAAAAAAAAAAGAAAGAAAGAAAAATAAATTTATATACTTCCTTTTTATAGCCCATACTCCTTCAACTCATCATCCACCAATAAAGAGAGATTGTCATGATGCATGGAGCTCCAAAAATACCACAAATATAGGAACCATTTCCTCATCCCACACACTTGCACATCTCGATCAAGGTGTATGTCTTGTATCTCCGTCTGGTCCCGGTTTTTGACTTGGCAATATATGTGATTCAAGTATGCCCACTTTTATACCTACCCAGAACTCCACTCTCAGCTTTAGAGGTAGGTCATGAAGAAAGGCATATATATCAATTGCCTTTGGTGAGGAATCATACACATTGAGCGATTTGAGAGTACCATTTGAGGAGAAGTTTGAGCTATATGTTTTCATTTGCAAAAATTTATAAAAAACTCTCCAAGTATGCTCCATAGAATTAAAGTGATGACTTGGTGTCAAAGCCGTTCCACTTTTCAACCGCTCAAGGCGACATGGTAGACACTTTGAAATCCACAGGTATGAGGAATGACATGGAATATCTTTTATGCTAGCATCATATCTTTGAAGTCATGTTCTATAGTTCCTTTCAGCTTTGCTCAAGGACGAGCAAAGAATAAGTGTGGGGGAACTTGTTGGCGCTCCTTATTGCATGCTTTTTACCGCCAACTTACAAATAAAATGTTTACCAAAACTTAGATATAGGGCTTACGACTAACCGATTCCATGAGTTTTGGTGTCTCACTTGTTTTGCAGGGCTTATATGAAAATACACTAAAAGTATGACATGGCTCAAACAAAACAGAGGAGTTAGGAAGAGGGGCCCAGCTGCCAAATAGTTTGGTCCAAACCACCGACATGGGAGTGGCCTAGCCCAAGCACCAAATCAGGGTCAAGTTCATTTTTGGACTGCACGGACACGTCCTAGTAAAACGGACGCCCCGGATGCATACGAGCTCAGAATTGGACAAAATACCCACCGTTTCGAAGCTAAGAAAAAGGCCCACAAGAATCTGGAAAAAGTTAGGGCCAAGGGGGCCCACAATGGGCGCGCGCACGCCTGAGGCGTGGGCGCGCCAGTCCTGGTGCCAAACAGGCCCATCTTTTGCCAGGTGGCCCATGCCAACAGCCCAAGGCCAATGACGGTGGTGGTTCCTGTATGGAAGGTGTGAAACCGCCCTATAGAGGTCGGTTTTGGCCTTTCCATGTGGGGATGGAACATTTCCAAAGAGCTCCCTCTTCTCCACCTATAAAAGGAGGCTCTCTCTCCCCTCATTGAACACACACCACAAGGAAGAGCTCCACCTCCAAAGATCCAAGATGTAGTAGTAGTGCTAGCCTAGTTGGGAGTGAGGGAGAGAGTTTAAGTTCCGGAAGAGTCCTCAGAGGTTCGGTCAACCTTGTATCGGTCCTCTGTAAGACTCAAGTGTTTTCTTATATATCTTCTTAACATTACTGAATTATTCATTTGTTTATCTTGTCATGCCTCAGTTCTTTAGCTAAGCTTGGTTAGTGTAGTGTTTATACCTTGGCATAGGTTCTCTGGTCGACTGATTACTCTAGTTATAGATCGTGACTAGAGTACGTAACCGCTAGCGCAGGCGCGGTGTCTGGGTTAGCGAGTTACCGGAGAATGCGCCCAATCCCACGGATAGTTGTGGTAGCCCCGGGGGTGACAGCTCCGACCAGGCCTTTGTATTCCATCACGTTCGGGCTGGTGTTTCGTAGAGCTTTGGTTGCCTGACCCCGGTTACCCCTTCCCAGTCTTTTCGAGAACCGGAAAGGAATAGCTGCTCCGAAGTGTCTTGGTGTAACCGCTATGTTGACCTCCGTTTAGTTATCCCTTTGGTATAGACTAGAATAGAACCACAGTAATGGAGAAGAAAATAGGAATCTTGGCCTCTCTTATAGACCTCTCAGCTTAGCTAGTCTGCTCTGCTATCTTTCTAGGGTTCTCCTGTGTGTGTCATTTATCTAAAAACCCGATCATATCTTTTACCCCCTCATTAGCTTAGTTGGTATATTAGTTAGCAGATGTATGATGGTTAATTATCAACTTCTTTACCCTTTGCTTCCCTGAGGATAAATACGATACCCTAGAATACTCTTGGGTGAAAGCTACAATGGTATCCGTGCGCTTGCGGATTTCACTGTTTGCGTAACTTATACCAATTGGCTTTCTGGTGCCGTTACCTGGGATGGACTTAAAACCTCCATGCTTGGTAGCGACGCTAAGAAACGCCAATAGTGATTCTTCTAAACATTGATATTCTCCATTAATTTTTTGAACCACTAACAACGAGTCACCATAAGCTTCAACATGCTGCACTTTTGTAGGATCTAGTACACCATAGGCTTCAACATGTTGCACTCCCATAGAAGTTAACACGATCAATCCGAATCACAAAGCTTGATATTCGGCTTGATTGTTAGTGCAATCAAATTCCAACCGGCTAGACATCTTGGTTACAAGACCGTTGGGAGAGATTAAAACAATTCCACCGCCCCGACCGTTACTGCAAACCGATCCATCAAAATATAGCTTCCATGGAGTAATAGTGACATAATTGATTTCATCATCAAGATTAATGCTATGCTCAACAATAAAATTAGCAAGAACTTGACCTTTGATTGCTCGCAATGACTCAAAGACCAAATCATATTCAATTAAAGAGTATGCCCACTTGCCTAACCTCCCACTGAGGATCGGCCGATGCAACATGTGTTTAATAACATCGGCCTGGCATGCTACAACACATGTACTTGACAGCAAATAATGTCTCATCTTTTGACATGCAAAGTACAGCGATAAGCATAATTTCTCAATATGGGCATACCTTGTCTCGGGATCAAGAAGACGGTGACCAAGATAAGCAATCACATACCCTTTCCCTTCATCTTCTTGAGTCATAACAACCCCAATAACCTTGTCTTCGGCAGCAATATAAAGTTTGAATGGTACTCCTCTTTTAGGTGCACGAAGAACGAGCGGTGATGACAAATACTCCTTTATCTTGTCGAATGCCCTTTGTTGGCTTGCCCCCCAAGTGAATTCAGATTCATCCTTCAACTTGAGTATAGGAGTAAAAGGAATAATTTTCCCGGACAAGTTAGCAATAAACCTTCTCAAGTAGTTCACCTTTCCTAAGAATTTTTGCATGTCTTTCTTGCATGTAGGTGGCTGAACTTTCTTGATCTTCTCAATCCTCTTGGGATCAACCTCTATGCCTTTGTCATGAATGATAAAGCCTAGGAATTTCCCAGCCGATACTCCAAAAGCACACTTGAGTGGATTCATCTTCTAACCATAGCGACGCATCCTTTCAAAAGCAAGACGTAAATCGGCTAAATGAGATTTATGGGCAGCCGATTTAATCACAATATCATCAATGTATACCTCCATAATCACCCCAATTAGATCATGGAAAATCAAATTCATTGCCCTTTGATAGGTGGCGCCTGCATGCTTCAACCCAAAGGTCATCACAATCCACTCAAACAAACCGACGAATCCGGGACAAACAAAAGCCGTCTTTGATGTATCTTCTTCCGCCATAAAAATCTGATTGTATCCCGCATTACCATCAAGAAAACTAATCACCTTGTGTCCCGAAGCGTCATTGATCAACATATCGGCTATAGGCATAGGATATTCATCTGTGGGAGTGGCACTATTCAAATCTCTGAAATCAATGCACACTCTAATCTTGCCGCTGTCCTTCTTCTCAACCGGCACAATATTAGAGACCCACTCCGCATATTGGCATGGACGAATGAACTTCGCTTGCAACAACCTTTCGATCTCCTCCTTTATTCGGTCATGGATGGCCGAATTGAAATGCCTTGGATGTTGCTTGACGGGCTTGAAGTTCTTCTTGAGAATGAGCCGATGCTCAACAAGATCTCGGCTTAATCCCGGCATCTCGGTGTAGTTCCACGCAAAGCAATCAACATATTCCTTAAGAAGCGCGATTAATTCAGCTTTATAATCGGCTTCCAAGTTTTGATTCACAAACGTCGGCCGTGGTGTAGCACCATCCCCAATATCAACTTGTTCTAAAGGGTCGGCCGACGTGAAACCTTGGCCCAACTTATTGAGCTCATCAAAGTCATCAATAGCTTCACAAGCATCGGTCTTTTCAGCCCGATACTCCTCCAATCGACGCTTTAACCATTCGTGACTATCCATTAAACAATTGTATTTAGCCGATTGTCAATCGGCTTGAGAGATACAGGAACAAAGCCACCTCTAGCATAATCTACGTAATCATAAGTAGATAAATCTCTACCTGATAAACAACCAAAGGCGCCATGCCCCCCGGGCTCGGATGAATCGGCAACTGCAACTTCAGTCGATGAATCCACATGGACAATCTCAACAGCATCGCCTACCCACTGAATGAGAAACTGGTGTAGACTAGAAGGAACACACTCATTAGCATGTATCCAATCACGCCCAAGTATCACATTGTAACTCCCCTTGATGTCGGCGACGAAGAAAACGGTAGCCAAGGTTTTGCTCCCGATGGTCAACTCAACGTTAGCAATACCCTTAGCTGGAATTGGAGCATCTCCGCCAACTCCCGTGATGGTCATGTTGGTCTTGATCAACTCCTCTTCCTTGATCCCAAGCTTGCGGCACAACGAATAAGGCATGACATTAACAATAGCACCGCTGTCCACAAGCATGCTGTGTACTGGAGTTCCATTAATGTGACCTCTCAAGTTGAGAGGACGAAGGTGATCCACTCTAACTCCTGGCTTCTTGAACACAGCATCCTCCACTACAAACACAAGCCCCGCTGCTGGTGGCTCTTCCTCATCATGGTGAATCACATAGTAATTCGATGACAAGTATACCACATTGATCCGCTCTGGAGATGGCTCATAATCCACCATCTCATCATCTTGTTCTTCCGGAGCCTCTATGCCTAAAGCATTAGCCACCATAGCAGCAAACTCTTTGGGACTCTCCCCAAGATTCTCAGAAATTGATGGAATCGGTTTGGATTCTTCAGGAGAAATCTCGACCGATTCAACAACTGGTGGGACAATTGTGTTAGCAATTACCGACTCAACCGATTCTTCAATCGGTTGAGGCGCCACTACCTCCACAACTGGCTCAATTGGAGTCACCGGCTTAGCCAACTCCAAAGTTGGCTTGGCCGGTGCTGCTTCCTTAGTAGCATCACCATCACCCTTGGGCAAGATTTCTTGTTGTTTCTCAAGAGCTTGCTTCTTCAATTTCCTTGCCCGGGCGCGCTGCAACTTCCGCCTTTGAGTCTTGTCCAAGTTTGATGGACACCACTTGGGCTGCATGTACTTAGGATCTCTTGGTGGCTTCTCCTTCACCTCTTCTCCAGCAACTTTCTTTGCAACTTCATCTTGCTTGTTTGCTGGAATTTTATTGTCGATCACAATCGGTTCATTGTCAGCAACCACAGGAGCCGGCATTGACCCGATAATGATGCTAGGTGATGGAGCACTCTCAGGAGTAGACTTCTCAAGTTCTTGCACCTTCTTCTGAATATATACTTGCTGAATTGGTGCCTTGATCGCCTTCTCTTGATACACCTTGCTAGAGCTCGATTGAAATTCCAATCGGCTAGAGACAGGGTGCCTCGCATCCTCCAACCTCTGATGAACTGGAATGCGAGCTTGAGGATATGGAACCCACACACCTTGAGTTCCCCACTGTGGCAATGGCAACTCAGGTGGAGATGGAGTAACCGGTGGCCCCCAACGAGTTGGACGAGAGCGAACAACCTGCATAGAAGAACCGACCGATGGAGCTACACCCTTTTGCTTCTTATCTTCAGCTTCTCTCTTAGGTGGTGTAGGCTCCCTTTTTTTTATGGGCCGATTCTTGGAATCGGCCTTTCCTTGCTTGTACTTCGCCATAAGTCGATCAAAAGTACAAAGTGGCTTGACCACAAATTTCTTGGGCTTTTGCTCTTGCTACTTCCATACACCAATCTCCGGCTTGTGTGGTATGAAGGTGCGTGTCACATGAATACCGGAAGCAATGGAGCCCTCTGGAATTTGAGAGTCGGTTTGACCGATTGCAACAATCGATTTAACCGACTTTGCAGCTATAGAAACGTCGGTGGGCTGTTCACCTTGGGGCGCCTCTTTGCTCTCAATAGACGGGTCGACCCGGTCGGCCGAAGGAATCGGCCGGGCTGGTCTTTGCCGCGCGGCTTGATGCTCATACCACCGTTGCCTTCGCAATGCTTCCACTGAACTAGCGGTGATTGTAAACTTGCTCTTGCCTTGATCATCCTTCTCAAGTGCTACTTGTCGCCCCGAATTCTTCTGAACATTCGGTGCAAGACGTGGCTCGCCGATAATCACATTCTTGCCTTTAGCTTTATCGGCTTGATGAGGACGAATCAAGATAGCCGGCTTCCCTGCTTCAATGGTATTGGTAGGAAAAGGATTTTTCTTGATCTCCATATCAGCAAGGCTCAATCGTCCCTCATTAAGGGCTGATTGTATCTGTCGACGAAAATAGTTACAATCATTAGTCGCATGAGAATAAGAATTATGATATTTGCAATAAGCTCTTTTCTTAATCTCATCCGGCAAAGGCATAGTATAATTGATTCTAATGTGTCCGATTTTAAGTAACTCATCAAAAATCCGGTCACATTTAGAAGTATCAAAAGTATACTTTACTTCTTCATACCGATTCTTTTGAATCGGTTTGAGAGAAGGACAAGTAACTTGCTTATTTTCTGCTGGCCACCTAATTTCAGCAGCATTGCACTCATAGTTATCATCATCCGAATGTTCTGAAAAAGCATCAAAAGTATGTGTATTCGAACGATGTGACTTATAAGTCTCACGAGAATCTTTAAGGCGCGATTCCCAGAAAACGGCCCTCTCCATGAGATGATTGAAGCTAGTAAACTGAACATTCTCTAGTTTCTCACGAATCCTAGAGTTCAAACCATTAAAGCATATATCCACTAGATCTCTTTCAGAAATACTAAGATTAAAACATTTATTCTTAATCTCTCTAACTCTAGTGAAAAATTCTACACAAGCTTCATCACGCATTTGCCTAACAGCAGTAAGGTGTGCCAGTCTAGTTTCTTGGGTTCCAGTATAAAAATGATTATGAAACCTTTCCTCTAATTGAGTCCAAGAGTTAATAGAACATGGTGCTAAAGAAATAAACCATGCAAAAGCAGTACCAGTCAATGATAAAGGGAAATTACAAATTTTCATATACTCATGAGCACTATGTTCCCCTAATTGAGCAAGATACATACTAATATGTTCCATGGTAGTTTTATTGCCAACACCATTAAATTTCTGAAAGTCAGGTACCTTCCATCCCTCGGGATTCTTCATGCAATCATAAGCACAAGGATACGGCTTTGTATACAAGTTTTTAGCCGTCTTCAAGTTGATACCTAAACTTTCTTCGAGGGACTTAGTAAAATCATCCCTAAACCGATTCAATATGTCATCAAAATCGGTAGAGGGATAATTAGAAGCGTTTTTGCCCTCAAAATCAGGAATCGGGCTAGGAGACTTCGGTGGGTTAGGTAAAACCTTAGTTCCCTCCGAAGCTTTTGATGCCCTATGATCGCTTCGAATGGAATCGATTTAGGAACACCACCCGATGTGCTAGCTCCAGGATGACCGGTTCCAGTAAATGGAGCCGATTTCAATTTGCTAGCATCAGAATAAGATGATTGACCCTTATAGAATCCTTGTGGCATGCCAAACTCAGGTTGTGGTAAGACGCCCGAACCTTCTGGTTCGGTCTTCTTCCCCATCATCTTATTCATCTTAGCTTCTAATGAATCATGTGATGATTTAATAAGATCAGTTACAGCAACATTCTGATCTAACAACATCTTAGCTACACCGGCTTGAGAAATTGGACCTTCATCATATTTAGGGCCAGTTTCGAGGTTTACCTCTTCCTCTGCCGATGCTTTCAAGATGTCGTCGACGTTCGGTTCTTCCTCCAGAATCACCCGTTGTTGACGATCCTTCACGCAACCGTCCAAGAACGCTTGCTGAAGGGCCGCCATATTTTCTTCTACCTGGGCCTTCAATTCCGGAGATAGCTCCTCCACGGAAGTAGGTCGGATGATGTTGCCTCCGTGGACTTCGCTTTTGTCCTGCGTTGAACTGTCACCCGCCGCCATATCACCGTTTGAGGAAAACTTGAGCTTACGCCTAGGTTTCCCTAGCGGAGTCACCAAAAAGTATGTTGACACCGAAAAGTGATCCGGCGCCTAACACACCACACGTGGGCCTTGGACGCCCTCGAGGTAGCCTTCGCAACCTGCAACGCAGTGCCTTCGATACGTGACCGGCAAAAACCGATCTAGAGATCGGTAAGCCGATGTAGAGCTCGAAGTTGACCGAAAAAGCTCCCGAACTCGCTCCCGGAAGGATCCGTCAGGGATGAGCATGTGGAGGATCTTCTAGGACCAGCGGATGGCGCCTAGAAAGCCAACGGAGATCACGGAGATAGCCGCCGGACAGCAACTAAAGGGGTTGAGGAGAGAATTAGGGCAAAGGAGATAGTTTTGGTGTTGTTGGTTGATTCGATTGATAGATGGGATCAATCGGCCGTGATCCCCTCATATATATAGGGGGGTGGTCTTATCCCAATAGGAAACAAGCCCAAAACTCGTTGCTCACGTTTCCCAAGCCAAAACTTGCCAAAAACCGACTCGTAACCGAGTCGGTTTCTGCCCGACATGGAGTCGGACGCGTCCGACGTGCTGGGCGCGCGTCCGACGCCCCGAGTCCGTCGCCCCGTGCACGTATAGGAGTTTCTGTTCCGCGTCCGTCGTGTCTTCCCCGCGTCCGTCGCCCTGGCTCGATCGCGTCCGGCGCAGTGACTCGCGAAGCCAGCTCGCGACGCGTCCGTCGGACGCGTCCGACGCTCAACCCGAGCGTCCGACGCGCTGCGTCTGCTGGCCATCCTCCGCGCTGAAGCCTCTGGACCGCGTCCGACAAGCGTCGATCGGACGCGTCCGGCGTCCTCGTGCGGCTCGTCCGGCGCCCGTTGGACGTCGGTTTTTGCCGCCTTTTCGTTCATTGACATGTTGACCTTCACCTGAGACATTTTTGAGCGTCAACAACACTAATGTTGTTTTTTTGAAAGAAACATACATTAATTTAATGTTGAATGGATCCATGTTATGCTTTTGTATGGCTGCGTACCTAATATGTTTAATATGCGATAGTTGAGAAAATGGACTTTTCCTAATTTCCATGGTCGAAGCCCATATATCATGATGGTTCATGGCCAATGAATCGTTGATAAATTGGGTGGAAATTTTGATGCATCTCGTATTGTCAAGTTCAACAAAATTTTAGAGCTCCAACAAGGTCAACAAATGCATATCGTTTTTATCTATCGTAATTCTTATGTATGAGCCTATATGAAGACAAGCACAGACGGATCTAGTATGCATGGGGCTATGTGGGCTTGTAGCCGCGCTTGGGCCTGCCTTTCCTCCATCTCGTGCCTTCACTTGAATCACTTCTCCAGCCGGTTTCCCGCCATCGGCATCACCAGTTCTCACAGCCTCCCTGGCCCCCTCCAACCGGAGCTGCCGGCTTAGCACAGATTCAATGCCATCGGTCACCTGGTTGGCTCTTCTTTTCCTTGTCATCAGACTTATTCAGACGCTCCTGGTCAAATCTCATCTGCATGCATGCAAAAGAGCAACAACTAATAATTCAAATATTACTGAAAATCATAGTCATGGATCAAATCTGGCTGCGCAAGAGGAATAAAGGCTGGTGCCAAACAGCAGCAATGCGACTTGGAACCAGCCACTTCAGAGTTCAGACTAGCTAACTGTATTCTATCATCAGTTCACGCTGTGCAGTTACAATAATCCGAGTTTATAAGACAGTATGCAGTAATATCTTGGGATGACGACTTGGATCGCGATTTATGTATAATATGTGCACTCTTCAAACAACATCTACATACGTACTGAGGACATATATTTATCAACGGTCAGGCAAAGGCAGAATCAAAGCAACGCACACCTGACACGAGGACTCTTCAGAGTTCAGACAGTGAGCATGTCGAGTTAAAACTGAAACTCGAGGTAAAGCAGAACATGCATGTGAACCATTGCATATGCAATCATACCCATCCATTAGGCATGGAACAGTTCAAATACTGCTGCTACTACTACTGCTACCACCACTATTTAGCACGTACATCATAGGCACGGTTCACAATTTACAGTTCATATGAATATATGATTGAATTAACGCCGAGAATGCATGCATGTAGACACAGAGAGAGCATCAAGTCAAGTCCTCACCACTATGACGAATCAGTGAGCTTGTTCCCCATGTCAGATGTTCATCGATCAGTAGCAAGGTCCTCAATACTGAGTTTTTTCTTCTATGACGCGAAAGAACTCGATCATGTTTCTTTTCTGAACTGCACATGCCTATCTACAGCTAGCATGCATGTTTCAGGTTACTCTCCTAGCTGCGTAAGACCTTCGACGCCCTTGTACTGCTCGTCTCTTGGAACATTTGGAAGGAGAGGAATCGGAGAACTTTCGATGCCGTCGCAACGGACCAAGCGATCATCGTGCTGCGCATTTGGGAGGAGGCGGCTGAGTGGACTGCTGGGGGGTTTCGCTCCCTAGCTATCCTCTCCGCCCTGTAGTTCCAGCGTCTCACTACCAGGGGCAAATCTTAGTTAGCCTAGAACTACACCGGTTCTGCAGCGCCGTTCGAGCCGGCGGTACTTGTAATATGTGTTGTCCGCTCAGTGCTAGGCATCTCGTCTCGCGCGAGCGGAATGTAACCTAACTCTATCTTCTCTTAATGCGACACGTGCTGCGCACGTTTTCGAAAAAAAGGTTACTCTCCTAATTCAACAAACAAAGCTACCTGGAGCACAAGTTAGTTCCCAAGAAAAGTGGATTGTCCATGCAGCAACTATTCAGTATCTTTGAACAGCAACTTCAAAATAAACAAGTACTCTGAATGTCTATCCCTTTTTTTTAGAAACTCTGAATGTCTATCTTTTTTTAGAAACTCTGAATATCTATATATATTATACAGAATGTAAGATTTCAATCAGTATCTATTGTCATCAGGAAGTTTGATGTGTCATGTAGGCCACTATTTTACTGGTCGCTCGAAGAAAACTCAAAACTACAGAACTGTTATGAGAACACAAGTTATGCTACACTACAGTAATGCAGACGAGTTTGCAGTCCCTTGAGTATGCTGAAAACGGTTCATCAGAATTCAGAAGAGAGAATCCTATCAATCAAATAGCAATATATAGGTGCACCGACGACCGGCCGACGCGGAAGCAGCACACAATAATCAAGGAAAAGAATGTACATACATACAGCATATAATTTGGCTGTAATCAAATTGGGACATCCAATGCTAACAGTGTACGGACAAGTAAGTTCAGTAAAACGGTGCTCTGTTTTCACGTATGCAATGGAAGGTTGAGCAGTAAGTTCAGTAAAACGGACAGCAGAGATTGTCCAAACTACACCATTGGCATGTTGCATGCATGCTTCTCCTGAGCCTTCTTGCTCAGCTTCTTTCGGATCGCTGGGTCCCACGGGCCAGTGGCTCCAACACCCCATGCCTGCCTGCCAATGGACAGCTGGCAACGAACCGACTTACTGCATTGCCTTCTAGCTTTCTTGAAATACGCCGCCCGGCGGCCGAGCTCGGCGCCCAATGCAAAACTAACCGCCTCAACGCAACGAATACCTGCTCCCCTCCCCGGCCTCTCTTCTCTCCGCTCGGCATCGTCGGAGCATCGCGCGAGGAGCCCACCCTCGCCACCGCCAGAGGCCGGCATCCAGCGGCGATGGAGTTGTTCCCGGACGGCGAGCACGTCCGCCTGCGGAGCCGCGAGGACGGCAGGTACCTCCACGCCGACGAGGACGGGTGGGGGGTCTCGCTGAGCCCTCACCGGGCGTCGCTGAACACGGCGTGGGCGGTGCACCTCCTGCCGGTGCCGCACATGGGCGCCACCTACGTCCTCCTCCACGGCGCCGCCTACGGCCTGTACCTCGGGCTCAGGCCCGACTTGCCGCCGCAGCAGGGCCACGACGGCCACCACGCCGCCGGCTTCCTCCGCATGGTGCAGTGCCTGTACAACGCCGCGCCGATTCAGAACGACATCACGTGGGAGGTCCGCGCGGCGGAGGACGGGAACGGGGGCGTGGTCCTGCGCCGCCTGGTCGGCGGCGCCTTGAGCAACTCGCCTTGGATTGTCGAGCCGATCCCCGCGAGACAGGCACCGCCAGAACTTCCAGGTCATATTCAGGTGAGTTTGCATGCCGTCCTGTTTTGCTTGCATTGGAAGTATTCCAGCGTAACTCTGGTTAGTCTGCAATTTCAAGAAACCTGGTCAGGGGATTTCTGTGTAACTAATTCTTGAAGTAATCCAATTTGAGTCAGTTTGCAATTGAAAGGGAAGTATTCCAGTGTAGCTCTGTGAATCTTTGAGTTAGTTTGCAATTTCCTTTTTGCGAAACAACTAATGAAACCTGATCGGGGGTTTTCTGTGTAATTCTTGAAGTACTCCAATTTGAGTCAGTTTGCAATGGAAAGGGAAGTATTCCTCTGTGAATCTTTGAGTTAGTTTGCAATTTCAACAACTAATGAAACCTGATCGGGGATTTCTGTGTAATTCTTGAAGTACTCCAATTTGAGTCAGTTTGCAATTGAAAGGGGAGTATTCCAGCGTAACTTTGTGATTCTTTGAGCTAGTTTGCAACTTCAAAAACTAATGAAACCTGATCGGTTGATCTGTATGTAATTCTTGAATTACTCCAATTTGAGTCAGTTTGCAATTGATAGAACTGCCGTAACCTGACGGAGGGATTCTGCTGTGTAATTCTCCATGTACCTTTTCGCTAGACTCAAAATTCTGATTCCTGTTGACTGATGGTTCTTCCATGGTTATCACCATTTGTCCGAAGCTAACTAATTCTGAGCATCGATTGTGGCATGTATTCAATATTCATATTTCTTCATTTAGATACCGGTGCATCTCAATTCTTGTTTTGCTAAACGCAACTGCTCGATCTATTGCAACAGAATGGTGTTATCCCTCCCGTGTTGCTGAGCCGGCAGATACGGTATATCCGGGCAGACAATGCCGGTATCTTCATCTTGCCCAGCCGGGGAATGTTCCAGTTCGATGGCCGAGATTTGCATTACCTGATAGGCGACCTGGCGAACAGGCTCAATGATACCTTCAACAACATCGTGCTGTGCGTGAAGGCCGGGTTCCTTGCACGAGTCACACCTCTCGTCGTTGATCTTCCTCTCAGCGAGGAACCGATGGACATCGTTGTCTTGACCACCGGGTCAGCAGGTGAGAGCTTTGCAAATGTTTTCAGTATTTTGTTTAGCATTACAACTAGTAGTATATATAGCTAACTTGTTCAGTGCGACTGCATTAATGCTGCTACTTTTGATTCACCATGTATGGTCTTTTTATAAATGCTGATCTGCTTTGCTCTGTTCACGCTTTTGATTCTACTTTCTACTACCAAAAATACACTGATCTTGTTATAAATACTTCAGCACTTGCAGAACCACAATATGTTGCATTGTGCATAACTGTATCACTGATTTACTTGTTCCTTTCAAATTCAGCGGCCATGGCGTTGCGTCACCCAGATGTTGATGCACCGTAGCGGAATGCGGTGTCAAGACTACTAACAACAGCTTCGGGATGAGAATAGGCGACACTTTTGTTGTTCTGATAGCTTTGGAAAAACTCAGGAACACATCTTGTTTTTTTGGTTTGATGTGTTTTGCTGGCTTTTGGTTTGAATCGGTGGATCAAAGGGTTGAGAGGATTATGAAGAAATAATGCTTGAACAATCAGTGGTTGTAATTGGATCATAGTGTTATACCTATGACCGTAACATTCCTGTAGTTTTGAATAGAAGTTGTTGGCTAGTTACTACATCTAATATCCCCTTCTTGGATTTTTTTTTCAATGGGTTCTCAATAGTTATTCTAGTCATTTAATTTCCAACATTTTATATCGTTTTTTTTGTTTTCAAGAAATGTTATGCTTTATTTGGTTATAGGAGCTCGGACTAATATGAAACAAGCTACAGATAAAAGAGAGGTGAATTGATTAAATAGATTACATAACTTTGTTGTATTTACATTTTATCTTGCATATCAATGGATCGTTAGCCCCAACCCCTGACCCTGATGCACCGGTCGCCGTCGGCCGCCACCCCGATGTCGGCGCCCACTGCCCCCCGCCTCATCCCATCCCCCTTCCCTTCCACCTCCTCTTCCTTGCCCTCCACACACTACCCTCCCCTCGCCACACCCGACCATGAAGCCCCGACAGCAGTCACAGCACCAACGTCCCTATCGATTCCGGGTATAGCGGTCGTGGCCGTCACCCCCCTCCACCGTCGGATCCGCTGCCCACGATAGTTGTCGTTGGATCTGCCACTCCATCCTCGTCGCCGATCGACCTCCCCAGCTCTCGTGGAAGCCGGATCCAATAGGAGCGCGTAGTATCCCGCCGTTGTTCCCACCACGAGGGTCGCGCCTACCAGATCCGGCTCTGGGGTGCCGCCGCAGGCCGAGCACCATCGTCACGACCACCAAAGTGCAAGCCCCCACCATCATCGAGTCCAAATCCATCACTGCCAAGTTGCTACCTGTTATGGATGGAAGGACAATGGATGAGGAATTGGTCGTCGTTGAGGAGGATGTTCTTGAAGATGATGAGGAGGAGGATGAGGTTGAGGATGTCGCTCGCTTGGGAAGGTCCTCCCTCTCCCAGCATGCTCTCCCAATTGTCCATGCCTGTCGTTCGGTTGGTAGGAGCAAGTTTTGGCATTGGGAGAAAGACACCAATGCGGACAGCTCCGAAGATGAACTTACTCCTGCGTCCACACGTTTGTCGTACCATGGACGCCACTTGCAACACTCTCCAGGCCACACCTCCTCTAGCTGGGGCTCCGAACGCTGCGCGGTGCGTTGCTGACTTGGAGGGAAACCCACCCGGTGCCGGGCACAAGAGGAAGCGGCGTCACCAACGCATGACTAATGCGCTCGATGGCCGAGGGTCTCCACCGCTGCAGGCCAAGCAAGTGCTTGCGCAATGTCATTTTGGTCCGAAGCTGACGAGAGTCCCGGTGCACCAAGCCTGGGTCCGCGGCGGTTGGGTGCCGGAGCCTGACAGACATGTCATGCTAAGTTAGATGCCCACAGGGTCTTTGCCTCATCCTGTGCAACAGCCGACCGCATCATCATCGTCGCTGCAATAGCTCTATAGCCTGTCGGTATCTCCACCTTTGGGTGATGCTCGTAACCATCCTAGGGTGGAGGCCTTCGTCATCCAAAGGAACAAGGACCTCACCTTTATTCTTGTCGCGCTTGTTGGTGGGCGCCAGGCAGCTGCCACATCGAAGGAGTTCCCGGCGCACCTTTTTTGAAGTTCAATGTGTTTGTGGTCACGACCAGGGGCTGTGAATGTCAACAGGGAGGTCTTTTTACGTTGTTATGTAGAGAGGCAAACTATAGGCATAAGCGGGGCTCCAAGAGCTTGTGCTCGTAGTGGACAACTATTTGGAGGTTCAACGTTGGGACTTTGATCCCATATCATGCTAGTTGAGGTGGAGGCAGGACTCACGAGCCAGGCCATGTCAGAATCGGCTCTGGCAGTGGACCTGTGTCTCTCAACCCTGACGAGGGCTACTCAGGCCAAACCTCAGTAGGGCTCCTAGAGCCAGAGCAGGTTGGGGGGGTCCCCCAAGGTCCAGGTCGACCTCCGCGGTGGCCTCCTATATGCACTATAGGGGATGCTACTACCACCATGCACACAGACGTTAAAAAGCTTGAGAGGCAAGGACCAAGCGATGGCCTCTCTCTAACTCGCTATCAGGATGCCTACTGTTGCTAGTGTTGCTGCTTCTATTGCTACGGTCCAGGAGGAGCTGGAGGCCTTGGTTTGCCTGTCGTCGCAGTAGCCACTCATGTGTGAGAAGCCACGACTACGCCACTCGCTGCGACGTAGTGGTTGCATTGCTGCCAGGCCATGGGCGGTGAACACCACCAGGCAGGGTGTTGTTGAGAAAGCTTGGCATAGTCATTGAGGAGGATGTTGTCCACTCAGAGATCGAAAGCAAGTATAAAGCCGCCTTCCATCACATGTAGGGAAAGAAACATTAGGCTTTACAGATCCTTTTCGACGGATAATTTGACCTAGTAGCCTTAGATCTTGACATCACTGGGTAAGACTGACGAGGTGCAGGCTCCAGTGCTCTAGCTCCTTACGTACGCTGAATAGTCATTATTACAATCACGTGCGAGCTATAGTGGTAGGGTTTTTCGGTGTTCTCATGATTACCGTAGTTGTTTTTCATGTAACAATCTATTTTCTGCTTAATAAAAAACGTGTCAGGCACGATTGCAAGAAAATATTGCATATCAATACTTTTGTATATGCTACTTTGTTCACGGTTTTGAAATCGTCTTGTCCAGATCGTCGGAATATATACGGACCAACGAACACCCTTTTGAAGCCGTGAACAAGTGGGGGTGGATATATATGGTGGTCGTGTCGTGTCGTGTGTTAACTGAAACTGAAACGGAAACGCATCTAGTTCCTGAGTCAACAACGTACGGAAACTAAGCCCTCGACGCCGGGCGAGCCGGCTAGCTTGTTGGCAGCAGAAGCATGGATTCCGCGGCGAAGGACTCTCGCAAGGCGGATCGGGCCGGCGACGTCGACGACGAAGACCTGATCAGCGGGCTGAACGACGACGTGCTCCTCCACATCCTCGAGCTGGTGGGCGATGCGACGGACGCGGCGCGCATGGGCGCGCTCTCGCGGCGGTGGCTCGAGCTCTGGACGCGCGTTCCCGCGCTCCGCTTCGCCTCTCGCCTGGCGGCGGTGTCCACCACGGCGACCGAGCAGTGCGCCACCTTGGAGCGGTACGTCTCCTTCGTCAACGACGTCCTTGCCCGGCGTCGTAGTACTCAACAATCCGGCGGCGCCGCCGCCATCGAGAGCCTGGCGATCTCGTGTACGGCCGCGGGCTCCGAGGAGCACCTGGAACAACTGATGCCGGCGTTGATCGATGCCGCGCAAGGGTGGATCCGGTACGTTTCTCAGCACGGTCTGAAGCGCTTCACCCTGGATCTAGATTGCCATGACCGCAACGAGTACGACGGCAAGGGCTGGAAAAGAAACGAGCTCGTTCTTGATCCAATTGCAAGGATGCTGGAGACCATGCGTCTGGCATTAGGTGGCGCAAGGCTCCGGCTCCGGCTCCCCGCCACCGCCATGGAATTCGCATCGCTCAAGGATCTTTCGCTCGAGAGGATCAGGATCACTGACGGCGGAGGTCACCTCCTCGCCCGCCTCGTGTCGTCGGCGAGCTGCCCGTGCCTGCAGAAGCTGCGATTGAACAAGGTTTGGCTCTCCGATGATTTCAAAGAAGAGTTGCGGCTGGAAGCAGACATGCTCTCGGAGCTGTGGGTGGAGGAGGTCTACTCGGTATCGCTGGAGCTGAGGACTCCTAGCCTCCGGGTTCTACACATAGACAAGTGCTTCCACAGGGCGATTAGGATCTCCGCACCGAGGCTTGAACAGCTTGCACTCTTCTTTCAGCTATGCCGCTGGCCGCCTGGATTTCGTCTTGAGATCGACGGGGACTCGCCGCCGTGCATGCGGAGACTCAAGCTCGCCATGTGGTCACATCGCTCTCATGACTCCTACTACGACGAGGCCTACAACTTCCGCGAGGGCGAGGCCCAGAACCACAGTAACACACTGCTCCTCAATCACTATAGCTCCATTACATGCTTTGAGGTGACTCTTTATGGCCGGAAGGTACGTACCATCTCATCTCTCAGGATCATATCTATATACAGTATCTCACTATCTCGCAAATAAATATGCATGGTACGAATCACCAAAACCATGAAGACACTCATATGTATGTTTTCTTTTCTTATGCATTTTTTGTTCTACGTGCTTGATTTGCATAAATTTGCATTGTTATCCTCCTTCAACAATATTCAGTTTATCTATTGTCTCGTTAACATTTTACTTTCATTTAACTTTGATCAAGGTATTCGAGGACGCCGTGGACTTGATTCAAAGTACGATCCCACACCTACCTCATATCACATCTTTGACCATTAATGTTTCTTCTTGGTTTGAGCGGCATGACTTTGGAGTGGGCGTGGCAAATCTACTCACGCGATTCACCAATCTTAGGCACCTCAGTCTACATTTGCCCTTCTTCTTCACCCTGGTGAGCACCTACTCATTGGTCTTATACAGTTCTCTTTTTCAGCTAGATGGTTCCTCTCTCCAATGTCACCCCGCTAAACCAACATATATCTGTGTGCTGCAGCACTATGACTTAAAAGCTGGATTAGGTCTTGAATGCAATCACCAAGACTACTGGACGTCACATGAAATCTCCATGGATCACCTACAGGAAGTAGAGCTTAGCGGATTGACAGGAACAGACTGCGAAGTTTGGTTCATGAAAGTTGTGCTCACAAGTGCCAAAGAACTCCGTAAAGTGGCTATAAGTTTCAACCCAAAGTGTTGGCAACATCAGGGCAAGATGGATGCATTTAAGCGTATGCTACTTGATAAAGGAATGCAGACTTCCCATCCTGACGCGTTTATGCTTCATGCGTCTCCAAGAAGAGGGACCTAACCCCCCACCCCTCCTCGCACAACCAACTTCGGCCGCTCCGGGGTTGGCGTCTAGGGCGCAGCTCAGAGCGAGCGCCTGTGTGCGTCTAGGGCGGGGCTCAAAGTGTGACCTCGTTGGAGGAGAGGAGGCGTATGTCGGCCTTGCCTTCCTCTTGGCGGCCAGCGACGAGAACTAAGGGGATGGGTGCGGGTGGGACTAGGGAGGCACGACAGTGTTGAGACTAGAGTGGTGATAGGAGAGGAGGATCTTTTGCCTAGGGTTTCAGCAGGGAAGTCCTCTTTTATACTCTGTGGGCACAATGAGGGTTGTTTGATCTTGAATCGATGGCTAGAAAATAATAGGCTAAGCATAGTAACAAATCAGTTTTGAAGTTTAGGCCTATTACGGTCTAGTGTTTATTATTTTTTGTAGTTCATTATAGTAAAGTTTATGTTCATTATTTTAAGACTATAAATGAATTCAGGTAAAAAAAAAAGTCAATAACTACAAAGCTTTAGAAATCATCGAGATCTATAACTTATGTGTGTTGACAGTGTCATGTTTCCTATGAATATGTTTGGATTTTGAATTTTAAAACTTCTAATAGAATTTTGGATAGTAGTAATTTCAAATGAAAATGTCATCAATAGCAAAGTTGTAGAAATCATCGAGTCCTACAACTTTTATTATGATATTTTTCATCTGACAAAGTGATACTAACATTGTTTTCACAAATTTTACATATCTCTCATGTGGTTTTATAAAATATAAATGGGAAATACAAATTTTGTGAACAATGTTACTATCACTTTGTGGGATTAAGAAATGTCCAAAACAAAAGTTGTAGATCTTGATGAATTCTACAAGTTTTATATTCATGACTTTTTCATCTGAAATCATTTACTACATCAAAATATTGTTTGAAGTTGCCATTTTTTATTTAAATTTTCAATTGATAAAGCAAAGTCAAAAGAAATATATGACTGAAGTTAATATATGAAGTTAATATGAGGGAGAAGGAGTTTTAACTACAGATTAAAAAGACCAAACCTTGTGTTCATGTTCTTAAGTTCATAGTATTTTCATTTGTGTTTTTTTTAAAAAAAAGCTGTCAAGATAATTATATTTACCCCGACAAATATGCAATAATCGTCAAAACAAACACCAAACTATCGAGAGAATTATAACCTTCCTTGACTACACAGGTTAATTAAAAAATTTCCTCACTGTTATTTTATTTCCCTGTGTATTTTAAAAAACCGTCAAGATAATATCAATTTACCTGTGTGTTTTCCTAAAATCGTCAAGGTATTTTCTTGGTGGTTTATTCAATAACCGTGAAGGAATTTGAAATCGTCAAACAATGCTAGGCCTTGTGTGCATACCACCTATGTTGATTAAGGACCGAGCGCTAGCCCGCTATCAAGCATTTTTTTTTTTTTAGAACTAAAAAGATAAAACCACTCCAAACCAGGGAAGAAATTTGAACGGTTTTAAGGAGAAAAAAATCACGCTATGTTAATAATTCAGGGACCTTTTCTATCATTGTGGGCTTACTTTGGACCTTATTTGGGCGTCTCAGCTCTAGATGGGCCGAAAACGAAGCCCAACAAACGTTTCGCACACGCTCCGACTCACGTGAGGCGAGAAGGAATTCCCGAGCCCAAAATTCCCAATTCCCCAAAGCCCTAGTAGACCCACGTCTCCCTCCGCCCTCCTCGCGCCCGCCATGGCCGCCTGCGGCGGCGCCGGCTGCGGGCCGCAGTGCTCCTCCTCCGCCGCAGGCGGCGGCGAGGGGGACTCTCCGGCGGAGAGCTTGGGACGCCTCTCGATCTCCGCCTCCGCCGCCGCGAAGTGCGGCAAGTGCGACGGCGGCGGCGCGGCCGTCGCGGTCGCCGGGGGCGTCGGCATGTGCGCCGACTGCTTCCGGGCGCACCTCTTCGGCAAGTTCAAGCTCGCCGTCACCAGCAACGCCATGGTGCGCCCCACCGACGCCGTCCTCCTCGCCTTCTCCGGCGGTCCAGCATCCAGGTCCCCAGTTCTCCCTATTTTCCCCCTTCATTATTGCTACGGGTAATTTGGCAAATCTGTGCACAGTAGTAAAGAATTCGAAATGAAAACGATCAATATATACGGCCAACATATGTAGCGTTGGGTTCAACCTATATTACAATTTACAGACATTTACAAAGTAATGGGTGGCAGGACAATCAGTTAGGCCGTTTTTATGTTGCTTCATTCACTTAGAGTGACTTTGTTATGATCCACTGAGTTGAAGTATTGCTGCACAAACGTAGGGTGGCTCTGCAATTCATACACGAGATGCAGTCCAAGGCGATCCAGAGCTGGGAGACGAGCAACTCCCAGGCCCTGCCGGCCTTCAGGCTCGGCGTCGCATTCGTCGACGAGAGCGTCCTTTCAGTGAGTCCAGGACACGAAATCGTCTCGGCGATCGAAGATATCAAGTCGATCGTGTCGAGTTTGTCACCGGGGGATAAGCGATTGCATGTCGCCCCTCTTGAGGACGTGATCTCGTCTGATTCAGATGACAGGGCGGCTAGGCTGAAGGAACTGGTCGGCGTGATCAATGATGAGACGGGTAGGGACGACTTTATTCGGTGCCTGCGCATGCTTTCACTGCAGAAGGTGATTCCCTTCAGTGCTTGTCTATGCTTTCACATGTTTTTATCTTTATATAGGTTGAACTTACCATTTCATTTCTGATATTTTGCTCAGATTGCACTGGAAAATGGTTACACCAAGATCATGCTGGGAACGTGTGCTTCTGGAATAGCATGCCATGTGCTATCCGCAACCGTGAAGGTATATAGCTGATCCTGTGATGTTTGATTGTTATTGAAAAGAACATCAAAGAGCGTTGCGTGCATAATGGAGTTACTAATTTTCCCAGGGGCAAGGCTATGCTTTACCAGCTGATGTCCAATATGTTGATACACGGTGGGAGATACCCGTGGTTGTTCCACTTCGTGATTGCCTGGGCCAAGAGCTTAACTTGCTCTGTGAACTTGATGGGTAAGATGAACACTCGCTTATTAGTCTAGTTGTCTGTTTGTTCTTGCAGTGGTTTTTCTTATAATGGATTCTCTGGTCAGTTTGAAGACACAGCAACTTCTCGATAGGCCTTGCAGTGGCATCAATGGCTTAATTGCATCCTTTGTTTCACGGCTAAGGGTAGGCCCTCTTGTTCTTGGCATGTCACTTTCTTACTGACTTCAAAGTTTTAGCTATTCTGTATTTGAGCTGAAGCTGTATTTGTGTTTGATGAATACTTTTATGAATGCCTTGTGGGGCAGCACAAGCCATAGTTTTGAACATTTTCTCATTTCTATTTACAGGAAGAGAACCCTTCTCGAGAGCATACCATTTTGAGAACTGCACAAAAGCTTAAGCCATTCTCTTTTAACAAGTTCTCAGCAAACGGCTACCATGATTTTCTGCCATCACGGCTTCGTCCCAAGTTTCAGAACGTTGATGCCAACGAGTCTACTTTCTCTGAGATTCTTTGCCTGATATGTGGAAGCCCGTTCAGTGAATCAGAACTGCAGAATTTGGAAAACACAAAGCACAAGGTTCAGAAGAAAATTGATCTGTATACTGCTCATTGCTGTCAAAGCTGCCATTTCCAGATTCTCCCAGCAGCTACAGATATGCATGGACATTTCTTTTCACTACTACCGAAGTTTTGGACTGAGAAAGTGGACACTGCATCTGCCAGCCATAGCTCACTAAGGTGAGGCTGATGTATCTTTCTTTATGGGCTGCCTCATTGTCTGGGAATATTCAGTGCATGTTATGAGTGATTTACTAAACATGTTGGGTGTATTTTTGTATGCTGGGCACTATTCATTTACTGGTATCATGTCCTGTTCATTCTTTCATGTGCACTGATACGATAACGTGCTTATTTCAGAGATCAGATAGCGGACTACCTGCTGGATGAAGACGATGAAAACTGACATTAATCTCCGCTTGCATGACATAATTTGTTGGAGGCACACTGTTTAATTTGTATGTAATGTCATGCTGGTTTATACTGACATGTACAAGAAATCGCATTCTAATTGGGCCTCACACAGGCATATGCCAAACTTATGAACAGCAGTGTTTCTTCTTTTTTTCTGACGAAACCAGTGTTACTACTTGCTAGTATGACACTGCTCTATTCAGCTCCTGATATTCTCAAACTCATCTGGGATCTGTATAGTGCTGAGGCAAACCATCACTTTCCAGCAAGTTTCCACTGATTTTATAAAGACAGAACAGGTTGGAGAGCTGAATGTTTCCCACTTACATGTGATTTCTTATCAATTGGTCTCATCTCCCGTGCTGTGCTAGCTATTCTGCCAGCAAACATTGTAACAAGATGAACTTATCCAGTGATTTAGAGTTTGGACAATTCAGTTTCTCTAAGTTTTGTGTGTATTGTGGTTATAAGCAGTTACACCCTTCTGTACTAGATTCGAATGATACTTTTGGCCTTCTGGGACGTACAGATAAGTGCTGCATCTTTGCCCCTTGTAGGCCTCAAGGGATGCACATCCTATTGCCAATGCAAAATGCAAAGCGTATGCACATGACACATCACATACAAATGTATAATAGCTATGCGGTTGCAGGAAATAAAATGGTAATGACACTGCAGATAAGTGGTCCCTTGCATTTTGCTTTGTGCAACTATCTTATCAACTTGCTTTTCACCACATTATCATGTAACTTATATTTCATCCCAGTGAGTACAGTAAGTCATTTTATACTATTCCTTTGGCTGTCTTTTCCCCTGCATTCTAGTGCATTGTCTCATCTAATGGCTAGTAGCTACCACGTTACAAGTGTATTGGAGCCTTTCTTGTGAAGTGCATCGCATGCGTGCTCGCATCCATGTGCACTGCTCAGTGTTGCTGAGCCCATACACTGGTCAAACATTGGGAACCTATATCATATAGGTAATTAGGTTAAAGCTTGTAAAGGTTAGACCTTTTGGTTAGCCACTTTAATCTGATTGGGTAGGCATAAAGCCTGACCAGTAATCTTAGCCAACGTGCAAGGGCTTATCCAGCTTTTCATCAATGATGGCAACACAAATGCATACAAAGCCCCCAAGGGCCTACATGGCCTTTCATTTTAGATGGTTGGAGCAGGATTTATAAAACCGACTACCCAGTTGATAGCTGATGTTGATGGATTCTGGCAGAGTTTGACGATTTTTTCAAACTTTTAAATGTTCTTTGCTGTTCAATCATCAGAGTATGAGAATAAACAATGCGGCTATCGATTAAGAGTCTGCTTGCTTTGGTTTCTAATATTTCTTTTCACCAGCTTAAAAGTCATTGTGCTCTTTTTTCCTGTTTTGAAGGATCAAAAGTAAGTTGTAGTTGCCACTCAAATTAATTTTGAACTCATGCTTTAAAATCTCTGGATCTATGCAGCATGGGTGGCTGGCAGGCACTCTGTTCTGAGCTATCCAATCAACCCATCCTTGAGGTATTGTTGTCCATGACATTGCAGTGCAGTGGTACTGCGTGTACCAGCATCAACAGCATCATCAACAATTGTTTTGTCTGGCAGCAACCAGCAAGACTGACTGGCCCCAAATAGGCCTCGAAACAAAAGGTAAACATATAGGGCTACCAGATATTGCTCCTTCTACTACTACTACCTAGATTTTCATATTGAACAGTCCATACTATATCCATCATTGGTGCTCTGGTGACTCAAAAGGCTAATCTAAGCAAATGCTACAAGTAGCATGTTCAAGTTTGGCACTTGTAGAGTTTAGGCACTGTGTGACTTAGTGTTTTTATTAGTGGACATGACCTCCATCCACACAGTGCCCACTTTAGCTTACTTCATTCTAACAAGCAAAGGCCCATTGTGTCCCCTAGTGATTGGCACAGCCCCCTGCTGTCATTGAAATATGGGGATGGGGGCAAGAAGCCAAGGGTCCCCTGTGTGAGTCTGAGACATTGACATGACCAAACCTGGGTTTTCGTTTGTTTATTTTCATCATGCTTTGATCCAAAAGCTTTGAAGCATTGGTCAAAGAAAACATTGGTGAGTGGGGAGAAAAAATCTGCAAGTGGCACAGTAGATAGCAGCATCAGTGCAGTTTTCTGAGCCCTTGTTTCATCAAAGTAGGTGTGGGTGCAGGGTGCTCACATTGAAGAGGAAGACCCTAGTTGCTGCTGTTATCTTTTCATCTTCATTAGGTTTGCCTAATACTATTAGTTTGGAAGACTGATGAGGTTCTTCTAACTTGTGAGTCAACACTTGTGGCTTGATCCTTGAATTGTTTTCTGAATATTAGGATTACTATGCATTACAATACAACATGGTGGGCTCTCTGGCTTCTCTCTATGTAGTGTGGCCTTGTGGGGGCTGGGGAGCCTGAATTCAGGGCTGGGCTATGCAGGGCACTGTAGTAAACTTGACAAGATGTGTCCCGGGTTTCTTGATTCGTGACACATACCTGCTTGCTCATTGCAATCCATAAATGCGTGTCGATGAATTCGGATTCAAATAGGCGGTGGCAGGTTTGTACCATTCATGTACAATTGTCCGTCACAGGCGACACTGTCGTGCAGGGTGCCTTGTACAACCTTTAATGCACCGTGCTGCGTGCTGGTTCCACATGCAGGACCGTCGGTCACAGTGGCTGGATCAACGCTGCAGCAGTGAACTGAAATAATCTACTGATGATTCTTCGTGGTCTCAATTGACTGACTGCAAAGCATTCAAATTGATGCATCTCTTCTGAATTGGCCATTGTTTTGCAGGGTTTGTTCGTCGGAAGAACTGGTGCTAAAGCAAACGAGCAAAGGATTCAGATTCAGGTCAGGTCTCTGAACTCCCTGATGAACCCTCATGTCATTCACCCTTCGTTTTCAGGCGCGAATTTCCGGTCGTCTTGTTGCCTGAATCGATCACCAAACGCGGGGCGGTGGTCCATGCATGGGCATGGCTCCTTGATCTCAGTGAGCTGAGCTCTGGCCAAATCTTGGCACCTTCCCTCAGCGTATTTTGTATTGGAATATATGGCTGCTATCAGATGAATCCGCATCTTGGACGACGATATATGCGTGTAGAACTGGCACAGCTCCGGCGGTAGTCCAAAACACCGGTCCTTGAATCATGCTTTTTGCTCACTGCATGCCCACCATTTTTGCATCCTCAGCTCCTGTCATGTGACCTCATATATGTACTGTACATATATTTATATATATGTTTCTATCAATCTATTTATCTATATGTGATCATATATATCTCATGCATGCCCCCACTGTTGTGGATGTAATATGACAGCGACTTCTGCAGACAGCTTGCCCTAGTTCACGAGCATGGAAATATATATACTCCTATGATGCAAATGGACATTTTGAGCACCTGATACAAGCTTTAGTTCCATGTTATTTCACCATTTTTTCTGTCAAAATGATTCAGCTCATTTTTCACAAGGTCTGAACTTTAATAGCCTGCAACTCTGTATGTAAAAGTGTTTGCTGAGAGATAATAAAGCTACTGATTTTTGTGATGGGGTTTTTGTGTGGTGTGGCAAGATGCTATAGATTAGGCTCATGATTCCTGAGCAGATACCACGCTGTGTCTGTATTATGTCTGCTCGCTTTCAGATGGCTCTTCGCTTTCTGGATTTGTGGCCGCCGTGCGGGGCCCACACGGGTTAGTGTCCAAACCGGGTGATTTGTCTCACCGCGTGTACATTTCTGCAGGAGCGTTGCAATTTTTGTATTTTTTGGATGTGTCATTAAGAATTTTTGGTACAGATGATGCTGGGAGGTAGTAGTTGGGATTGGTGTTTGTCTCAGAGACGAATCCACCCTTTTCTGTATATATACATTTATTATAGAGAGAGCCTGCAGCCTGTCTTTTGTACACACTACATTTTAGGCTCCTGGGGACAGATAACTCTTTTATCTGAATAAAAACATTTCAGGAGTAAGCATGCCTTGTCAGCTGGAGCGTGTGGATATTGTTTTTGCTTTATATTTTTCCTCTCTTTGACATGAGCATATGGACAATTAGATGCACATTGTTGCATGCTAAACCTAAAAATCTTGCTTGTACATATGAAAGCTAAAGCAGGACTTACTTAGATCCTATTTGGATCATTAGCTAGATGATAATAGTTAGCTAGTTAATAGGTCACAACTGATATTCAACTAGTTTAGTCCAACTAGTAAAACAATTGTTACTATTTGGGTATTCAGCTAACAACTAGCGACCTGTTTGGATTCAAGGAACTAATCATTATTAGCTAACTATTATTAGTCCCTTTGATAAAAAAAGGGCCTCACATTATGCCAAGAGCAGTTCTAGAAGCTATGACGGTGAGGACAATATTTTTGAGAGATTGAGATTTAAGAGAACGTGGATTGAAAAGAAGATCTGCTAGAGCTTATTCAAGAATGTAGTGAAGGGGTCTCCTTTCTTAATCTGGTGCAGTTGCTAGATTACCTTCGATTGTTTTTCAACGCATCAAATATCCCAAGGCATGCAGAGTACAAGATTGCTTATGATGACGCTGGGCGGCTGTTTTCAAGTCATACTTTTGACTTTTGAGAGAAACTCCAAAAATCATTTAAAATTCTATTTTTGAATCTTAAAAAAATAATGTAGTTTTAGCAATATCATGGTTCTGGAAACTATAAGATTTGTTACATCAAAATGTCTCAAAGCTTTCCAAAACTAGTCACACAAAAAAAAAAGCTTTCCAAAACCACGCTACTAAAATTCCAAAATAATACTCTGCATCATTGAGCACTTCTCTTCTCCCTTTTTAGAAAAATGGTGTCACAAACTAAACATTTGGCATCGATGCCCAATTAAGGCATATGGCACTTCTCTTCCCCTTTCTTAATGTGGTGAAGTTGCTAGATTACTTTCGATTATTTTTCAATGCATCAAATATTCGAAGGTATGCAGAGTACAAGATTGTTTATGATGACGCTGAGGGGCTGTTTACACATTATAGCTTTTGACTTTTGAGAGAAACTCCAAAAATCATATAGAATTGAGTTTTTGAATCTTAAAAACTAATGCAGTTTTAGCAATATCATGGTTCTAGAAACTATAAGATCTGTTACACAAAAACATCTCAAAGCTTTCCAAAACCACGATAATAAAACTTCAAAATAATACTCTGCATCACTGAGCACTTCTGTTCTTCCTTCTTGGAAAAATAGTGTCGCCAACTCAAACATTTGGCTTCGATGCCCAATTAAGCCTTATGGTTGGTTACAAATCCTATTAGGCCTTGTTTGAATACGCATGTATTGATATCAATCCAAATGTGTTGGAGTGGATTGGAATGTAATTAAACCAAGTTTCATTCCAATCCACTCCAACATATATGGATTGAAGTGGATACGCATGCATCAAATTAGGCCTTAAGCATTTTTCTTTTTTTTTTTCATGAAACATGAAGGGTTTTTACTCCCTACTAGAAATTTATTAAAATAAAGGGTAACAAAAGCGGGTACAAAGTCTCATGATTAGGCATTTTTTCCTTCTTATTTTAGAGTGTGTCGCAAACTAAAACATCTTGGTATCATGCCAAATCAAGCCATATGGTTGGTTACAGATCCTATATATCTGATATTGTAGAATGTTATTAATATCTCTATATGTCTCTCGGCTTGTTGTCCTCACTCTCGCCTCTAGGGGTGGGCATAAAACCCAATGTTAAACTTCTGAACTCGAATTAACTAGACCCCAACCTGAAATCTGGATTACAATTTCTGATAGTAACACTAGGTACCCAAAATTACATAGGAAGTGTCCAGTTATTTGTCGATAAGTTTTATGCGATCAAACCTGCAGTGATAGTTATACCACAATCCTAAAGCACACTTAAATGCATATAGATCTGATAGATTTAGTACTACAAAAATATGTTTTTTTTTTCACGATCGGGGAATAGCCGTTTTTCATTAAGATGAGTGAATTACAAGTCAGCTATGAGAGAATCCTCATAGCGCAGATTACAAACCACCAAGATAGTAGTTAGTAACCTGGAATAACAAAAAAAAAAACAGATACAAAGGGAGATCGACTGCCCTCAACACCAACCTACAACTAGGGATACAACTATGTCTGCAAAAGATCCAAAGCAGTAGCTTCCTACGCTAAAGATGAAGCCGTGGTGGTAAAGCATCCACCCGGAGAGCAAGCATCCAGAGCAATGACGACAAAGCATCCGTCAACGAACCAGACAAACACGGCGGCAAGCATCCGCCAACGAACCGAGCCACCATGGCGGCAAAGCATCCGCCAACGAACCAAGTGCACGGCGGCAAAGCATCCGCCAACGAACCCAGAGCACGGCGGCAAAGCATCCGCCAATGAACATGACGGCAAAGCATCCGCCAACGCACCAAGCGACTGCGGCGGCAAAGCATCTGCCAAGAGTCATTGCGGCAAAGCGTCCGCAGCGACATCGGCGAGGTCTTTTGCAGCAGGAAACCCTTGCAGTGGGACACATAAAGCACAGGCACAATAGGAGCTATCACCGGGAAACCGGGTGGAGGGTAGTGGGAGAAGGGCTGTAGAGCCGCTCCAACAAGGCCTTCAAGAAGAGCATTGACATCCGCGGACGCCAACCATGTTGGGAAGCAGGCGAGCAAGACTTTCGTCGCAAGCCCGATGCAGATAACGAAACTTCAGCGACGCCTCCAAGGAGGTAGATGACACACGCTGCGCCACCGCTGCCGGCCCACATCAACCGGCTGGGGTTTTCACCCTGTCGTGGACACGGGACACTCATCTGCAGCTTCCTCCCACCACCGAAGCACCGCCAAGCGCCGCCGCCCACTTGTCCCCCCGGTCGCGAACCGAAAGGGCTAGGCGGCGAGGCCCGACAAAGCACAACACAACACCATCGGCCAAGCTCGCGACGGCCCCGGGACGGCAGATCAGCAACGCAGGGCGACGGATCTGCACGCCAGGGGCACAGATCTGCCGAACCCGCCAGTCAGTTGGCCCACCCCGGATAAGGGCCGGACTGAGGCCGAGGCCGGCCAAAGGACGGGCGCCCGGAGCAGATCCGCAGAGGTGGGGGCGGATCCGGCCCGACCAGCCGGCCGGCCAGGAACGGCGCCAGACGGTGGCCTGATCCGCCCAAGCCACAGGCGCCCGGGGCAGATCCACTGGGGCAGAGTGCGGATCTGACCTGGCCGGGCCTGGATCCGGCCGGCGGAGCTCCTGAAGTGTTGAGGTGGTGGAGGCTTTGTAGGGGAGGGAGAAGAGAGGAGGGAGGGTGGTGCGACGCCACAGCTACCCTTTTCCGGGAGTGCAGCGGGCCGCCGCCACCGCATGCCAGAGGGCGTCGACGGCGGCTAGAGGAGGCTGCCGGAAGTGGGGGAGAAGGGCCGGCCAGGGGAGCCCCCCAAGTCGCTCAGGGAGAGCGCTCGGGGTAGGGAGAGCGAGTCGCTCCAATTAGCTAAACTTTGGTTCAACAAAAATATATCAATGGATAAATAGAAAAAAAATGAAAAAGTCAATTACATATGGAAGTTTTGGGTATTGATCCCACTACCTGAATTACTCATAATACCCAAAATTCATGTATGTGTGATGTATATGAGTGCATATATTTATCTGCTTGAACAAATGTTGGAGCCAGAGACTCTCTTCCTAAAATGAATTGGAATGCGATGTGATCGTTGAATTGATCATCCATGTTATAGTGTAACAATTTGTATACGCTATTAGAACTTACATTGTACGGGCATATTTGATACTAAAAAGAAAAAAATAGTAATGAAAATTAACGCACTATATATTCTCTTCAGAGTTCCAAATGCACGGTCATATAATGATTAGGCTCGGCCTTTAGAGTAAATGACCACTAAATTAAGGTGACAGGATGCACGAATACATGAATGCACCTCACAACCTGTACATCGTTCCGTAGTCCGTGTCCGTACTGGTATAGTACTCTTAGTCCAAGGTGAAAAAAAAAATTACCAAAACTGCCATAGTTTATACCATCGCAAAGCAAGGTTTTACCAAGACTGTCAATGTCCACAAATGCAGAGGGTAGCATTGGAAGTTTGGAACACACAATTGTTTTGAAAAATAAACAGAGCGGTTAAAAAGCCAGAGCCAGTTAAATAGAGGGGAGGTGGCTTCGGTTGCCATCTCACTCTGTCCTCCACTCCGGCCACTTCCACGGCCACCTCCGCCATCCGCCGCCGCCACCTCGCCGCCGACCACCACAGCATCAAATACTTCAGAGCTCGCGCCCCTCGCGCATGGTTCTTGCTTTGCTCGACGTGCACTATAACTAGCTAATCGACTATAAGCGTGGTGACTGGTGACGAGATGAGGCCGGTGCAGGCGGCGGCGGCGGCGGTGGATGACTGGTCGGAGTGCGCGTTCTCGCTGAACTGCGAGGAAGACTGCGCTGAACTCGGCGACGGCGTCGTGGACGACGGCGAGTTCTTCCCGCTGTACAATGCCGGCGACGAGGAGGAGGAGGAGTACCTGGAGCAGCTGGTGTTCAAGGAGACCAGCTTCTGCTCCTCCTCCTCCTCCGACTCGGCTGCCGACTGCGATGGCGACGGTGAAGGAGACGGAGACGAGGAGTGCCCCTCGCTTGCCTCCGAGGAGTGGTTCCGGCAAGCTCGCCTCGCCGCCGTCAAGTGGATTCTTGAAGTGAGTCCCGATTAGCCTATTAGCTCTAGCTCCCTGACGCCATCAGGTTGGCAAAGGTATCTGATTGCATCGTTTGCCCATTGCAGACCCGCGGGTGCTTCGGCTTCGGCCACCGGACGGCGTACCTCGCCATCGCCTACTTCGACAGCTTCCTCCTCCGGCGACGCGTCGATGTACGCCGCAGTTTAACAAAAAAGCGTTTTTTTTTTTTTAAACAAAGGCCTCTGCTTTTGGGGACCAACGCGCGAATGAATGAATGCCTGACGCCGAGCATTGCATTGGTGCGGTGACTGGTGCAGAGGGAGGCGATGCCGTGGGCGGCGCAGCTGCTGTCGGTGGCGTGCGTGTCCGTGGCGGCCAAGATGGAGGAGTGCCAGGTGCCGGCGCTGTCGGAGTTCCACGCCGGCGGCTACGACTTCGACTCGGCGTCCATCCGCCGGATGGAGCTGCTGGTGCTGTCCACGCTCGGCTGGCGCATGGGCGCCGTCACGCCCTTGGACTTCCTCCCCTGCTTCGCCTCCCGGGTCCACCACCCGCACGGCGGCGCCGGCGCCGGCGGCCACGTCGCTCTCAAGGCCATCGGCTTCATCTTTGCCACGGCTGAAGGTTCATACTTACACATCATGATCGAATCTTTTTTCTCTTTTCTGGCATCTAGTGATGTGTCTTGCGTGCATTGCTCTGACTGTCTGGTCTGCTCGGTGTTGGGCTGTTCATGCAGCTGGTAGCGTGCTTGATCACAGGCCGTCCACTGTGGCTGCAGCTGCAATCTTGGCTGCAACCTATGGACCTCTGCTGACCAAAGAAGCACTGGGTTCCAAGATGAGCTACCTTTCTCCATCTTGTTTTATTGAGAAGGTGAGTCACTGGCTTCAGTAGCATTTTGACCATATGAATGTGCTGTCCGGATGAACCTTGGATTAGATGAGCTTAAGTAGATGTGTTTGTTTCTCTGATCAGGAGCATGTACATGCCTGCTACAGTATGATGGTTGGGGACATGAGCAGGAGAGGTAGCAAGAGATCATTGTCATGTTCAGGCTCCAAAGAGATTGCCACTAGTACATATCATTCTGTTCTTGTTGATGATGATGATGTCACGGACACCGCTGCCGCCGCCATTGCCACGGCGGTGGCGGCGAGGAATAAGCGGATCAGGCGGCTGGAGCGGACGGGCATCCGTTGAGAAAGCTAGCACCACCGGGGACACGATTTTTAGCCAGATGTCTAGGGGGCTTGGTTTGATCTTCCCTTTCATTTTTCTTTCCTTTTTTTTTAACTTATGTGTTAGCAAAAAAGGAGAGATTTTTTAGGTTCTTTGAGCCATTGCCATGGGTTGGCATTGGCTGTTGTCAGATTGGATTGGTTTGGCTTGTGTGAGGTGGAAGAGATGAATGAACAAAGCAGAGGGCCGAGCTTTCCTATGGAGAGGAGAGCTTAGGTTAATAAGCCCAATGCGGGTGCCCAAACAGGGCACATTTCACAGTGAACTTTACTTCAAAGTTGCACTGTTTGATATACCATTGTTGATGCAGTGTTGCATTGCAAATGGTGAGATGAGCTGCTGCTGCTGCAGAGAAGATGCAAAACACTGAGAGGTTGAGGGTTTTGCCATTGTTTATAGAGAGAGCAGAGAGAGGAGAGAGAGCTATTTCCCTTTTTCACTTGTGCAAGTGGATGTGAGAGTGGTGTTTCACTCTCTGCACTTGCAAGGGTTACATTGGTTTGTAACAAACCCTGTGTACTTACTTGTGTAACCCATCTTGTTCCTGAGGAATGGAATCAGATTGCATCAAGTTGTGGCTGTGTCTGCCTGTGTATGTGACAACAACATCCCTGTAGGTTTCTTGATCAGTTTCTGGTGACTGACTGCTGCAGTTTTTCAGTGCCATTCACACTCACTGAGTTGTGGCTGGGCCATGCCAGTGCTTCTTGTTCTGCTCTTTTTTCAGGAAGGAGGATCCAATGCAACCCTTTCCCTGATCCCTGTTACATTGCAACCAGTTTAGCACATGGTTGATGAATCTCTTGGCCAAACCCCACAGTTGCACAGCACTTGCACAATCCACAGTGATATATAAAGGAAGAGATGGCCGGTGCGAAAAGAAAGGCATTGTCAACCATGATTAGTAGTAAGTACAATGTGTTCTTTTGGTCATTATTGTGCATGCTGAGCAAAGCATGCAACAACACATTACAATGTGCACTTGTGTTTGGAAAGAAGACAAGTGTTTCATATGAATGGGAGTATTAATGTACCGGATAGATACTAAGCTTAGCACTTTATGCCAATAATTGCCCAAATATTAGCAATGGTGATGTGCAACTTGCAAGTTGTTTGGAAGCTGTGGCATGTAACATTTTTGACAAATGGTATAGTTAATCCGTCCTATATAATACCAATTAATTCAAACTACCAAGTTGGCGCAAAGGAATGGACAAGTAACCATGGGTTTATTGTAATTCTTCAATTCAAAGAAGAAAACTCTTTCAAACACAAACTCCCATACGTTAGTCAAATGGAAGAACAGGGTTACCTATGTGGCAGCGTGCACATGGAGAGAAAGATGAACACACACATGCCCAGAATATTACAACTTTCATTCATGGATACAATAATGATGATATCTTTACATCCACTGCCTTTAATTTTTTTCCTCACCCTCCCCATGATAAAACCCTAAACCCTAAAGTTGGTCTTCTGGCCTCATCCACTATCTAATGCAGGTCTTACATTGCACCCTGCCTTACAGCTGGTAAAAAGAGCTTTTGCCCTGCACTCTGGCAATGAAAATGCCTGCCCAGCCCTGCCCTGCCCCATGGCAATGGAGTGGCTTTCTGAGCTGAGAGCACAGCCACCACCCACCAGTCCACCACCACCACCATCTCTGCAGTCTGCAAGCATAGCATGCTACCTGCTGGCTGCTGCAGACATGGCATTGCCAAACCTTCTCTCTTTCTCTCTCATTCATGTGCCTTCATGGCTTTGTTTTGTTTCTCCAATGTTGCTATATAAAGGAAAGGGGCTCAATTGCATTGAAGCCTGGACAGTTGGTCACAAATGCTTCAGTGCTACTCCGTATTTTCAAACAGTGTTTCCATGACATGAAGGTAGGCCAGCTGGTACTTGTGGGGATGGAGGGGATGGAGGTGGAACTTGAAAATGTTAGCCTAGATCAGTTAGATAAACAAATGCAACATGTGCTTTATTAGAATAATTCAGTTGTAGATCAAGAGTGCCCAAGTGAGATCAGAGTTTGAACATCTTGATTCTATTTTGTAGGCCTGATCAAAATACATGTACATAAGCTCTAGGTTTGGGCAGTCCAGATTCAGAAGCTTATGTACAACCATATGGATTTTGTCATTTCCCAAGTCTGAACATTTTTCCCCAGAAGACAGAAAAGCAAAGAAAAAAAAAAGAAAGAAAGAAAAGGAAATAAACTTAGGTGTCTCTGTAGGCACCCAAATAAATTTGAGGAAATGCTTCCCTTACCATAGGAGTAGGAGTAACATTGATTTTCATTCAAACCGATCTACAGTACTTATTAGGATCATGTATGATACCTCGGAGGTCGAGCTGGTCAAGATGAATGGACCACAATAATTTGCAGGTCCATCACAAAGCAGATCAAATCAAACATGTTTAGGGGATTTTCTTGGACTAATCAACTGCACAATGTTAAGATGGGCATTGGGCAACTAAAGATAACCTACAATAATGCATGTGTCAACCAATGGCAGCACATCTGGTAGCTTGTATCTAAAGTGTGGAGAGGATATAGTATGCCTGCCTGAGTTCTGAATCTGGACTGCCCAAACCTATAGCTGCATATGCATATGGTTGTTGGGTGAATAAACATGAGGATGATCCAGAAAAGGGTTAACAAGCCTGAAGAGCTTCTCAGTCACCAATGCAGTCAAAAACAGGCTTGGAGACAAAGCCTTGGTTAAAATTTTGTTGGTTCAAAGGAGTAGCACAGCTGCCACCTAGAAGTGAGTGGCCACCTCATTGGATGGCCAGCTGCCCTGGTCCTAGCAAAGCACCAATAGTTTTTGTGATCATCAGTAGTAAAACAAAACCTCAGATCATACAAGATTTTCGTCTGAACAAACATGGATCTAATTTCTGTGTGCAATGCCATGTAAATCAATACCTAGAACTGTTTGGAACACAGGTTTCATCGCGATCCGGGCAGGTCGCTTATGAAATTTATGCGCTAAAAAGGAAATCCCAGAAGTTTGAAAAAAAAAATGAATCTTAAAGTTTCTCAAACATTTCTAGTTTCCAGGTAAGTTTATGCTTGTATGGTTACAGTATGAAATGCACTAAATTTAATTCAAATGCAAAATTGAAGGGGAAATTTAAAAGTAGCGAATTGAAGGGATACAGTATGAGAGGTATGGCAGCTGGAGTTTGTACAGCTGTGCCTGTGAGTCACTGTGAACCGAAAGCCTGGAGGCAAAGATGGCCTCTGCTGGCTGCTGGTTGCGCTTGCACCAACAGCAGGGCGTGGCCCAGGCTGCTCACTCGCTGTGCACAAGCAACAGGGCGAGCACTTGGGGGATGTGGTCTAAAGGCTAGAAACAAGCCTGCACAAAGACAAAGAGGCCATCCCAAAGACGTCTTCCCATGCATTGCAGGACACAACAAGAGGGCATGAGCATGTTGCAGAGTCACACACACACACACACGATGCAAATCCTGATCTGGTCAAGGAAACACATGCTTTGTTTTCTATCGCTTGTTTTGGTTGTTTTTTGCGTGGAGGGGATCTGGCACTGCTTGTGAATGTGACGAAGCGTCGTCGTCTCCTTCCATTGGGTGGCATTGGCAATGGCAGTGGCATCTGGCATGGCGTGTATGCGGTCCCGGTTCTTGCCTTGCTATACTCTATCTGCTAAGCATCCATCGTCCATCGATCGATGCACGTAGTCTATCGCTTTCTTGTATGTAGTATTGTGTTTATTACTAGAGAGCCGTAACAGAGCTCACGAGAAGGGAACACAATTTGACCGTGCCCATCAGGCCATCACAAGTTTCTTTAACCGGAATTTGTTAGATGAGATACTATCGGTGGTACGTATTGGCAGCAATTTGTCTGCCCTTTGATAGCTTGATCCTAGATCACTTAAAACCATTGGATTCTTGCGAAATGAAACTAAGTACTAAAGAATAAACTAGCATTATGATAAGCATGAGTGCCAAATAACGAAGCGTGAAAACTGAGGGCCTATTTCGCAGAGCTCCTAGAGCAGCTTGCAGACTGAATCTAGTGTCAAACGATTATTTTTCTTATTGAGAAGTAATTTTTTGAAATAAACTAGAAAACTAGGAGCTAAAAAATATAGTTTCTCCTGATCACTCCACGCTTAGAATCGGTTTAGGCTGGAGAACCAGATAGATAACATTACTTTCAATCACCACTTATCTCAAAAGAATCATGTTCAGAAGAAGCTCTGTCATACAAGGCCTAACAAGTTCGTAGTATTATTTGGAGAAAATGGCTTCATCTGAACCAAAACCAACAGTAGGCGATTGGGCTGAGCATTGTTCCAGCATGGCAGCATCATATGGTGAGGTAGACAAGAGAATAATATTGCATTTGGATATATTAATATTGCATTTGTATATAGGTAGTATATGGTTTGAAGATGAGCGTGCGTGGCGTGTAGGGAGGAGACGTGTCTGCCGTGTTCGAAGGTGGTGAATGGTTATGGGTGTTGGGGAGCGGGCAATCGAACGATAGGGCATTATGAGGAGGCCGTGCCGTTGCCGGCTGCTCACCCGGGGCTGCAGGGCACGGCAGGGCGACCTCAGCTGAGTTGGTCTGCTCTGCTCTGGTCTGGTCAACCTCGAGATCGGGGACTGCAGCCCAGCCCTACCTCTCCTTGCCGTCCCCAAGCATGACATGAAGCATGGCTGCCACCACACCACACCACCTTCTCTCTCTGGCGGTCTGGCCTCTCTGCACACGCACCGCCCTCCTCTTCTGCGTCGGTTTCTGCGGCGCCCTGACCGACCGGTGTTCCAACTGCACAGCTGTCTCGTGTCCGTACGTGAGAACTCGGTACAGTGAAGACTCACTGCGAGCTGCTCGCCGATCGGTGTGGTCGTGCCGTCATGTTCCGTGCCGTGCCGTACTGCTGTTGCCACGGAACGGGTGCGAGGCCTGATGGGAAGCCGTGGTCGTCAGTTTTGTCTAGAGCTGCTGGAGCTAAACTATTAAAACAACTAAAACTCAGGGTCTGTATTAAGCACTCACAATCGCAGTTTGTACCCCCTCCACTTGATTCCAAAATAAAAACCTTGTGGAGTAAGTAAATTTTGACTGAAAATGTAGAAAAAATATATCAATATTTGTATCTTCAAATAAGTTTATATAATGAATTTAACTACATGCCCAATGCACCCCCAGGCCCACGCTGCTCTCCATGGGCTGCAACCTTTATCGGCCCATGAATGTATTTATATCGGAACCCGAAGTCACGCGGTCAAAAAACAAAACAAAGAAAAAGTCTACTTTTCCTCCCCAACTATTACAAAAATCTAATTTTTCTCCCTCAACTACAAAACTAGATAAACTACCTCCCTCAATTTTTTAAACCGTGCAATTTACCTCCCTAAAGTGGTTTTGAAGGCAGTTTTATTTATTTTTTTGTTTATTTCGGCTAAATCTTTTAAAAATCATAATAAATCATAGAAAAACTATAAAATATAAAATCCAATTTTGTTGGACTCCACATAAGTAGGTCTACACAGTGAATACATAACATGGTATGCTTTAGTACAAAGTTTTTATTGCAGATATACATATATGTTTTCTATAATTAAATAGAATAATTCATAATTGCATTTTCTAAGGTGTAATTATGGTAAAATTTTTACGGCGACCTAATTATTGTATGCTTGAATTATAGTAAAAATTTCATGCTCATTGGATCATTTATAACTTAGTTATAGTTTTATTTAGATTTAACGAGCATAAACCCTAAATAAATCTATTACTAAATTACGCATCACCAATGAGTATGTAAGCTTTACTATAGTCTAAACATACAATAATTAGGCTAACATAAAATTTTCACCGCAATTGGACCTTAGCAACGCATTTATGAATTATTCTAATTAATTATAGGAAAAAGTAAATCAGAATCTACAACAAAAGCTTTGTACTAAAGAATATCATATTATATATTCACTATGTAGATTTACTCATGTGGAATCTAAAAAAATTAGATTTTTCATTTTATAATTTTTCTATAATTTACTATGATTTTTTAAAGATTCAGCCAAAATAAATAAAAAAGAAAAAGACTAAACCTTCTTCAAAACCACTCCGGGAGATAAAGTGTACGGTTTAAAAGTCGAGGGAGATGATTTGCCCGATTTTGCGATTGAGAGAGGAAAAACAGACTTTCGCAATAGTTAGAGGAGGGACTTTTTCCAAAAAGCAATGCACTCGTGCTCATGATACCCCCAGAGTTTATTTATTTATTTAAATTTCCTTTCCTGAGCTGAACACCCGAGCCGAGCGCCAAATGAAATGCATTGCATGCTGCTGCCCTGCGTTTCGGCAAAAACTTATAGGAAAAACCATTCGAGTTTGGAACGAACAAGGCAATGGTAGAAAGAACCAGCTCTTCCTATGGCTTCGTCGCGCACCCGGTTTTCCTCTCGTGTATGTTGCTGTGGCAAAACCACAGCACAAACTAGAATCCTCGCTTCGCGTGCGCGAGGATCGAATCGGGTCGAGGCGGCAGATTTCTGGATCGGAACGAGAGTACGCAACGTGCTGGCGGGCAACGGCTGTGGTGTTGCTGCCGCGTCGCTGGGCCTTGCTTGGCCCGTTAGCACAGAGGTGTGTGTAGGCTTGCTGGCGGCCTGGAAGCATAGGATCGGTCCTAATAAATGGGAAAACAGAGAAGGAAGGAGAGAAACGAAGAGTTTTTTTTTCTATATAAACCAGGGTTTAAGTTTAAGCCACTTCAAATTCAACTCAAACTTGACTGTACTAAGAACACATTGACGGTGGGAACGAAATGAGCGCGGATGCCATGTTGACGGTGGATTTTTCCTACTAGTACTGTGTATCCTCTTATTTAACATGTAATAATACTGCAAAAAATCATTCTGCTCCTTTAACGGTGATGTGGACATGCAACGCAATGTTACGTTGGTCTGCCTCGGCTTTGTTGCCACGTAACGATTGTCAGAGTGTACATCTAATTCCTCACGCAACGCAACGCAATGCAATGCAACGCGATGCAGACGACGTTCCAAACAGAGGAGAAGCAATGAACGCTCATGTAAGCACGGGAAGAAAAAGGGAAGCCAGATCGGACCCACTCTTAATGATTTATTATCGCGCTTATTAGGGCCTTGTTTACATTGTGAAATTTTTTCAACTTTGTTACTGTAGCACTTTTGTTTGTATTTGACAATTGGTGTCTAATCATGGACTAACTATGCTTAAAAGATTCATCTCATAAATTATAGACAACCGTGCAATTAGTTATTTTTTTACCTAAATTTAATGCTCCGTACAAGGTCTAAAAATTGATGTGATGGGAGAGAGTGAAAAACTTCGAATTTTCGTGGGAACTAAACAAGGCCTAGCTTACTAGTGGTTCAGCAGCCAAGAAATCACGTACTCCTTTTCTCTAGGTCTGAGCTGCACACTGCTGCTATTCTAGCCATTTCCAGTGCGCTTTTCTCTTGCTGCTGTTGTTATGCCCTGTCCTCCGACTTTCTCAAGAGCCTTGAGAGTATCCGCACTCGTCTTACTCTAAATCCATCCTCTAAAAGAATATTCCATCCTAGTCATCATGATTCTCTCCTCTATATCACTTTCTCCTACACTCATCCATTCTCTATATCTCTACTCTATATCACGTCGGACCCACACATCATTTTTTTCTTTTTTCCCCTCACCGAACGGCTCCCTTAGTTCCTCCCCATTCTCTCTCTCTCTCTCTCCATCACCCGGCCGCCCCGCCACCCCCACCGCTCCTCCTCCGCTCCCCGGCGCCCCTCCCCCGCGCCGCTCCTCCTATGCTCCCGGCGACGGCGCCCTCCCTCCGCTCCTCCTATGCCCCCCCCGCCGCCGCTCCTCCTATGCTCCCCCACCCCCGCCGCCACTCCTCCTATGCTCCCCCGCGGCAGCGCCATTGCGTGGCGCGGGTGGTCGCCCTCGATGGAAGCCATGGTGACGCGGTGCTGGCCCCCTCGACGGTGGGGGAGGGGGAGGAGGAGGGAGCGGAGTGGCGCCGGCCCCGACGAAGAAGAGGGTCACCGCCATCGCGAAGGAAGAAGAGGGTCCGCGGCCGGTGGAGGGAGTAGTGCTGGAGTGGAGGGAGTAGCACACCGCCGTGCAAGCAAAGAGGAGGAGCGACGGCGAGCCGCCTGCGTTTGGTTTGCAGTACCGCTGCAGCACCGGGATCCTGTAAACGATCCTGCAGGATCGCTTTACCGGACCCGGTGCGGATGGTCTGAGATGGGATTCAAATGGAAAGCGGTTTTTTTACCTACAAGGGCACATGCCCCCTGCTACTGAACTGCCCGCCACCATAGCTAGCATAGTCTTGTCATATTATATTGAGAAGAGTAGAACGTACTAGTAGTATACAGTATGTGTTTTATACAGTAGCATACAGTATGTGTTTGCTTTCAGCAGATGTTCGCTCGCATACTGCTGGTAGCCCTGCCAGCGTTGCTGCCAGGTACGCTGGAGGCACGCTGATCGGGATGCCTACACCCTTGTCTGCAGAATCGTGAACGACTACATCTTGGCGAATTCACAGATGCCACCACGTCGTGCTGGAGGGTCGAAACGATGGTAGTGTCAATTTTTACTTTGCCAAATCAAATGCGCTCAATAATGTGGCCGATGGAATTGTTCCGCTTGGTTTATCATGGGACAAGGCCAAGCGTTCAACAGCGCTAATTTTTGCAAGCGTAGCTTGAATTCATCTAGTGAAAAATTGTGTGACACACTGAGGGACTTCACACTGCTAAATTTCCAATCTCCCAAGAAATCTCTCCCGACAACATGTTTCTTGATAGCTTGATGCTAAACTTGGAATTGAAGAACTTGCGATCATATGTGCAAAGACTCTGTTTAGTAGAGAAAGTGAAGACTTTGAGGTCATACTCGTTGTAATATATATCATCTTCCATCAAATCATTCAAATCATAATACCACGTGAGATGCCACCAATACAGGTGCTAATGGGCCTGAAAATCTGTTGTGTGATAAGTATATTCAGGCGGTGGAGATGACAGAGGCTTTCAAAGCTGTTGTGCCTCACAAACTTATTCCCACCTAACATGAGCAACATTATTTGAGAAAGAAATGGTATCCAATCTAATGTAGGAACTATTGAAAAGGAGATGACATGTTTTAATTAATTTTTTCCACAACTGTGAACTTGTTACACGTATTTCATCAAGCATAAGTGGATATATCTGGAATGGTTGTAACCGTATAACTTTCATATGGCTCTGTCGTTTCTTCCCTAATACTCCCTCCCAATTTATAAGTCGTTCAACGATTTTTAGCGGAAACTAAGGCAAGGAGGAGAATGTCACAGATGAATTCTCAATCAAAAATTAGAAATTACATCAAGGTGAAGGAAACCTCTGGTGCTTGCTTGACCCTTGTGTGCACTTAACAGCCTTCGATCGCCGTCAATGGCAAAGCGGGTCTTGGGATCTACTTTGTAGACCAGACCGCCAACACCAAACTCAAAAGTCTCTTTGCAGGTACGCAGCTGTGATTCGGTGATGATGGCTGAAGCAATGGCCTTGGCTGCTGCTTCTGATTTAGCAAGAGCCTTGGGTTTCTCCCAAGTCACATACTTCAATGATAATCAAGCTCTTATCAGCTTTCTTCAGGGTACAGATCATGCATCTCCACCTGACTGGAGAGCAAAGCCTTTCACTCAGGCTTTTATCAACAACACAGCTACCTCAAACTCCAATGTTCTCAAAATCAACAGGGCTCAAAATGAAGTGGCTCATCTAATGGCCCTGCAAGCTTTCAAAGCACCTTCTATTGGTTGTAACGAAGCTTTTTTCCATTGTTCCGACATTTCTCATGGGTCTGAATGCCTTTTCATTTCTGCTCTTAGAGCAGCATCAATCGGACATTGTATTCTAATTTCAGCCATGTGCTGCTAATATATGTTTTCATCGTTTTCTCGTCAACAAGTTGCCCCTGCTCGGCTAGTGCTTACGGCGGACGAGCGGGTGGCCACCTGACCGGAAGGGTGAGCGACCAGACGACCACCGGCGCAGGCCACAGCCGCACTGGCCGGCGAGTCGGCGTCTCGGCGTGGGCCCGCGGCCACCTTGTCGTTGGCCGTTGGCAGCATGGGCTCCTTGCCCTAGCAATCGCCAATTCGCCTCCAGGCCCACGCTGTTCTACATGGGCTGCAACCTTTATTGGCCCAGGAAATCGATTTCTTTCAGAACAGGCCGAAAGCATTGGCAGCTCGGAAAACAGAAAAGGAAGGAGAGAAACAATGAATTTATCAAAAAAAAAAAAAAAAAAACAGGGTTTAAGTTTAAGCCAATCCAAACTCAACTCAAACTTGAGACTAGACTAAGGACACATTGACGGCGGGAACGAAATGAGCGCGGATGCCACGTTGACGGTGGATTTTTCCTACTACGAACTACTACTAGCTAGGTTCTCCGTGATACATGTGGCGCGCGAGTCGTGTCGTCACTCGTCAGCCATCAGCCATGCATGTTCTTCTCTGTGCACTACCGGAATCACCATCGTTGCCGACGGCCAAATTCTTTGCCGACGGCCAAATTCTTTCCCGTCGGCAAAGAATCCTTTTTCGAAGGCCGGCCGTCGGCAAAGAACCCTTTGCCGATGGCCGGGCCGTCGGCAAAGGCCAGTCGTCGGCAAAGGGTTCTTTGCCGATGGCCCTGGCTGTCGGCAAAGGTTCTTTTTTGTTTTTTTATTCCCGGTGGCCATCTCGGTCTTATCTGCTCCCCTCTCCCGGGCCATCTCGGTCTTATCGCTCCCCTCCCCATTCCCCATCCCTCCCCACTCTCTCCTCTATCTCCTTCTCTCTCTCCATTCCCCATTCTCCTTCTCCCTGACCACTGGCTCCGCCGCCGCCTTGGCCACCGGCTCCGGCTCTGGATTTGGATTCGGTGGCGCCACCTCGGTCTCCGGCTCGGGCTCTGGCTGAGGAGGGGGAGGGGGAGGCGGGCGGCGCTGAGCTTGGTGCGACGGATGAGCGAGCTGAGGTAGCGGCTGCGGCGCTCGAGCTCCTCAGACGCCGGATCCATAGCGGATGTGGGGCGCGGCGTCGCGGACGGGGACGGCTGCGGGTCGCCTCGCCTCAGCTGCGGCAGCGGGCGAGCATGCCTGGCCCGGCTTCTTGCCGTTTTCCGCTTGCACTGTGGGGCGGTGCTTCGGCAAGAGAGAAGGAGTGGGCTGGAGAGCTCGACGCGCCGGCCCCATTCGCAAGCTCCACCGCGCCGGGCGGTCCTGCCGTGCGGAGGGCGGAGGGCGGAGTTCGGCGCGGCGGCTCCGTCCTCAACCGGCGACACAGGACGCGGGGATCCATGGCGCGCGGATCCATGCCGCGGGGACCCATGGCGCGCGGATCCAAGGCGGCCTCCTCCTTCCCCGAAGACGGCGGCGCCCTTCTTCCTCCGGCGGCGCTACGGCGTCCCCCTCCCCTTCTCCTTGGCCGGCGAAGGGCTGCCCGATCCGGTGGAGGACGGCCCCATCCGGCGAAGGGCGGGCCGATCTGGTGGTGGACCGGCGGCGCGGCCTCACCAACTTAACCGGACGACGACGACTACAGCGAGGAGGGGCCACGGCTACGGCGAGAAGCGGCTAGGGCGGCGGTGAGCTCCCGGCGGCAGCAACCTGGAGCGGCCGGTGTGGTGCCGAGTTGGAGCTGGACGGAGGCGGGATCTAGGTCGACGGCGGCCGGTGTGGTGCCGAGCCGGAGCCGGACGGTGGCGCCTTTGAGTATTTTATTTTTATTTTTTTACAAAGCCTTTGCCGACATCGACGTGGCCGTCGGCAGCTTTGCCGACGGCCGACGTGGCCGTCGGCAAAGCTTTGCCGACGGCCTGACACGTGGCCGTCGGCAAAGTCCCCTTTGCTGAGCAAATCTTTGCCGACGGCCACGTCAGATTGCCGTCGGCAACGATGGCGATTCCGGTAGTGGTGCATCCTCTTATTTAACATGTAATACTTTTAAAGAAATCAATTTGGCTCCTTTAATTAATTCTAGGTACGGTGATGTGGACATGCAACGCAAATGTTACGTTACGTTGGCCTGAATGCCGTGCTCATGCACGTTCGAGGTAAAAACAAGTTGATCTGCCTCTTTTTTTATTTTTTTTGCGGTGTGCTGTCCGTACGAGTGTACGCCTAATTCCTCACGCAACTCACTGCAATGCAAACGCAATGCGCAGACGTTCCAACAGAGGAATCACGCAATAAACGCTCATGTATGCAGAGAAACTGAGAAAAAGAGAATGCAAAGTCGATCGGACCTGCGCTGCACTCTGCCGCCGCTGTTCTGCCCTTTCCTAGTGCACTTTTGTCCCTTGCTGCTGTTGTTTTGCCCTGCTACCGTGCACCATCAGCGTTCAATCCATGCATGTGCCGGTGGTGACTATCCCGCAACACCTGGTCGTCAGGTTTGACGATGATGCATGAGTGATAGCTAATGCAGTCGTCGTCGCTCTAGCTTAACTGGCCGGTCCTAATTAACCACCAGACACCGGTGCTCTGCTTTGCTCGTCATCATCGACGCACTACCATAGTTAGTGGGGCTAAGCTGTGAATACATAAACCCACTCTTCACTACCGGATCCACAGCTTTTGCCGATGGCTTGAAGCCATCGGCAAACCCATGTATGCCATCGGAAAATAGATTGCCGATGGCAAAGCGACTTGGCCATCGGCAATCTCCCATCGGCAATATTTCCATCGGAAAACATTTTTTTGTCGATGGGAAAAGTATAAGCCATCGGCAAACTTTTCCGATGGCCGTGGCCCCCATCGGCAATCCCCTCGCCACGTCGCCGCCCCGCCGTCAGCCGACGGCGGGTTTGCCGATGGCGACGCCACGCGGTCATCGGCAAACAATGAAGTTTTCCGATGGCCACGGCCGTCGGCTTATTTTTTTTGTTTTAAGAAAATCATTTCCCGATTTTTTTTGCCGATGGCCTATGGTCAATTTGCCGATGGCTTCGGCCATCGGCAAACCTGGTGTTCGCTAGGCCAAATTCCCCTGGCCATCGGCAAACCTGGGGAAAATTTTTTTCCCCTTTTTTCCCTGTTTTCTTCCATTCCCAGCACATTTAATCACGAGCATGATATCAGAAGCAATATATACAACATTCATCACATATATTCGCAATAATACGCCATTTCAAACATAATATAGCATCAAATCTATGTCCATGCATACAACTCCATATCACAAGTCCAAATGCATCCATACAAGTCCTACATCGGTCAAACATGTCCGACGTGGCACAACAAGGTCCAAAATAAGGAATAGAAGCTACCTAGCTCGTGGCGCCGTCCCCTTGGGTCCCCGAGCCCCCAGAAGCATCCTCCCACGCAGGCCAACTCCCCTGCGGCTGCGGTTGGTGCTGCTGCTGCCACGAGTACTGCCAGTGGCCGAGCTGCTGAGGGAACTGAGACGGCCCGGGCTGCCCCTGCGGCGGCCACGAGTACCCCGGCTGCGTGGGGAACTGAGACGGCCCGGGCTGCCCTCGCGGCGGCCACGAGTACCCTCGCGTCGGTGGAGGTGTCGGGACGAACGGCGCGTGAGGAGGCTCGGGAAAGGACCCCAACCGGGCCGTGGAGCGGGACCCCGTGGAGAAGCACCCGGCCGGGAGGGCTAGCACGGAGTTGGGTTCGAACCCTCCGACCGTAAATCCGCACAAAGACCAAGTGATGGAATTAGTACCTACGGACCGGCATCACAAGCTAAAGCGATAGGCAATGTAGGGACTCACCGAATGAGGTGCAAGAAAAGGCGGCAAAGTGGAGGTGCGGTGGTGGAGCAAAGAAAGCGGCCGGAGGCTCACTCATTCCCATGGCACGCATGTGCCGGGACATCTGCGACCACGCCGTCGGGTAGTGCGGCGCAACCGAGGCCGCGTGCTCCCGATAGGCAAGCGCCATCTCGCTCTCGGTTGGCTAGCACCTCCGGACCGTGGCCTGCAATATTACACGAGCATGGTGGATTGTATTTGAAGGCAAGGTACATTATTTGTGAAACGGTCGAACAACGAATGAAACTCCACTTACCCGAAGACCCGCGATCTGCGCGCCGCTCGGCGCGAGGCGCTACGGGGACCCGCGGTGCGCCCCCACGCCTGGTCTTCCTTGCGGATCTCGGTCGGCCGTCGGGACAGAGGACGGGTCAATGGCGCTGTGGGCCATATAGAACCGGCCGTGCCGCTTCCCTCCTCCCAACCTCATCACGAGCTTAGGGTCTATGGGCTCGGCGGTGACGTCGTAGGTGTCGCCATGGGCCTCTCGAGCCGCGGCGGCGTACTTGGTGAGCTTGTCGTACACGACCGGGCTGGTGTACTTCTCGGGCCGTCCGAAGAGCCGTACGTGGTGGAGGGCGCTTTCGTTGGGCCCTTGTGAGCAAGGGCCCACCCCATGTACTCGTTGATGGGCTGCCCGGGGTGGTGCTCCTCTCGCGAGGAAAACAGAAAACATGGTTACAAGTAGAGATATATGAAATCCGGCGCTATAAGAAATGGTTGAATACAAGCATACCCATGTTTCCATGAACTCGCCGAGGTTCCGGCTCCCCGGTGGTGTGAGACCCCGGACCTCGCCATCTCTTCCAAGCGCTTCGCCCGACGTGCTCGTGCTCCACGTACGCCGCCGGCGTTTGCCACCCTCGACAATCGTACGCCGAGTCGGCGTACTTGTTGCACCAGCCCGGAGGTGTCTCGCATGACATTCAAGTATTAGATCTTCTAGATAATGAGTTGAATGTGTCACATAAGGAATCACGGCGGATGTTTTCCTACTTATTTACCCGCATGTACGCTCCTCGGTGAGGTCGGTCTCCGGCTCACATATCATCTCCCCGGGCTCGGGTCTTATCCACCTTCACCCCCGAAGTTGGCGTAGTAGGAGATGACGGCCTAGGTGTGCGCCTCGTAGAACATGTCCTTGATCCGCAGCTCGCACACCTTGTCCTGATGCCGGTCCGCCACATCGGGGTCCTGCCCCTCCGCCAACCTATAGTACAACTGCACACAGGCATCAAACATCATTCCATTGTTTGAGAAAAGTCCAACAAATGCGTAGTATTGAGATATGTGTTGCGATTGAAAGACTCACCCAGAACTGCTTCTTGATCTTCTCAGCGAGGACTTCCCCATGTGCGTCCTTGATTAGGAAGTAGTATGGCCATTTGTCGGGCACGATCGTCCTCCCCTCGATGGTGACCAAGCCGGAAGTTTGCCTTAATCACTCGCCCCGGATGCTAGTGACATGGGCGAGGACTTCCCGGCCGACACCTTTCTCCGGCCACTGCACAAGCACAACAATTGTTAGTATGCGGTTTTAATTCGAAAATGAAATAAGAACAAGTATAGAAATCAACAATAGATACTTACGTCCCGAGATCACGATCCGCGGGCGGTCCTCGTGGCGCGGCAAGTGCTCGGGAGCCTAGCGGGCCCACGCCGGAAGGGCTTCTTCGCGGTGCTCGTGGAAGCCGAGGTGCCTGCAGCCTCCTTCTCCTCTTCGTCGCCGTCGCCACCGCCGCCGCCGCCGTCCTCCTCATCATCGTCTTCGCCACCGCCACCCCCACCGCCGTCCTCCTCGTCGTCGTCGTCGTCGTCACCACCGCCGCCGGCACAAACAGCCTCGTCCTCAAATGCCTCATCCCAGTCCTCCGCCGACTCCCACCCTCGCGGTCGACGGCTCCACCTCAAGCTCCTCGTCGTCCTCCTCCTCGTGGTTGCCGGCCTCCACGTGCTCCTCGTGGTGGCCGGCCTCCACGTGGTCCCGCTCGGGGCCCGAGGTGCATGTACTTGGACTCGACGTTCGGCGCGACCGCCCTCCCCCGGCATTTTGTCGAGTGCCCGCAATGACAAAGATTAAAACAATTAGTATTAGTAGATTGCAAGTACTTGTAAAGAAAACATAAATGTAAGGTAATATAAATAACAGTATCAATATTACATGGATTAGAAACTATCTCCACAAACGGCAATATTGCTGGCGAGCGCTCATCCTCGTCATCAGTACTGTCATCATCACTATCAATATTGTCGAGCTCTCTTAAGTCCTCATCATTAGGCGCCACATGTTCCCCAATTTCTACATCGCGTCGCGTCTGCCAGGCATCTAGGATTCTTAAGTCCTCAGCATTGTGCACCTCATCACCCTCATCCTCATCGATGTCGTTGTTTACTTCCATACTCATCAACGAATCAATGTCTATCTCCAACTTACCTTCTAGCCCCTCAGGTTGATAGAACTCATCCGCCCTTGGGTCAAAGTTGTAATCATCATCGTTCGGGACCGCCGCTTTACCACGTGGCGATACGAACCGCACAAGGCTCCAACCCGCAAGGCGCTTGTCATTCGGGTTTGCCCATGGGAGGTAATAAACTTGCTTGGCGTCTCGGTTAGCCACAATATAGACATCGTCTCCTCCATATTTGGAATCTGTCGGATTTCAACTTGCCCAATCTTAAGGTCCTTTTTTGTGACCCGGGATCGAACCAATGGCATTTGAACATCACGGGTTTACAACCTAGGAACTTGCCAAAGTCAAGCTCCAATATCTCGTTCGCTATGCCGTAATAGTCCTTTCCATCCGTGCCGGGAGTCCGAACTCCGGTGCACGTGGTTTTTAGATTGCCCCGTTTCTCTTCGTAGCTTCTTGTGCGAAACCGATAGCCATTCACGTCATAAACGTCGAATGACTTGACATGTCGATCGAAGGTTTGGCCCACACATCTCAATGCAGGGCTCATTTCCGTATCACAATTAGCGCACGGTTAGGACAGTGGATAGTTAAGTTAATCGCTCATAGGAGCAAAGTGGAATCGAGGTTAGGTAGATAGTTACCTTTTTGCTGAACCAATTGACAAAATCGGGCGTATTATGTCTGAGAAGATGGTCTTTCTCATCCTCGGTAGGAGCCCTACTGCAGCTCCAGTGTTCATTAATAAAGTCCCTGGAGAAACAATAGACAAGAGGGGTCGGATCAATAAGTGGAGGATAGTGGCGACTTATGGAACAAGCTCATCGAGAACTTACTCTTGATAATCAATCGTTTCCTCAAGGTTCAACAACAAGTACATCATGATAGTGTGCCACTCATCATGCCACAAGTAACGAGGGGTCCCTGCTCCTGCTCTTCCGAGATCCCCTCTGAAAAGGCTGAGAGTGCATGAATTCTCATCGATGTTGTAACGAGGGATTGGATCTCGTGGTCTCGTAAGTTTCTCGGTATAGTACGCCTGTGTGCATGTGGACAGCTCCTCCGAATGAATGCCTCCGCCACGAAGCCTCAATTTTGGCTTTATTTTTACACTTTTTCCGAAGAAGCTTTAGACACCTCTCGATTGGATAGCACCAACGGTGCCGCACGGCCCCCAACCGTGCCTCCCTTGGTAGGTGCAAAATCATATGCTGCATGGACGGGGAAGAAGCCCGGTGGAAATATCATCTCCAACTTGCAGAGCAACTTAGGTGCAGCCTCCTCCAGTTCAAGACAAACGTCCCGAGACAACTCCTTGGAACAAAGCGGCGGAAGAAAAGCTCAACTCGCCGGGGACGTGCCACACCGGCTCGGGTAGGTATCCCCGGTCATCGCGGGAAGGAGCCGCTCAATCCAGATGTGGAAGTCATGACTCTTCATCCCTAAGACTTTGCCAGTCAGCAAGTTCACTCCCCGGCTCAGATTCGCCGCATACCCATCAGGGAACCTTAGCTTCGACAACCACTCCAGTGCTTCCCTCCTATGCAGCCTTTTTCGGATGTAATCAGCTGGGCCCTTCTTCCATCTCTTGCCTGGCGCAGGGGTCTTCATCACTAGATTTGGTCTATTGCAAATCGTTTCAATGTCTAGTCTAGCCTTAACATTGTCCTTTGACTTCTTGCCAATGTCCAGGAGTGTTGCCCAAAGTGCCTCGGCGATATTCTTTTCTGTGTGCATTACATCGATGTTGTGTGGAAGAAGAAGGTGCTTGTAGTAGGGGAGCCTAGTCAAGCCCGATATATGAGTCCACATGTGGTCGGTACCATATCCTTTGAAACCACCATTGTCATCAATTTCGAGAGCCTCTATCTGTGCAAGGATGTCAGCTGGGCTCTTTTCCTTAGGGATGGGGCCGGTGACTTGAACACCTTTCATGAAGTGCTTTTATCAAGTCTCAGTGGATCGTCCTCCTTTAGGAATTGACGATGTTTGTCGAAAGAAGAATACTTGCCACCCTTGGCCAGCCAGGTGAACATCACATCTGCCTTGCATGTTGGGCAAGGGAACTTCCCGTGAACACACCACGTTTGAACAAGCCATATGCCGGGAAGTCATGCATTGAGTACTTGGTACCACACATGCATCGTGAAGTTCGTCTTCGTAGCTCGGTCATGCGTCGCCAGTACCCTCATCCCAAGCTTTTTGCAATTCATCCCACACCTGGCTGCATGAACACACCCATTTTGTTGCCGGGTGTCCGGGTATTATCGGCGTCAAGAACACGTTCTGGGGTCGAACATGACGCCGGGGGAAGATTGAGGGGATCACAAACACGGGCCAACAAGTGTACGGGGCCGCCATCATTCCAAACGGGTTGAACCCATCTGTTGCCAGCGCTACGCGTACATTTCGAGCCTCCTCGGCCATGCGAGGATTCATGGCATCGAAGTGCTTCCATGCATCACCATCCGCCGGGTGCTACATCTTGTCACTGTATCTTTTGCCATTCTTGTGCCAAGTCATTTGTTTCGCGGACTCCTCTGTCATGTACTGCCGTTGCAGCCTCGGTAGTACTAGAAGGTGTCGTATGACCATCTCGGGGATCTTAGGCTGTTTCTTAGTGCCATCACTTTGCCTTCTACCTCCACGTACCTAGAGGCTTTGCACTCCGGACGGTGTGTTGCTTTGCCTCGTGGTCTCCCGGAATAGGACACACCCATTCTTACAAGCTTGGATCGGGCGATAAGGCATCTTGAGTGCACGAAGGAGCTTACGTGACTCGGTCGTGTTTTTCGGCGGGCGGTGCTCCTCCGAGAAGCAGCCCGCCAACGGTTGCCAACACGAGATCAAAACCTTCCCGGCCCGATGCCCCGGTGATGAATTCAACCCAATTAGGCGTGAAATGGCATCCAGTTTAGAAATGCGGGTCTTCTCGTGAAGGGGCTCCTTTGCCGCCTCCATCATGTCGTAGTACGCCTTTGCGGTCGCCTCGGATCTTCTTCCACCACCTCCAATCCTTGAACGGCTTCAACGTCTTCAAGCAAGTCCGCCATTCCGGCATCTTGATCAAACCCCTCGAGGTCCGGTCTCACCACCGCCTCCGTAACCCGTTGGGGTTCCCCATGGAGGATCCAGCGGGTATAGTTTGGAACATACCCGTTCGCCCAAATATCATTCCTCATCCGCCGTTGCTCTTTCCTTGTCGGTTCTTACACTTGCTACGGGGACAAAACACCCGAATCGCCCCTTTAGAAATTTGGGCCAAATGCCTTCTCGGGAAGTCCTCGGTCCCCTTAACCCATTCATTGGTCTTATCTTTAAATCCCGTGTACATCCACTCACGGTCAGCCATCCTCTGTCATGCGCCAACGTAAGCGAGTAATAAGACCAACATACGCATCTACAAGGCATTCCTACCATCTACTAGGTGAAGGATAGGTCCTAATCCCACCGAGGATGCGTAGATGAGGTTAGCTTCCATGCTCGCTCCCATCCGAGACGGAATTTCGGCGGCACCTCCCCGTTGTTCTCCCCGATACACGTCCCAAATGGGAGAGTGTGTATCCGGAGAACAACGGGGAGGGACCGAGCGAAACTCCGACTCGGACGGGGGCGGAACATGGAAGCTAACCCATCTACGCATCCTCGGGCGTCCAAAAAACGTGGACAATCCGAAAGAGAAACCGTCACGAGATATGCAGCGATCCGCATACCAACGACCGCGAATCCCTTTCGGACGGAGACGCCTAACTCGGTTATGTGACCTAGCTAAGACCATGATACGGATAGAGGGGTTATACCTAGGGGGCCGGAGAAGTCGAGGCGAACCGCAACGCCAACGAAGAAGAACGGTGTCCTCCAACTCACCTCCCACGGGCCGATTCGCAAAACAAGAAAAAAATAAGACTATAAGTTAAAAATTTCGGCGGTAACCTCCCCGCATGGGGAGGTTTCAAAAAACGCAAAAAGAACGGCACGAAGGCCGACATCCACAAACAACGGCACGAAGGCCGACAATCACAATGGCACGAAGGCCGATGACCATAATGGCACGAAGGCCGATGACTAGAGCGGCACGAAGGCCGTAAATGAAGAATGGTGATATACCTAGTCACGACATGTGCTTCGATGGGATGCCACGCGGAGAAGACGGTCGGCAAACCTCCTTCTTTCTTCTCCTTCCTCCTCCTCCTTCCTCCTCCTTCTCCTTCCTCCTCCTCCTTCCTCCTCCTTCTCCTTCTTCTTCTTCTTCCTGCTTCCTCCTCTTCTCCTTCCTCCTCTTCTCCTTCCTCCTCCTTCCTCTTCTCCTTCCTCCGCTTTCTTCCTCCTTCCTCCTCTTCTCCTTCCTCCTCCCTCCTCTTCTCCTTCCCCCTCTTTCTTCCTCCTCCCTCCTCTTCTCCTTCCCTCTCTTTCTTCCTCCTCCCTCATTTCTCCTTCCCTCTCTAGAGGGACGGCGGGGCGGCGGGGCGCGCGGCAGCGGAGGGGCCGCGGCGGCGCGCCCGGAGGCGGCGGGTCACTGGCGGGGCCACGGCGGGGCCGTGGCGGCGGTGGGCTGCGGCGGGAGGGACGCGCGCGGGCGCGGCGGCGGCGCCTCGGGGGGAGCGGCGCCGCGAACTTGGCGGCGGCGAGAGCGGGGAGGCGGCGCGGAGCGGGGAGTGACGGCGGCGGAGCGGGGAGTGGGGGCGGCGCCGGGAGTAGCTCGGGCGGCGGGGAATGGCGGCGCGGCGGCGGGCGGGCTTTCTCCTTTGCGCGCGGCGGGCGGGAATGGATAGGGTTTGGGGTCGCGGGATGGGGGCCGGCTGTTTTTTTTTTTTTTTTGAAACTATGTTTGCCGATGGCCACTGCCATCGGCAAAAGGCACCACGTGGCAGCTGGGCAGCGCCCAGGCCCACCTTGTTTGCCGATGGCCGGCCATCGGCAAACAGAAATTGCCGATGGCTTCCCAAGGCCATCGGCAAACAATCCTTTTTTTTTGTTTTTTCCTTCCCATTTTTTTATGGTGTCTTCCTACCTCACATACAACTGTTGACACTAGATACGCACACGAAAGAATCAAAGAGAAATAATCCACAAGCGCACGGATATCGGTGAGCACTTCACCCGGGAGATAAGTCCTAAGTATCGTATTTGTTTTTATCCGCTAAGAGAAAACGTGCAATAGACTAACCCGATCTTTACTACTACCCCTGGGCTGCTAGTCAAGTGAGAATTAAGCGATATAGAGAGAACTCCTTCGTCAGTCTTCTTCCAACCTATGGCAAGCTTTGAAACTACTGTTCTAAGGGGGTACCTGAGGAATAGACACCACATAGGATGCTAAACCGGGCACAAAGGACCTACCTTACCTACCAACGGGAAGTGGATTACAAAGGTAATAAAGGGATTGTCACTTCCCTCACTAGTACCACGGTTCCGGCCGGATAGGGAGCATCTACAAGTGAACCTAGCCTAAGTACCACGCTTATGCTAAAGAACGATTACTCTATTCCCAACGCGAGTTTAATAAAGTAAACTTGTAAACCAAAGAATAATAATAACAACGAACTTACTAGTATTAGAAGTTGAATTGCCGAATGATTCTCGAAACCAAGCCTCGGGTTAGGAGACTTGATCCCGCGGGTACACTGGAGAGGAGACACCGACAGCCGAGCTTCCTCCAAATCTACCTCCACTCTATACTCTCTCAATCTCTCTTGATACTAATACCCTATAGAGATAGATCCATTCGTGGGACCCTTCTCTAGCTAATTCTCTCTAGAAAATATGCATTAGGGCTTCTGAACTCGAGGTTCTCTCTCTTCTGAATCAGAGAATGAATTAGGGTTTTACCCAGGGGCCAGGGGCTCTGCTTATATAGCCCCTAGATTAACCACAGCCCTCGGATCAAACCGACCTAAATGGACGATAATTATTGATCTTCAAAGTCGGTGGAGGCGGGATCCGCGAGACTCCACTGATTGGTGGAGCTGGGAGTCGGCCGACTCCCTTCCCCGGGGTCGGCCGACCGGCCACGGTGCGAGGTGGGCCCTAGGCTTCAGGTGTTGCCTTCTGGAATCTTCTAGATTATACTTTTTCACCCGTTCGGTCTTTCTCTCTATGTAAACCCGACATGTGGGCCATCTTGGTTGATTTTCAGCTGTCACCCTACAGAAATAGATATTCACCAAAACTCGTGGAATTCTATCAGTGGTAACCCTATATCTATCAAATATTTATGAATAGGTCCATTTGCATGCTAAGTTGACGGTTAATTTTATGAGTTAACGACCGTCAACAAACTCCCCCACACTTGTCTTTTACTCATCTCGAGGAAAAGGATGGATTAGTTTAAGCATAGCCTCAAACCAAGACATCAACATTAGATTGTCCCCGATCATACCATCTTGCGGGATTCAAAAGTGTCTACCATTGAACTTTGGGAGTTGAAAGATGGAACAATAGCGAAGTAGAGATCCGTCTTCTATCAATCCTGTCACTCGGAGTTTTTATAACATTTTTTGCAAAGAAAACTTAGCTTACCCTTCTCCATCATGTAGCACACTCGAATCACTCATTATATATGGTATTTGTGGATCTCACCGTTGAGTATAGAGCACTCAAATCTCTCAATGTATGTAGTATTTATGGAACTCACTTGAGGCATGTGAAAGGGAATGCCTCCTATTCTACTAAGGCTTATGTGGAGTTTTAGGTATTTCAAGGAATAGCATTTTTACCTGTGCATATTGATTAGTCAAAAACGGGAACCAAGGAGAGGGGACCTTACTCTAGATCAAGTGTGTGCAAGTGTGTGGAATATTTGGTGGCTAAATTGATGATAATAATGCTCCTTCCCTTCTTGCACACTCTTCTCTTGAACTTTGCTTTGCTGATCTTCTCTTGAATTGATCTTCTTCTGAATAGCTCTTTGAGCTTCTTTGAACTTTCCTTCTTCTGAGATTGGGATACTTTAGAGCTCATGGGCTATCTCTTTTCTCTTCTTTTTTTTTAATAATATTTTTGCATAGCCCATGTCTCAATCTTGGACACAACAACTTTCTTGGACATGATGATGACGATAATGATCTCTTTTCAACAACTGGATGATGATAACAATCCTTGGAGCATATAAAAACCCTAGAAAGTGTATGTATCCTTCTCCCAGTGTAGGAGATGAATGAATTGGCGGAAAGCATGTTTTTGCGTACTCCCAGTGTAGGAGCAGCAGATATATATGTGGGTGTAAGTGCACTTGATCATATGAGTAAGAGACCCTTCTCTAAGGCTCTAATACCGCCAAGACTATTCTCAACACAAATAAAAGCTTATGTCTGATCTTATAGAATTTTGTCGACGAGGCTCTATAGGAATTTATAACCACGAGGAGAAGTATAGCTAACATTTTAAGATTTTTCAAAAAGAAATTCTCCAAGCAACTAGACGTCAAGAAATCAGGTTCTCATGGTCCATGCTATATCACTGTCCTCAACAACTTAAGTAAAATGGGGTCCCTACAAAATGCGTTCCCAACAGCAACAGGGATTCCCAGGAATTATCATGGTGTGAGTCTATCTTGGGGTCATGATTAAAATAATCTACCTTCTCAGTATATATAGCAAGTGATTTAATTCAAAGTGTTCCCCAAATGAATCGGAAAAACATGATTAGTATAAATTTTGGAACGTAGGGAAGCAAACCCGATTGTGGACAAAAACCGGAGCCAAATGGGCCCGGCTCATGGGCGGCGACCCCGGATATGGGTCGGCCGACTACGCGATGGCCTCGGGGTCCGCTTCGTCGTGCGTGATCTTCACATTGTATATTCTCAAATATTTTTTACCGATTCGATATCCGTTAGTTTCGTCGTCGGTTGCCTCCCCCACACTAGATTCTGTTATCTTCATTCACAACAAGGTGGAGACAAAAGAGGCAACACATATGCAATAATAAATATAACTAAAAACTTTATTTCATCTTCATTAAGGCCTGGATTACATGTATTGAAAGGAACTAAGATTGAAACTTTAACTAAGCACTCTTGCAAACTAAAACTTTTAATCTAAGCACACTAGGCCTTTCTGATGCTAAGATAAATCTCATCTAATTAACTCACTTCTCTAGAGCGTCTAACCTCTTTTCTAGCTTATCCGTCCTCTTCTCTTGTGCACGGAGTCTATCTATGAGAGTGACTATGCTCTGCTTTCTGGACATGTTGGGCGTTCGCAGAGATGCAATAACGCCGCTGAGTTTCTAACTCCTTCTCTAAGTCTACGCAACGGTCTTGCGACGTTTCCTTGGAGCTTCGAGGCGGCGAGAGCTGCTTTCGGGGCTTCCTTCGGAGGGACGAACTTCACCTTGCTCGGGTGAGCACGGACTCCCTCGAAATACGAGCGCTCTCCGAGTGCTATACTTAGCAGACGATCTCCCCTTGCTTGTTGGTCTTCACTCCCATAAGCATCTCATTGTGCTTAGGAGGAGGATCTTGGTGCCTTCGGGAGCTTCACAATAGGACCCTTTGGTGGAGGTCCTTCTAGGAGCAACGGCTTGGGTGCGGCGATGAATGGTTGGGCATAGTAGCTATGGGCGTAAGCTTGAGGTTTTGGAGGAATAGAGGCTAGGGGTTTAGGCTTAGCAAGAACGATGGCCTTGCTCTCAGGCTCCTCTCTTGGGATGGTGTTGAGATCAATCCCGAAGCGGATCAATCTCCTATCTAAATTCTCTGGCTCTTGCTTCGCCATTGCTGCGTAGTAAGCTTGATGCTAGGAGGAGGAGGATTTAGATGGAATGAGGTTGGCTTGAGGCTGGGCTTCTTTATATAGGGGGGATGGAGAGGCATCTAAAGGGCATCTAAAGGGAATCTCTGAAGGAATAACGCGTCAACGTGATCTCAAAAACCCTAATCGGCAAAAATTCCCGAAGGAAGAGTATGGAAGGATCACGAATGCAAAATCTGGAGGCAAATGGGGGAGTCCATGAGTCGGCCGACTCCCCCTTTGGGTCGGCCGACTACGCGGGTGGACCCCCGCCGGGGTTTTTTCGCAACCTATTTAGCGTATTTTTGTCATTCGGAAAAATACCCGGACCCCGAAAAAACGAAAAGTAAAGAGGTCGGGCCCAACTACCTAATTGAGAAAGAAGTTTAATTCATCTATTTCACCAATTTCCTCAATGGGCTCTAAAAATATTTTAAGGCATTGACCATTTACCTTGAATATCGTACCTTCGTTGTTGCGAAGCGTAACGGCTCCATGCGATGATGAGCTTACTACTTCGAACGGTCCTTCCCATTTGCTTCGAAGCTTTCCTTGCCCGAAGAGTTTGACCCTGGAATTAAAAAGTAGTACCTTGTCTCTAGGTGTGAACTCCTTGATCTTGATTCTCTTGTCGTGCCATCTTTTCACTCTTTCTTTGTATATCTTGGCATTGTGATAGGCCTTCTCTCTCCATTCTTCTAATTCAGATATTTGCATCCTCCTCTTCTCTCCCGCTTCTAGGTCCATATTCCATTTCTTGATGGCCCAGTGAGCTTTGAATTCCAGCTCCACTCGGTAAGTGGCAAGTCTTTCCATAGACTAGTTGATATGGTGACATCCCAATAGGTGTCTTGTATCCGTTCGATATGCCCATAGTGCATCGGGAAGTTTGTCCTTCCATGCAGTTCCCATTTCATTCACTGTCTTCTGAAGAATATTCTTGATCTGCTTATTTGATGTCTCTGCTTGGCCACTTGTCTGAGGGTGATATGGAGTAGCAACATTATGGCGTACTCCATGTTTAAATAAGTATTGCTCAAAGCGTTTGTCGACGAAATGTGATCCTCCATCACTTATGACTATCCTTGGGACTCCAAATCTTGGGAATATTATTTCTTCGAACATCTTCTTAGAGCTTGAGCTATCTGCCTTTTTGCATGGCGAGCTTCGACCCATTTGGACACATAGTCCCGCTACGAGGATGTATTCGCATTTCTTCGATGGTGGAAATGGTCCCATGAAATCAACTCCCCAAACATCAAAGAGCTCGATCGAAGGTTGTTGATAAGTGGCATGGCATCTCTTGAGTTAATGTTGCCATGTCTTTGACAAGGACCGCATCTCCGAATGAAATCTTTTGTGTCTTCATACATTGTTGGCCGAGAAAAATCCACATTGCCAAATCTTCGCATGTGTACGGAACACCCCATAATGGCCTCCATATGGTGATGAGTGGCATCTTTCGATGATTTTGATTCCTTCTTCAGTTGGCACACATCTTTGACGGTCCATCGAGCACACTCGGAAAAGGTAGGGTTCATCCCAAATGTGAGTACGACTCTCCTAGATAAGTTTCCTTTTGTTGCCTCCTGGTGGTACGTAACTTTTTGTAACCATAAAATTAACAATATCGCATACCGGGGGTCGGATCGTTGATTCCGTAGAGCATGTCGTCCGGAGTGCGTCGTCGATGGGTAGTTCCTGTGGTTTCTCAACGCATTCTAGACAAGTGATCGGCAACGAGTTTTCTACTCCTTTTTTATCTTTTATTTCTAGATCAAATTCTTGGAGTAATAAAATCCATCTTATCAAACGAGGTTTAGCATCTTTCTTAGTGAGCAAATATTTTAAAGCGGCATAATCGGTGTAAACAATCACTTTGGCACCCACTAAGTAGGATCTAAACTTATCAATAGCAAAGACAACGGCTAGGAGTTCTTTTTCGGTGGTAGCATAATTAAGGCGAGGTCCAGTCAAAGTTTTGCTAGCGTAAGCTATTGCATGATGCTTCTTATCCTTAGTTTGTCCTAACACTGCTCCTACAGCGTAGTCACTTGCATCACACATAATTTCAAAAGATAAAGTCCAATCAGGGGGTTGGATGATTGGAGCAGAAATAAGTGCTTTCTTAAGGATCTCAAATGATTGTAAGCAGGCATCATCAAAGTTAAAAGGAACATCCTTAGCCAGTAAGCGGGTAAGAGGTCTAGCTATGTAAGAAAAATCTTTTATGAACCTACGATAAAAACCAGCATGACCAAGGAAACTTCTAATTCCTTTCACATTGATAGGAGGAGGTAGTTGTTCAATAACTTCTATTTTGGCTCTATCTACCTCGATGCCTCTTTCGGACACTAAGTGTCCTAGCACTATTCCTTCTCTAACCATGAAATGACACTTTTCCCAATTAAGGACTAAGTGTTTTTCCTCACATCTTTGCAAAACTCGATCTATGTTTTCAAGGCACTCATCAAAAGTTTTTCCATAAACGAAAAAATCATCCATAAAAACTTCCATAATCTTTTCAATCATATCGAGAAAATATAGACATCATACATCGTTGAAAAGAAGCTGGTGCATTACATAACCCAAAAGACATCCTACGATAAGCAAAGGTTCCATAAGGGCATGTAAAGGTTGTTTTGTTTTGATCATTAGGATGGATAGGGATTTGATGATATCCGAATATCCATCAAGGAAGCAAAAGTAAGAATGGTTGGCTAATCGCTCAAGCATCTCATCAATGAAAGGTAAAGGAAAGTGATCCTTTCTTGTTGCCTTATTAAGCTTTCTATAATCTATGCACATTCGCCATCCTGTGATGGTTCTTTGTGGGATTAACTCATTCTTCTCATTTTGGACAACGAGTCATGCCTCCTTTTTAGGCACAACTTGGACAGGGGCTGACCCACTCCACCGTGTGGCACGGGGTAAATAATCCCGCGTGCAACGGTTTTAAAACTTCTTTCTTAACAACTTCCCTCATCGCATTATTGAGTCTACATTGGGGTTCTCTAGATGGTGGAATATCGGGATCTGTGGGAATGCGATGGTACAAAGGGCGGGACTAATTCCTTTGAGGTCTGGAGTGAGTAGCCAAAAGCTTTTTTATGTTTTTTCTAGGACAGCCATTAAGCGAAAAGTCGCTCCCGAGTGAGAGTATCACTTATGATGACAGAGTGTCCGGATCATTTCCTAGAAAGGCATATCTAAGACATTTGGTAAAGGTTTGAACTCAATAGGAGGCCTAGGTGGTAGGGTAAACTCGTCTAATGGTTCATTCTCGAAGGGTCGGCTTCTTCTTCTATGAAGAATCTAGCTTCGTCTTCTAATTCTGGCTGCACTAGGAATTCTAGAGAAGCTGCTCTAAATTCCTCCAATGGATCATAATGTGGATGGGGCTCGGTCATAGTATTTAAGGAATGTGAAATGGACATTGGAAACTAGAGTTTCTTGCCTAAACAAATGTTTAGTTTCCCAGTTTGTCCTTCATAAAGAAGTCTTCTAAATGGTTGTCCTATCAACAGGTGGAAATCCCCTATGTCGAAGACATAAAAGCTTAAGTGAACAGGGGTTCCTTCTACCCGGAGTGGTAGGACATGTAGGATTCCTAAACAAGGAAGAATTTGTTTTGAAAGATTTCTTATGAACTTCACCGTTGGGGTCAATGTCATGTTTCTTTGCAAATATTTTGCTAGTGTGGTAGACATGATATTTATACCCACAACTTGGATTGTAGAGAGCGTCTATGCAATCATTGTTAATCATGCAATGAATGGGAAGAGAAGATGAATCCAAACGAATTATTTTAGAGGAAAGCTCTGACTCTTCTAACCACTCATTGCTCATGACAGACACTAACTCTCCTGAGGTCTTTCCTGTTGGAATATCCTCATCAATGTTGCATGGCTTGATTGGGTGATATTTGCCTTGTGGCTTCTTCACCTTGTGATAGTTGAAGATGTTTCCAAAATCGGAAAACAGATCGGGTTCAATATCTAGCATAAAATCAGGAAGTGGAATGTCTTCCTTGTCTTGCTCAAGACATGGATTGGCTGAGGTGGATGGTGTATCCGGCAAAGGTTTGTCTTCAGCTACTTGAGGTTCTACTACTAGGAGGTAGTCTAAATCACTGGATAGGATTTGGTCTAGGATTGATCTTGCTTTCTCGGCGAGATATGCAAGAATGATCCTCTGAAGTTGTGTCGAGCAATTTTCTCTTGTCTCTACTCCGACCTTTATAAAAGTGTTGTAAAAGAATGGGATCTGGTAGACTAAGGTCCGGCCCGATGCTAAAAGTATAGTAAAACGATTCCAGGATGAGGCCAAAGATTCTTCAGGTTCTTGCTTAATAGTCAGAACCTTGATTCTAAGGTCGACGATTTGGGAGATGGGATAGAAATCTAGGCAAAAGTTGGAGCGTAAGGACCCCCAATCTCCTTGTTGCTTTCCTACAGCTTTATCATACCATTGTCTAGCTTTTCCCTTTAATGAGAAAGGAAATAGCTTCCAACGGAGGGTTTTGTCGGACATGCCCTCTATGCGAAGACAGTCACATGTTTGCTCAAAGTCTCTAATGTGAAGGTAAGGGTTTTCGTCTCCTTCTCCGAAAAGGATAGGCTTTGGACCAATGCAATCAACCGCGGACTCGGCCTATAGCTAGGTGTTTGGATAGGTTGTGATGACTCATGTGACACTATTTGGTCTCCGTGGGTGCGAGAAAATTGAAAGATAGGAATGGAATTTGAATTATCCATAAGGATGGAAAAAAGATAAAATGTACGGAAAAGTAAAGTGCAAGAAAAAGATAAAAGTATAGGTACAAGGTAGAGCAAGATTTAGGTTATCTAAGCGAGACCGTCTTTCTCCGGCAACGGCGCCAGAAATGCTTGTTGACACTAGATACGCACACGAAAGAATCAAAGAGAAATAATCCGCAAGCGCATGGATATCGGTGAGCACTTCACCCGGGAGATAAGTCCTAAGTATCGTATTTGTTTTTATCCGCTAAGAGAAAACGTGCAATAGACTAACCCGATCTTTACTACTACCCTGGGCTGCTAGTCAAGTGAGAATTAAGCGATATAGAGAGAACTCCTTCGTCCGTCTTCTTCCAACCTATGGCAAGCTTTGAAACTACTTTGTTCTAAGGGGGTACACGAGGAATAGACACCACGAGAGGATGCTAAACCGGGCACAAAGGACCTACCTTACCTACCAACGGGAAGTGGATTACAAAGGTAATAAAGGGATTGTCACTTCCCTCACTACTACCACGGTTCCGGCCGGATAGGGAGCATCTACAAGTGAACCTAGCCTAAGCACCACGCTTATGCTAAAGAACGATTACTCTATTCCCAACGTGAAGCGAATAAAGTAAACTTGTAAACCAAAGAACAATAATAACAACGAACTTACTAGTATTAGAAGTTGAATTGCCGAATGATTCGAAACCAAGCCTCGGGTTAGGAGACTTGATCCGCAGTACACTGGAGAGGAGACACCGACAGCCGGGCTTCCTCCAAATCTACCTCCACTATATACTCTCTCAATCTCTCTTGATACTAATACCCTATAGAGATAGATCCATTCGAGGGACCCTTCTCTAGCTAATTCTCTCTAGAAAATATGCATTAGGGCTTCTGAACTCGAGGTTCTCTCTCTTCTAAATCAGAGAATGAATTAGGGTTTTACCCAGGGGCTAGGGGCTCTGCTTATATAGCCCCCTAGGATTAACCACGCCCTCGGATCAAATCGACCTAAATGGACGATAATTATTGATCTTCAAAGTCGGTGGAGGCGGGATCGCGAGACTCCACGATTGGTGGAGCAGGGGAGTCGGCCGACTCCCCCTTCCCCGGTCGGCCGGCCCACGGTGCGGAGTGGGCCCGGGCTTCGGGTGTTGCCTTACGGAATCTTCTAGATTATACTTTTCACCCGTTCGGTCTTTCTCTCTATGTAAACCCGACATGTGGGCCATCTTGGTTGATTTTTTGTCACCCCTGCAGAAATAGATATTCACCAAAACTCGTGGAATTACAAGTGGTAACCCTATATCTATCAAGTATTTATGAATAGGTCCATTTGCATGCTAAGTTGACGGTTAATTCTATGAGTTAACGACCGTCAACAACAACTCACCTCCGAGAATTAGGGATAATTTTGAACTTTTTAGCTATATTTCGTTAATTTTTTTGGTTTCTTTGAATTTTCCCAGCAACTCAAAATTTGAACTGCAGGTACATGAAACTTTTGATTTGAAAAATGATATTCATGATTCTGGGAGTATGTTGAGGCCATATCCAGGACCTCGCATGAAATTACGACCCTGTTGGCCTCGTAACATGGGTAGTGACGTGCGTGGGAAGTGTTTTTAAATTCTATAAAATCCAAACGAAGTCCGAAATTGACAAAACTTGACGAGTTGTCTTGCCATCGCATGTGTAGTGTGTGGTAAAAATTTCAAAAAGTTTCGAGCAGTTTTGACCATCCGACGTCACAACCTGCTCGAAACTTTTTGAAATTTTTACCACACACTACACATGCCATGCCAACACAACTCGTCAAGTCTCGTCAATTTCGGACTCCGTTTGGATTTTATAGAATTTTAAAACACTTTCCCTAAGCACGTCACTACCCATGTTACGAGGCCAACTGGTCGTAATTTCATGCCGGCTCTGGATATGGCCTCAACATACTCCGAGAATCATGAATATCATTTTTCGAATCAAAAGTGTGCATTATTTCATGTACTGCGGTTCAAATTTTGAGGTGCGGGAAAAATTCAAAAGAAACCGAAATAATTCACCAAATATAGCTAAAAAATTTAAAATTGTCCCAAACTTTGGAGGTGGGTTGTATGTGAGGTTGGAAGACACCAGAAAAAAATTGGGAAGGAAAAACCAAAAAAAAAAAAAGATTGTTTGCCGATGGCCTTGGAAAGCCATCGGCAAATATTATATGCCGATGGCCGGCCATCGGCAACTAAGGTGGGCACGGGCGCTCCCGGCAGCCACGTGGCCATGGTGTGCCGTTGGCCGCGGCCATCGGCAAACAAGGCTGTTTGCCGATGGCCTAACGGCGGCCGCCATCGGCAAAAGTGACGGCGTCTCGCGCCGTCCGCTCGGCAAATTTTGCCGATGGTGGGTATTTGCCGATGGCCCGGCCATCGGCAAAAAAATTCGTGGCCGATGGCTTTTTTTTCGCGAAGGCCGGCCATCGGCAAACTAGGCAGTTGCCGATGGGCTTTTTTCGCCGATGGGCCGGCCATCGGCAATAAGAGGTTTTCCGATGGCTGTACTTTGCCATCGGCAAATCGGACTGTTTGCCGATGGCTTATTCCTTGGCCATCGGCAAACTCTTCCGCCATCGGAAAAGCCTCGCTCTCCGGTAGTGCTTGATCATATACTCACACTGAATCCATCATCATCCATCACCATAGCGAATAAAAAAAAAAGTTAAAAGCACCAACAAACGTGTATCACATAGTGATGCACCGCAAGTCCAAGCCGCCATGTGAACATTTTTTTTTTGTAGCATGGCACAATAGCATGGCATGTTTTTTATTTAGCCCTTGACATTTATTTTTCTTATAAAAGATAAACCCTTCTCTCACATCTCCCACGAAGAACCAGAGAGAGCGAGGCGCAGTCGGCGGTTGCGGCGTCGCGCAGAGCTCCCCCTGACTCCAAGCCCAAGGCAACGCATCACATCGGGTGCCGTACGGGCAGGGGTAGTGGCCTGTGTGCATGCTTGTCGATGTCCACGGCGCACGCATGAGTTCGGCCGGCCAGCTAGCTAGCTTCTTGCATGCGTTCGTCGACCTGCTGACCTGCTAAATAGCTCCCCTCGTGTGGTTTCTGTGTTCCAATCCTCCTCTCGTGCGTATGTGTGTTTGTGAGGTTCGTCCGAGCCTGCCGACGCCCGACGCGCCGATCTTGGCGGCCGAGTTCCAACAGAGGACGAGGCGGCGGTGCCGTGCGTCGACGTGCCGTGCCACGTGATCGACCACGCGCCCGACAACGGTGGCCTTGTCGTGCCGCTCCTCGCCGACGTGTGTTGCCCTTCCCCTGCCACTCGAGAGCCTGGCGCCCGCGACGCAGAACACACGGGGAACGGTGACCACCTGTAGGCCGGCGGGGCGCGCGCGCGCCTAGGCGCTGGAGAGCAGCGACGGCGTGAAGTGGCTCCATGGACGCGTCGGGGCCGTACGTAGGCGACCCGGATGGCGCTGCCTCCGGCGGGCATCGATCGAGAGCTACGTGTGGTGGTTGCGCCGACCTGCGCGAGGTGGATCGTGGCCGCCGCGTAGAGGCCGTCGTGTTTCCGCCGTGTGTTCTTCCGTCGTCATCTGCGCACGTACGTGGCCCCGCCTCGAAGAGCGGATTTAACGTCAGTATGGGCGTGCGGCAGGGAAATCATGGCCATGGAAATGTCCCGTTGCATCAAGATTCACGCGCATGGTCGTATGGTCCGAGTATACTCTCCGATGTCGTAGGGAAGGGCAAAACAGGAAATGTCCCTGCCGTCTAGTACACAGCGGCAAGGGGAAAAGTTGAAGTACCTCCCGCGATTGAGGTTCGAAGCAGAACTGCGATGAAGGCGAGAAAACTGGAAGCTAGAAGAGGAAGCTATGGCTGCAAAGATCAGCGAGGCTTGCGAGCTAGAGAGTCTGGAAATGGCCTGAGGGAGAGTGGAGATGCTCACTCAAATCGAGTCGGATGCACTTCCCCCATCAGGCCACTTGCCCCCGGTGCCCGGCAACCTCCTCCCCAGCGAGCCGCGCCCGCGCCCCCACTGACATGTAGGCTCGCCACAATGGTGGATCCGGCCCTGGTCATGGTGGATCCGTCGAGGTAGGTCTCCTCCTCCGGAGTTGGGTCAGGTCGGGCGGGGAGGTTCACCGGAGTTGGACAAGATTGCAGCGGGGTGGTGAGTGGGTGGGGGTGGTGGTGGTGGTGGTGGTGTGGTTGGGGGGGTCGTCCATGGCAGGGTGGTGGTCGGTGGCTTGGGAGAAGAAGAAGATGACAAACCCGTCGAGGTAGGTATCAACAATCTCGAAGCTTTCGCATCAATTCTCGATCATCTAGGATATATCATTATGTGACTCGTGGAATTGAATTTTCAGCACATCAATTATGTAACACATACCCAATCTTGTTCAATTTTGCTGCTGACTGTTTGACCAAAATGGTTGAACATGCTCAGCATAAAAGTCTTAGCACTGGGCTAATAAGTCATATCATTCCTAGAGGAGTGGCCATCCTCCAATACGCCGATGATACAATTATATTCTTACAACATGAATTAGAAGGGACTAGAAATCTCAAGTTGCTCTTGTATATGTATGAGATGATGGATGGTTTAAAGATCAATTTCACAAAGAGTGAGGTGATAGTCATAAATGATGATGGCAACTGGAAAGAAGTCTATGCTGATATTTTCAGATAGGTTATTTCCCAATTAAGTATTTGGGAGTGCCTGTGAGTCCTAGTAGGCTTCATTTAAGTGATTGGGCTCCTCTAACTGATAAATGCTTCAAAAGACTGGACATCTGGAAGGGAGGGACCATGTCCATTGCTGGCAGGTCCACTCTGATTAGTTCTTGCTTAAATAATGCTCCAATTTATCAAATGTCAGTTTACATGTGTCCTAAAACTATAGTGTACAAGTTGGATAAGATCAGAAGAACCTTCTTTTGGCAAGGTGGGGGAACCAAAAAGAAGTATCATTTGGTTAAATGGATCAAAATATGCAAAAGCAAGAAGCATGGGGGTTTGGGGATTAAAGACCTGAGGAAAATGAATCTCAGTCTTCTCACTAAATGGTGGTGGAGACTTGAGAAGGAATCAGGGTTATGGCAAGAAATAGTAAAGTATAAGTATTTGAAGAAGAAAACTATCTTTTCAGTCTCTCACAAAGCTACTGACTCTCCAATCTGGAGTGACTTACTGAAAGTTAGAGATCTGTATCTAATTGGCAGGAGGATTAAAATGAAGAATGGCAAACTGACTAGATTCTGGTGTGATGCCTGGTTATATGAAATTCCTGTCATGGCCATAGTGCCAACTCTATATGAGCTTTGTGATCAGCAGGAGGTTTCTGTGGCTGATGTGAGAAATAATATCATTTACATCACCTTTAGGAGATATTTGACATAGGAACTACAGGCATGTTGGGATAAAATTAAAAATGACATGGAATCCTGGTCATTTGAGGAGGTAGATGATCAGGTTATTTGGCCTCTGAATAAAAATAACAAGTTCTCTGTCAAATCTATGTACAATGCCATGACTAGCTTTGATGCAGGCTGTGATCATAGAATCATTTGAAAAGGCAAATTACTGTGGCAGAACCTCCTAAGTAATGTGGCCCACATGCATTAATCCTCGTCTTAACAGACCTCAGATTACTATGCATGTGTTCCACACGACTTATGAAGCCCTGTCGATGTTCTTAACGAACACCGATTGAACCACTTTTACACTCATACCCGGGATCAACAATGGAGTAACTACAACATTACAACATTTGTAACAAAAATATATACATCAGAGTGCGGAAGAATGATAACATTAAAAGTTTACAAAATATGAATAAATTAATTTTTTCAAACTTAACTTTATGAGCGGAAGCAGAGTAGGACTACAGAAGGCAACTTAGGTAGAGCACCTGAGTTGGGAGAGGGCAACCGAGATCACGTCGAGCCCGGTGACATAATCATGGTTCAAACACCAGCTATAACCTGCAACAGGGGTTCAACAAACCCTGAGTACGGGAGTACTCAACATGACTAACCCGACGAAAAAGAGGGGTGAAGACTCAGGAATGCAGGTCAGAGGGACAAAGTAAGGCTTGCAAGAATCAATATTTTTGCAGAAAAGCTTTTGAAAAACCAAGTTGTAAATTTAACAGCTTTCTTGCCAAAGCTCAAGCTGACCAATCAACCTCAATTAAAACATTATCAACTTCAAGTTGTTACTACGATGATGAATAACGATCGAGTCTTCTTCTCCGAGAAGCTCGGCGATTCGAATCAATTTTACCCAGCTGGGACCTAGATCACCGATATACCGGAGACTCTAACTCCGCTGCATACCAGATCACATGATATACCGGGATACAACCACAGCCATATATCAACCACATATGATATACATGGGACTCTCGACCCCACAAGTATTTCACACCATGTGGATTTTCTAGTCTCGATACACCAAATCACCAACGGACGGTCCTTAGGGCATCAACAGACGGAAACACTACAAAGGGACTCCTTTTCCAATGCAAGTTAGCCGTCCGGACTCAATTTATTAACTATCATCATGATTCCAACAAAAGAAGCCAACCTCATCTTTTTCATTCTTGAACATTTTGAAAACTTAACTAAATAAGCAGGGATAAGCAATTCTACGCATTTTCTTAAACAGGTAATGAGGAATACGGAAATAAGATAGGTAATGCAATTGGTGGGTTTCACTCAACTCCTAGCCTTTAATGCAACAACTCAAAGCTGAGAGATAAAAACTTTATAAAATCAAGGTAAAAGTTTAATGCATCCGGGGCTTGCCTGCGTTGCAGTGAAGTTAGATTCCGAATGTGAGACTTGTCATCAACACCGTGGATATATAGCACCAACATCAAGAGAGGTGACTTGTTATCATTGGTGGATAATCTCCTCGAACACCGTTGTCGGATGATATCTCCCGAACTTCGATCAACACGATCCACCCCACTCTCGTGACAACTACACGTAATTAATGAGGCGTGCTTAGAATATTGAGCTCATGACATGATGCATTAAGGATGACTTAACAAGATCATAGACTTGAGTACAACTTTCCTTCGCGATAAAGTTGTACTCTAACAATATTAATTAAACAAAACCTAGGGGTACACAGGTGAAGCTACTCTAGTTACGACAACCAGCAGATCAAGATAATTCATACAAGAATACATCGACTAAATCCTAATGACTTGATCAAGAGAGCACAAACAACTAATTAAAGTGCCAAAGGCCATTAAGACCAATGACCTAAGGTCTTCAATCACTCTCAAAACACTCAAACCCTAAGTCCTTAAGGCATAATAAATAATTAAAGATCTATTAAATAACTAAGCATAAAATAAAGACAAAATAAAAGGTTGACAAATAAATCTCAAAAATTAAACTAAAACTCCTCATGGCACGAGAAAGCTACAAAATAATTTTCAAGATTTTTGGAACATAAAATAAATAACTAAAAATAAAATAAGAAGCATTTTTCAATTAAAGAGGCTAATTTTTGAACATGCAAAACTAACCAAAATAGGCATCTAATATTTTTCCTAGGTATAGGACATCATAAAGAGCACACACAAAAATTTTCACAATTTTTGGAGCTACCAAAATTTTTCTATGAAAATAACAAATTGCAACACTATTCAACTAAACTAGAAAAGAATAAAACTAGAAGAAAAAGGAAAGCGGATTTGGGCGAATTTGGCCCATCTAGCCTAACCGGCCCGGCTCGGCTAAGCGCGCGGAAGCAAGCCTGGCCCGGCAGCGCAAACAGGCCGGCCCAAGAGCGCGAGCGCAAGCCGGCCCAAATCTTTTTCTGAAAAAGAAAATAAAAAGAAAAACCAAGGCGGCCCAGCTAGCCCGGCTTCGGCCCGCGAGCAGGAGCAGGCCGGCCCAGACCGGGAGCAGGCCGGCCCAGCTCGGCCTGGCCAAGGCCTGGCGTGGCTGTTTTACAAAAGAGTCCCTGAGTTTTCGAAAAATTACAAATAAGTCCAACCACTATTTGGAACTATTCTAATGTGTCTTGGACTTTGCACTAAGGCCCCTGGACATGTGCCAATTCATGTCGCGTGGTCCCTGGGGGAGTCCCGAGCGGGGGATGTCGCGGTGGTGCTCGGCCGGCGGCGGGGATGGCCGACGGTGATGTTTCCAGCGCTAGGGTTTGCAACTACGGCAACTAATCGACGCGGCGCACTCGATGGACACCAAGATATGACTACGGAGACACGGTGCCGTGCTCGTTGTCGGCGGCGGCGGTCGTGCCCGCGCGGCGCACGACGAGCCGGCGGCTATGGTGACTTAGAGACCAACGAAGGGCACAGCAAGCTCCAGCGAGTCGAGGCGGAGCCGATGCTCACCTTGGTTGAGGCGAAGACGGGGTGGAGCATGGTGCTGCTCGACGATGGCGCGGGCGAGCGCGAGCTCCGGCTGGCATGGTCGACGTTCTTGCACGTCCGGACTCCAGCTGCATGAACGGATGAGCCGACCGTGACCACGACATTAAGGCGAATACGAAGATGAAGAAAAAGAGAGAAAAAGGTTGGCCGAGATGGCCAGTCCACGGCGAGGAGTTCGCGGCGGCACCGACGCCGACCGTGAGGAAGAAGACGTCTTCGCGGCGGCTCGGGTGAAATTGGACGGCTCGAGTAGGCTTAGGAGATGCGCCACGACCTAGCGGAGCTGTGGACGAGACCAAGCAGGTGGAGGTGGAGCGGTGATGGCGAATTTTGCCGGCGAAACGACGGTGGCCGGTGGCGAGCGGAGGAGGAAAATTGAGGCACGACGGCGGCTGCTCGGCTTTATAGGGCCAAGAAGAGATCGAGGACGTGGCCAGTGGGTTCACGAAGTCGTCCACGTCGTGGGTCACGCGCGGGCGCGAGAAGAAGCAAGTTGGCCACGGCGAACGCCGGTATGGGCAGGGGACACGACGGCGCCGGTGAACAGAGAGGAAGAAGGGAGGTGATGACGTCAGCGTATACTGTAGCTCAGGGAGATTTTTCAGAAAATGGCAATTATCTACCAAAATTAAATAGAAACAAGAAAAACTCCAAAAACAAAGTCCCCTTGATTTTTCATGCTCTCCAACTTTCTCAAAGGAGCATTTTCAAAATCTGAACAGAAAATTAAATTTTGAATCAAATTTGAAAAGGGGACAAAAACCCTAGAATCTAATTTTTGCAATTACTTTTGATTTTTGAACTAAACTTGAAAATCTCCAAAACTATGAAATACTCCACTTTTCAAACTGAACATTTTCTCTATAAACAACTTTTCAAGATTTTGCATAGTTTTTGAAATCCAGTTTAAAAACAAAAAGGGGACAATTGTCGGGAAATAGTATTTTCAAAATAATTTGAAATTCTTTTTGGAAACTTGAAAAACTTTGAATAGCAAACTTGTTGCTCTCATCAAGATGCTCAATAAAGCTTTTTGGACCAACCCCTAATTCTTCACGGATTTTGAACTACCGAAAAGGGGGATAAAATAGGGTTTTCGGAAATTAAGATTTTGAAAGAAAATTTGAACTTGACCTAAATTACTTTTTGAATCACATAACAAAGAACTTAAGTAAACTCTAAACATCATCATTTCATGCATAAAACAAGGCATCACATCCAAGACATTAATAAAACATGAATGCATTTATGCCATGATGCTCGAAAATTAGGTTTTAACAAAGTACTAAATCAAGTTTTAGTTGTAATTAACATCTAGGATGTTACAATCTTACCCCCTTAAGAAAATCTCGTCCTGAGATTTTGGAACAACAAACTCCCGTGGGGTAAGTAATGGAAAAGGAAATGTGTCAAGCAACTCAACTTGACAGAAGTTCATAGAACAACAAAGTTCGATTCGAGAGTTACAACCATGAGATGAAAGTAGTTGCAACTGACAAGGTATTTAGAGTTTCAAGGGAGTTTAGAGTTAATAATTCCCAAGATAAGTTCGAAAAGTAGGGTACATTGTTAGGAGACTATAATGGATCATGCCCACAAATCTTGGTACCTACGCACACCCAGCGGCAACTTGTGTGCCCGGGTCACACAAGAGGCCCTAGGTTTCGTCGCGGCACCAGAGTTACGGAACATGGCACCACTATAGGACACACATTAGTAACCCATATTTTATACATTACCAATGTAACCGAGATCAAAAATCGGTCACAATAACAAGGCGTTTAGAGAAGTCAAAGAACAACTTCGAATCCCTAAGGAGTGTTCAAGAAGCAAAAGCACATCAATTATTAACCATAATGATTCAGAGACATCGAATACGATACCAGTACACGACACCTGGTGAGAACTCATGTGATCGTGAAGCACAGGAGATTCAAGGTTGGCACGACACCATAGTCACGGGTCGAGACACCACTACAGAACACACTCAAAATGACTTTGGACCAACATTTGTCGGACATCAAGGTCAAAGAATTAGCATGTCCAAAAAAATGAGAAACACACTAATTATAGATTATAAGGGTTCACGATCATAGACCCCGACATTAGCGAACGCCCAGCAGTATTTCCTTATGGTCACAAACCATAGGAGACCCCAGGTTTCGTCGCTATTTCCCGATCATAGATCATGGTACCTTAGAGAACACAATCAAGTGACATGAAAGCAAGATATACGTCGTCAATTGACACCAAGGAGATAATATGTGTCGTAGTTGAAAGGAATCAAGGCCGGACACAAACTCAATAAAAGAATCAAGAATTTGTACCAGGTTTCATCTTTAAGATAATGATGTATATCAAGGTATATTCCACAAATTCTCAAAGATCGAAAACTTATGGAGTAAAAGATTCAATTGATAAACCATCCTGGTACTTGACGAGATTCAGCGGTGAACCAGTTATAAAAGAATATAACCGCTCCAACTCTAAGAGGATGTTTTTAACTTCCAAAAGATTTTTATAAGGTATGCTCGTTCTATACGTCCTCACAATGTTAGAAAACTTTAACCTCACCAAGTTAGTGAATTAGAGGGCTTGTTAGATGAACTGTTAGAAAACACTTCGGCGAAACTTTTGTTGATGAAATTGACTTCCACTTGACCTTTGAAAGATGAGTTGAAGACGTATCGAAGCCCTTCTACTTGATTCATCAGCTAGTCTTCATATAGTCTTTCAGCAAGAAAGAAAATAGAGGAAAGATCATTTTTAAGTTGTTTCTTTCAAAAACTTTTAAATTGTAAACTCATTTTGAAGTTTTCAAATGTAATGTTGTAGTTGATCCATCGTATGAGCTCTGATACCAACTGTGGCAGAACCTCCTAAGTAATGTGGCCCACGTGCACTAATCCTCATCTTAACAGACCTCAGATTACTATGCATGTGTTCCACACGACTTATGAAGTCCTGTCGATGTTCTTAACGAACACCGATTGAACCACTTTTACACTCATACCCGGGATCAACAATGGAGTAACCACAACATTACAACATTTGTAACAAAAATATATACATCATAGTGCGGAAGAATGATAACATTAAAAAGTTCACAAAATATGAATAAGTTAATTTTCTTACAAACTTAACTTCAATGGTGGAAGCGGAGTAGAACTACAAAAGACAACTTAAGTAGAGCACTTAAGTTGGAGGAGGGCAACCAGATTACGTCGAGCCCACCGACATAATCTTGGTTCAAACACCAGTTATAACCTGCAACAGGGGTTCAACAAACCCTGAGTACGGGAGTACTCAACAAGACTTACCCGACGAAAAAGAGGGGTGAAGACTCAGGAATGCAGGCTAAAGGGACAAGGTAAGGCTTGCAAGAATCAATATTTTTGCAGAAAAGCTTTTGAAAAACCAAGTTGTAACTTAACAGCTCTCTTTCCTTAGCTCAAGCTGAACAATTAACACCAATTAAAACATAACCTTTAATTAAGTATTTACTACGATGATGAATAATGATCGAGTCTTCTTCTCCGAGAAGCACGGCGATTCGAATCCATTTTTACCCAGCTGGGACCTAGATCACCGATATACCGGAGACTCTAACTCCGCTGCATACCAGATCACATGATATACCGGGATACAACCACAGCCATATATCAACCACAACACTCCGTGTGTGGATTTTCTAGGGTCTCGATATCACCAGGTCATCAACGAACGGTCCTTAGGGCATCAACAGACGGAAACACTACAGAGGGACTCCTTTCCCAATGCAAGTTAGCCGTCCAGACTCAAATTAATTACTGTTTTAATTGAGGTTGATTGGTCAGCTTGAGCTTTGGCAAGAAAGCTGTTAAATTTACAACTTGGTTTTTCAAAAGCTTTTCTGCAAAAGTATTGATTCTTGCAAGCCTTACTTTGTCCCTCTGACCTGCATTCCTGAGTCTTCACCCCTCTTTTTCGTCGGGTTAGTCTTGTTGAGTACTCCCGTACTCAGGGTTTGTTGAACCCCTGTTGCAGGTTATAGCTGGTGTTTGAACCAAGATTATGTCGGTGGGCTCGACGTAATCTGGTTGCCCTCTCCCAGCTTAAGTGCTCTACTTAAGTTGTCTTCTGTAGTTCTACTCTGCTTCCACCATTGAAGTTAAGTTTGTAAAAAAATTAACTTATTCATATTTTGTAAACTTTTTAATGTTATCATTCTTCCGCACTCTGATGTATATATTTTTGTTACAAATGTTGTAATGTTGTGGTTACTCCATTGTTGATCCTGGGTATGAGTGTAAAAGTGGCTCAATCGGTGTTCGTTAAGAACCTCAACAGGACTTCATAAGTCGTGTGGAACACATGCATAGTAATCTGAGGTCTGTTAAGACGAGGATTAGTGCACGTGGGCCACATTACTTACGAGGTTCTGCCACAAGTACCTCCCAAGATTAAGATTTTTATGTGGCTATTGGCCAACAATGCAATAATAACTAAGGATAACTTGGTTAGGAGAAATTGGGAAGGCAGTGCCAACTGTAGGTTTTGTGAGCAAGATGAAGATATTAATCACTTGTTCTTTACTTGTGCTGTTGCTAAAGTAATTTGGGGAGCAATGGCTAAAGTGCTAGGTGCCAATGATATCCCCACCTCATTAAATTTGTGTTGGCATTGGTGTGCTAAATGGCTACCTAATGGCAATAAGTTTCATATGTGGGCTGTATCAGCAATTTGTTGGGCAATCTGGAAAGCGCAAAATAGTGCTTGCTTTGAGGAGAAACTGATTAAGAACCCTATTGAAATAATCTGTCATGCTGGGGCACTAATGAGACATTGGGCAGGTTTGTACGATGAGGTGGACAAGCAGATTGCTATCAATGGTGTGAGTACCATGCTCAGGGTGGCGACAAGTTTGCTGCAACAAAGGAGGCGCCCAGATCCAGAAGCTGGAAGGCTGGCGAATCAGATGCAAGATGAGGAGCAGAACTGAAGACCACTCAAGCTGGCTTCGGTGGTGAAGGCTTTTCATAGCCTCAATCGTCATGAACTGTTGGAACATTTCTGTTTGTTGGAGGCCGCATGTGGCTCTCTTGCACCTAAACTCCTCTGATGTAATAACTCTTCTGGGTGCAAGTTAAGCCCCAGCGTAGGTCCCCTTTCTGGTAAAGTTTGCATCTCCTGGTCTGGCTCTGAGACAGAGTTCAGCTGGGGATGGGTCCAGTAGGTGCTTGAGTCGCTCTCTTTCTAAACTCTGGGTACTCTTGTATTTCCGTTAATACGCTTAATGGAAATGGGGCATCGTCCTCTTATGGAAAAAAATTATGTAACACATGGCATAATGTACTTGCAGTTGCAGTCCTGGTACATATATTTTGTCATCTAACTTGTGATGTGTTCCATGTCTATCCCCATCTTCATCTCTTAGCACAGCAGAATGTGTATTTGACTAATTGTATCAATTGTTTTGTTTATTAAAATTTCAAATATACATGTACTGAAATGCTAAGTACAAAGGAATTAATCTCTGAATCTGAAATCTAATGAGGGTAAAACTCAAAGCCTTTAAGCCATAGTTAGAAAACGTAGGATTAACTAACCATGTCCACAATTTGAAAACTTTTCTTAGCGAAATAATCTCCATTCTCCTTTACTGATCTAACATATTTAATGGTTTATAATCTGGTTTGCTTTGCACAGCTCAATAATCGTGTTAGAGAAGAAGATCAAGTCATACTGCACTCTCTAGCTTCTCAACTTTGACGGGCTTATCAGGTGCTTGTAATCTTTAGCACAGTGTACCAACTCTGCTGACAGTCACCCTTGGTCTTTTGCACTGTACATTGTCATGATCTAGTTCCTATTCTAGGCATTTCTATATTCTTGGAATCGTCGGCCTGCTAGAATTGCTACTGCTGCATCTGTCCATGTACCCTTGCTCAAAAAGACACACATGTATATCATTTTCTGCATTACATTTTTTTTCTGTATGAGTCGACATTGTCTTTTAAATCGTTAAATATAAAATAAACTAGGAGAAGGTTTTTGCCAACATTCTCACAATTAGATGTTAATAGACCATTCAAATGTGTATATATAAGGTCAAATTAATCTGAGACTGGGCTAGAGATAGTAAAGAAAAATCTGATATATTTGATTCTCTAGATATAAATGTATCATCAGTGTTATGCCAGTGTGCCAGTGTGGTAAAGTTTGATAAGTTTTTATACTCGTCAGCAAGTTGATGGTTATTTTTACTTTATCGAACATTTGTAATTGTCCTACTTTATTTTCTCAAGTTGTTCATTCCCACAGAAACAATGGTTTCCTACAACATCTGCGTGATATTCTTCTGTAGGATGGACCGGTGCGTGTTTGTTTGCCCACTGGAAATTCTTCATAGCCTTTATCTGGACCTTGTTGAAGGCGATCCGACCAGAAGAGGTTTCATGATTAAAGAACTCCCTAAGGATGACAGTGGCACACTAGGTGACAAGCTCTTGGTAAAATTCAATTTTGCTATATCGCTAACACCTAGTGGATTGATCTGCCAGGAGGTATCAGGGGAACATAAGCAAGGTAATGAAGCTATAACAAGTGAACAACAAATACCAAGGGATTCACCAAATGAAAGTGAGAAGTGGGTGCTGCACACTCTAGACACTTTTTCCCCAGACTTTGCTTGCATTACTCATTGTGAGTGCCAACCTTCAACACAGGTTGAGATAAAATAGTCGCCATGGAGGGAGCAAGAAGGAAGAACCACACAGCATTGGGATTTCGATTCCAATTGAAAATAGCTTCGCAACAGGTATAATAACTACAACATAGGTTCAATATTTTGGCTTGTTCTACATAACAAGTATGCAAATGACAAGTTTGCTCATACAAAGGTTGTATATGGATCTGACTCATATGTGCAATGCGACTGGAATGGCAAGTATTTTACCATCCATATGTGTTCTCAAGTCATTCCAGATAGTTCACTATATATTGCAGATTAACTTCAATTCTAATCATCCCTATAGAGCATCAATCCACGTCCATTTGTTGGAGTCAAGTCTGCTGCTCCTAACCATATAGAGAATGCTTTGAGAGATGTACTTGGAGAGCCATGCAAATGATTGCACAACAGGGTGTGGGAATCAGCTACAGCTTTTAATCGTAATTCTTCGTGAAGTTAGTGCTTCTTATGGTATGCATACTAGGTAAATACCCGTGCGTTGCAATGGGAACTAATACCCTAATAATTTTATTTTGAACGTGAGAACTGGTACCCATTTTTTTTTTCACGTACATGCGCCAGAGCGAAGTGTTTCATTGACAGGAAAGGAATGTTACGAACACCACAACACCACAGCTGAAATCCATGAGTAAGCCCAGTATTGCAGGCAGCAGACCGGAGCATACCATAGAGCAGCACCGAACATTACAATCAATCAAAGTTACATTGCTGCGATTTTTGCGACTAACAGAAGCAGCAGTCTAGAAGCTGGCAACGGCAAGAAGCGCTGCTAGCGAGTTGTACCCGGCCTGCAACCACCTTCTTCTACAATTAGGCGCAGAACCTCAATCGATTGTCCTGCTTGCTGAGAGAAAACCCTTCGATTGCGTTCATGCCAGACAGACCAGGTTACCAGGAGGACAAGGGTGTCATAGGATTATTAGAACTGGGATCTTTGCTATCGAAAATTGCAGGAAGAGAGTTAAGGGATCCTATAGAGAAGATGCAAGCAACCTGTTGAACCCAGAAGTTCAGAACATGAAGCCCTGCAGTAAAAGGCCTCCACAACAAATTTAAGAAGTAAATGTGGTTACAAACTTACAATGATATAGCTTGTTGGTTGGAACACTTCCTACTCTCGACCTGCCCCAACTTGTTGGTTGGCTCCAAGGGATGTCCCCAATTACGAATATGCTTGTGTGTGGTGAATATATGTACAGGAGTACTCTATATTCAATGAGAAAAAACATCTCTGCTACTTACTGAAGGTGCCCAAGTAGAGATCCTTGTTCCCTGCAGCTCGGCCAATCCGTGCTCCAAGTAGAGATCCTCTAGCTCCTTTTCATAATTAGTACTCACCTATAGAAATACAAAAACAATTTAATTTAAGTACAATTCCAGCAATATACATAATAATTAACAAAAATTAGAGAATCTTCACTCCATATCACTAACTAATGAACAACATTTGGGACATATAGCATCGATATGATCTTCAGTAAAGTAAAAGGTAAAAACTGCGTAAACTACATTCTAAATATACATACTTGAGTTTTTGTATTTTCATAAATTATAAATTAAATGAGTGAAGGTATCTTATCTGTAGTTGAACATCAGAGGAAGAAAATGTGAGAATCAGCAGTTAGGAACTTACTAATACGAAAAAACAATAGTGAACAGTTTTAGCAATCATTGGCAAATAAATAGTACCATCTCAGTATAAAATTGAAGCACCTGCAATGGCAAGGTTGTGTTTTAGCAAGCTTAATTATAAGACCTCCGAATTATTTAGTTATCTTGTTAGTGAGAACTGGCAATACTTTTAAGCAATTGAGTCTAGGGACCAAATCAGGGACATCCAGCCTGAACCACGGATCCTCACGAACTTGCCCTTTTTCTTTTTCCTTTTGAAAACTACTAAGTTGATAAGCCCAATTTCGTAGGGAGAAATTTCAGCTACTTCAGCCAATCAATGTGACTCACCGAGTAGAAAAGTTTCACGGGTCAAAGCGACGACTTGGCCGGCGTCCTTGCAGGCTAGCGAGAAGAGGCCAGCGCTTGCAGGTAGGAGGTAGGAGAGGTAGTAGGAGCATGATGCAGCGAGGGCCCCCAAGAGGAGCAGACGCCGGAGCAGTGGCGCACGGGACCCTCCCCATCTCTGTGTCGTCTCGATCATGGAGGCTCTGCTGCCCGGTCCGGCGGGCGACGGCCACGTACGTCCCCTGCGCTCATCGCTGCGTCGATTCCTCGTGGTGCCAGGCGACGGGATCCGCCACCGGCATCCCCGCGTGGCCTATACGCCAGCGGCTAGGCGGCGGACGACTCCATGCGGCCTCCGAGCCACAGCATCCTCGCCCGACGGACTCTGCCCCATGGCTCGCGCGGCATCCACTCGTGCCCAGCCCGTCCTCTCCTCGCTGCGACTGTGAGGGCGAGCCGGCGGCCGACGATGGCCTCCGCTCGCCGTGGCCCCACGCCTGCGGCTGGCGTGCCCTCCATTCTCCTCGGTAAAGCAAGGATCCGCGCCTCCGTCACGGGACAGGGAGACCCCATCCTCGACACCCCCATGGCTTCCTCCATTGCAGCGCTGGATCTCAATCTCTCGCCGCACAGCTGGGATGATAACGGGACACAACGTGTTGCTGGCCGGCGGCATTGGCGCGGGAGAAGGCCCCAGCTCTTCCGGCGGCATTTCCGTGGGTGATGGTGGCGCGAGGTGATGATGGCAGGGTCGATCCGTGGAACGGCGATGGCGTGGGGAGCAGCCGACGATGGCGACGACGGCGCGGGTGTGACGGGGAGAGGATGCTGGCGTGGGCGAGCGAGCACGAGTGGGGAACGCCAGACGGTCTGCTAGCAAACGCGGCCGGGAACCGCCGAGCGGGCGTGAAGCGCGATTGGGGAACGCCAGGCGGGCCTAGGAGTAAGCGAGCGTGCGAAACTGTCGGGCGGACTTCGAGCAAGGGTAGTTTTCGCATGCCCGGTTGACGATTTACCGTGGTTCTTTTTAGTATAATATACCTATCTTTTTTTCATAAGCTTTTTGTTTTGATTCTTTCATGCAGGAATGTAATGATTCCTTTCCTTAAGCAGGTTGGTGGGCGCAACATGGTTCTTGAGCGAGCCTTTAGACTACCCGCACTGGGGAACTCAACCCCGCACGCAAAAGACTTTTGCGTAAGGAATCTGCTGCAGCGGGGAACGCAAATGGTTACGCAACGTTTGCGTTCGGGCGCGCAGACGGTATGTTTGCGTGAGTACGGAGACGGACCGCAAAGGACGGTGCGGGGCCCGCTCAAAGGAGAGAGAAGGCCGGGGAGAGAAGGGGAAGGCGACGCCCGCGCTCGCCGGAGAGGAGGTCATCGCCGGACCGCTGGAGAGGGCGACGGGGCTCGCCTCGCCGATGCAGAGGCCGTGCTGGAGCTCCATCGCGCGAGGAGGGCGGAGGGCGCAGCTCCGTCGTCGGATCTCGAACCTGGAGGAGCTCCGTGGCGGCGCAGCCCGCCTCCGTGCCGGTGGAGGGCGCCGTCTCGCTGCTGCCGCGAGGAGGGGGAGGCCGCGCTGCTCTGCCGCGAGGAGGGGAGGCCTCGCTGCTCTTCCGGATGGAGATGGGGATCGCCGGTGGAGGACGCCGTCGCGCTGCTCTGCCGCAGGGCACCGGTGGAGGCCGCGCTGCTCTGCCGGATGGAGCCCCTACCACACGAAGCAGGGACGGAGGCGGCCATGCCCGCCGCAACCCGGCCTCCCCCCGACATGGCCGGCGGCGGGAGGGAGGGAGGGGGCCTCGCCGGGGAGGGGAGGAGGAGGAGGGAGGGAGGGGGCCTCGCCGGGGAGGGGAGGAGGAGGAGGGAGGGAGGGGGCCTCGCCGGGCCGCCGAGCTCCGCGCCCCGCTGCCGAGCTCGCCGCCGCACGCGCAGCTCGCCGAGTTGGCCGAGGAGGACGGGGAGCTCCATTCACCATGGAGTAGTACCAGCAGATAGAGGAGAGAGAAAGAGAGGAGAGGGAGGGTGTCGGTGGGGAAAAAAATAAAAAGAAAGTGATATGTGGGTCCCATATATGGTATTGAGTAAGATATAGAGGTCGCATGGCTGTGGGAGAAATTGATATAGGGGAGAGAATCTCGCTGACCAGGATGGAATATTCCTTATAGAGGTTGGATTTTGAGGTTGATGAGTGCGGGTAGTCTTATACGCAATGGTATACCCTTTGTGTTAGAAGTCCCAACAATCACCTTTGTTGCAGATGTCACACACACCCCAGCAGGAGAGGACTCTACATCATCCGTTGTTGCTGTTAGGTTCTTATAACTGTCAAGTTATCAATCGTATTTCATTTGAATGATTTGCTTATAATATGATATTCCTAAACGTAATTCAGTGCAATGTAAATTATGCAAAAATAAGTTATCATGTTGCTAACTTTAAACATTAGTTGAAACTGTGTAGGTAGTGGCATCAATGGACTGGCCAGAAATCACCAGATACAGAGGGGATTTGTTTACTGTCAGTAAAGATAACTCCACATGTCAACTCAAATGGAACAGCAGCTATCTCTAAGTAAGTGATTTCCCACAGTTCGTACTTAGTGTCTAGCAATTTCCAGATCTTTAGGGATAAAAAGAGTATATTCTTGACAATATGTTTCATAAGTCCAAATAAAAAGGCCTTCTTTACATAAAAAATTAAAAAATGTGAATTTAGATTAGGATATGGTACTAAGATTTAAATTTGGATAGGGTATTAAGTGATGTTCTGAGCTCTTGTCACAAATCGGACATTGCTTCAAGTTTGAAACAAAAATGAAATGTTACTACCATGTTTTTAACTCTTCCTGATGCTACTGGAAGACTGAAGCAGAACTCAAAATGAAATGTTACTACCATGTTTTTAACTCTTGCTGATGCTACTGGAAGATTGAAGTAGAACTCAAGTGTACGGGCTCCCAACCAGGGTCCACAACTGTTTAGAACACTTTGAACTTGACCATGCAAGAACTGCCATTGAAGATTTATATTTAAAAACTGTAAGATGCAATCGTACCTCATGAAGTATTCCTTTAGTGGTAACACGAAATACGCCAGGAGTTCCATTTGTAGCATTTAGCCAATAAAAAATTCTCTGTTTGTGTGGATTGCACTATAAATGACTTCTTCAATAGTAGTTGCTGGTAGACACTCCGAGGAAATAAGAGAAGCATTTGTTGAACTGAATTAGTTGTGTGAAAAAGTAATGGCATCATAAAGACTATTATGGATATAATTATATTAGAGATTATAAAAAGTTATGATGGAATAGTGACCAGTGAGCAATGTCTTATTGTAATGATGGAAATGGTGAACATAGCAGTCTACAAGAGATAATATGTTGTCAGGAAAGACTGCATTAGTAGTCCAATGAACCTAATTATGTGTGTAGCTTTATGTATGCATAGCAGCAGATGCCTATGCCCAACCTTAGGATGGGATTCAAAGAACTGCATAATTAAGTATTTTTAGTTTGATTCTACATGTCCCATATAATTTGACTACATTGAGATGAGCATAGGTTGTATAATTCAACAACTATTTACTGGATATGCTGACCATTTATTTTCTGTGTTCACCATGCAGGCAACCCTTGAAATATACCAGAACACTGTAAGCTAGTGTATAATGTATTCGGACAACGAAGGGAAAAAATTGGAACGGAACAGATCACCTTTATAAGGTTAGTGTATCTACACTATTGCTTAACCAATATATATAATGTGCATCTAGGGAAGGAAAATGGTTTTATTAACCCAACTTCCCACGCTGGCCTCCAAGAAGGTCGTGCCCAAGGTAGCACTGTTTTTTTTAAAAAAAAAAAACTAAGAGCCAATTCGGTCAACCAAGTTTAGATGATAAATCAACCATGCCTGCCAATTAGTTTATTTATTATGTACAAATATATAAACAAGAGATAGCAAAAGGGCATGGTTGGGTGGGTTGCTGGTTGTTCACAGTACAGGGCGGTACATCTGGCCAGCAGTCATCTCAGGAATAGAATATGTGAACAGAGACAGTACTATACTTCACTGTATGCATGGTATGGGCAATAGTAGGAGTACCATACCACAGAAAAATTCAAGCAAGGTGTGATGTAACACAAACCAACATACAAGTATTCTTGAGTACTAAGAAGGCAAAAAGTGTGTTAAGAATGAACACAATATAACTTAGCAAAGTCGATACCTTAAATAGTATATATCAAGGTTGCGTGTGTATCTAGATTTTCTTTAGCAAACCTGTCCCAATATTATCAGAGTGATTTGTGACAGCTACTACTTTTCCAACATTCTCACAAGATTTCTTTTATTAGGACAACCTTTCAAGCTTTTGCAGACATCTTTGCATGTCTCACGCTAAGAGAGGGTATTGATTCATTTACATCTTACTTGTGATGGTAATGATGCTCTTTATGGTGGCTTAAATTTGATTGCTTTCAAGTGTTCTAATGTTTTGTTTTATTCTTCCGTTGCTTTTTCCATGGGCAGTCTTTTCACTTTGTTTTATTCCACAGGCTTTCCGTATAGTGAACAAGGAATGGGAGTACTCAGCACAAGAAGGGGTTCAGGCGTCCATCTCTATTTCAACTTCAAGCATTATCTTTGCGCTGAAATACATCAAGAAGTCAAGAAGCAGGGGAAAACTGGATCCGTTGGACTGCTATATCGTGATTGTGATGTATGCTGGCAGGGATACGAGTCAAGTATACAGCTTCAATATATAAGATCCTATGCCAAATGAGAACAAACTTTTTGGTTTCAATGACTAATTTCCCCTTTTGGGAGGTTGTACGATAATATAACATAGCAAGTTGATAGTTCTCTATCAAAAATTCTATGCTTGCTAATTTCTAGTACTTTAGTAGAATGTGTATTTGTAGTAGATTGTGTAAACTTTCCAGGGTGATGAGCCAAAAAGAGATTACAGGTCAAATCAGAGGGGCTACTATGATGGACAGGGCAGTTCAGGCTATGCTGGTAAAGATGCAGCAAGGTTAACTGAGGACTTTGACAGGGAAGGTTATGGTAAACGCAGGATGGGTGAGAGAGAGGACTGGCTTGAAGAAGATGCTCTTAGACAGAAGGCGTTGAGAAATCAAGAAGAGAGATTTAAAGCAGAAAATTCCAGGGGCACCAAGCCAGAAACTGGCTGGGATGTGAAAGGGAAACCAAACAATGCTGAAATCCATTGTTACAACTGCAACAAAGATGGGCACTTCCAGAAAGACTGCAAAAATGCACCATACTGCTATAGCTGCAAGAAAGAGGGACATAAAAGTGGTATGTGCCCGGAGAAAAAAGGGTTAAGAGTATGTGGTTTTGGTCTTAAGGGACAGGGCTTCTACAGCATCAAAGTGCCTATCAAGACAGATCCAAAAAAAGGAGCAAAAGCAGTAATGTCTATCCTGCAGGGGGTTGCTAATGTAGACATGGTGAGAGCAGAACTTAGGTCTTTCTTTAGGCAGACCATATCCTGGGAAATCATGATGTTAGTACCTGATAAACAATTTATGATTGTGTTTCCTAGTGTGGAGAAAAGAGATGAAATGACAAGAATCTTAAACTTTGAGTGGAATACAGCACCTATCAGAGCTTAAGTGAGAGAGACTACACTAACACCTGGAGCTGATGGGAGCTTGGAGATTGTTTGGGTGAGAGCACATAATATACCAGATTATGCTAGAACCCTGGAAGTGGTCATGGAGTTAGCTCATTTGATTGGAGACCCAGAGGAGGTGGATATGGTGAGCCTCTCATGGGATGGCCCTGTGAGACTCAAGGTTGGAGTTAGAGACTCCAGAGCAATCAAAGGAGAGACACAGGTGTTCTTTAATGGAGAGAGTAGACAGATTGGGTGGCAGCTGGAGACTGGAAAAGATCAATTTAACAAGGCAAGCAACATGTCAAAGTTTGATAGACACAGACAAAATGATGAAGAGGAAGAAGAAGAAGATGAAGATAATCATGATCATACCACACATCAGCCCTTACCAGAGCATAAAGATGCTGGACAAACATCAAAAACTGTCAAAGTACCTGCTGCACAGCAGCAATACCAGGGTAAAGGAGTTATGTTGCAAGGTGAATTAGAGGAGGGAACTGTTGAAACAGCTGCAGATAATATACAGAAAGATGTGCTGACTTTGAATGCTGATGAAAATCAAATCTCCACCCAACAAAGTGGTAATGGGCAGGCTCAAGTCTGTGAAGAGAGTCAAGATCTGGTGGATGAGGGGATAATTCAGAATCCGAGCAGGAAGGGACACAGGAGGATATTGCTATGGGAATGAGTCTGAACATGGAAAAATCAGTGTTAGCCCATGATGACTTAAATGAATATACCTTGTACATAGGAAATGAAGAGAGAGAAGAGGAACTAGTTGATTATGATGATACATATGAGTTAACTGAACAAGAGAAGGAAGAGTATGCTAAGTATGAGAAAGAGTTCTTTGAAAAAGGTTCACAGGAAGTAAACTCTGACACTAACTCTCAGATTGCACAGATGGAAGCCTTGGACAAACAGTTTGAAGAGAGGACAGATAAACTTAGGGGAGTAATGAATTTCACTAAGGACATACCTGCAAATATGCTAGAAGGGGACAGGCATAAGTCTGATGAAGATGTGCAGATGCTAGACCAAGGTCCATCTATGGAGATGAATAGGGAGAGAACAGGGGAGGACAAAGAAAATGCAATTGCCAAGGTGATCAAGCAGCAGCCAGTTGTGGCAAACAGGAAGGTACTCAGGGTCACATCCACGCTCAGCATCCAAGAACAAGCCATCAAGTTGAAGGCCCAGAGGAATGACATAACAGGTAAATCTAACTTTGTTGCTTTCTGTAACCAGTCTAATGATGAATTAATTTCTGTTGCTAGTAGATGTAAATTGAATCTAGGAGATAAAGTACAAGCCAAATTAGCCATTAGCAGGGTGCAAGCTCAAGAAGCTGCCTAAGCAGCTTTACTTGAGGCCAAAAAGAGAGTGCAGGAAACTCAAAAAGAGAATCAGTCACCTAACAGGTTTGCAATACTTGGTTTGGAAGGGGAAGAAGATGGACAAGTAGAGAGAGATGAGGAAGAAAAAAGAGAGGATAAACAGGATACAAAAGAGAGAAAACAGGTGCAGACAAGAAGTAAAGCCCCCTCGAGGGGGAGACCAAAAAAGAATAGATGAAGATATTATTCGGAATATTAGGGGATTAGGGGGATCGGGGAGAAGAGGCCATTTGAAAGAATTGGTTCAACAACATTCTTTGGATATTGTGTGCCTTCAGGAGACAATTAAAAGAGAGTTTACAAATAACTTTTTGTGAGATTTGGTCAATGGCCAAGATTTTGAATGGGTATGGACAGCTGCAGAGGGTCACTCTGGGGGTACTTTGACTGGTGTCAAGACTGGAGATTTGGAAGTGCTTGCTGCTGACAGAGGGTCTTTCTTTTCTAGCATCAGATTGAAGAGTAGGCAGGATAATTATGAATGGGAAGTTATCAATGTCTATGGACCAGTACAGAATGAGAGAAAACAGGTTTTTCTGGAGGAATTGGCTACAAAAATTAGCTCTGTTCAATGTGCCTTTTTAATGGGAGGAGATTTTAATCTCATTAGGTTCTCATCAGAGAAATCTTCACAGAACATAGACCAACCCAAAATGGATATGTTCAATAAATTTATTTCAGACTGGGGGATAAAAGAAATGTTGAGAAAAGGAGGGAAGTTCACTTGGACAAACAAGCAGGACAACCCTGTGATGAGTGCTCTAGATAGAGTTCTCACCAGCCATGACTGGGAGATACATTATCCATGGGCCACTTGTGAGAGTTTGGTCAGGGTAGGATCTGATCACAATCCAATTGTGGTAAACACAGAAGATGTGAGAGTGAGCCATCCATATGTCTCAGGTTTGAAATGGCATGGTTCTCCAACAACCAATTCCAAGAGAAGTTACTTGCAAAATGGCCAGAAAGAGGAACCCTGAACATTCAAGAATACTGGAAGAATATTAAAGCACACATCAGAAAATTCTCCAAAGGGTGGGGGAATAATATTAGAGGGGAGCTAAGAAGAGATAAACAGGCTCTCAAGGAAGAACTAAAGATAATAGATCAAAGAGCTGAAGAAAGAGTACTCAGTCCAATGGAATGGAAAGAGAGATATTTCAAGGAAACAGAACTAGAGAAAATCTATGCATTTGAGGATTCACAGTGGCAAAAGAGAGGTGGTGAAAAATGGATTCTCCAGGGTGGTGCTAATACAAGCTATTTTCATAGCAAGGCAAATGGAAGGAAAAAGAAGTGCTCAATATTCTCATTAGAAGATGATAACAATACAATAACAGGAGATGTGCAACTAAGAGAGCATATTGAAGGATATTATAAGAATCTATTTGGGTATGAGGAAAAGGAAAACATTTCTCTACAGGAGGATTTTTGGCCAGAAACAGAGAGATTGTCAGAGGATATGGCACATGAGTTGATACAGCCATTCACAATGGAGGAAATAGAGGCAACTTTGAAAGACATGGATTCCAACTCTGCCCCAGGGCCTGATGGTTTGCCAGCTAGCTTTTACAAGAGAATGTGGCCTTTCATCAAAGATGTGGTAATGGAGATGTTTATGAGTCTATATAATGAGAGATTTAATATGAGCAGGTTGAACTATGGAATGATCACCTTGATACCAAAAATCAAGGAGGCTAATAATATTAAACAGTATAGGCCCATATGTCTTTTGAATGTGGACTACAAATGGTTTACTAAAGTGTTGACAATGAGATTATCTAAATATGCTGCAAACATAATCAGCCCTGCACAGACAGCCTTTATCCCTGGAAGATACATCTTAGAAGGTATAGTGATGCTACATGAGGTGCTCCATCATATGAGAGTGAAGAATAAACAAGGAGTGATTCTGAAACTTGATTTCGAGAAGGCTTACAACAAGGTTAACTGGGAGTTTATGATGGAGGTTTTCAGGAAAAAAGAGTTTCCCTGATAAATGGATTGGGTGGATGAAATAGGTAGTTGAAGGTGGTAAAGTGGGAATAATGATTAATGGCCAACCTGGGAACTACTTCAGGACCTTCAAAGGATTGAGGCAAGGTGACCCTCTGTCACCTCTGCTTTTTAACTTAGTAGGAGATGTTCTAGGTATGCTGCTACAGAGAGCCAAAACAGATGGGATTATCAGAGGTCTTGTACCAGATTTGGTGGAGGGGGGTCTTACACATCTACAATATGCAGATGATACCATTATCTTTTTGGAGAATGACAGAGAGACAATCAGTAATGCAAAGTTCGTACTCTACTGTTTTGAAGCAATGTCTGGGCTCAAGATAAATTACCAAAAAAGTGAGATTTTTGTCCTGCAAACAACCATTGAGGAACAAAGAGAGGTTGCAGACCTGTTAAATTGCAACATAGGAGAATTTCCCATGAAATACCTAGGAGTCATGCTAGATAGGTATTACATGAGTTCAGTAGATTTTGAGTATGTCACTCAAAAGATTGAGAAAAGGATACCCACTTGGCAAAGTTGTTTGCTCACAAAGGGAGGGAAAATGATATTAACAGAGTCATGCTTGAGTTCTGTGCCTAATTATGTGATGGGGATCTTTCATTTAAAGGGAGAAGCTCATAAAAGGATGGAGACTGCTAGGTCAAACTTTTTTTTGGCATGGATCAGGGAACCAACATAAGTATCATATGATAAGGTGGGAAGTTCTTGCTACACCAAAACAGGGTGGTGGATTAGGCTTTACAGACACTAGGACCATGAACAAGTGCCTGCTTGCTAAATGGATCTTTAGACTAGAGAAAGGAGATAAAAACCCATGTTTGGATCTGTTGAGGAAAAAGTATATGGGAGATAAAGGCTTCTTCAGCTCTAAAACAAGAGGAGTATCTCAATTTTGGAGTGGTTTGCATGATATTAAAGAATGTTGTGAGAGAGGCTTAATCTATGTGGTTAAAAATGGAAGAAAAGCAAGATTTTGGATAGATGTGTGGCTTGGGCAGTGTCCACTATATCTAGTGTATAGCAAGTTATTTGCAATATCTAATGACCAGGACAACACTGTGTATGAGGTTCTGCAGAATAATGAAATTAATCTATCCTTTAGAAGAACTCTGGGTACAGAAGAGGTACATGAATGGGGGCAGCTAATAGAACAGTTACAGGGAGTTGATTTGCAGGAGGAACCAGATTCTGTTATCTGGGGATTAGAGAGGAAAGGAAATTATACAACTACATCACTGTATAGAGAATTGTTATTCCCAGGGTGTGTAAATGAGGAGATCATGAGTATTTGGAAAGCAAGAATTCCACTGAAGATAAAATTTTTCCTTTGGTCCATATATTCAGATTGTTTACCTACTGCAGAACAGCTTGTGATAAGGAATTGGCCGGGGGATGAAAAATGCAAAATGTGTGGGCAAGTAGAAACTGTTAGCCATATCTTTTTTGAGTGTTATCTAGCTAATTTCTGCTGGTGGTTTTCGGGAGGCTCTTAATTGGCCTATGACTCCTTCTAACCTTAACCAATTCTTACAGTTTAGTGCTGGCAGAGGCACGGTGCCGAAGCCGATGATGATTTATATGCTTGCTTGCATCTGTTGGAATGTGGCTAACCCGAAATGAATTTGCTTTCCAGGATAGAGTATTACCAGGTACTAATGAGTTGATTCATCGTTCTATGGTGTTTATGCAGAAATGGAGCTTACTCCTCAAGGAAAGTCAAAGAGAATGGATCATGAAGAACATGGAAGCACTATCTCGTCACTTGGAGCGAAGCGCCCAAGACTGAAGGCGTGAAGAAGAACACAACAAGGAAGGGAGGAAGGATGCCAAAAAAGACCAATCTGGGAGAACGAGGGGATTTTGCTGCGTTTTGCTACATTTTGCGGGCTTATCTAGTTGTGTAGATGTCGAAGTCGAGTAGTTCATCTTTTGAATGTAATGAGCGCAGCCAAGGCTGCTAAACTTTGCTCTCATCCTTGTAAGCTGGCATCCCCAGCAAAATGGTTCGAACAATTTGCTTTCAATATAAAGCAGGGCCAATGGCTTTTGGTCTAAAAAAAAGATTGTGTAAACTTGGCTCTGTACATGTGTGCTACTGGTATATACAGGATGTCCATCTAATTCTACAAAATTTACTTGAGCGACATAAGAATAGTACTAGTGTTGTTCCAGGCCTTGTTCCGAGCCTGTTGTTGAATTTTCTGTGCTTGTACTCCACACGTGTGTACTAATAATAACTGTATGGGTGGGATCTATAATTAAATGTGAAGCATTCATTACTTGCTTTCACAACGACCACAGAGTTATGCACCCCGTACACTGCTTGCTACACTCAAGTGCTGCCCGCTCCTCAAGTCCAGTTGCTGACCGTTGGAGGATTGGAATCTGGGCTTCTGTACAGTACGTTCGTCATCCCTGTGGTGTTTCTATTTTCTTCTTATTTGCCCGGGCGCCCTTCGGGAGGCAGTCAGGGTACCCACGTTGGATGCCGTCGTGGAAGCCATCGTGTCTCCAGCCTGTCCTTGTGTCCGGTACGCGTGGCTTTCTGAGATTGGAGCTCTCCTCCTCGCATCTGTCGTCGCATCCTATTGGGCCGCCTCTCTCCCTACTGCTGCATTTACTGCCATCTACCAATCGGTCCTCTGCCTCTTCTTCGTTCCGGCTCCCAGTTTCGTCTCGCCGCTCTTGGTTTTCTCGACGACGTTGTTGCCGCCACCCTCGTCGTGCCGCCGCATCGCAGCTTCCCGTGTCTCCCTCAGTTTCTCTCTCTCCCTCCTCCAGTCCTCCCCTCCCGATGCGGCGACGGGCGCGAGGCGACGCCGTCTCGCGCGCACGGCGCGCCGGCGCGGACGGACCTGGCGGCTCCCTGCCTTCCCCCACCGCCGGCACGTCGCACGTGCCGTGGCCGGCCACCGCCGGTGGCCGCCCCCACTCGCCTGTGCGACCTCCTGTAAGGTGGCCGTCGTGCCTCTGTTTCCCTCGATCCGTCTTCTCGCAGGTTTGCTCCCCCTGTCTTCCTCTCTTTCCTAACATGAATCTGCTGCACGACCTCATTGGATGGGCGATTTGGAGGGGTGAATGTTCGTCAATTGAGGAAATCTGGTACAGCAACACGATTTTACCCAGATCTATTGTTCTCCCCTTTTCTCCACCTAGCTTGCTGATCTCGGCGACCGGGTGCTTTTGGATCCATCGTCTCCGCCGTTCTCTTAAGTTTTTTTAAATGTGCAGATCATGTGCGGACTCATATCCTTCCTTGTACAATAATGATTAATATTGTTGGTTAATGTTATCTACTGAGGTTTTTGGGGGTTGTGCAATGATGAACTTTTTATAGACTGAGACAATGGAATTGTGCAATGATGATTATATATTTACTTTATTGTTCCATGATTGTCTTGGTGATGACAGTGTCATCATATTAGTTGCTACGGTTTTGACCATTTGCTAATGAGCATAACTCCATTGTCAATGATGTCTTTACTTCACACAATTATTGGATATTCTATTACTGAGCACACCCCATTGCCAATGATGTATTTGCAGTTGTCCTTGATAGCAAGGTAATTTATTCCCACTGCCAATGATGTATTTGCAGTTGTTCTTGATAGCAAGGTGATTTATTCCCACTATCAATGATGTATTTCCAGTTGTCCTTGATAGCAAGGTAATCTATTTCTTGGTAAACTGCAATATTTGTAAACTGAAGCTATGGATTGACTCCTTTCTTTGATTCCTACTCTATCTTGTTTAATTACAATGGGTATGATTTTTATGTCTGAAATACAATTTTGCTTTTAGCTAATCTGCCACTAGAATCTAGAATATGTCTTTGCAACCTTGTATAAAACTTTGCCATATGGATATTCATATTCTTTTAGCCTTGCATCAAACTGAAATCATGTTTCTCCACCAAGAGGCGTGCCATCGCAAGGTTCCACTACACTGCTGGTTGCATTTGTTGATGCAGTATTGATTTTGATTCATTGTTACTCAGATATTGTTTACTTTCTCCAATTATGGTTTGTTTTCTCCAGTAGTTACAGAGAGGCCAAGGCCATCCAATGCTTTTATAGAGATGGCAGCCAAAACTCAATTTTAGGTACATCCCCATTTGATCATGTTGTCTCTATGAATTAATTTTCTTGTCATATCACAACGAATCATCTAATTAGACTCTTCAGATTCACTTGAGTTAGGAGGCGACGATGATTATTGGTTGCATCTAGATTGAGTGATGCTTCATGTGTTGCGATGATTTAGTGTGTTCCTCTAAGATAAAATATTGCTTTTTCAGTTCCATTTTGATGCACAATTTCATTTCTTGCATGGTCAGGTTTAGTACAGTTGGATTTTCCCCTTTAGGATGGTATATAATTCCAGTTTGTTATTTTTCCACTTGGTAACATCTTTCATTATTTTCTAATAATGCGGGTATTCTTCAAATTGGCTGATAATGTAGTGTCATTCCCAACCTTACCAGTGTCCTCCTATTCAGCTCTAAAATCAAAGTGATGGTTTAATACAGTCAGTTTCAACAACTATGTTTACTGGTCAACATCCTCATTGAGTTTCATTCGTCATTGTATAGACAATAGTGCCTACACAATTTATCAAGATACATTCCAGAGCACGCTATGAGTTCGAGTTTTTCTCCTTTTTACCTGATAATGTCTTTTGGCCTCATAGGTGATTTCAATTGAAGATTAGCCATTTCCTTTATGAAGTAGTTGTTGTCTTTACCACCTTTTTCTTTGCTAATAGCTACTTTCTTTCACTCTGTCTTTATTCCAGTTTTTGTTACTAGGTTTTAATTTCGATTCATTCTAGATCATTAGATGTAGTGTTGTGTCCTGTATGGATTTATTTTGCTCATACATAAGGTTTTCCAAGTTACTGGCCTATCCATGGTTTCACAATTTTTGCAAGCCGTTCCATTCATGTCATGCTAGAAAAAAAACCGAGCATGTCTCGACGCGCTTTGTTGCTATCGTAGTCTTTTCGGTATATATAAGCGGTTTCCTATGGTGCCTACCATCTTCAGATTTTATATATGTTCAATTTAATTAGCCTTGTTGTCAATTGAATCTACCTTCTTGCTCTAGCCCTCTTATATTTTAGCTACACCAGAGAATGGTTTGGTGTTCATGCCTTCACCCTAAATGTCTGTGTCCTACAATTATTCCATCACTATTTATTTTGATATGAATTCGGTTTTTGTATTGAAGAAATAAAAAAAAATGGACAATGAGATGCCCACATACATACATAGAGGCTTCTTGGATGTTAAGAACAGTTCATCAAGGTTACAAATGGGAGTGGTAATGTCCTTTCTATTAACAAGGTGCTGTTTTACCTACTTTCTAGAAAGGATCCTTTGTTTGGTGTACTTATTAATTATCACCTCACTGCCATGGAGCTTGTTGCCATGCAGCCTGTCATGGAGTTTGGGTCAGCAGCAGTCCCATTATGTCGCTATTTGGAATCTAATTTATATACTTGCTCAGGTTACGCGCTCAACCGTACCAGGTAGGCTACAACTAATTTTTATGCAGTCACATTTCTCAAACCAACTTTTGGTTGCTGGGTTTCCCCTCAAAAACGTTTGGTTGCTGGGTTTAGAAAATCTATTTGCGGCATGGCATACACTTAACATATGGCATCATCTTGCCCTCTTCTCTATGTTCTCAGTACGCAGGCAAGGGTACTGATTCCTTAACGTATTTTCTCTGTATATGAGCATTCTTTTGACCTCAGTATGGCATCTTGGGCAGCTTGCTGCTGGTTGCAGGCTTCCAGGCTTTAGGGTCTGCCAAATGACAAAGTAGACGATCGAGCTACCAGTACTGGCAACCCAACAGCAAGGTAATCTGGAATATGTGCCATAACTCATAAGAAAAGATGGTGCATTCTTTTTCTATTTATCTATTCTGATTATTTTGTGAAAAAAAATTGAGGTGCCGGATGGGCAGTGCTAATCCCCCCAATGACAAGTGAAACTAGCTGTGATTTGTTTCTTTTTTAGTGGAGGTAATGGTAGGATCCCTAATTTGTGTTTTTTTCTAATGTTTAGTTTCTTTATTCCAACAAAGCTTAGCTGGTTCACATATAATGTCCTCCTATTTTCTAAGAACAGTGCACCAACCAATAAGTATTATGAATGATTTGGGTTGTACTGCTTCAACTATTACCAAGTTATTTTGATATTTTTTACACCTATATCTACCATCAGCTAGATATTTCTTCCATTGATAGCTAGATTGTCCAATAGTTTTTTTAAAAAGATTCCTGTGTTATCCACTTTTTGTTAGTTTAAAGTAAAACTTTGCCTCTCTTGCAGGATATATAAGAGGGTCTCTATGTTATGTTGCAGCACACTGATAGTTTATTATGATCAGATCAAATTTGATGTTGCCTCTCCAACACTGCATGCACGGTATGAGATCTCATGTGTCACTATCCTGTTCAAATTAGGTCTTTATTCTGGTTGAGGTTAGATATTATTTTTCATTTAGAACAGGTTTTCCTTCTGGTTTCTTCTAAAAGTGAATTGGCTTTCACCCAGTAGTCCCATTACCTATTATTATTGTTCTTGCCTCTACACAGATTGTGTTTAGCATTGTAAAATGATGAGTGCCATGGAATTTTCTTGTTGCTATATCTTAGAGGTATGAGCAGCGAATATTTGGGAGTTCATAATTCTAAGTGGTTGTAAACACCACGTCCATATTTAAAGCACGGGTTCTCCAGCTAACTGTTTGTTTTGTTCATTAATCACTTTTTCCACAAAACATGTCCGCTGGTGAAAACTTTGATTTCCTTCAACGATCTATTTACTATAACTTCCAATAGTGATCTGTAGACTGAATGAAAAATAATGTAGCTATTTACAGATCAGTTACCAAATGACTGCTATTTTTTAAAGTTATGACATTATTCATCATTAGGCTGAAAACATTTACATGGTATCTTACATTAGCAGGTGGGCGCTTCTGACGAATATTGCTTCCTGTCAACAATAACCTCATGGAAGTTCTTCAAGCTTTAGCACAAAAGATAAAGGCCTTTGCTAGCATCATATGTTTGACTATGCATATGTTACAAGTTTTTTAACAAATAAGATGTTTATGGTGTAAAACCTGTTGTACAGAATGTGCATTCTTCAAACACTGTACCAATGTCATTTATCATTCTGTAATAAATAAGGGCTTTGCAAATTGAATTCTACTCTTTACCATCCCCGAATTGTGTTCATAATTGTATCACACTTTTTATCATTGTCACCCGAGAGGCAAAATTAACTCGCGCGCAATGGCGCGCGCAACATACTAGTTTAGCAAGAAAGGTGCCGGAATTCCACTTTCCTCAGGACTGCACAAGCTCTTCTGTGCTCAGCTGTTCTTACAATTCCAAGAGTGCACGCTCTTGTGCACTGTTCACCATAGGTGCACTCTTCAACATACTCTTCACCAATCACCATAGGGTGACACAAGCGGAATGGGTACACTATGAAGAGTACCAGTAGTTGATAAGCCAACCGAAGTTGAGCTACAGCAGTATGGTCTTTTGACACTGAAAGATATCAGTAGAACAGTGACAGTGAACAGATGAGTGACATTACATCTTTTACATAAAAAGTACAGGTTGGAAATTTGAAACTGATGTTATTCGAGAAAAAAAAAATGAAACTGATGTGAGTACAGTCACACTGTTAGAGATGGATGACAATACATATTCAACAGTTCAGTATCGAGCCTAAACATGGTTTTCTTTGTTTTTTTTGGTCTTGGTGGTGCCTTGATCTTCATCACTCATCCCAGCACCTGATCCAGATGCACCAAATCTATTTGCAGAAATAGCTTCAGTGTCTGACGAGCTATAATTCTCCAGAAGTGCTTGAAATCCTCAAAGTTGCCTGGTGGATTAGGGGAATCCTGAATTTTTTGAAAATTATCAATTACTCTATCAGGACATAAAGTAGCAGATATAAGGAAAAGTCATAAAGTATCAAAGTTCATAGCTTAGCTCCTTGCCATTTACCAGTTGCTACTCAGAAATATTTTTTTTGAAGGAAAGCTACTCAGAAATACATCCATAGTGATTGCGCCTTCCAGTATAATAAGCACAAATATGAAGGTCATGCACTACATTGTAAGGTTAAGGTAAAGAGACTCAATATCACAGTCAGATCGTACTGCACTAAAGCTTACATAACTCAAAGAATGTAACTGCAATATGAAACCTGCACTCCAACTCTCAGTTCTGTTCTTTTTGGCATCTCATATCTATACTATACTATAAAAGTTGTGTAACTTTAAACTTCGTGCACCTCTCTCAGAACACTGTTACGGCAACAGTAAACGAGAGCCCTAACAGCTCCGACACACCTCACTGCATCAGCCATCCACGTACGCAATTTCCAGAAGCACCGAATGCCCTGTTCTTCATTTACAGGCTCCCCGGCTTCCAGAAACACACCAGGCATCGCTCCATCTGGCTCCAACCGACGGCC